>CM052317.1:18248609-18916948 GCA_028455605.1 Lasioglossum malachurum | reverse complement strand
GCGTGACAAGTATACAGGGTGGTCCGTTTAAATAACGCCACCTAAATATCTGGCAAGAATATTTTTTCCGAAGGTCATTTTTTTCGGAGTTATCAAGGTCATCGATGTTTTTGATACATAACTAAATTTTTTGAAAAATACATTCAGATATGTATTTTTCGATCAGTTACACGATGCAATGAAAGAAAAATGTAGTTATGTATCAAAAAACATCGATGACCTTGATAACTCCGAAAAAAATGACCTTCGGAATAAAATATTCTTGCCAGGTCCATTGACACCATGCACATTACGTAACAAATATTTTTTGCATCACAATAACCTGAAGAGATATTTAGGTGGTCTTATTTAAACGGACCACCCTGTATTAATATGCTTTTTACCGTTTCTCGGGTGTGTGTATAAATGCGAATCAAAATAGAATAATAATAATAATAAACGAATGTAAGAATGAAGTAAACGCATAATGCAAAATAGCCGAATCAATTCGAATGCTCCTCGCTACGATGCAATAAAAGAAAAGTTGTTAAAAGGACGTTGGGGGATATCAGTCGATAAATTAATCGTGAAGCGCTGCGATATAAAGAAAGTAAAAAATTCAATGCGTAGCATTAGGAAACGTAAGTGCAAGGTGCAAGGTGCAAGGGAAAAGGGTTACCTGCCAATACCTTAGCAACAACTCCTCATCAATGTACTGCAATAGACTCCTGTTGGGAGAAATTATTAAAATTACAAACTGATCAGAGAAATTAGGTATTTATGAAGTATTGAAATAGGAACAAGTTGTGAAAATTAAATCTGGGCAAGGACCAGGCATAGTATAAGAGTCGAGTATCAAGTATCTTGTACATATGTATACCGTGTCAAAATTACTATGTAACACCCATATAAAAAGAGAATTTCAGTTTCCAATCGCGCTTACGCAGTTTAAGATAAGTATACATGCTTCACGTCCGGTAATCAACAACTTGTCTTTTGCTTTACAGTCAAAATACTTATCTTGTTTCTTTATTTTACCGGATGTGCAACATTTATGTAAAAGCTGTTCACAAAATGCTGTCGTAATCGCTAATACTTGAACGGAAAATAAATCTGGTGTGTCGAACGTAGAAAATGATATTTGCCTACTTACGTAGAAGGTGCACTCAACACAGCAAGACTTTTTAAAATTTTATATTCCAAACATGCGGTATTCATTGCAAATGCACTGGCATGCATAATCGACGATGCATTTAACGACGTACAGAAATCGCACAAGCAAGTTTACGTAATCAAAATGAAGTGTAAATAAATTGTAAGTGTAAAATGTTAAGACAACTGTACTATTGTCGTCTCCGCGTATTAATTACCTTTGATCGTGCATGTACGAAATAAAAGAGAACAAAAGAAGGATTTTCTATAGACAATTTCCATGTACTGGTTCTCTACAGTGTTGAGCTCCAATGTTTTTCAAGGAGGTACCATGCCATTACATACACATCTACGAAAGATTACTCCAAGTCGAACAAAAACAATATCACCTATAATTACCAAACATTTCCAACAGCAAAAAACGTTAACTTGATTCGAGAGTAGTCGAAAGCTGTGTAAAATGTCCACACCAAACTACTTGTACCGTATTACAATTACCTTAAACTCATATGAAATATTTCTGTGCCTGTTTTACTTCGACGCGATTCTCTATTATCTGTTGGCTCGCTAGCGGCGACAATACTGACACAGAAACAAACTATATCATGTTTTGGAAGAGTACAGCGCTGAATAAACCGAGAGGTATCGTTTCGAGAAAAATAAAGAAAACAGGTAATGCGTTACCACGTTTTAACATTAACAAGGATTTACTTTTCTTTCTATAGGAGACGAAAATCGTTCCTAACTAGTGCAACATACGCAAAGCAAAAGCAGACGTGCCGTATGCAACTTAACATAACACTGCTGTTTCACTTGACTCGCTTCCAAACAATACTGTAATTAATTTTGCGCTTCGGAAAAATTTCTCCTGCAAAGCGGGACAAGTTCTAATTACAGACGACCACTGGACATACAGTGAAACAGCAATTACCATATTAGTGGAAGGACTTTAAAGCGTCAACCCTCCTCCCCACATTTTAGAGAAACATCAAGGGCTACAGAATAATTAATACACGTCTGTCTTAGAGGTCTACTTACTTCTCTTGCTCGTCTTCGAATGCAGTACCAATACCACAGTCTGGATGCGCATCACAGTTATGAACAGTCTACACAAGTGGATATGAAAGTAGAATTTATCGTTAAGAGGGTACACACGTTTCCAGAATTGCAAGGGTGCGGGATGCGCCTTCTCATTTCTCGAGCAGAAGGAGCATCCCGCACCGTTGCAATTCTGGAAACTGCCCCCTCAACATTAGAGAGTTCACGGTACATGATTTCGGAGTAAAATTGATTAGAATCAAATGAATAATAACGCTCAAAATATAAGGGGTACCTTTACATTATTCATGATATCCATAATATCCCATCCTAGACTACCATCCACCGACGGCGATACTACTTCCCTTTGTAATGTTCCATCTAGATTAATTTGATCTAGAACGTGTACAAAGTTTCTTGTTAAACGAGTGATTGCATTTTGGGTGGTACAGTCTCTTACCGTCGCTATCTAATTGCGGTACGGGGCTTTTTGGTCTAGGTCTTGCAGTATGACGCGAAGCGATTCTTTGCGGAACGTTCGGTACGGCTCCGTCTTCATCAGCTTCTAAATCAGTAAACATATGACTAGGATTCGATACCTTTTGCAACAATTCCAAAGCTAAACGTTTGCTCATCTCGCCTTGAAAAAACGCGTGCTGGAATAATAGCATTCGTTGAAATTGTCATCTGCGGAGACGTACACAATTTCTTAATGCTCGTAAGAAAACAGAAATTGCAATAGAAAGAATAACCTGTAGGAGTTTCTCGGCCGTTGGTCGTTTTTTAGGATTTTTCGTGAGAGCGACCTTCACGAAATTGTGGAATGTCGGACTCCATTTGTCTTTGTCTTTCAATGTCGGCGGTTTGAAACCGGACTTTGACATGAGAAAAAGCGCTCGCATAGGATGCAGATCGAACATGGGAGGCTGCAACTCCGCCAATTCTATCGCGGTGATACCGCATGCCCAAATATCACAAAGTTGATTGTAGCCGCCTTTCCTTTCTACAGCTGCCACCTGAGAATCATCAGTGAAAATCAATGAAATTTTCTATACATATTTATTTGAACCTATTTACAGCGTTTGATAAGCAAAGCGTGTCTACCTCTGGTGCCATCCAATAGGGTGTGCCGATAAAACTTTTCCTTTTATTAATAGTGGCTGTAATCTGTGCTGAAACTCCGAAATCAGCTAATTTCACATCACCAGCTTCTGTTAATAATATATTGGCACTTTTAATGTCACGATGCATCTTCCCCATACTGTGCAAGTAAGCCAATCCCAACAGGGTCTCTCTGCACATATACGCTATTTGTATTTCTGATAATGGTCCGGTTACTATAAACAATTGAAATGTTAAAAACGTGCGATGTCAGAAGTATTAGGCTAAATAAGACACAATGATAAAAATCGTACTGTGATATATATCCTGCAGGGAACCACCTCCGCAGTATTCCATACAAATCCATAATTTATCCCTTCTCAGGTAGCTCCCGTAATATGCGATTATGTTTGGATGCCTGCAATCTTTCATCATCAGGATTTCTTGCTGAATAATTGCAAAGTCATCCCCTAAAATACACAAGCAAGTAAAAATACTTTCCTTTAAAAGCTTCTCTATTAAATATGGCCAAGTGCTTTCTTATGAAATCAATTTTATTATTTTTCTAATTGTAAAATAAAAAACCTGGAATTGGTCATTTTGACCAGTATTGGTAGGTTTAGTGTTAGGAATCCGTGTGAGTCGCGAGGACTAACTGTATTGAGACTATAGGACTATGAAAGAAAGGATACGAAGAAGCAATAGGAGTTGCTTGGTACCGAGCACGGAAGAAAGTAGGAAATTAGGAGAGGCGTTTACGAGTTCGGTGATGTGAATTCTGAGTGGGAGGTCAGGAAGGTTGTAAAAAAATGTGGGACTACTCACCTGGTTCCAATTTGATAACCTTAATAGCGGCGAGGTCATTCATGGATAGTCTTTTGGCCTGTGAAAATAAGTCAAGTGCAGTGTACGGCGACTGGTGGCGGTGTTCGATAAAGAATTTTAGGGGTCACAAACCTTGTAAACGTCTCCGTACGTTCCGCTACCTATCCTCTGGATGAGCTCGTACTCATCCTGAGGATTTCGTCGGCTTATGTCACTGGACAATGCGTTCGCGTTCAAAGCCATCGTCGAGCAGAGACGTGTCCAAGCGAACACCTAACAGGCGTGATTAACATCTACAAAGAAGGAATTAACGTTAACGCGTGGACACACATTTGTTCGTTAGAATGTCACTTTCGTCGAAACGTCGCCATTGTTCACAATAGCTCTGAGGTTGGCCGCGTACTCGACCAGCGGTTCCGCGATACATCGATCGGGACCGCGATCGATCGCTACTTCCCCGGGGAGGGCCAAAGTTTTAAATTGAATTTTTACCGAAATGAAAAACTTTCGATCTCCCACTGATTCGAAGGGCTCGAAATCGTATCCAGTCACTGCGTCCGATGTTTCACGGGAAAACAATTCGGGTCACACAGAAGAGATAGCCACATCGTAGCTGATAGATAACAGAGATTGGCAGATTAGATTGCGCAGATCTAATCTGTAAATTGAGAAGTATGGAAAACCTCTGAACACCAGAGTTGCGCAATATTTCACACGGTCAACGATAAACGATCGCAATTTAAATGTTTTATTGCGACCGATTAAGAATTAGGTTTTTCATTGTATCGATGCATAATCGTAATTAATTACGATTTCGGTGTACACACATTTTATGTATGAATCTACAATGAATAAATAAAGACTATGTAATAAAGAAGCGTTTCTGAGTATAATTTATTGCACCATCAATTTTTCCCGTACGACCGACTTATCGTTGACATGTACTACTGAATATTCTCTTAGTCCGACTTGTCGTTGAGTTGTACTACTGAATTTCGTGCCACCTCCTTCGACATCATGTTCTCCTAATACAAAATTCAATTTCCGAGATTTTGTATTAGGCGAACATGATATCGAAGGAGGTGGCACGAAATTCAGTAGTACAATTCAACGACAAGTCAGACGGTCGAAAATGGGCGAAAATTTTCGAAAATCTCGAAAATTGAGTTTTGTGTATTAGAAGCATATGATATTGGAGGAGGTGGCACGAAAATTGTGGCAGAATAAAATTTCAAGATTTCTGTAGAACTTCTACTGGGTGGGAAATAAGAACACATTGACTTTTAAAAATGTATTCTTTATTTATTATCACATACATATTACAATTTTAAATGTGTACATATGGTATGTGAAAAATTTGCGTATAAATTTCTATTCTTTATTTATCGCTAAGTAAAATACATTACACCACTAAAAGTCCGATTGTTGAGACTGGTTGAGACTAAAACCGAGTGATCTCCGCTACGACTGTGGAACATCATCATATTGCCTCTCTGGCGTGAGCACTCTCATATACTCTCTGGTAGAGGATCAAATCACTGGCATTTCTGCCGGTAGTACAGATTCCTATGGACACTAGTCCCATAAGATGTCAGGTGGTGTCAGGTCAGGTCTATTCCTACATCTCGTCGTCTGTGGAATGGAAGGGTTTCGGAAAAATATGCCCTTGACCTTGTTGGTTGATATGAAAACAATGGCTTTCAAATAGAATTTAATAGAAGATCGTTTTGAAATCTGTGAGAAATATTCTTCTCCAGAAGCTGTTCTGCAAATATGTCTCACACAGGAGAGTATGTATTTTATAAAGTAATCATTTGTAAACTTAACCTCTTTTGATGTTTTATGTTATAACATAACCGTTGAAATGATTCTGTGTTCGTTGATTTAATTTTTAGAAAGGAACGGAACCGAGCCAACATGCCGGAGCCTGTACATCACCAAATAAACGCGGCTCGAAAAACATTCCAAACACTCTACCAAATCTCGAAATTATTAAACACGAACTTGGATCCTACTACGTTAGGCATATGCATTAGATTATGCGAGAACGGAGTGAATCCTTATGCACTTGCAACCGTGGTGAAAGAACTACAGAGAGAAGTGAATGCTATGAATAATCCACCCACATAAATCTTCCTACTACTGAATTTTTAAAAAATAAATGAGTAGTTAAGTTTTGTTCTTCTTATTGATAGAATAGATTTGTTGGCATACACTTCTTAAAATATATTGCATAGAAATTTCTGTTTTATAATGAAACACTGTTGAATCTTTTTAATGAAGGTAGCATTGTTGATTGTTTCTTTCATTGTTGGTATTAAGACACATTTGAATACTATTGGCCATAGGCTAACTGAAACTAAAAGTGACATGAGATTGCTGTGAGCATCGAATGTATTTATGATATATTAAGTAGAATTTACAAAAAATATAGATCAAAATAATTTAAATTGCAAATCTATTCTCAAAAATGGAGAAACAGTATCAAAAACAGTATGTAAAGTTGTTTTTATACATAATTCGCTTATTTGTAAGTATATACAATTATAAAAATATACAAACATGATACTTAAGATTCCTGAGAAATGGATATTAGAAAATTATAATTCCTCATTCTTGGTCTTGTTTTTATTTATTTTCTTTGTCCCTGCGCTCTGCAAAGATGCATCCAATTTCATTAATTTTAATTAAATTCTTTACATACATCACTGTATAAACTGTACTACACAATTACCTGCTTGTTTTGATCTCTGTAGTAGATTTGCCCTTCTAATGTAACGTGCGACAGTTCCGGTTGCTGCAATAAATAATTCTTCGCATCTACTGCCTGAGATCCTTCACGAAACAGAAACACGGACCTTTTCAGATCTATAGAATATCTGTAAATAGAATAATTTTGCATGAAACCAATGTAGCTAGATCAACGTGTACAGAAACTATAGTAACCTATAGTGGTCTACCTTTCAGCAATAATATGATTATTTTGTAAACTGGTTTGCCAGATCTTCATTATTACATCAGCATTTTCCGCTGAAACGTCCTCATCGACATCGACAAACATCATTACACCTTTGCCCCTTTTGGTCATTTTGAGAACATTGTCAGGATTTGTCATATCAAGCTACACCGCATGATAATGATAAAACAAGACTATTAGTATAATAGAAATGGAAAGTGAACAGAAAATTAGATTTTCCTTTCTTGCTGTACCTGCGATAGATCGATCTTTGGGCTTGGTCTAAGATGCTCTGGTAATTCATCTGGTTCTAAAGGTTCTTCATTTTCCTGAAATGTAAGTATGGTGTAGTAAATGGAACTGTTTAGGACAACATATCTGATTATTAAAGAAATTCAAAGAAGAAAAACACACCTCCCACTGGTCTAACAAATGCTCTAAATCTGCGTCGGTCATATCGCGTATATCTTTTTCTTTCCATGATTTCTTTTTCCCTGACTTAACGTCGTTAGCGGCAGTCGCGTAAAACACAAGAAATATGCTATAAATTATAATTTCTCGCTTCATATTCGAGCCGTACAGTGATCTTGTCAAATCTTGTGGCGGGCAACACTCGATTTTCTGTTATCACGATCCCCCAATATCAACGTACGTGGAAAACCATCGATCTTCTTACTAAATCGTATAAAATAATTTACTCGGTGGAAAAATATATTTACAAATTATTCTAATTACAATTTTTGGTCCGCCGAAAATCCCATTTGATTATCGAAACCAGCCGAAACGAAAATAATCAAACTCCATATATACATGTCACGGATGTTACGGTAAATGCATATACTTACCCATGGCGGTTTACGTAGATAGCGCATGCGTAAACAAAATTTTACGTCGTAAACATGGCTTTGGAACTGCCGACTTGTGTCAGAGAGGATATTTCATTCATCAGCAATGTTATCAAACATTCCCTTCACTATCTTGCCGTCTGAGTCGTCTGACCTGTTGTTGTCTGTTTTTGAAAACAACTATGTATTACCACCGACGAGATAGTATCTCATCGGAGCAGATGATTACAAACGCGGCAATTTTGAATCCCCATTTTGAATAATAAACTTCTTTGCATGATAGCAATGCAGAAAATTCTCCTGAATAATTCTGCCCGCCCCCAGAATATTTTTCAGCTCTTAAATTATTATATTTCTATCTGTTTTCCATACAGGCACTTCTCTTACGGTGAATTCTGGAAGAAGGAAAATGAGAACGAAGAAAGTTAATGCCATTTATATCTGCAATATATTAAATAATTATTAGATACATTTATGTGCGATAGTCGTTTCGAAGTCATGTCACTCGTATGTACATTTTGTTTTCTCCTTCTTAATTTAAATCTCCGTTTTCCCAGACAAACGTGTTAGCACACTTCGCGTTAAACGTTCAAAATCAACGAATCAAACGACAGGAATATCGCGTGCATTCCGATTTACGCGCTAAAATATTTCTCTCCGATTTTTCTTTTTTTTTTTTTGATATTACTCATCTTGTTCCATTCCGTGTTTCCCACCTTGTTCGAAACTTTATTTGAAAGTAACCGAACGGAGAACAGAGGGAGAACAGACGAAAGACGATACACAGGCTGCTCCAAAATCTGAGGCTTGTCCAAAGATGTACATACTTCCTTTTAAAACAACCAAGATTTACAACAATTCATTACACTATTTATGCATTTTGAACGCGACACTTCACCTACCTAGACCTTAAACAAGCTAAAGAATTTCTTCCTAAGCAACAACTCCAACAGATATTATTAGACTACATTACTTAAGTTAACTCGTAAAAATTCCTCAATTGTCAACACTATGGCTACCAGAGGATTCAGAACAATGAACACTTTAAATTGCTCATTTTATAATGATTGAAAATATGCAGACAATCTCAGGGTAGTTGTTGAATAAATTGATTTACGGTCTTGCAATTTTTACTAGATGTTTTGGTATCTTGGTTCTAGTGCTCGATAATTTCAGCATAGATATTTCACTGTGAGAAGATTATTGAGTCGTAGTCTGTAGGTAAATGGTCAATTGAAATATGTGTAACGCTCTACTTTGATACGGACCGCACATTTTGAAGCAGCCAGTAGATACAAACTCATAATTCGTAATACTGTCAGACCGATTGGCTCGATCTATCCGCCCGCAGTTTGCTTGAATGTGCGCAGAGAACTCTATACGAATTGGGGTCTATAACTTGTCCAACGAGACGAGGCAGTCAACGTAAACATATTATTAGATTGCGGATCTTTATGCAAAATAAAAACGTTCTGCATTTATTGTGGAAAGCAGAAATAAAATAAAAATTGTTTTCACCCCTTTTTCTAAAATTTTTCTAATCTTTTCCTTGTTTATATTCTACCCAGCCAATACTTTGGTTAGTGCAAATTATTTTATCATAAATGCATAAAGATTCGCAGTCTATATACATAAATTACTCTTTTCAGGTAGCCAGCAAAGGACGCACGCTGGTACTTTGCTGCCTCGTCTTATTGAACAAGGTGTAGAGTGCACGTTATTCATCCGAACAAAAACAGAAGAAGAACTTTGGTACCTGCTCTATGGTGGTCTCTTTCCCTTATTGTTTTCGCTTTGCCTTTCTCTCTAATCGTTCACGCGCTTCTCGCCCGCTACCCTTCACACGCCTGAGGATATTACGAGATAGACACATACAAGTTTTGCTATAAAATCACACGTTTGTTACATTCACACTGAACGGGGGAATTGTAGAGGGCGTGGCGAGGGATGAAAAACGTCGGAAAAACCGAATCTCCGTTTCGCTTCAAAGAAAATTCGACCGCGATCCAACCTCCGTTTAAAATTCATCGACGAAACTCGTAAACCAAAATACTGCGAAATATACAAAATTTTTCAGGCTAAAAGCAGGCGTGGCACTCTAATCCCCACCAGCTTTTCTCAAACTGAATGATCTTGAGAGGAATGAATACTTATTTTCTCGAACTCTGAGGACACGGAGGTTGAAAAGTAAATCTTACAATTTGACAACAATATGTGCGCATGTATATATATAGTATATACATCGTACGAGTACTTTCAGATAAACGTTTTAATAAATATCGTATATAGATAATATAAAAGGGCATCGTGAACTAATTACAAACGTTAGAGACATAATAATAATAATAATAATCATAATAGTAGTAGTAATAGCGATAATCATTAATAATAGTAATAAAATAGTAATAATAAACGTGATTGTACCGATAACATGCCCTTCGTAAGGTAACCCAAGAGTAGGAGGAACGTGCGTACATCGACAAATGTTCGAACTTATTTAACTTTGACTAAGCGTTTTACAACAGCGCCTCTCGTTATATAAAATTCGAAGATCTCTCTAACAAACAGCGCCCACCGTCGACAGACGTCGATCACGGTGCTAAAAATTTCTTGCGCGTTTAATATACACAGACTCTGTACAGAAAAATACACGCGGTGGATTCTGGGCAATATAAGCTACAGCGACGCGCAAACGTTTGCCGTTTCTCAAACTCGTTTCAATCATTAGTTACTACAATTTTCAAACTTGCATATCATTCCAATTTCTAGCAATTCATTGGATTCATTTCCTCGACACTGGACTTACAAAATAATCCTCTTCTTTTTGGTCAGAAATTAATTTGCAAGAGACTCGAGCTGTTAAGAATTATTTTAAAAAATTACAGTAATTTTGAATAGATTCGAATTTATGTCCAGTGGTAATCAGAGGTTGTTTCCTCCGTTTTCAGTATGTAGATCGACGACAAAGGTTTTTGCGCGACGTTGAATTCCCCGGCGAGAATAATCGCGTCGCTCAACATCGTTTATGGCAAATCGAATAGAATCGAGGGATAATTAAGTAGAACCGCGAATTTCCGAGGCCGTGGCAGGGCTCGATGGAAAGATTGCGAATCAGTGAAACGAAAAGAACAGGAATTCTAATCGGCTATCACATAATCGAGCCTCGGTTGTCGTTCACGTTCACGATCGCACAGGCGCGGGGAACACGTACGACGCCATATTGTCGTACCAACAACGATCCAGCGTCGCAACTTTCTCTCTCTCTCTCATTCTCACTCTCTCACGCTCTTTCGCAACAATTCGACACACATTTAACAAACGGATAATCAGACATTGGGTGGCTGGATATCGGACAGTTTCAACACTCATTCATTCGATATTTTAGGGTACTCGAATCGCTCGATAAAATACTCTACGGCGGAACTTTGTGCAGGCGCTGTTTTTCGCGGAACTGTTCGCGATACCATGATCCACAAACCGCAACCTTTTGTACTAATTTACCGCCCTCGAGAACAATTTACGATGTTAACGATTCTAGTCGATTTTGTAGCAAAACCGAGTTTATGGAACTTTGTCTTATTGAGATTTCGATCGGCTGTAAATGCATAAAAGTATGCGGTGTGGATCTATGAAGTCGCTGTATATGAAATTTGTATTTTTAAGATGTTTATATAGCTTGAAACAGGATCGCAATAGTTCTGTTTCGAGTGAAATGTTCATACTCTCGGAAGCCGGAAGCTCTTTTACTATTATTCCTCGCGTGAATGCGACTCGTCATGCGTTCGGAGTAACTATATTTTGAAAGTCATAACCTTTGCTGCCAGTAGAATAATGGTCTGCAGAGAAATATGAAACAGTTAAAATATAAGAAAAATTTAAGAACCCTATTACATTCTCCTCGACAGACTGTGGATTTTACATGCAATTTAAAACAGTAGGAGGATTAAAAGAATTCGATTTGACGAAATAATTGAACGAAGAATTATTAAAAATAAAAGACCTGAGGAAGAATTGAGTTTCTACTCGATCCTTCAGTCTACTTTCTGTTGATTAAAAAACTGAAGACAGGATAGATAGTGACATCCGTTAACGACAGATGCTCCGCTCGAAACGCTGCTCGAGTACGACGTAAAATAAATTGCGGGAAGTTCAGGGCGGTGCACGTGTCTCGCGCAACCCTGACATTGTCAACGCAAGTGGTTCTCTGTTCAGTGCTCGCTCGTTAAAAGCCTTAAATTAGAAATCACACCTCTCTCCCCTTATAATCTCTCTTTCCCTCTCGCTCGCGCACTAGAAGGCTTTCATGGAAGAACGTAAACTTCGAATCAGCGAACGTCATTCCGCTAAGAACTTTAAACAACTTCCACAGTCGGCTCCTCGAGAAACAAGTTAACAGCTGTTCAAACGTGGAAAATCTCGAACGCTTTAACACTCGTACGCTCCTCAGAAATAGTTACATCTGGTCTGCATCCGTTTTTTTCTTTCGCCCTAAAATCGATAAATAAAGTATGTAATAAAATGCGTGAACTTGTATACTGAGGGACGTATGAGAGTTCAGTTACCGTAAATGGTATTTTTAAAATTTCGTAGACTTGATAAACAACAAGTTTCTCTCTTTTACCAGAGAATTAGAATTTTTATTAATTTGTTCACCGAGGCGACTGCGTCTCCGCAACGAAGCGCTTTTGATTCTCGAGGTAAACTGTCAACGATCTTCAGCGATTCGGCCGTTGAAACGTTCAACCCGCACGTTCCATAACTATAATACGATGATCCCTGATTGGCAATCCCTGCGAAGGGAATCGTTCCGCGAAATTGTCTCTTCTGCGAGCAGCGCTGCGATCCTCGATCTCGATCGAACTTCTCTCGGCGAACATTCAGCAAAAATAAGTCTGCGAAAATATTCCTTACAGTGATTTCTAGAAACTTCTCTCGCTCATCGTCTTAATAGTGAAACTAGCTTGTATTCTTCCGGTGGGACACCATGGAGAAGTTACAATGAGATCGACGATGACAGCGAAATTTAGTCTCCGCGCGTTCGAGCTTTAGTTTCTATCTCAATGTTCTGAGATGGTTTTTAGGAGATAATCTTTGGTCACCCAAAAAACTGTCTATCAACACGATCGTGTCGGTTATTATTTATTTTCCGCGCGACGAAGGTCGTGCGTCGTAACACGTTTATAGTAATAATAATAATAATAATGATAATAATATTAAAGGATTCTCAGAAACACATGCGACTATCCCATTTGGACACCGATAAAACATCACATTCTCTCACCCCGTTTTTAAATAACCTCCATATCCTCCTAGCATTGATATTTCCCACGAATCCTGTTTTAGAAATGGTTCGTTCGCTCGAGCTCGACCGACCGTCGCGAATACGAGGCTCGCCGGTTTTAACCCTCTCATATAAAGATTCTACAACAATCTATCGTTAAGAGCTTTGTACTTCGCGGAAATTCAGGCTCGAGCGGGCGCGGAAGCGCGGGACCGGCCATCTTGGAACAATTCGCTCGAGAATCGCTTTTTCCCACGAACCGACTCCTTCGAAGAAATATCCCGCTGTACAGCACTGTTAGCATCCCTTTACAAATTCATAATCCAATCAAACTTATACCTTTTTGCTGCAAACACATTTCACAGCGTTATACTGTTTATGTCGATTCCCAATTTAACAAGTTTCCCATTTTATGAATTACTGTAGTTCTTACGAATAAGATATTTTTCGAGAAGGAGTCTCGGCTCGCAGTCTTCAGCGAGAAGCGAACGAAACGTTGCAATGAGAAATAGTCGTCGAGTCATCCGAATTCGGGTGAGACTCAAATAAAATGCAGCTGAGCGTCGCACGTTAGTTTAAAATGTAGTTCTGGCTGAGCAAAAATACAAAATCATTTCCGATCAATTTTCTATAAGCTTTTTTCATATAAATACAGTGACAATTTAAAGATCCATGTAAATAGATTTCCTATTAATTTTAATACTAATCTCTTTCAACGACAAATGGGTACGAATAAAAATAATTCTGCAGAGCCAGAGCCACATCTGGAACCACGGTGCGTCGTAAATCGAGAATACAGATCCACCGTGTCCAGAATGAAAAGTATGCGTACGCAGCGCACCGCCACAGGCACGTAACAAAGCGGTTCCACGGCTCTAAAACGGAAGCAACGCTAATTTTCCAACTCGTTCTCCCTCGTGGCGGTTCGATAAACAATCCTCTCGCGCCGATCGTTCGGAAACACGTTTACCGTGTGTGAAACAACGCGTCAACAGAGATTAATAGAGGACTCGTTCAAAGTCTATGAAACAGGACACAACGTCGCGCGCGCGCGTACCCGTCTATATATTATATTTATATGTATATATAAATATGTATATATATTTAATTTAATTGACTTAGTACTTGTTCATTTTTCTTTTTCTCTCAATGGAATGTTTACAAGGTTGAGGCGTTTCTGAGCGCGTCTCTAATAAATTCGCGGCCATCTTTCACAGAATGTACAATAAAATTTACATATGAGAGGGTTAAAGGTAGGATCGACGGTATCCGACCGACAGCCTTCTTTCTTTCAGTTAATTCTCGATTCTTCTAGAATCGGTGTCCGCGGAACACCGTTTTTTTTTTATATTATTTTGTTCAAACGACAACGAATTCTGTTTTCTTTTTTTAAATCTCTCTATCCACTCTTTTCTTTCCCCTCGTCTCGTTCTCTCACACGGATTTGAAAATATCGCGGTAACGCGGAGAATCCTCTCGAGGACTTCCGGTTCCGCGGATTTGGCCTTGAAAAAAGTCTAGTTCTTCTGTCGGGATACCCCCCTATTTTTAGATCGGTATTTCTTCGTAGCCTAACGTAAGAGTAGAAATCGGAAATATTACATCGATGGAGATGATAGCAAAAAATAACTTTCAGTTATTTAAGCTAGAGATAGGCTATGTAAGGAGAACTATTACGCATACTTCGGGAAGAACATCAATCTCTGGTACATGATAATAGAGCGTTTATCCTCTAGTCGGAATCTTCTTCTATGGGTGGAGGTAACATAGCGAGATGTTGCGGACTAAGCATCCCCCTGGAGAGTGCGTACTCTGCCAGAGCACGATGGCAGAAGACGTATTGGTCTGGCATTTGAATACTGTAGGCCCTCTGTGCTCGGATTTTCTCCACCGTGCCACGGATGTCCACCGTACCGGTGTCTTCTAGCCGCGATATGCAAATGTCTAATGTGCAGAACGTTCCTGCACAAAAATCACAATTTTTATTTCTATCCTTCAGTTTAAGGGCGTAGACACTCGATTCCAGAATTACAAGGGTGCAGGATGCGCTATCTCATTTCTCGATAATGCAAAGATGGGGTTTTTCAGTAGTCAAAAGCGCTAGATCAAAAGCCAAAGCTCCTATTTTTAGGATTAGGCGTAATTTGCATTATTCGGAAGCACAAAGCTGCGCATGTAGCTATTTTCATAAAGCTGCGACAGCTACATGCTGCCGAATAATGCAAGTTATACTTCGTAAACGTAAAAATAGGACTTTGGAAGGCGACTGCGGCCTAGATTGATCTTTTATTTAATTTTAAGCTACGGGTGATAGATCAGAGTTCTCGGATTACCTGTCCTTCCTATTCCGGCGCTGCAGTGAACAACTATGGGAGGTCCCCGCGGATGTCCGGCCCATGTGTCCCCTCTGTACGCGAGTAACTTATTTTGTTGTTGTCTTACTAAGGCTAGAAACTGTAGCAGAGCCCTGGCCGACTGTGGAACGCCATAATCCGGCCACGCTGTGTACAGCATATGGCAAACCTCTCTTGCCTCATCAGTCTAAAATGATAACATATTTTGCTTTCTTATCGTCCCGGCCGCGCCGCTTCATTCTACAGTACCGTGTTTGGTAACACGCTGTTCGCCGTACCTTGTTATTTGTCAGGAGCAGCATAGATATCGTGTAATCGGGATTGGTGTCGACTTCCAACGTTGTCACCGTGAAACCACCCGCTTGAACCTCTTCGCCCGGCTCGGGGCCCCAATACTGTGCACACTTCGTACGTCCTCGCTCCACCACTCTAAAATGAAAAATAATCCATTGAATCGACTGTTCACAATTTTATACATTCATCGTTCAACCATTAAATCTGAGGTTTCAAGGAAACGCCGCATGTCACAATTTCAAAAAATTTGAGTATATTGATTGAGCTTTAGGGTGCAGGATTTACGTATTTACCAGGAAAAATTTAACCGATGTCCTTTAAAAACTTTAAACGGTAATACATATCTCGAAAGTGAAAGTATGTGACATGTGGTGTTCCTCCTGAAAACCACAGAAATATATTCTGGGAAAAGTTAAGCTGGTGGACATTTCTCGGGTAATTGAATAAATACCTAGTAGTCATTACGACAACGAGGGTCTGCTGTTCCCAGATCATCCTCCAAAAATCGCCGCAGGTCTTCGGTAGGGGACCCTGCGTGCTGATGAACGCATTCTTCTGCTTGTAGCCGTCGACAAAATTTGCGTTTATGTAATCGGAGGTCGAGTCTCCGTCCACTTGGGACAAACATACTCTGCTGTGGTCGTAGCACAGCACGTCTGTGTACCGGTTCTTCGACTGGTTTGGTCTTAGTCTGAAACGTTGCAATTTCAACTCTGTTACAACAATCAAAACCACCTCGCAAAGTCAGCAACAAGATAAAACATTTCCATTTAATCATCAATAGCCAGCGGATTTTATGCATTTATGACAAAAATGAATAAAGATCCGTTGTCTAATCATTAGTGTATTAACCATCGTATTCAACTTATATAGACTTCCTTAATCCTTGTGTAGCCAACCGGGTACCCCTTTACCGTATTTCTTTCAACAATTTGTTAACGTTCCTCTAAAAATATTACAAAATTTCTTAAATCTTAAAATGAAAATTTATACAAATATGTTAAATATAAAAGTTTTGAAATAACCTTACATTTTGGTTGGCTACATAAGGGTTAATGAACTATATCGTAAACTTGTGGAGCTAGCAGAGTCTCGTCAAAAGGGGATTGAACGAAAAACAACGTACTTGGCGTTGTTGAAGGATCCTTCTGGGGGTCTTTGCTTGATTTCCGCGTACTCTGCTATCAGTCCAGCCCGTCCTCTCGAGTGTATGTCTTCGATGAGCTGCTCCATGCTGACTGCCTGAAGCCCGAGGTCCCCGTGAAGGCTGTCGTCATCGCTGAACCCTGAACTAGCTGAGGACGGAGGTTGGACTGGAGACGGTGCCTCATCGGTTCCCATCCAGACGTCACCGTTCGTGATCTCGATGTCCCCGATATTCGAGATACCATTTTTCACCTTGCTCTTATCGATTATAGGACTAGTCGAGCTACTGACCGTGGTTCCATTCGGATTCTGGGCAGCCGTGTGGTTTTTCGATGTGGGCGAAAGAGGACTACCCACTCTGGGGGTAACCTGCGCAACAAAACCACCCTGTTACCATTCGATGACCTTCTCCACGTGTCCTAGGTGGGGTTTGGCGGGCTCTAGTAATTCTAGCTAACCCGAAACCATTTAGCGAAAAGGTCATCGCTATGGTAGCGAACTTCTAGCGCGCACGAGAGGACTACTCTCTTCAAGGTGACCTTGCGAACGTTTTTGTCCACAAGTAGAGGTCTCTCTTATGAGTGCGGACCTAGAGAGTAGCTTTTTCGTGGAGCCAGAAGAACCGCTAATTCACTTCGCTGGAGAGAGATCTTGAACTCCGGGATAATTGAGCCGCTCATTCGCCGAATCGATTAACCCCAGAGAACTAGAAAAGATGGCACGGATTCTCTCCAGAAAATTAAACATCGATCACGAACGAAATGTCACGCCCAATTTAAACCAGGTGACTACTAGATGATTGCGTAAGTTCGTGCCCGATTTGAAAATAAAATTAAGGAACTGTATAATTTTCTTTTACACTCCGCCGTCGCAGTTTGCGGCATTTCTGAAAATCGGGCACGAGCTTATGCAATCATCCAATATTTCTCTAAATAATAAATTACGAAATGGGTTCGAGTTGCAGGCAGGCGATCTAAGGAACGTCTCCGAGTGCAAACAGTGTTGGTCTGTGACTTGATTGCGTTTTCAGGGGAATTCGGCAGTCGAAGTGGACTGCAAGGAGCAAGAACTGACCTCGCAAAGTTCACCCCCGCCTCTGTTTGTCATGGATTTAAGACAGTGGAGCAACCATGCCTCATGCTGTACCTCCAACGTGCCCCCCAAGCGGTGCGGTAATGATTCCCGTGGGATGTGTAACGTTAATTGAGGAATCGATACGGTGAACACTCTGTCCCTCAGTTTCTCGCGGACGAACAGCCGCAGGATCTTGAACGGCGCCTTGAACCAGAGCGGCGCGGTCACGATTAACACCTTCTTCAGCTTCGCCGGGTAGCCGCCCTGCAACACCAAGTTGTCCACGCTGCAAACTACTTGTCAACCCAGCTTCGTATCTTTACAATGAACTGGTGGCCGCTGATGACGCGGGACGTTAAAACTTCAATGTTACTGTTCCAGATCCAAACGCTGCACTTGACACGACTATTTCAGAAGCCACTGTGATATTCGCCTTACATAAGAATGACTATCACTTCATCCATCAGCAGTGTCCTAAGAATTTTTTATCGACGAACGAAATCTATAGCAGAGCTAGGGTATCGTATACATGCATGGCAGCCTAGTCACCTAGGGTTTCAGGAAATGTGGGTCGAATAAACTTGAAGAGTGTGCCGCAGGCTTAACACGGCAGTCAACGTATGAAATGTTTCGATGACAGAGATGATTTATTCAAACGAGAAAAACGACTAGGCCGCGAGCCAAAAAGGGTTGGCAGACTGTGCGCCAATCATCGGACTACGGTGCCTAGGTCCAGTTTGACCTAGTGCATTCGAAATATAGTCTATTCGGTTTCCGGTGACGAGAGTGACAATTAAGTTTCAATAAGAAGAGCAGACTGCAGATTTGATGCATTCTCGACAAAAACGAGTAGGTGTAATTTAAAGCGGTAAAAACATTAGAAGAACTTAGAAATACTGTATCATTACTTTCAACCTATTAATCATATCAGAAAAGAAATTAAACTATGTCACTGCAGTTTGTAATCAGGTGAAACATTTTTATTCCGCACGAAGATCCGCTGTCGACTGATAAGTGAAGATGAGCCCAAGTACCGCAATCGTCGGAAACTGCAGTTACTCAAGGCTTCAAGTGCAGAGGAAGCTCAACGAGCTGACACTAATGACACTATTTAATATTCAGTGGCGAAGTGGAATCGACAGCTGTCCAGGGAGACACACTAACACCGATACACCCGAAAGCCACGACTAAAAAGATTGACAAGTACGGACCCCAGCTGAACCCAAGCCCCGCAATCGG
Source organism: Lasioglossum malachurum (assembly GCA_028455605.1). Lineage (NCBI taxonomy): Eukaryota > Metazoa > Arthropoda > Insecta > Hymenoptera > Halictidae > Lasioglossum > Lasioglossum malachurum. The sequence continues at coordinate 18,897,664 of CM052317.1, read as the reverse complement.
CGGAGCCTGCAGTTCCCGAAGGATCGGGTTGCAGAAGAAGCGGAAAAAGCTCGAGTCCCGCGAAGTAATTGACACTAATGCGACGCGCGTTCGCACAATGCGACGAGGAGCATGCTCTCGAGGTGGTGGTGTGCGACGATGTATCTTCCTCGAGCCGACGTGGTACGCACCGCACATCCGGCGCGGCGGTGGGAGAGATAATATAAAAAAGAGAGAAAAAGAAGTAGATGAAGAAGTTTAAGAAGCTTTTGTCGGCGGTATTAAAAAGCGATCGGTACAGGTGACTGCATAATTTATTTTAGAAACGGAGCGACCTTTCAAAGACGTTGCAATAATAGCGCGCGCACACACACGCGCACACAGAACGGGGTATATAAGCCGGGAGTTAGTGCCAACTGCGAGGCGATTCGCAGGGCTATGCACGTTTAATGCGCGGACAGAGGTCCGCGGTCCTAGCAACCTCGGCGTGTAAATTAATAAGAAAACAGCCGTCCAGCTGGTAAATGCCCGAGGAGAATAATTCAGTCGACGAAACGGAGCACAATGAAATTTTCAGGTCAACGGGGAGAAAAAGTCTCGAGGACAATGAAGCACCACCAACGGAGCACCAACAGAGCACCCGCGGTAGAAGAGTAGGAGTTGGCGAGGAAGAGGTGGGAAAAAATGTTTCCCGATGTGGAGCATGCAAAATGCAGCGGGCACGAGAACTTAACCCTCCGGTGTACCCCCTCCGCGGTATGTATAGAGGGCGGAAGTAACCGTAGCGGCAACGACGTCAGCAGCACACCACTACATATCTCCGTCGATCTTAAGCACACAAACCCGGTTACGTCGACAACCAGCCAGCCAGCGAGCCAGCCAGCGACCGAAGAAAACGCCTCGATGTCCGATTATTCTGCTTCTTCCTTCTCCGATGCAAACCCGTCGAGGATTGAGAGCAGAGGAGACGATCAGCAGGGTAGATTCGGTCACCCGGACAGATAGCGGGCTGGGAGACGGTCAATCGATAGATTAGAGCGTTCGGTGACGGTGCGTGAACACACCGAGTACTTTCTGATCGGGCACCGATTCGAAACGGGCTCGTCCACGTCCCAGTCTATAACCCGTCGATGATCACTGACACTGGATTTAGTCCTGGGTCTTTTTAGATCCTGGGATAGATCCAGAAGACTCTAGAAGACGGTTGAGAGGCGTCGATGCGATCGAATAATCACTGCCGGCACTCGGTCAGTCAATCGATACCGCGGAATTAGCGTAACCGTGCTCGCACGCTTGACACGAATCGAACGAACCTCGACGACGATGACGCGTGTCCGTCGAACATCGCGCGACGACGACACCTTCGCGAGCTGAGACCAGGTGAAAATCTGGCTCGAAAGAGGACGAGAAAGAGAGAGAGAGGCAACGCGCCTCTGGAAAAAGAAATCGGACTGCGACTTCGTTCTTTTTCTCTCTCTCTCTCTCTCTCTCTCTCTCTCTCTCTCTGTCTCTCTATCTGTCGGTCTCACTGTTTCGCTCTCTCGATCCGTCCGCGATAACGCCGCAAAGGGGTCACGATGATTACTGACCGCGAGCGTCGCGATGCTCTCCCGCGTAGAAACGCATGCGCGCAAACCGACCCCTTCTTTTCGCCGCCACTCGCCCGCTGCCAACATCCCTTATGCGAATTTCTTTCTGCCCGGCGGGGTTCACGATCCTCCCCCTCTACCTCCCTCTTTCTCTCTCTGTCTCTTTTCCTGTCTATATCGTTCGCGACTATCTTTCTCTCCCTCTCCCCCCCACCCTCTCTCTCTCTCTCTCTCTCTCTCTCTGTGCGCGCAGTGACGTATCACGACCAGGGTCTCTCAACGAGACACTTACCCGGGGGTGACCGACGAGCAACCCCTAACCGGCGAGAGCAACCCCTGCGCGACGCTTACTCGAACGAGATTTAAGGGGATGTGCGTGCGTGCCTGCACCTGGCTCGACGCCGCTCGAAAAATCGATTTTTCGAAAATAGGAGACTTCGCCGGCGGGGCGCTCTCTCTCTCACTCATACATATACACACTCTCCCTCTATCTCTCTCTCTCTCTCTCTCTCTCTGCCTCGCGGAAAGACTATTGATTCCCGAGGACGATACGGTTTTTTTTAGAGTCTAGAAGACGCTGGAACTCGGCTTTTTTTAAAGGCTTGTTCGAAAGAGGGTGAAAATCGGTGGAATAATCGATCGCGTTCGCTAGAACGGTTATACAGAAGATAAATTATTTTTCCCGACGACGATGAAACTCGCCCTTTTCTAAGGGACAGTTCTTCAAGGGGATGAAAATCAATTGAACTACGTTCTCCGTTAACAGAAATTTTTCTAAGCCTCTTAAATTATTTTTCTAAAACTGATAGAACTTGTCCCTTTTTAAAGGACTGTTCTGCGAGGGGGTGAAACTCGGTGGAATATCGATCTCTGTCGCTGGAACGCTTATAGAGAACCTTGGCTCTGAGCAACACCTTTTTTTAACCCTCGATCGTTCCCTATTTTTCCAACAGAATCTGTCCTTCCGTGTAAAATCGACGCAATGGAAAAAACTAATGTGTTGGAAAAGTGTAGGATTTACACGAGCAAGAATTTGTTTAACTCTCGTTCATTCCCCACTTTTCATGGAATATCCACATTTACCTCTGGTTTAACAAACCACGTGTACGCACTCACTTTGCACATTCCCTTTAACATCTCAGAATAACGAAGTACAAATAAACGCTCCTCCGCCCACGCAACGAGCAAATAAAACTCCGACCAACAAATTTGCCCGAAAAAGACCAAGTTTATAGTCCCACTGCCTGCGAAAGAGATTTACGATTAACACTGAATCTACACAGCACAAAAAGTGACTCACACGTATTGCTCCATAAGAATGACAAGATTGATAGTGAGTAAGACCCATGAATTAAAAGCCTGTTTCATTTATCTTGTAACTCCTCAATGAATTCTTCTTTTATGAACAATTTCATGCAATATAGTAACAATAGCATTGTGCAAGAAATGCTCCGAGTTGCTAGAAGAAATCTCGACGAAAAAATTACTACTTCCGAACGTTCTCTTTCCGCGCGCCCGTCTGACCACGGTCGTCCGAATCTACTTGGTCCCCCAGATAATCGCTGAGACGTCATGCCTGATTGAGCTCGCATGACCAGAGTAGAGTTCTAAGGAACTTGAGTTCCACTGGCGTGGAAATGCCGAGAAAACGGTGATCGTAGTCCGACGGTCGCGATTCAGACAGCAATTTATCAATCAGGTGGCCGGTGAAAAGAGCGAGTTTCATCGTCGTGGAAGTTCCAGTCGGCGAAGGGGCGTGGGTCGGCGATTGCCACAGCATAAATACGAATAATAGAGCGGAACCGAAAGAGTATCGGCCGGCTATTATCCGAATGGAAAGCGGGGAATAGCCGTCGCGGCGTCGACGTCGTCGCGTTTCCCTTTCCACGAACGATTTTCCGGCCGCGACGCCGGCGTCCAGCCATAGTTTTCATAGCCTCGGTCGGCGAGCTTCCTGGTAAACAATCGGCTAAACGAACTGTGAGAGCATGGGAGAGGGAGAACAGAGTTAGTATTTTTATCGCAGCGTGCGGTGACGCAAACACCTCGTTATAAATAGTCCCATAAGTACCCCATAATTGAGTCATTCCGGCGAAACCTTTGAGACACCCTTGGCGAGCCCATTGCCGCCGCGGTTCACTGGGCAATCGCAACCCAGAGGTTTTCGTGGAGCGTGAACAACCCCCTTAAAGCTTTCCTGTTCTTTGAGATGCACCCCTCCATGCACGAGACGCTCCGGAATCACTTTACGTGCCCCTAACCCTCCATTATACACGGTATCTTCGAAAGACATCGCGCCCCCCCCCCCCCGAGAACCGATCGATGATTTCTGAGTGGATCGTGCCCCTGAAAACCTCCCTTCATGATTCATTTCTTCCAGGAAACAATCCACGGACCCTAGCGATATTTTTCTCTTCACTGACTTTCCCTGCTGCATCGTGAAATATGAATTGCAAACACGAAGTTTTACTTCCTTTGAGAAATTAGAGCCTGCAGTCTTGACGGATACACTTCAAAGTATGGTAGGGAATTTTTAGGGAACCCTGGCTGCCTTCTCGAAGGGCTAAAATTGTGTTTAAAATTGCTAACAGTATCACTGGAAATATTGCATCACACAAATCTATGAACATGTATCAGTGAAAAAAGGGTTCAGGAAATAGTAAACGCGTGTTTATACGACGTGGAACAATGTCCGTTCACCGGAACGTGTAAATTGGAAAGAAAACGGCGTGCCGGCGTTTTCCGCGACGATTTCTACATATTTCGGAGCGCTTTCGCGCACCGACGGCACGCGTGCGTTACGCGTCCTGATTCCGTTCGCAGCCAGAATAAAAGCCAAAGATGTTGATTAAATTTCCTGTGTAAAGATAATGGGCCATATTTGGAGCGATCAATTGGCGGCGACGAAAGCCCCTTTGTTTCACGAGGCACCGTCGAATCCGGACACCGAGCCTCGAACGTCATCGGGAACGGTGCAGGTGGACCGGAGTGCAATTGATCAAGCTTTTCTAGCACTCTCGAGAATGCACACCGATGTGTGAAGATCTCGATAAAACTTTGGGACAAGGCAGTACTCGGAAACTAATTTGACTGACACTTTTTTAGAGACCTTTGTCGATGTTCAGAGGGAGGAAACAGCCCTCAATGTAGAAGGTGGAAAATCTATTTATATATTACAGTATAAAAGTATAATTACCCCTTCAGTACTTACAACGATCACTAAACAAAATATATGTCGTACATCGTTTGAGTACTATGTATGTTTTACCAGAGTTTCGTGTCAAACTCTTGTGTGCACCCTTTTCATACGTTCAGTCGTATACCTCCCGCACAATTATGCGAGTATTTAAATGAAATTTGCCTCGAAATATTCACAAAGAACGGGGCTTTCAAATTGAATGATAAAAATAGATTTTTGAAGTGCCAGCAGGCTTGAACATCAGTGCAGAGTTCCAAAGATCGCGTTTCATTCGTTGAATTATGTGTTGCGAAGTAGATCTTCACAGGTGGGCGTGCGTTAACTCACCTTCAAGAGTGTGAGGATCTTCTGCGAGAGGTCGTAGTCGAAGTTCTGGTACTTGCTATCCGACATATCGTAGATGAAGACCAGACCATGCTTCTGTGTCTCCGCGCTCTCGAGTGCCGCGTCCAATTGATACACAACGCCCTGCGACGCAACAGAGAGAAAGTTCCATTGTTAGAGGCGTCTTGTGACAAAGCGGCCATTAGGCGTCGACTTGTTGCATCATCCCTTATTATTCAGTATTGAAGTGCATTGTGTGTTTGCCGATGCTAAATGGGAATTGTAAACTCTCTTGTCACCGGTCTAATTTGCATCATCAGGCGGCGGTGAGGGACCAGAGGTCGAGGTACGGCGATCGTGGAATTACTCACTTGCAGGGTTGTCTGGTGCGTGGTGTTCTGCGGAAGGTGCAAATGCGCCGTGAAGATCGCTATGGCTGCCCCTGTGCCGTCCCTGGAAGGCTGAAATTGGAAGTTTCATGGTAGATGTTTAATTATATCGAGACGTGAATCATTCTGGCTAACTAGAGCGAGTCTCCTTACTAGGACTGTAAATTTTCCTGTGCGTAGTTCACTGAGCAATGGTTCCTGAGTGGGATGCAGAAGAGCTAGGCCTTCTCTTCTTCTGGTGGCCTCGTGCTGCTCGTACAGAGCTAACGCTCTCGCTACCTCGAACTTCCTGGCTGTTAAGAACTTCACTGCTGTGCTCCAGGACACCGGACCGGCCCTTCTGCCTGCCCGACACTTGTTCACTGCCTCTATAAACTCTTTCGTGGCCTTTAAATGAAAATACAGTGTTCGTTACACTCGAGAATATTAGCGGAAGCTGTATGGATGCGGTTACAGGGCGTTCTATAAAATGATATAGTCACCATTCTTTTCTAATTGTAGAAAAGATTCATGACTATATAATTGATTAATCAAGCTGTATTCTTTAAAATTTAACCATTGAATTTTGTTTTCAAATCGTACACGAACTTATGCAATCATCTGATATAATTTGCTTCGCTGTATTAATCGTTTCTGAGCATATCTGATCATTAGACCGCAGATTTTTATGCAAATAAAAATTACGTGGTAGAGCTACATGGACAAGTAGTTCTTGTTTTAATAATTTCGTCTTGCGGTCTACATATCTCTCAACACGGTTCAAAATGGCGCGAGAAACTCCCGGCCAGGTGTTCGGGAGAAGCCGCATAGAACGATTAGAATTCGCAGACGGGAAGCAGACGGCAAACAAAGTGCGAGTTTTATTCGAGAGCGGGAGAGCAGCTAAGAAAAGAATGAGCGAAGTCGAGAAGAAAAGTTAGTTTTCCTGGCAGCCGACGGCACGGCGCGCGTAATCAACAATCACCGGAAGCGGGCATTCATTCCCCGAGGTTCCACCGCTAATTAATCGCGAATAAGTCTGTCCACGGGCGTTTAAAATGATCGAACGGTCTCACGGCGTTTCTACTGCTTTCGAAACGCGCGACAGTCGTTCGTCAATGATTTGTGTACATGCTCTGAGTACCGATCTGACTTCCGGTGGCCGACTGCCTCCCCACCGGCCACTTCCGCCATAGTACGCTCGCCGGGGACCGCGGCCACGGTAAATGGATAGGTTCGCTCCAGGGTCAAGAAGAAACTTAATATCGCGAATCGATACTTTGGTTAAATTCCCCTCTACTCGTTGCACCGGCGGATCCGACGCGATCGCGCCCGGCGCGGCGTCGTCGACGGAAAACGTCGACGTTCAACGTTGCGCGACTACAGATCGCTCCATATTTTCTCCGTCGAGAATCTGCAAAATCCACGAGCAACAATCAGAAACAAATGCTATGGAAACGGATGCTGTTTTACTCCGAATCAATTTCCACAGGTACATTTATGGTACATCAGGAAAATTTATGACGAGTAGATAAGATAAGAGAAAACGCTATGCAAGCGAAGGCTGTAGATTGTGGATCTTTATGCAAGATAAAATTCTGGTTACTCCGGGTCTATTTTTAAAGACTAAATTAAGAATTTTAAACCAATTTTACAATTATTCATTCGAGCATGTATCACTATGAAAATCGCACAAATTCTACACGAATTCAATCGTTTCGTTTTTATAAAACGATTCAGAATAGTTGCTTTTAGTACTCGACAGGTTTCTCGATCATCCAGGAGTCAATGCTTATCAGAGCATCTTTTTGTTATTCTTAGCATGTAGGTAATTCTTGGCGTAAAATGGGGCACCCTGTATGTGGACACTGTTCTAATTGTAGAGAAGTTGGCTGCTCCAAATTTGGAGCAGAGCCCAGATTGAACCCGAATTTACAATTCATAGTCAATTAGCACCGCTGATAATACTGTAAACATTTTTCACCGAGGTATACATACAGCTGACTCAGACTCTAGAGAATCGTCGGAGAAACTATCCGCACGTGTCAGAACATAGGATGTTGAATCGTCTTGTAATCATCTTTTACAAATCTTCAACAATTGCAAGAAGAATTAACAATCTTCGAAATCGTTCGGTGCTAATAGTCACAGACAAATAATTCAGGGTCTCTTAATAAATTGTTCAATAGCAACAGTAAACCAAGTTACTTCCAGTAAGGTAATTTAACAACTACTGTTTAAGACGAACTGATCAATCGATTGCACTGCGGGAGAGTAAACGTACACCTAGATCGTGACTGCAAGCGTGTGCAAGCCATTGGCTACGATGCACAGGCCGCTGTTGCTCGTGCAACTTTCGGTGATCGACTGAATCGTCAGTACGTTTGACTGTCCTCGGAACGGACCTTTAAGTGCGTCGCCGTTTTCCGAGAACAGCCATCGGTGTTGACGAGTTACACGTTCCGTAACACACCACTAACTAATATACATTGCTTTTCATTAATAAGGAATCTTCATTAACGCAGAATTTATGTATTCGTAGCAAAAGTGAGTAGATAGAATGCAAAACGGTAAGTGCGTGGGAAGAGCTTACAAATATTTTCACATCATTATCAACCTATGGAATTTAAGAATGGGAATGAATTTCTATGTGGCTCCTGTTTTTTACAACCGATGCAAACAATATTTATTTTGCATAAAGATCTGCTGTCTATTTATCCATGAATGGAATTCATTTATTCGAATATCGTACGACTTATAGCGTGCAAGGAAGATCCACAGTCCTTCAACTTCCGGTAGTTTGTTGACACTAAACCTGCCACGGTCAAACACAACTGGTTTTCTATTCCACAATTATAGAAATTATAAAAATTCATTTATAGAGAATAAAGGAATAAATGTTCTTGTCCAAGCATCCATGTTCACAATTTAGTGTTGCCATTTTTATAAGGCAACATTTGCCAGATAGTTCTAACGATCGGCAGGTTCACTGTTAACAGTGACTGTTACATGTTCCCTTATAAAAGTGACAAGATTGAATTTATTTAGACTTTGCGCGGCTCTTGCTATAGATATCTTACGAAATCGTTTTTATTACTTCACTAATTGTAAAATAAAAAGACGGTCGATACAGTCTTCCCGGAATAGAAATTTGTAGAAGAGCGTAGCGGAAAAGAATCGACTAATAATCGATGTGGTACGCATCACAGATCACCGAGCATCGTAATCGTGTCTGGCTACTTTTGAGCGGCAGTGTACGCGTGCCGGCGGGCGCGTATCGATTTTCCTGCACATTCATTTCCCTCTTGAAACAGTCCTCCGTCTCTCTTTCCCGCGGTTCCCCTCCGGTGATCCGTCGGTGTTTACGGAACGGGTGAAAAAAGAAGAAGAAAGAGGAGCTAGTTTCTAGTCCGGGGCCGTTTCGCCATTAATTTATCACGAGCTCGTTTCCTCGAGTCAATTCCCGGTCCCGGTGTGAGCGCACAAGGAGAGAAACAAGGAACCGGCCGTCGCCGTCGCCGTCGCCACGGTTGAATATTATATTCCCGCGATGACAGTGTCGTCGTCGTCTCCGGTTGAATGGGAAACGTCGACGATCCAAAGTCGACGTACGCACGCGAGAGAGCCGAGAGAGCGAGTCCGTTCCGTCGCGCGCATTCAACAAGCATCACGTATGCCGCCTCGCGAATGGAATAATCGCCGGCGAGATATCCGCGGAAGCGGTTTAAATGGATACCGGTTCCTATTGTCCCACGATTTCCGCTCGAATTTTATTGAGAAAAAGAGCGGACTCAAAGGACCGGACGGGCCGCCAGACTGAAACACGTAGATATAGAGGCATGGATCAAAAAGAGAGAGAATGTGTGTGTGTAAAAGAGAGAGACAGACGACAGAGAGGAAACGAGCGACGTGTGTTTATATAGCACCCTGTAAACACGTCCGTGTGTCTGAAATCGTGGCGACCGTTCTCGATGACCAAAAACGGTTTCGAACCATCGTCGAAACAACGATCGATCGCTAAAGCCAGACACTTACCTGCTCCTGCTCGACGGTTAACGTGGCTGCCATTTTGACTTGACGCGCACTGACATAACCGACAAAAAAGCCGCGCACCACTCGCTAACGGATACTTCGTTTCGAGGCTAGTCCCACGATCCACTGCCACATTTTGTGCCCGCGAGCTGCTGCTGCCGCCGCGCGTTTCCCTTTTTTCCTCTCCTCCACGAGTGCCCCTCTCTATCTCTCACTCCGTTTTTCTATTTTTCAAGCGGATCCTCGCGATCGACGGCCGGTCCGAGTCACTTCGTCGACTGATAGATCCGTCCGGCTCACGTTCATTGTCCGACGCTCGACACCACGATATAGATGGATATAGACGAACACGACGCCGTGCACCACAGACTCTCTCTCTGTCCGTTCAGACGCTCGATCGCCGTCTTTCTCGGCACAGGCTCAGCGCCATCTTGAACGCATCGACTGCACAACCCCGTGTAGGCGACACACTGTACCACGCGCTACTGCCTGATCCATAAGGGGTGTCACGATGTTTTATTCGAGAGTGGGGGGCATACCTCAGGCATTAGTCGATTGCCGGAGAGTAGGGGCATTGACTTGTACACCGGGAAACGGAAATTCAGGGGCAGACCGGCCCTACAACCGCGGAAAGACATTTTATGATGTTATTATGATGTTATTCATTTGTCTAAGCAAAAACTGTGTCGTGGCTTTGAAAGAAGGTACATCGAAGCTTATTGTGCAGTAGAAAAAATTTCGTAGCTCATTGTTTATTATTTTGTAGTCATTGTTTCATTGTACCGGCCTCGAAAACGTGACCGGGTAGCCTGCATTTAGGGACCGGCCAGGCCTGTACCTCCAACAAAAATGTTAGTTATTGATGTAAGTAAGGTCTTCTATAAATAATTATTTCAGGCTTTGAAAGAGAGGAGATTTTTTACGCACACTCTCCAGTAGAAATTATTCAAAAACTCATCGTTGTTTACTTGTGTCATCGTCGAATGAACTTGATCAACTCGAAGCATGCATTCAGGGGCTACCTTTTCCAATTCCCACGCAAACAATAACCCCATAAAAAGTGGACTGTCTCAGAAATACATTTAGGAACATTCACCAGTAAAAATTGTCTTCGCTTCGTTATCTCTCTGCCAGAGCTTAACAAAGATGAATCAGCCTGTTAATCGTCAAAGACAAATTAAGGAGCTGCATGTGTTCCGGAGGTGGAAGATAATGTTCTCCACGGTTTCCGTGTAACATTAAAAATAAACATGATAAAAATAAAATAGCGTGATTAATGAGATTGATCGAAGGGCGTTGTGGTTACAGTTCACGGTTAATTGACCAGGCTGCTTTAATAAAGAGGAGTTTTCCTCTTCGGTTAATTTATCACTTCCTTGAGAATACTGAGCGCGATGAGTAATCATCGTGTTTCGAAAGCGGTTAGGTCTGTCACGCGCTATATACCATTAGCTACAGATTTACACCAGTTTTATCGGTTGTCTGTCCTGCTCACGCCGGATATATGCTATCATTGACAGTGTATAGCCATCGTCAAAAGGCTCCACGGTCACTATCGCACGATTTCGTGTAAAATCAACGGGAGCACTATGAGAACACATTAAGACTACTGTGTTGAACATCAACACGTGTTTGAATGCACGTGGCTGCGTTCAAGAATTGATTAGTCAGCTTTCTCATTTTTCTTCGACGGATAAACGCTTCCCGAATTCGAATCAGAAAGTTTCGCCGCGGACGCGTGTGGGATCTATGAATGGAAAACGAGTTCTTCCTCTGCTCATTCTTACGTTACAGCCACTCCCACTGTGTGATCCCAGCTGATTTCTTATCCCTCCTTCTTCTTTATCGTCATCGTTAACTTTAGATGCGTTGCTTCAACCACTCCTCACCACCCCCGCCCCACTATTTATATCGTATTGAGAAACACCTTCCACGTGTATCGCTGTAAATTCATTTATGACGGCCGGACTTGTGAGACGCCAAGTATCTTCGCGCACGAGCCACGGCAAGGTCACTGACGTCTCGGGAAACCTTACTACCGGGCTGTGTGAAAGAAGTGAGAAATTGCTATTGAATCCTTGCCAACGAGCAACAAGTTACCGCGTCGTCGTCTCGAAGCAACAAGTCCCATAATGAGATTAACTTTCGAAGTTCGTGCGGCCTGGTTCCTCTGAAAAATTTATCGACCGCCTCCGCTAACGAGGTTCCTGAAAAAAAGATAATAGTGGAGTAAACGTACAGAGGTGTGGAGACACGTGGCTCACTCGGATCGATATAACGAGAACTCTTGCATAGTCTTTGATGATTTAGTGCGATTGGTACTGTTGGCTAATTTTGGACTTTGTGTAAATGGCAGATAATTTCTGTGGTTGCAAGGAGAAACGCAACGAAAGAGTTTATAAATTAATTGAGCTGTACTGTCATAGGAAAGGCTAAAAAAAATAGTGATCAAAACTGTAAACGACAATATCTCGAAATTGAAAATACGTGACATGCGGCATTCTTCCTTAAACCGCAGATTTATAAGTAGCCTAATCACACCTCTGTCGCATGGTATCTATTTAGGGGATCCGGCGCGTCTCTGTGAGGGGGCTGGTCGATTGATTGGTGCACGGTTGATGTTTTTTGTAATATAAACATTTTTCTTATTCAAACGTATGTTCTTACATTTACACAGTACAAAAAATTATACTCAGACCTGCCGGCCCGCGGTTCATAATTGCTATGACTGGGGGCGGCCGGTGGTGGGGTAGTGCGGGACTTTTTTGGGGGTGGATAGATTTCGTTAGGAGCTAAGGGCTGTACAATTTGTCTGATCATCCGTTCCACTCCGCCCCCAATACACGGCCCCTTGTTCTCTCGCGCATCCTTCCGGAAGTTCGCTCAAAAAAACAACATACACTCACGTGCACGCCCGAATTCACTCGCACACATAAACAATCATTTCGAAACTTTCTCACTTTCGTTCTCTCTCTCTTTTACGCTCGCTCGCACACACACACACACACACTACGCTACACAATATTCTCGCTCGTTCGTTTAAATCGTGCTTCTCATCTCGCCGCGTAGTTCAGCAACATTTAAATATCGGTATTCCTCCGTAATAATTAATCGTAATAATGATAATAATTAATAATAATTAATAATGGTATAATAAACTATCTATCTACGCGTGTAAAGTGTATGATTTTTTCTTCTTCCTGTTTGTCCATGTTTCGTGGAGTGTGTATCCCTTAATATCCTACGGTTTTCTTCGTATTTATATATGTATATATGTATACATATATGTATGTATAAATGTATTTACATACACGTATAGCGGGTTTCGGGGGGAAGGGGACAGGGGGTTTAGGTGGGGGACAAATAATAGCTTTGTCTGCAGCAATAATACACAGAGTATGCTTCTTTCTCTCATCCTCTCTATAACTTTATACAGCGTCATCATCATCATCATCATCATCATCATCATCATTGTTCATCGTTTCATCAGCATCAACATCATCATCATCGTCATCATCGTATCATCATCATCGACACGCTCGTGAATCAATAAAAGGGTACTTCTGCCGTTTCCTCTTCTTGCTCTGTCCCGTTCACTTATATATTTCCCGTAAACATTAACGTTACTCTTATCGACACTAAGGATATTTAAAAATTTACTCGTTAAATATTACTTTTAATCAAGTCGTTGTATGCTAGACGAATGTTGAGATCAAAGAAATTGCGGGTCTCCAGGATATTTTCCAGTGATTTGTTCTTCGGTTTCTTCTTCTTCGTTCGTTCGTTCTCCTCTCTCGCCCGCGAGGCTCGAGGTCTCGAGATTACCAGCCGTGGTTCTATCGCTCGACGATCGATAAGCGTGTCACGGTGAATTACGCGCAAGTGTCCGCTCTCGAAAGTACTCGTCGTTCTCCTTCTATTTTTAAAAATTTAAACCATTCGACGTTCGAAAGACTCGACAGACGTCAGCTGCGTTTGAACTTCTGCGTTTGCAAATAAAACGAAGGAACGAAACGAAAGTTTATTGTTGAGACATTGGTGGCGAACGGTTTTTAAGGAAACAGTGAAACAAAAACATCAAGGCCGACGATGGCTTTCGAAGGCGGACGCGTTGGAACGCGAATACCACGAACAACGTCGGTTCTAAAATGATAGGAACTGAGCCCTCTCATCCGCGGCTTTGTTGCATGACTAAAATCCGTTTCCCTTCTTATCCGCGCAAACCACGCGAGAATGTCCACGTCGTTCGAAACATTGGCACTTCGAGAGTCGTGTGTGTGTGTGTCACACCTTCACACCTCGCGTTAAATAACGTTTATGACAGTTATTAGTTACTAATTACAATACAAATAGAATATCGCTGTTCTATCGGATAGACGATTCTTCATTTGCGTGATTTGACAAAAATAACAGATTCCACGTTTCTTTTCCACAATTCATTTCATTTTCTGTTCTTTTTTTTTTTGTTTTTGGTTTGTTTGTCTCACCACCCTCGCTACTGGGTCGCATCACTGGGCCACAACGTCAAAATCCAATCTATAAAAACATTAAATTCAATAGTCTGTACAGGGCGTGTGTCTCAATCTTGCGTCGTCTCGGAGACGATTATATATATATATATGTATATATATACATATAATTAATATCGACGAACATTATTTTCTTCATCTGTAAGCGTTCCGCTTTATTTTTTATTCAACTTTTTGTGTTAAATTTCTGATGCCTCTGTTTTAAAAACGACAAGCGATACAAACCTTTTTCCTCCCGCGAAACGCGTACTTTGCTTCTGTATAGCCGATATATTTTTCGAAGAAGGACAAAAAACCGAAAAACGACGCGTTTTTATCGTGCGCGCGCGCGCACGTGAGTTTGCATCGAACACTGCGACGAGAGAGGGAGGGAGAGAGAGAAAGAGAGAGACAGATTAACGCGCAATGAATTTCCGAGTCACTTTATCTGTTATCTTGGACTGACGCGAACAACGGGTTAGGCAGTGTTTACGTTCTCGCGGCCGTTATCGCTCGGCTCGCGAGAGCATCGCAGGCGAGAAACATATATCGGCCATTTTTTGGCAAAGCGCTTGTTCGAAATATCATCATCGTTCCACATCATCCTCCTCTATGTTGTCTTTAATACAATCGAATATACCAAAAGCACCAGATCACGAGAGCACGGTCACGGGATCGACGATTATCACTGATCCAAAAAATCTAAACAACGGTATACGCGTTCTCTTTTTTCTGTTTCTTTTGTTTGTTTTCATTATTTTTTTTTTTAAATCTTCGTGTGAGTGTATGTGTCTGTGTTCTTTTTTATAATCGCTCAGCGACGTTCTCGCTGCATTTTATAATTCGACATCTAATTGCACAAAGGTACCTCTAGACAATCCTCTCGTTTACTCGCTATAGTAAGAATTCATTACACAGTAAAATCGATTATCTACATTTTATATAATATAGACAGTATGTATTGAATACAGGCACGATATAAGTAATTACAAATAATGTATGATCCAAAGTCCTCATTCCCGGTATCACAATGGTAAATGGACGCCGCGGTGCGCGATTCTCGGTCTATGTCACCGGCCTCCAATGCTTCAATGCAAAATACTCGCCGGGGACTTCATGTCCGCCCAGCTCGCGTTTACTCGAGAGAAAGGAAACAGAAAAAAAATATATTTATATATATTTATATATAATATATGTAAAAAGGACATTCAAATGAAACAACGAGAATACTCCTTTTCCATCATCGCGGTATTTTATCATCACGCTCCTCAACTCCATTGGCTCAGCCAATAGCCATTTAAATCAAACTTTTGAGTTACTCGTCAAATATCACAACAAATTCTTGCACCTCGGTACAGGTTTTTCTTATTTTCTTTCTACCCCCCGGTGGAAATACGCGAATCATTATCGTGGATCCTCCCAGATCATCCCGAATTCTCGATTCGCGTCGGGCGTGTGTATAATGTGTGTGTGTTCACGCAACGCGCGTTTCGGGAGAGCACAGAGGGGCGGTAACAGGTTCCTCTCTCACTCACTGGACCGCAGTGAGATTTCCTCGTCGAACAAAGTAATCAACAACGGCTCTTGCGACCGCGACAGGGGGCCTAGGGCTACGTCTCCTCCTTCTTGATCTCGTTGTTGCTCTTCGGCTTGGCAAGTGTCTCCTCCTTCACGTTTGACAGAACGGTCAGGGAATCCTTCACCGCGTGGTAAATGATGTTCTTGATTTGCAGCTTGTCCTCATGGTTCGTGTGGGTGTCCGACAACGCTCGGAACTCCTGCGTCAGGTGGAAACAGTGCGACACGTTCTCCGGAGAGACGAAATCTTCCGCCACTTTGATACAGTTGTGGAGATTGCGGACCTGGTGAGGCGCGCCTGCTGGCACGAACACAGCGTCGCCTAGGCACTGGACGATTGCGTACCTGCAACGCAAAGAACATAATCATTATTAAATCGTTCAGCGGCTTGAAAGAAAACTGACACAAATCAAATAGATAATTACCCTTCGACGCCGTATTCGCGGTACAGCCGTTCCCGCAACGGTCCATCCAGATAGCAGCTCTGATCGTGGATTGGATCGTGATGAGGTTCCAAACGGGCCCCGCGTTCCAAGGCCACGGCGTTCAACAGATCTCGAATCTTATCGGCGTCTCGGGCTTGGTAGATGTGCCACAACGCGCCGGGCGCTTCTGCACGTTCGCGGACACGTCGTCTCGTCAAGATATCACAGCCTGCTTCGTCTATCGCTCTCAACGCCTCTGCAATCATCAAATACACCGTACCGTTAGCTCATTGAACGTATGTCTACAAACGGACTTCTAAAAATGAAAGCTGAAGGCCACTTCTACATACCTTTAACATGTTCATCGTTGTCGGAGTCCTTCGGAATCCCGACATAAACCATCACGTTCACCGCGTCAGAGATGTCCAGGTGAAGATTGGTCGTGCCCTTGTTCGGATGCAGGGCCGACCCGTAGGCGTTGTACATTTTCGGGCCGAGGTCGGGTCTGACGAAACAATCAGGCAGTCGACTAGCCAGGTTCAATCTCCCGTTCCGATGGGTGTACTCCGACAGCGGCAGGACCTTCATGAGATCGGCGAACCTCGAGGGTAGTAGCTCCGCGAAGTCCTCGCCGGGTGGCCAGTCCTTCAGCTTGAGCAGCATGGGATTTCCCCTCTCATCCTTGAGTCTCTTGGAGAAGTGCTCGAATCCCTCCCAGAACTTGCGCATCGGCTGGTTCGGCACTAGGTTGCCGGTCATGCAGTTGATGAGATCGTTTTTCTCGTCGCCGAAGTCTCTCGCGAACGAGTCTGGGTGCCAGAGATTCATGTCCAAGGCCTTGGCGACGTCCGACACGATCACCGGCTGGCCCCGTTTCCACTGATCTTGAAATATTCTGTAGTTGTTAGGGTTGTTTGGGTCGTTCAGCCTGAGCAGCTTGCCGTCGCAGAGCCAGGAGTGCGGCACGTCCGGGTAGAGGCTCTTGCTCTCGGTGAGCGTCATGATCCGTATCGGCAACGGCTCCCTTCCCTTCTGCGTCCATTTGTACCTCCTGACGAAGTGCTTCAGCTCCCGCGGCTTTTCGTCATCCACCAGTCCACCTTCCCTCTCCTTTTTCACGCTGTGCTCGATCACGCTCGAGATCACCTCGTCTAGGGTGTCCATTTTGGACTTCTTGCTCGACTTCGTTACATTGTTCTGCGCGTTGTTCCCGGACGGAGCATTCGCGTTGCTCGAGTTGTTCGTCGGCGAGTTCGACCTGGATCCGTTACCGTTCGACTTGTGCGACGGCCGGATTAGCAGCTCCCGTAGCGTCGAGTAGTTACCGTCCCGATCCTCGTCCGAATCCGAGCTCGAGCCGCTCTCGTTCTTGTCCTGGTTCTGCAGCGCGACGTCCGCCAGCCAGTTCAACGGCGAGTTCTTGTCCTCCCCGTTCGTCTTGTTCTCCGAGGACCCGTTCGACTCGTTCACCTTCTTCTCCTCTTTCACCTCCTGCTTCACGTTCCCGTTCATCACCGGCATCGTGTCGCCCTTGATCAGGCTACGCAGATACTCGTTCGTAGGTGTTTGAACGACCAACGAGCAGCCGCAGTGCTGGGGAATCCCCCACTCGCCTCGGCACTCGTGCAGTCTTTGCCCGAGACGTACCAAGCTGTCGCCGGCGATGATTTGCGTGAGCATCAGTCGTTCCGGTTCATGTACTTGTCGGTTGGTGCACAAGAGCCACGAAAAGTCGTCTCTGTCCTTCCCGCTCTCACCCCAAATCTTGGTCGTTCCGTTCTTGCGTCCCTGATTGGAACAGTATTGGATCAATCAATCGTGCTCCGGAGACTACCGGTATCGTGTTCGACACTGTTATTTCGTTCAGTGTTAAAAAGCTCGTTGAATTTCATATCACGGAATTATCGATTCTTTTGCGTTTCATCACGTTCTTCGGATATCGTGTCACGGAAGAATACCGGAATGTAGAAGAAGAGTGAACAAAAGGATTCTTACCTTGTAACAATCGATGCACACAACGAAACCGCATTTACCGCAGGCCCAGTGATAATTGAAAAGTGTCGTCTCGCATACGTCGCACATCTCTCGGACACCCTGAACCACTCGCTTCCAAGCTACCGTTCCGTCTACAAGTCCCGAATTTGCTGTCAAGGTGAAGGAACAATCGAATATGCGAAGCGTTAAACCATGCGATCAAAGGAAATCGAAAGAAGCGAACGTATATATTGGGGACACACGTATAATGATAAATATAATAAAACAAAAGTATTAAGGTATTATAGTATGACAATCGAATCGTTATGAACGGTACTGCCGAACATGCGAGGTTCATTTCAGACTTGAATTTTAAGACGTTGCTCATCGGGAAGGTATTGATTCAATGGTCGATGCTTACCTTCTGCCTTGTGCTGTTGAAGAGCGTCTTTCTCTTGGTGCAGTAGATCGCAAAACTGATCCCCGACCTGCCGAAGCAGTCGGTGAGCCATCTCCAGGTCCAGATCCTCTTTGTCCGCTTTCTCTTTATCGTTCTTATCAGATTTCTCATCTTTCTTCGTGTCTAGACTATCTTTCCCTGGTAACCACAACCGAAGATCTACCTGTAACGCGAAAAGAAAACAAGGAAATAGTTTACAAGAATTCTTGTTGGTAAAAGGTTAACATTGAGAGGGATTTTCCGTGAACCCACCTCAGACGCATCCTTGTGTGGGTCGCTGAACCCAGCTATAGCCAATTGCCCAGTCTTGGTGTACCGTAATCTACGGAATGCATAAAATCTGCAGAAAATATTTTGTGGAAGATTTTTCGAGCGCTGGTGCGGTGTCCATCTGCACTCACGACATTTAGCCAATTTCGGGGCGACCTCGAAACAAGCACCATCTTGCAACCAGCTGTCACCGGTTTTCTTTAGTTGCGATATCGGTGGCCTGCGAAAGGGATCACCCCTTCCGCCGCTACCACCTGGCCCACTATTACCACCGCTCGTGCTGTCATCTCTACGCTCTTTCTTTTGCCGCGGTTGCTGGTCCTCGCCTCCCAACTCATTACCTTTCGTAGTCTTTGGTCTCCTGCCTCGCTTCCTGGGTTCCTTGTTGTTTCCTACAAAACAGAAAACACATCTCCTTCAAATAATGCCGTCAAGCGGTCGTTCGGTCGTTTATATGGGGTGTATAAATATATTCAGTGTTAAAAAGCTCATGTATTATCTTTCATGGATATCAATTGAAATTGATGTCATCATATAAATTTAGTGGAATATGAAATATTCAAAGAAATAGGGTAAGTGCGAAACAGAATTACAAAAAGAGCATCGTGAACCTAAAGAGTGTCAGGAAGTTGGAGTTAAAATATTATGAATGCAGCAGTATATATTCTGTTTCAAGGAGCAAACACAGGTGTGAGAATCGCTTTTGGAATGGCAATCTATAGAAAGTGTAATACACTTGTTGTGTTATGAAACCCTCATTGGCTTGACTAGTGTTACCTGTTCAAGTTCAAATATCACAAAGATCATGTCAAGTTTGTTTACTGTTTTCTGTTTTGTTTGGTATTCAACTATTCTTACAAAAACTGTCCTTATACAGTTAGATGTTATGTTCAACAATCGAAAATGCTGAAAGTTCCAGCGATTGGATCAAAATATTACATTTTAAATATGTTTTAAATCCCTGTATTCCCTTGATAATTTTAATTAAAATTCTCTCAAAGAGGACTCCATTCTGATAGGCCTAATGGGGATTTTGTAATAAATGCATACCTTCTATAGACTGCTGCTGCAAAAGAAATTCCTACACCCATGCCTCCCACATGCGAATAGATAAAAAGATATTTATATATTTCATTGAACATTTACTCCTGAGTTTTTAGGGTTCCCGTACAGCTCTATAGATAGGAGTAAACGTATGACCGTGGAACGCGGATCACTTACCCTGCAAGTGAATAGTTAGTTCACCTGATGGGAAGTCCATTTACAACAAGCTACGTCAACTAACCGTTTCCCGAGGAATTGTTGGAATTGGCCGTGGTATGGCGCACCCTCGATGCAGGTTGAATGGAACCCAACTGTTCGCTGGTGTCACTAGCCGAACCAGCTTCACTCTCGTTGCTAGACTCGCTGCCCACACCTGTTCCTCCTACTTGCTTGTCTTCCTTCCGTCTCCGCTGATCTTCCGCGGTAGTCTGCTGCCTCCGTGCGGCGCCCTTCTTTCGTTTTACCTACCACAGGGCACAGATTATTAAGTAGTCAGGAAGTTCATGCTTTTGCCGTAACTACTGCCAAAAAATCTATCGACTCGTGTGGCTTCTGCTCTAGCTTCTTTACTAGTGTACTCTCTTTACAGTGGCCTACTACAAGCAACTCCAAGAAATGGAAAACTATGTTTATTCTAAACACATGCAGAAAAATTGGAACTTAAATCTAAAAGAAGATATAAGTAATCTATATTTACGAAATATTAATGTTTTTCTTATAAATAAACATTATTTGAACGAACATCGTTAGCATTGATAATGTTTACAAACAACAATGGACGAGAAACGACTGCGGAAACAATCGGCAAGAGAGAGTGTTTCTATAGACAATGTGTAGATAGGTTATGTTCTCTCGAAGAAAGCGAATATTTTGAATTAAAAATGATCTATGCATTACCATTTTTATCCGTCCAGCGTCACACTCCTCGCACGAATCATGGCAACGCGTAAGGCACATATATTTAATTCGAAAGCTCGATTAATCAACGAGAAATAACTCCACCGATATATCGTAGGCAGACCGCCTCTTCCTGCGTGCGATTGTGTTATCAAAATGGCGCCGGAACGAGCGGAAAATTCAAACACGCAATAGAGAAACGACAGTTGCGATAACGGTCGTTTCAGTTCGTTCCAATTTTTTCGACGGTCAACCGTTCTAACAAGTCCAGACAACAATCACCATCCTATATGTAATTTCAAAAATACCTACTCGATATGAAAAACAAATAAAAACTACGTAACTTGGTCGGACACCTGTTTCGTTTTCTTCTCGTAAATAAATTTCCAAGTACAGGATGCATCAAAGCTTCGAAAAAATTCAATAAAAAATTCTATGCGTTTATCTTGATATCTAAATTTAATTGTTTCCAAAGTTTCCACGACAAACATCTAATTAAACTGTTTATCATTGAAGAATAGTGATGATTTTAAATTTTTTAATTCTTTTTACATATAGGTGATTCGTAAAATTGCAGAACAATAGGAAGAAGGTGATGTCGTACGAAAAATTAAGTAAAAAGCAGAGAAAGAAATTCCTCCGTTTCCAAGGAAATGAATTTCGAAAATCCACCTGTTACGTGCACATTCGTTTCTGCAATAGTAAATAATGACCAACCAAAACAGTCGAATGCCTGTTTTTCTTGGAAATTGAGGCATATACGAATTTCTGCCCGCCCAATTTACTTTCTTTTGCGCAAAAGAAAAAGGAGCTCGAGAACAAATATTGTACCGACGAAGCGGCAATTACTTCGGCCTGGCAATTAACGAGGTATAATCCATTCGCACATGCAATGGTACTATAACGCGTGCAACGGCGAAATCATAGTCTTCCTAGGCGTAAACAGCCGGCTAAGAAAAGCCAAGACTGGAACACAGGACGTTTCATAACGGGAGTAAAAGACACATTGTCACGATTCTCGTTGGAACAGAAATCGCATCGTCAACGATCCGATTACACTGTCTAACACCAATTAGGCAACACAGGACAGAAAACAATTCGACATATTCAAAATTAGGTGATGAAAATCTATACTCTGTCCAATGAAAACGTAAAACAAGGTTTATAATTTGTTGAACAGTGCGATCACGAGTGCTCGATCTCTTTAGCCAGTTATGAAACGTCCCGTTAAATACGATCCATATAGATACCTTGGGTGGCTTCCTTTTCGGCGGCGACTTCCGGTCCGGGTCGCTGCTGGACGAGTCCTCTTGCAGGTTCTTCGACTCGGTCGCGTGACCATTGAGTGACTCTTTGTTGGTGGATTTTCGGCCTCCTTTCGAGGCTACTTTGCTCTTGTTGATGCTGTTCACCGCCATGCTACCGATATTATGAATCGAGTTTACGGCGGAGGGCATGCAGGTGGTGGTGGTGTTGCTGTTATTCGACGAGGAGTCCCGTTCCTTGCTGTTGAGCGGTTGCGAGGTGGCTTGGGAGATGTTGAGGGGCAAGGTGACGCAGGATCCGCTTCCGACGACGCCGGTGGTGTCTTCGGTACCGTCTTCGCCGGAATGCCTCTGCAACCAGGCCTTTTTCAGCTTGTGACCGGGGTAACTGGTGCTGCTGGATGGTCTGGGCGCGGGGCTGTTGGACTTCTCGCTGTCGACGGTACTGGCGTTCGCTTTGGCCGGTGTTCCGGGTGCGCTGGGTGCAGGACTGGGTGCGGTTGAAGGGGCAGGACTGGGTATTGGCGCAGGACTGGGAGCCGCGCTCACTGTTGGGTTCAACGAGCTGACGCTGCCTGTGCTGGCGGGCCTGACGGAACCGTCGCCACTAGCTGTTCTTGGCGCGGGACTGACAGCAGCCATGGTGCGCTCTTGAGCTTGGCTGTTAGGCTGCGCTAGGAGAGCGGCTGTGTTGACGACGGTGGTGATCGAGGTGGCAGCCGAGGCGATCAGCGGACTGGGTTCGCTGACTCGGGATAAGATCGGTGGACCGACGCATTGTAGGGGCAGTGGTTGCTGCTCCTCGGTCCTGCGTTTCTTGCAGACCTCGAGGGACACCGGTTGGCCGGAGTTTTCGGTCAACGAAGGGGTCGGCGCCTTCCTTTTCGGCGAGCCGGACCTCTCGACGCCGAGGTCGAGCGGCTGCGTTTGGAAGGTGGCGTTGATCGGGGGCTGCGCGTGCTGCACCGTTTGTCCGGGCTGCTGGTGAGGGCTTGTATGATGAGCGGGATGGGCGATCGGCCTCGAAAGCGGCGCGGACGCCGCCGTAGGTGGTGAACCGTGTAACGGCGGGGGCGGTAGCTTCGCGGCTGGCATGGACCCGGTGAAACCTCTCGGATCGTAGACGGATCTGCTGTGAGCTGGCGGCGGCAGGGGTGGCGGTGGCGCCCCGTGATGATGAGGCACTTGCTGGTAAGGCGAACTACCGGCCTTCGAGGTGAGAGGTATCGGCGCGGCGACTGCCGGTTCCGACGCCCGGCAGACCGGCGTGCCGGTCATGATTCCGGTCGGTTTCCCGTAGATGTGTGGCGGCGCCGGGCTGCTCACTTTTGGCTTCGAGCCGGCCGGCGCGGTGTAATGGGACGTCGGCGAGGCCGTGGGCGGATGTGGATGCGGATACGGGTACGAGGACTTGGCAGCGGCGTAAGGTAACCCTGATTCCGGCCTTGTCAGATAACGTGGCTCGGGCGGCGACGGATGCGGTGGCTGATGAGGATGCTGGGCGTGCGGTGACTGTCGATTGTGCGAGTGCGGTGGGTGCCCGTGCGGGCTCGGTAACTGTGCTGTGGTCGTCGAGCCACTGCCGCTTCTGTGGTGGCCCTGAGGTATGCTCTTCGCTGCCTGCATCGCGCCGTCAAGATGGTGCAGGTGATGAGGACTCTGCGTGGGACTCCGGTACTCGTACGGCTTGTGCTGAGGTGCCACCGATTGCACGTTCAGATACGGCATCATCTTCGGGCTCGGCGAAGAGTGCTGCTGCGACACCGGCGTCTTCGGCAACTCTCTACCCTCGTTCTTCACGATCACCGAGCTCTTGTGGTCCGACAGTAACGACGGCGGGTTCTGCAGTACCTCTCTGCCGTGGTGGTCCCTATCCAGACCTCCGGCCAAACCGCCCTTGTTGCCGGACTTGTGCGACTGCACCACGTCGCTCTTCACCTTGATGTCGTGCATATACGACGTCTGCGGCTGATAGGTCGAGTAACTGAACAGGCCCACGTTCGGCTCCACCTTCGGCAGAGAACTGTGCGACGGACCCACCACCTGCGGCGGTTTCTCGTGAAGACTACTGACTGGAAGCGACGACTTCGACGTTCTCGAATGCGCCGGCGGAGGTGGGTAGTCGACTTTGCCAGGTACGCTCGATGGTCTTGACACCTGGGACAGAAAAGCGTTCTAGTTAGGGTACTCGAGCTCGGTCGATTTTGATGGTATTCTGGTCTGAAATTCGTTCAACTCGAAGGAGTGGAATCTCGTGTCGAAACTAAGGAGAATATAAAGATCGCATACCTGTTGAGTCTGAGGTGCTGTGGCTGCATAGTAAGCAGCCCTCTGCTGAGCCGCAACATGATCCCTGGCCTCGGCTTGCCTCTGCAGCCTCTCGGCCACGGCCAGGTGTTCCCTCATACCCAGGTTCTCGGTTTCCCTCTGCCTCTGCTCCCTCGCGTCCCGTTCCCTCGCTTCTCTTTCTCGTTCTTCTCGTTCCCGTTGCTGTTGCTGCGCTACGGTGACCTGATGCGGAGTGCCAGCGCCCGCTCCTGGATGATGATGACCCACGTGCGCCGTCATTCCCGAGTGTGGGGCCCCGTGCGTTCTGCTACCCGGCGGCGGCAGCGGGATGAACGTGTTCCACGCCATCGAGGTCGACTGCATGTTTCTCTGTGGAACATGAGACACCTACTTCAATAAATACTGCCAATCAGTTTCGCGGTTCGACGCGTCAACGGCGAAACATCTCGTCACGCCCTTTCCCTGTTCGTACGGTATAGTCGTCCGAACGCACGCTATTTTCGCGCCGGCGCTGTCATTCGTCACGCGGTGAAAGGGCAAAAAGGACTTCAGGCTCGAAACTGCGCCGTGTGCTCGACTACAGTTGGGGGAAAAGTTTGAGGAACGATTTTTCAGGAAATGGAACGCTGAAATCGCAATGTTCTATTCTCGACTGCCACTGGAAAATGGGTTTCAGGGTGTATGGATTACAATTGGGAGAACATTCGAGGAGCAATTCCTCAGGAAATAGAAGACGGAAATCCAGAATAGAACATCGCAATTTCAGCGCCGGTTTCACCACTTCATTTTCTGAATTTAAGTCGGGCCGTCTCTACTACACTGCGGATCGGCCCACGGAAACGCATTCCCGCGATACTGACACGACGAAAGCGTGCTGCGGGAACTGACGCGACCGTTTTGCCAGGTTCGACGGCAAATATGTGTTTATTCTCGGCCGGACTATTTTTGACACTGACACGGACCAGAGTGCAACGCCTCGATCCGACACTCCACCCACCGAGCACGCTGGCTCGGCGAGATCTTGGAGTGGTTCGCGATAAGTGACACTCTAGATATCAATTTCGAAAATAATTCCGATTCATTTATACCGGGAAATTTTTGTTTACCGTGTTTAACTATTTCAACTGAAAACCGGCACTTTATTTCGAGAAACCTGTACACACGGTGTTCGAAGGAGATAATGGCTTCGAATAGTTCTGGCGAACGACTCCATATTTCCTGCCAGCTATTATTCCGCAGACTGTTATCGTTTTTCATTGATATGCACGAATGTGCGTGCCATACGAGCCGGAATCGTATTATGTGGAACTTGCGAAACCGATAAGACGCGTCTGCGTGACTGGTACTTTCCACGTGCAACCGATAGACACACGTACACAACAGTGATAAATACGAGTGTACACACGGAGACACACACGCACACAAACAGATACGCACACGAGTGCTCTCTTAATCCCGGTCGGCGGAAACAGAAGGTGTTCGTCAGGATTTTCTTGCACGTCCGACGAACGCCTCGTGACTTCGGCGAATCTCAAAGTTCAGCGAATCTAAATAGAGGATACACGGCTGCGCCGAGGCAGAAACAGCACACCCAGCGCGACTCGCTGGCCTGCTGAATCATCGGCCAACTGTGCACGATCAGGGAAGACAAAACCGCGTGACGCGGCTAGCAGGAATTCAAATTGTCGAGATATCAGGCCACGAGACTCGACGCTGATAAAACGAATCGCAAACAGCGGCCAGTGAGTCACGGTGAGAGCCGCTTCGACACGCCGAATACTACCGTGTCACGTTCCCGATTACGATCGAACAACCATGTTTTCTTCGCAGAGAGAGAGAGAGAGAGAGAGAGAGAGAGAGAGAGAGAGAGAGAGAGACCGCTCGACGTGGATAATGTCTCGACGATTGGTTCGTTCGAACCCCATTAAAACCGAGAGAAACGATCGAACCTCTTCTTATCGCTCGGGAAACGTGTCTTTCATTAATTTACTCTCTTCTTCGTGTTCTGCCGAACGATTGAAATTGGCTAATTATAATTACACCGCGGTTTTTATTCCGCTATGATGAAATTGAATAGGCGAGATATCAAGCTGCATCCGGCCCTTGAACCTCTATTACTCACGGAATTCTGAATCATGGTCTGTCCTGTGTATGTGTAATATTAATTATTAATAAGAAATTAAATTCTTGAATTTCCACCGGCGTTTTCTATCGAGTCTCGTTGAACATTGAATAGGTGGACGCAGAAGTCAAATTTCAATCCCCGAGCTTCGGACCTTTTTCGAAACGAACCTGCAGGTGTAAAACACAATCCGACCATTCCCTGCATCCGCGACATTAAAACCGAAACGGACCAGCGAGAGGAGTTTCTTTCTGCGGTCGGAGGGTCGAATCGGCGAACGTGGATTAATTGAAGCGAGGGGGTTGAAACGGCAGAGAGGGAGAAGGGGGTTGATTTACTTGCCTCGGAGTTCCTCTTTTGTGCGAGCTACCCCCGGCGTTAATACGTCCCCTTTTCACGCAGCCCGCAGCCCGGTAAATAACAAATGCCGGAATATTATCGGGTGCGGCCATTTTGAACGTGGTGGCCTCGAGGGGTGAGCGAAACCTGAGCGAAACCTCCGCGTAAAGAAAAGGGAAGCCGCGGACTGCCGTGGGGGATTGAAAGCGACGAATTGTTTAACCCATTAACTGAGTAATTATTTACAGATAGGGACGGGTGATCGAACATCTCGGTGAAAGGGACTCTCGACACCGTCGATATCATCCTTCCTACGCGTCGTCTTCGCGATACATGGATCACGGCGGGACGCCTCGATGATCTCGTAATTAAACGTTCGGTTTAGCTCGGCTAATTAATTTTTCGCTTTCGCGTCCAGTTTCGAGTCAATCTATGAATAAAAGAAAAGAAAGCCGGCATTTTCAATCTAGCTAATCGCTTTAACACTCGTCGCATCGTTGGAAATTGTTCGGGAATTCTTCCAGCTGCTGTTTTAGTTAGTTAGTTTAGTAGCATCTGATAAAATGAAGTAACTATGAAGGCTGATAGGCGTCGAAGTGCAGCTATAACGACCGGTTTCGTCGAAGGAGTGAACACCGATTGGTGCAGCAATTAAACAAGATGATCGAAGAAAATGGTTCTTCGGAAAACAGCGTGTTTTCGAAAGCATTTGATTAACGTGTTCGCGTGTTGGCGAGTGCGGGAACGGGAGCGTGCGATTTTAATCGAACGCGCGGAAACGGGGGCGGTGTGATTAAACGTTGAGCCCGGGGCTCAATTAGCGTCGCGCCCGGATAAACAAAATGGAAATGCGGCTCGGGATCGTTGGATAATCGAGGCGAAACCGACCGACCAACCGACCGACCGACCGACCGACCGGCGCTGCACAGAAGAAGGAAAAGAAAAAAGCGAACTGCATCCGCGTGCATTTGCATCGTTGGAAAATGTCACTGACTCTCTCGCCGGAGCTTGTCATCGGACAGGCATGCAATTACATAATTAATGTAGCGGCCGTAGCTCGCCGCCGATAATAATGGCGCGCACTGTTCTCCTCGATCGAGCCGGGCCCCAAGGCCTCGAATTCCTCGAACGAACCAGGGGCCCGCTCGCAGATGTGAAAGCGGCTGTCTCTCGCTCGATGCGACCGGTTCGATTCGAGAGGGAGCCGCGATAACGATTAAAGTATACTCGGTTTCATTAATTGGAAAGCGCCGAGAGTATTTCTGCCGGACGGCCAATGTCAATGTTCCCTGCCGGAGAAGTTAATGAAATAATTCGCGATTGACAGACGACTCGCTACTAAATTCTTGTTTACCAATCCCTTTGGATTTTCGTGTGAAATTTTTTTTGAGAGAATTTCATTGGTTCTGTATATGTACATGTACGCGTGGCTCTGTGTGTGTGCTGGCTCGTGTTCGTCAGGCAGTGGAAAGTTATTTGCGAGGATTTTTACTTTCTCCACGGTTTTCTCGGACAAAGCGATTCTTTCTCGTTAGCTGGATTTTCACGCTCTATTTTTGTCCGACATTTTTATACTTTTATATATGTACAGCGGAGACCGGAGTGAACGGTACCACACGTTTTCTCGCCTTGCGATCGGCTTGACTTTCTTCTCCCGTCCCGTCATTTACGACGAGACCACCGGATATTTTCGTCGCGCGTTAGAAGCGGAACATTCCGCGTTGGTCCTCCGCTTTCCCACTACGTATGTATATTCGACGCTTTTGATCTGCCGTCGAGATCGAGACGTCCACGTCCCCAAGACGACGACTAGACCGATGATCGTATTCATAACTAGACAAAATCGTCACTCGTGATTAAACTGCGGATCTTTGTGGAGGATTAGTGTTAATATTTGTACTCTTTCGCACGAAATCCGCAGTTTAGTAATAAAGTTCGGTCAACCAAAAGTGCTCTGCCACGATTTCAACGAGTCCCGACATTTGTTCACACGTTTGTTCGCGCCTAATTCGCCCATGAAGTCGGAGATTTCGCGTTCACGTTGAGAAATATATGACACAGAGAGCGAGCGAGAGAGAGAGAGAGAGAAGCGACAAAGTAAACAGTGACGGGAAGAACGCAGAACAATCTTCACGTTTAATTGCCGTTTCGAAAGCATGCGAACAAACGTGTGAGTCACTGTACTATGTACCATGAGCGTCGACCGCGTGTTCAGACTCGTTACGTCGTCTTGCTGTCCGGTATTTGAGCGCAGACTGCACGCGACCGCTCGCGAACGAGTTAATTAACTCCTGAACAACTATACCGGGCAGAACTCGTCCAGGTAGATTCTCTGGAAATTTCGTGAAAACGAGTCAGCCACAGAAATAAACAACCCGAAACCTTTCCTGCTCGAAAAGGGTTCGTGTGAACGAGAGACTGCCTCGAACATGTTCCCAGCAGATCAATCTCCAATTAAATTTAACATCAACACGTTGATTGCCTTGTCAGCAGCGGATTTTTATGGGAAATAAAAATTCCATTCGTTCCAAGTTACACGAGTCAGATTAAGACTTGTGTCCCCACTCTAGCTTCCCCTTCTACGATGCTACTCCCCACCGTTCGAACTCCTAATAATCTTACTAAATAAAATTTGCTAAACTCAACACAGCGAGTATTTAATTCCAGGTGATTTCGAATCTGTTACTCTGCCATTGTTTTCGAAGGGTGTATCGGGGGGATCAGACCGTTCTGAGAGCCGGAAATCGCCGATTTCGGTACAACTGTATTTTTTCGAGAGAAACGACACGGTCTCCCGGTGCTCCGCCCACACGAGGAAGATCGTTCATCGGTGTTCCTCGAACGCGATACGCGTCGTCGACGTTAACGCGTAACACCGTCGCCGGATTCGATCCGATCCGATCCGATCGCAATGTCCGACAAGAAATTCGCGCGCGATGACTCAGCCCGTTCCAGGCTAGATTCTCTCGCCGGTAATTCGCACGGCATGAATCGTTGCGCTCGTTAAGACGAGACGAGCTCGACGATGCAAACACATGCACGTAGCCGCCGCCGCCGCCGCCGTTGCTCGTTGCGAAACACGGGCAAATTGATGCACGTTTAAAAAGCGTGACGTGGAAGAACCGCCAGCTACACAGAAAGAGAGAGGAAGAAGAAGAGGGAACGAGACACGGTCTACGGGAATATCGCTCCGGCCGACACCCGGCAATCAATAAAACCAGCACGGTTTTATTATCCTTGGACGAAACGCTGTTCATTCGCTTCGATACCCTGTCGCACCACCTACATAGTTGCTTTCGCAATTTTTGCACAGTAGGAAACCGTGCGCCGCCTCGTATCCGGTGAGAGTTCGCTTTCTTCCAATTAATACGGGACAGTCTTTTGTATAGGACGGACGTTCAAGTGCTCACAGTTTAGCAAGAATGTTATTTGGAAATTCGTACGTTATGGATGCGAGTTGTTGATTCACAGTTGAAACTGTTGAAGGAGTCATTAAAAAGACATTAGCCATGGACCATGGGCTCTGAAAAATTACGAGATAATCGCCGGTAGGTAATGCGTGAACTAAGGTTAAAGTACTGAGGCCTCAATGGAGGTGAATCATGAGAGAAGAGGCGTTGAAGAGGGGAATTGTAATTTCGCAGATAATTCTCATTCTGTATAGAGATCTGTATAGTCATGAGTACACTGCCATTTCATAAAAATCAGATGGAAATGTCTTATGCTAAAAATGGAAGAAAAATACTCTATTCCGTTCGTAAATACTTTGGAAAATTGAAAATGCCATACATGCATGAAGATCCACAGTGATCAGCAGGCAAATCGGTGCTCCATTTCCAGGACTCGCCGAACGGAGTTCCTCGAACGGTTCTTCTCAGCGGAAACAGTGTCTGTCCCGCCGATAGATAAAACGCTCTCAGACAATAAGAACTGTGGAGGAGGAGGAGGAGGAGCAGGAGGAGGAGGCGAGTAGACATCGCTGACGGTGTGTGTTCACTGTCAGGGAGCGTTCTCTTCTCTCTCGGTGTCAGCCATGATTGCAGGCGCGCACGCGTTTTGTCCGCGGGTACAACGGCATTATTGTACGCGCGGCGTTTTGTGCGCGTGATATTGCAGCCCCCTGACAAAAGGTGTGCAGAGCGAGCGCGGAGTCACGGACAAAAGCTCGTAAAACGCTTGTTAAAGGCGCGAGACACGCGCGATTCGCGCCAGAAAAATAAAGATGGAGAGAGAGAGGGTCCGAATCCGAGCGATTGCACGTAATAAAAGCCAGAACGCGGCATTCAGGCTCAATCAGGGGCCGGCTGCCATTGGTTCGTTGACTTTCTCTTCCTGAACTCTTAACCCGTGACGTTTAATCTGCTTTTTGTTGGTCGGCGTGTGCGTGCGAGCGAGCACCATCAGCTTACACGCCGCTCCTCGCCGGATCATCTTTTCGAAAGCTACTCTAATTTGTCCGTTCCACTTGCCGCCTCTGGGAATTCGTATTCCGAGGCAGCTCGAATTCAAATGACAAGCCTCTTCGCAATTACAATATTCGATTAAACGCGACCGCTTGTGAAATATGAACGAAATGACGAACCAGGACCAAGCAGAAATTTGCTTTTTCCTCGGGTAGCTTCAACGAGCCAGAAATAATTGTGGAAACTAAATAAACTGGAAATTAAATCCACAGTCTGGTTATAGATAACGGCGTGCACAAATTTAATTTCCCATGTGCAAAATTGCGACACTATTGCGCGAATCTAGGATTTAAATGTCGCGGTCACAAATTCAGCGAGACAGCTAATTGCCAAAGCAGTCGTCTAATCGGCCCAGATAGCTGCGAGTGTTTCTGCCCGTTATCAAGGACAGAGCCCCCCCACCCTTCCAGATAACCCTGTGTCTCGGGATTCATATCGTTGATCGTTGCGTCAGGAATCATTGAAAAAGAGTATGTATTGTGTACGTCCGCAGCGCAGGTCACACGCGTCGAATACAAACAGGCACGTGGAACGATGACGCGATCATCGTCCGGGTAAACAGAACACGTGGGTTGACATTTTCTCGACCGCCCCGGCTCGATTAGCATAGTAAACCTTCTTCTCGGATGAGACTATAATTAGATTCGCGGTCTGTTCTCGACAGGCTGCTTAAAGCCCTCCTCATCCACCTCCTACTACTCCTCTTCTTCCATGTGCCACCCCTCCCCGCCCCTCCCTCTCCGCACGCACCGTTAATTCTCATCGTCCTCGTGCTCCTCCTGTGCTCATCGCCGCTGATGGATTTTATCTGGTGACTCGGTGAGCGACCTTGACACACACTCGCCCGGAGAAATCCACGACGTTCTTCCATTTTGACATTTTGCGATTTTTTTAGCACTGGTCGCGGTTTCAAAGTTCATAGTTTTCGGTACTGCAACGATCAGGAGTCAACTAAAAAGTTAATTCTTCCTTTACTGACGTCATTAATGTGAAAATAGTTCATCGGTCCCTCTAAACCCTTTCAGTTTCTAATTTAATCCGAATGAATCTTGCAATTAACAGAAGAATATCCCTCTGGATTCTCGACAGATTCAATTTCGACGACCCAGTCCACAAGGAAGCTTTGCGCAGGCCAACAGGAGCTTCAGCTTTCAGAGTCTGTGTCCTCTGCAGAAAGGTTCAGGGCGACCTCCAAATAAAACGGAAACTCGAAAGTATACTCCAACAAACAGCTCGGCCATTAAATCCAGCCGCCCACTCAGCGATTCCTCGGCGAGCTCGCATAACGTAAACAGAGAAAACGGCCGTTTCGCTGACGAGCTCGGAGCAAGAAGCGCTCACGAGGTTCTTGTTCGAGCAATACGATCGAATGGCGTTCGAGACACGGGGTCTCGAATTCGAAACTGCGTCGGCTGTTTGCGAGTAATATGGCGAAACGGTATCTTATCGCGAGAAATGTATTCATACAGTTCCAGCAAAATAGATAGCGCGATAACAGGCGATAAGGTGGTAGGAATCGGAGCCGGCGCAGATCTTTTTACATCCATGCTCGACACCGTTGCCGTATTGATAACAACCCGTGTCTCGCGATCTTTTATTGTCGATCCGATTGATTCGATCGTCCGAAGACCTCGATAACGATCCGATCGAGTGGATCACAGCTGCGGGAATACGTCGATCCTCGTCCCGACCGCTTCTCCGGCTACGAACACCTTGCGCACGATCGAGTTCCTCGAGCTCGACCCACTTTCACGATCATTCCCGATCGGTTTCTTGCGCTCGAGATCGTCCTGCTCTTCCAGCCAGCCGAGATCGATCTTGTTTTATCCGTTGCGATACTGTAATCAACTATGAATTTTTCAAACCATGCTTCTTGCTCGATTTTTATCCTCTCTCTTCCCTTTGCATCTGTGTACCCGGTGCTTAAGAATTTCTTATGGCTCTTGATCTAGCAGCACAAAACACGACATACGCGAGCAGGATTTCTTGGATTAATCTATCGGCGCTTCTGCTCCTGCGATATTTGCAATCGCCACTTCTGCTAGCCCTAGGTCATAGCTAGCCCTAGAATCTCTCAACAGGAGTACGTCGTTTATCCAAATAAACCACTGGGAGTCTACCGATATTTAAATATCAGAATATTGTGTGATTTTTTAATAATTAAAGCTACCAAGAGAGGAAATCAAGAGAGTCTACAGTGTATTAATTACTGCATCTTATCTACGCAATATTGTCAGAACAAGTTGCTCGATTAAATCGCTCAAGATAAATGTTTTCGATAACGACCAGAGATATCGAACAATTGATCGAGAAAATTCTCACGCGTTGATGTTCGACATACGAATCCACTGAATTCATTGGGTTATAAACTAGCGTAAAATGTGCGTCACATTTTTAAAGAGGTTTAGAAGAACGGATCGATAGTTAGCGGACACCCGGTACCGTCGTAGTCGCGTCGCGGCGCATTAAATTTCAGACGAGCCACGGGAAACGACTATAAGAGAGCCCGCCGATAGAACTTGCTGACGACGCTGCGGGGAGAAACTACTCTCGAGGTTTCCTATGTACGTGCCCGGTCAGCAGACGACGGGACTTGCTGACTATCCGCATTTCTGTCCCTCCATCGCGGCGTAACCGCGTTTCGCTCCGTCGAATTGAAAGGTAACGCTTGGAAAACAAAGTGGCTGAAACGTGGGCGCGCGCGCGCGCGCAACGGGAGGAAGCACTCGCGGAAAGTTAGGCGAGTGAGTGAGAGAGAGAGAGAGAGAAAGAAACACGACGGGGTAAAGGGAGAACCAACAGACAGAGAGAACGTTAAAAGAGGAGGAGGACAGGTATTCCAGTAATTTCGAAATTCCTCCGTCCGGGTTTCCAGCAGCGTTTTATCGTCCCTGGTACGGGCTCGCAAGAACGGGAATTGCAAATTGCATTCCCCCTTGACGGGAACGACGTCTTTTTGTCGAACGTTCGACCAACTCTTTTTCCACGACCCTACGCTACCTCTACGACCTATCCTCCGCTAGTTTCTTTGACGTCTTCTCCTCGATTGATAATAGGTTTCGATGTTTATTCAATATTCATTCAGGACGACTTCATTGACGTTCGAACTGATGGCTACCGGGAGCAGGCAGCCGCCACGCGGGTCGTAAATATTTGCTCGATGCCATTGAGGAAACTGGTTATTCTTTTATTTGAAAGTCTAATTCGGAAATTCTTGACTTGCGATTATATGTATTATTGCTGTGGTAGTGCGGTTGCGATCAATGCGAATGGAGGCAGCCCTGGGAACCTTGAGGTTGGAGTTAGGCCTAAGACTTAATGAGATGATTCTTTGATCAGTGATTTAGAAAAACGATGTTACGTAACGAAACTGGAGACCCACTTCGCTAGCCCTAGGTCAGAGATGGGCAAAAATTTCATTTAAATAAAAATTTCGAATAAAGTGGATTTATTCGTAAAATTATTCGATGACTTCGAAGATCACTAGACAAAGTCCAAATTCTATTTTGTTTTGCAATTGAATTACACACGGCCGTGTTTATTGCACCCCTTTGCCATAGCTATCGAGGCCTTCGTCGACCAGACAGAAAATTATTCGAAGGATTTATTCGAAGACTTTCCACGAATAATTTCACGAATAAACCTGCTTCATTCGACATTTCTATTTAAATAAAATTTTTGCCCATCTCTGTTCCAGGTCAATGAAATTCTCACCAGAAGTAGGTCGTCTATCCGAACAAACCGGACTAACTTTTGCTATCCCGAAGGAAACGAGCAAATTGGAGGTAGCGAATGGTGGAAGTATGGAGACGGTCCCGCGAAATCTCGGTCGAAATGACTCGCGCAGGTGAGCAGCGGGTCGTGCGGACAGATAACGCATCCGTCCGTCGGGTCGCGCGAGCGCCCGCGCCTTAGTTTATCGTTTCATGAATTATTTATCCGATGCCGTGCACGCGGCCCGCTCTCTCGCATTCCCCGCCGTTTCGACGTCTGTTATTACTTCCAGCGTGGCTGCTCGGCTTGGTCGTACCGTGGCCCGGTGCGTGCTTTTAGAAACGAGATCATTCCAGGCCGATGCCGAATGCGTGCGCGCCGTGTCCTAACCACGATTTATTCCCCAATTATGAGGAACCGACGGGAACCGAGGGGACAGACCTCGCTAGCCCAGACACAAAAGGATACAACCGAAAGGATCCAAAGGGATTCGTGTGGCGCGACGGGCTCGCCCCGTTCTTCTCTCGCCCTTTGGATTCCTTCGACCCTGCTCTCTAGTCGTCCATCTCTCTCTTTCTCTGGTCAGGCTGCTCCATTATTTCGGGGCGATTGCGATACTCTCTGAAAAGGAACCCTGTCTGATCCCCTCGGTCTTTTGTATTGTCTCTTCTTCGGGTAAATTGCTTCGGAATGCCAAGATTCGCCGGCAGCATCCCCGGCTATCTGGTTACCCACTCTCAATCTTCCTTGAAAATTGCTGCTCCCAGTCCCAGAATTCATCAAGCCACCCTTTATGCAATACCCTAATCGGAAATGCGATTGCCATCTAGCTACTGAAACTGGCTTCGAGTCCCAAAATTCACAATCCTTCATTCACTAATTTCATCTGCTAAATAACTATTCAGTTCTTGCAGAAGCTAATCAATTCTTCAGACATTCACACTCCAATTCTAAGCTATTTCAAAATGCCACGCACAGGTGATCCAGGGGGTTGAAGAACCAAGTCTTGAACAACCAGGAAGCGGGGCCTGTCCCTTCTCGGAGGTCTGCAAAGTCGCTTCGCCCATTTCACCGAGGGGAAACGCGTCCCAGCGTATTGGTCCCGGCGACACTAAATCAGCAAGTTCGCCGAAACATTTCGCGAGCACCCGGTACACAGAACGGGAGTAACTGTACCGTCAACGGAGGCTTGCGGTTGGCCGCGTGTACGCGGAGACAGTCGGGATTTATATACGCCCTCTTCCCTCGCGCTCGGAGCCCCGGAGAGCACGCCGGAGGAGTTTCCGCGGAGCGAAGAAGGTAATTAACTCCGCGCGCGGGATTGGAAGGCGTGGGTACAGAGAGCGAATTTACGGGCGAACGAGGGAGCGAGAAAATGTTTCGGTAAACCTGCTGCTCTCTCTCTCTATCCCTAGGCCCTACCCAGGCCTTTAATCCACCGCCCTTGCACAACTTTTGTAGAAACTTTGCACTCAATTGGAGAATTAATCTGGAAAGTCAATCAAAGGGGAGGCTCGAACTCTCAAGTAGATGAATTTCCCGGTTCTTCAACTTCGTCCACGAAGTTTGGCAACCGTAGTAATTAATAAACAGCGTTCCCCGGTTCGTGGACACTTGCTGCACGCGATTCTACTTCTGAACTACAGATTCCAGAGTTGCTGGTATGTTTTTCTGACGAGATGAACTGGTTGTTTTTGTCAGCGATCGCAGTTGAAAGCAGAGTGGATGGATATCGAACTGAATTTGCTTTCTCGACGTTTATTAGCACACACAGGTCTGGTGCAGAAACCTCTCCGCAAATGAATATTAGTGGTAAGTTATTTTCGTGAGATCATTGTTTTTGGATGGATGTTGAACTGATTTGATCCGAGTATTTATTTGGACTCTTCCAGCTAGGATTGTTGAATGAAAGTTAATGCAGGGGTCGATAAGAAAATAGAGTAGGGTCATGAAGTTGACTTATGCGGGTTCCCGAGCTAATTTGTTCGATTCCCCAGCCGGGGGGCCGCGTTGTCTAGCGTAGAACGAGGTAAATATGTCCCTGCCGCCTATTTTTACCGTTCCCGTGCCCTCACCTCTTTGATTAACCGAGGGGATTGGGATTATTAGATCGGGGAGAGTCGTGAGAGTGTCCACGATCTATGAATTCACCTTGACCAAAATTGACGCGATCGATCGGTGCGAAAGTGCTTCTTGTCCATTCGATATATCGAGACGCAACTCAATCTTCAAACCTGGGTTTTCTAATACTTTTAATTTACTTTTAATAATACAAATAATATAAAAAAAGATAAAAACTTTAACCCTCAGTACTCGAGTGGTGACTGACCAAAAATTGATATACCACAATTATTATTAAATATGTTGCTATCTAATCAATTACCGAATATTTAAGTATTGCGTGATAATAAACTGAAAAAGGAAATGATACAGAATGGAAGAAACGTTGAATTTTCGAGTTACAATAGCTCCGAGTGCAAAAGGTTAAATCGGTTCAAGTTCCAGTAGAGCGTCGAAGTCGAAATTGACTGGTTTTGAGGAAACGAAGATGGAGGATCCCTCCTTTCACCATCGGCCATCTTGGGGATCAAACGAAAGTAATGTTAGCGGTTGATAAATGTTCTGTTACATCGTCGGCAGTGTGTCGTAAGCCTGTTTGGCCGAAGTGGGTCGGTCGGAGGTATTCCAGCGACACCGTATCGATCGGCGGCTAGAATTTATTGCTCGAAAACGAAGCTCGACGGTTCAGGGACATCGACCAGCAACGAACCCGCGCCGATACTCGTGCGAGCGGAGGAGAAGACAGAGAGAGAGAGAGAGAGAGGAGGCAGGTGCAACGCGAGGCATTCCTGTCGAACGGAAAAACAGGCTCGAGTGTCAACCACGATCGGGTCTGTCCCGTGCATTTTAATTTCATCGACTTCCTCGGCCGTGCGAGGCATCCGAGAGAGAACCACATACACACACACACACACACGCACACACGTTAATGCCCCTCTCGCCGTGGAGATAATCTTATCGCCGTCGATTTCCAGCTGGATCGCCTCGCTCGAATCTTTCCGAGGGAAAAGTTCACTCGACCCGATAAACATAAAATTTTAAACGTCTCGGAACCGCTTTTAAAAGCCGCACGACGGCCGTCGAAGGGGGACGAGTGATGCAATTACGATTTTAAAAAACTGCCTCGCCGGCATCTCATAAATGTTAACGGGCCCCGCGCGATCACAATCGCGGGTCTATTAATAGAAGCGAAATTTATTCGCCGCGGAGTTCCACGAGGGGAAAGAAACTGTTCCATATTTTATAATCGCTTCGACGTTCACACCTGCCTCTTTAACCGACCAGCTGTAAAAAAAATCTTCTTTTGCCCGTCTCGCTTCCTTATCGCTAGCCGAAATACGCCTACTTCCAACAAGGACACCCAGTAGAGCATCCCGAATGTCGATGAACCCCGAGAAACTGCAAGTACCGAGCCTGTTCCATTGAATGGAGAGCCGTGAATCGCCGGAACCTGTACGAGTATCATTCAGCGAGAAAGAAAGTCGAGAGGAATGCTAGGCGCTCGGAGCGCCGAGGACGACCGAGACGTTACATCAACTTGCCCGTCAATTTCACCGCGCTCCACGTTGGACACCGCCATCAACGGGCGCAACAAACTGTAACGAGCGCTACGAACCACGCCGAACGACTTATCCGGTGTTTTTTCCCTTGATCGACTCTCGAAATCGCCGACGGAACGAATATTAAAATCGACTGACACCATCCTACCTCCTCGGATCACCGAGTTCTTCGATATTCAATTTCTCAGCTCGGTGTTTACAGGAAACTACGCAGGAAAAGTGCAACAACAGAAAATATTTTCGCCGTCAGCCTCTGCAGTTATAAATCTGTCAATTAATTCAGCGGTCGCATTGCTATTTACGCCGCGAAATGCATTATTTTTCCGGGTTCGTGAATATTTATGAACAGAGAACTACCTGCGTGCGAGCATTGAAGTAGTGAAATTGTGCCAAGGATGCCACGACAGACAACGAGAGCCAAGTCACGCCTACGTGACACCGGTCGTTAACCGCTAACACGTCGAAATCACGCGTACACCAGCTCGATCATTAATGAAGAATCATCGAGGCGCAGAGGTACGCGGAAAAAAAAGTTTCTGGTTCAGACAACCAACCCTGTCGATCTCCCTCCACTCTCCGTGTGTGTGTGTGTCACTTCGATTGCCGTTGCGTGGCACGGCTTCACAGGGACGTGACAAGTGCATGTAGCCTCGGTTAATTACCGGCTCGGTAACCCCGCCGACTAATTAGCTCCGGTAATTTATGAGGAAGCTCGCGCGGGCGCGTTCGGGTTTATCGTGCGTTTATAAATAATGCGTTCCAATTAGAAGTTCGCGTTCCTCGCGCGGCCGTAACTTCGCGCCATAACGGGCCGCAAAGATTAACAGCCGAAACACGAACGAACCTACACTGCCATTTTGAGGTAATCAAATCTTCGAGTTTACCACTCGACGGTTTCTTAACGAGCACTTGTACTTGAAAAAATTTCTTCAACCGCTTTCCACAGAAATTTTACCACGGTTCGTAGATCTACAGTTTCCTCAAAAAATTTAAAGGGTGTCTTTTACGTTGCTTAGAATTTTCTATCACTAAATTCTATTTGAAAATCACCAAAATACAAGCCCTAGACATTTTTATTCACTAAAATTGATCAGAAATAAAAAAGATATGAAAATTGCAAGATCGCACGTTGCATAAAATTGTGTCACTAGTTTTTATTTAAAGATGGGGAAGATTGCAAGACCCTATGATGTCATTTTTCTTTCGCCTAGGATTTATCGAGAGCGCAACCGCTAGACACTTGTATCCAGAGAAATTGAAAATAAAGAAAATAGCAGAACGTTCATCAATGGCGTCCCACGCGTTAATTTCTGGTTCATTTTCCATGGCCGAGCAGAAGGGCCGTCGTGAAACCAATTCCGAGATAAGAAGCGAAGCGTGGAAAAGGAAGATGTACGAGACGCGATGATTTTCCGAAAGGTCATGCTCGCGGAAAGGTCAGAAGCTGCCGGTATTTCAAGGAAGTTTTAAGGTCACGGGGAACTTGGAGGAAACTCGGAGCTTGGCGAATTCAATTTCTCCAGTCGAGGTTTGCTCGCGTGAAGAGAAAAATAAAAAGCGGCGAAGAAAAAGAGAAAAGTGGAGCGAAAGTTCGTCGGAATGAAATCCAATAACGACTTCGGGGGCTTGAGCGACGGCGACGCGAAGAATTTCAAGTTTCGAGAAACGACTGAGCTAGAAGAACCAGGAGAAGAAGAAGAAGGAGGAGGAGGCGAGAGGGAGGGAGATGATTTTTTAAAATGGCAGCGTCAGCTTTAATCCGCTTTAAGCCCATCGACGAGGAAACTACATCGAGAGAGGCAGGGTGTCGTGGCACGAAACGAAACACCGTCGGGCTCTATTGTTGCGTACCGTGGAGTGCATAATTAATGACCTTCGTGCCGGTCGAGTTTTGCAATGCAAATGCCGGTTGGAATCGCTCGCTCTATCCCCCTCTTTCTCCTTCCCCTCTCCTTTCGCAGAAATAAACGGGCGCCGCGTGCATGTATACCGACCCCGTTGCTGCTTCCTACGATAAACACCGTGAAAGTTTCTCTCGATCGCTCCTCGATCGATCCGTCGGTGATCGAGAAGATCGCCTCGACGTCAGCCGCGACATACACTGTAATTTAGTAATTCATTCACCTCCTTTCCATTTTTAAATCCCTTAACACGGTCTCTCCCGACACGAATGCTCTGTCGCACACACTTAACGTGAAATTAATCTCTGCTACAATATTTCTTCGCATTAGCACACGACTCGAATAATTCACCAGATACGCATCAGGAGATCCAGAGATATTCCGAAAGCTCCGATAAATTCAAGCGAAATTCAACCGCGCGCGGAGCAGTTCCGCGAAATTTAAATGCCGATCGTAATCGCGTACGTGATCAGATAAATTATCACACCGCGGGCGAACAAATCTTCCCCGCGACAATTCACAGAACACCCGGTACGTGGAAAGAGGAGGAAAAGGTATCGGAAAAGCTTCGAGGAATCGCCGGCGAGAATAAATCAGCGCAGCCTTCGAGGCGTCCCAGAAGCGCGTATTTTTCTTCTCGATCTCTCGATCTCGTCCTTGCGGGTCGAGCTGCGCAGGAAGAGCTGAGAAAACCGACGACGGGAGAAAAAAATCCGACACTCGATACACATTCTTATCGACGTACACGATGATATCCCGCTTGAAAAGAGCGCACCTTTTTATGCAACGCTCGGCGAGGTCGCGCGATCCAGGCAGGATCTATCGCGGGAGGAAGCGCGGCGCGATTAGACTGACCTTCGAGCGACGAGACGGAAGCACGCTGGTTTAGATCCTAAATCCAAGATCCGACTGTCCTCCATTCATGTTCCCGACGACGCTATCACTACCGGAAGCAACGCAGGATTTCGGTGATTTTCTTCCAAGATTTATGCAGACTTCTCTCACGGTCCTGCTGGCCTCTGTTCACGTTATCACAACCGGAAGTCACTCGATGATCTTCTTCCAAAAAGCTGAGTAGACCGAACGCGGCCAAATCGCTCGAGTTTTTCACGAAGACTACGACGTTCTGGATCCGCGAGCAGCCGAGAGGCGGGCGAGCGTTATCGGAGCCGCGAAATGGAAAACACTCGGCCGATGATAAGCCGCTTATCGAGAATTATCTGCGCGGTGACGAACAGACCCTGCGCAAGATCCATCGGGGAACTTGCGAACCGAGAGAGACCACGAGATTCAAGACACGATACCAAAGACGTGCTCTTTCTCCCACTGATCCGAGCAGGACGAAAGCTCACCAAGGACTGGCAGGACACAGTTTTCGTAGGGTGGAAGAAGGGCAGGTAGAGGTCCTACCCGGGACCCCGCGTGAAAGGATCCTCTCGGGTTTATGCACCCATACGTAGCCGCAACTCATGCGACCCGCCGGTTCTCAACCTGTTCCGCCACTTTCTTCCTTCGCGGTACAGCTCTTGGGGACCCGTCACGTGGCCCACCGGAAGATTAACGATCTTTTCTGAGGATCTCTATTATTTTTGGAACCCTTCGACAAGGAAAATATATTTAATCCCTCATCTTGTAGAATTTCATTTCTAACCAGAATCGAATGAGAGTGAAAACATTTATTTAGTGTCTCCGAGATTCGCGACCTTGAGCGCAGGCACTAGAATTTCGTGTAATCCTTCTGGGATTTTGATTGCCATTTTATTTCCTTGTAAAAGTTGGCTGATTTAAAATTTATTAGTCGATTCTCAGGGTTTATCGCTCGCGTGTATTGTCGAGCAATTACCAGTTCGTCGTGGGTAATCTGAGAATAGTTCTTATCCTGCGACTATCGTCAATCGTTCGAAGCCGACTGCTCAGATCGAGGACAAATATTATTGCAGCGAAGCATAGAGCGTTATCGTTCATCAAGTTTGACACAACACAGTGGTTTAATTGATGGCACATCTCGCGCGGCGTTTGACTCATCGTATTTTCGTAAAAAAAAAAACCTCGCAATCTTATCGGAGCTCTACGGCTTGGAAATTATTTTCTTCAGAAGAAACACATTATTCACAATGATTACACAAGTCTCCCGGAGATATCAATGTTTGCAGCTTGTTGACCTCAAAGACATCGTCGCCTGCGGCCGTTTTCTCTTCCTGAAGTTAGAACCGAACACGAAAGTAACCAAAGTACTTTATTTCCGATCTAGAAATTTTGTAACCCACGATTTCGAAAGACGTCACCGAAATAGTTCGTTCGCCCGAGAGACGTTACAGTCGGAAAAAAGTGGACCGAGAAGTTTGGTTGAAACAACTGTGTTTTTCGACAGTGTCAAATTGTTTACTCGACGGGGAAGACAGGAAGAGATTATACAACGACTCGACGAGGAGATACGGAGATAAGAGTCGGCTCGCAGGAGCTTCGCGTCTCGAATTATCTGTATTGCGTAAGGTCTCATGGAACGCCGCACAGCCACCGTGAAAAATTCCATGTCATCGAGAGCTCATGCTCATGCCTCGCATTCTCGGGTACGGTCTCTATCGGAAGCAATCGCGGCTACTACCAAGGCCGGGCAATTCTTTTATCGAGCACATGTCGCGTGGAAATGCGAACAACGCGGGAAATCGCACACGGTCACTCGACAGATTGAAATACAAAATTGGAACACGCAGACGGCGCCAAGAAGCAACACTAATTAATGGAAATACAAATTGATCAATCGTGACACAATAGTCGAGAGGTGACTCAACTAAATTCGACTGTCGCATGAAAAATTAGTTCACTGATTTACATTCGATAATTCCACGATCACGTATGTACATTACTAAATATGTTGGTATCTAATCGATTCCTACATATTTACGTATCGTATGAGTTATGCATGAATTCCATATCAGTGAAATGAAAAAGATCGAATACAATGGAATTATTCTAGGTCGGAAGAAATGTTTAATTTTCCAGTTAAAACAGCTCCGACTGCAAAAGCGTTAAACGTGCAGACACTGGATTTTTCCAGTGAACGTTCAGCAGTGCGAAGAGGATGCACGAAATGTTAAAGGTTGCCATGCGTTGAGAACGGCGAAAAAATGAGAGACCCTGAGGGTCCGAGGCAGGCAGCCAAGTACACAGAAGTGCGGGGCAGGTTTTCGGTGACTGTCAGGGCTGTAACACGCACAAAAGGCAGGTGCTGGAATGCATTGATTGCCTGCTGTCCCCCTCCCCCTGCCGGTATCCCTGGTTCCCAGCCTGTGTTGTTGATCGTCTTTCTCGCTCGCAGCCAGCATCCGCGTGTGTCCCTACCACCCGTATCTGGTCTGGGAACAACCACCCTTCTCTCCCAGGGAACTCAGGAGGAGAGAGACCCCTCGAGCCCAGGGAGAACTCGTTTTCCTTCGGTTCGTTCGCTCTCTCCTCGGATTATTCCTCTTTTCTCGGGACACGAGGGCGGCCCCCGCTGATCCACTGCTTCCCCCTTCTCCCCTCGAATACGTCACTCCTCTTCCTTTCGTTTTGCTTTCCATATCGGTCGCATTTGTTATTCGAACCCGATGATCGACGGTCCACGGATCAGACGATCTACGCTGATCGACGCGAGCTACCTGGAAACTCCATCCCCACTCTCTCACTGTGTAGCTTGAGTATATTGTAACTTTCTTAAAACAGCTGTCAAACGGAATTGATT
Organism: Lasioglossum malachurum; assembly: GCA_028455605.1. Taxonomy (NCBI): domain Eukaryota; kingdom Metazoa; phylum Arthropoda; class Insecta; order Hymenoptera; family Halictidae; genus Lasioglossum; species Lasioglossum malachurum. The sequence goes on along the minus strand of CM052317.1, from coordinate 18,853,580 downwards.
TATATTTTATAACTAATTGAGCGGATGTCTTTACTTGTTTTATTTAGAAATATTGCGAAATATGCTTTCGAAGATGCGTTTTATGGACGTGTTGACCTTTCCGTTGTTCGACAGCAGTGGTTGACTCAATCCATTCACCGGAAACCGAGTAATTGAATGACTAAGGGTCAAAATTGACCTGGACTCCGCCGCCGGATAATTAGGGGTGGGTCGCAGGTAGACTGCGGATTTTACACATTTATGGCAGAAATGCGTAAATGGAGTTTCCAATGGAGAAATGGTTGTAGGAAACTGACAATGCCATTATCCTGTGCTTGTAAAGTAAGATCGAACTGCGGTCTCTTGCAGTTTATGGAGACAATGGGCTGAAACTGAACGTCACTAAAATTTAACCTGCATAAAATCCGACACGGAATTTCGAATAATGTCGCACTTTCTAATAAAGTGAACACTGCGTACCTATTACGAAATACTTTTTGGTAAAACCGTGTTGCTGAAGTATGCAGAAAATGTCCAATCATTTTTGCATACCCTGGCCGGACCAAGTGAAACAGAAGCGGGGGTGGATCTTTCTCCATCGGGGGTGGTTTCACGTTCCCGGGAATTCGCGGAATCGACGAAGGAATCCGAGGCAATTTTATGAGATGTTAATAGGGCACCGGTTCCGGCTTTGGAAAATTTCCGGGTTTCCGTCGAGACGGGGGTGGAAGCGGCTGGCAGTAAGCGCAAACTTCCCGCGAAATTCCGCAAAGGGAATTCCTAGGTTTCGTGTAACCGTGGTCGCGGTTTCCCCGAGAAATACTTCCTTTCTACACGGGACTCCGCGCGCCTCGAAATGTACTGAATTATTCCGCGCGTGGGCTACGGAACGACCGTCGGCTCGTCTATATTTTACAGTCGGAATGAAACGCAGTCTCTTTGCTCCCGATTGCTACCGGAAATATCCTGTTTTCGCGTAAACAGTCGCGGAACGCGTTCCCCGAACTCGCTACATAATTGCGCGAATTCTTCAAACAGTTCCGCCGCTGACGGAACTGCGATTACATTCTGCTGAATTTTTGCGCGCGAGATATTCGAGCATATGCTCGCCGGAAATGTGGATATTGCTCCGAGCGCAATTTCGAAGAAAACTTTTTTCTTCGGGACGTTCAGATTTTTGAGAACAGCTTAACACGATAGATTTAATATAAAGAATATTATTCTTTCGGAAATGAAGTTCGAGCTTCTGGGAGCTAAACCTTGCGTCCGGGTCTTAGCACGAAGATTTCAGTTGTTTATTTTTTGCGGAGCTTATGGGGAAGGGAAAAATTTGTGATTGTTGTAGTCGAATCACGGGGACTTCGAAACGGGGATCCCCCTCGATTGTATTTCATTCCCATCGAGCGACCTTAATCGAATCGCCCACGCTTTCACCCCAAGACAATTTCCCGGAAAACTCGGCTGCCCGGATAGGAATTGAAAAGCAACGATCGTTGGGTTACTAGGCTCTGGGGTGGTTTTCCCCTTGGGGCCAGATTCCGTTTTCCTTGTCATCCATCCCCCCTCGCCCAGTACCCCGTAAAACTGTTCAGTAATGATTTTTCAGGCCGTGGGAGGACGTACACAGTTCGATGCACTTTTCCAGGCTGTGAGAGATCGCTTCCTATTTCAAAAAAACATATTGCTAATAGACCACGAATGTCACCACAGACACAGAATGTTTTAAATTAATCGCATGGAGTGACAGAAACATTCATCCCCTTTGTCAAGGGTTGATTGTTATAAATTGACATTCAACATACGTTTATAAATTGGTTTATAGCTTTTGCTGGCTACTTGTGATGAATAAATTTCGTTGAGCTACCAAGGAAGGTTTTCTGTGGAATTCGATGATTAATTCACCGGGGACCGGGAACGCTCGACGTCTAGAGAAAGGGAAAAAGTCGAGTGGTTGTTTCGAAGATCGGGCCCCGGTTTTGGAGAGTGCCGGCGACTATAATTCCCGTGAATTTTTGTGTCGAGCATCTGTCGGACACGCTGCCGGCAGGCACCGGCACCGGCACCGGCAGAACGAGGCCGGAGGTCATTAAAAACACGCGCGCCGACGAAAAACAGGCAGTAAAGGCTGACTAACCTTTTGTTGTGCCAGCCTGAGGGACTCCTCGAAGTGCTTGTGAACTGCCTGCTCGGCAGCCCTCTGCTTCTCGAGCCTCTCCCTTTCCATCTTGGCCTCCCTTTTCTCGCGTTCACGATCCAGCCGGACTTCCGCTTCTCGCCGCTCCCTGCAACGAACACAAAAGTTTCAAGGTTACACACGGTTCTCTTCGGGTTCAACTCGGAGTAGATGCTCTCGGTCGATCCTCCGCGTCGACGCTACCTCTCGATAATCTATTCTCGATTCTATACAGCCCAGCAAACCCGGAGAGTGTGCTGGACAATTTAAAAAAATGTGCATACTTTAGATTAAATCATTTTTTAAATTACGGCACTCCTACTGGAGTTAGTCGATTTTATATTGGGGCAAGGGTACGAAAAAGGTACTGTTATAATTTAGAAATGCCATAAATGGAAAGTGGATCGTTACGTAAAAATAAGAACCGTGATCAATTCCTAGAAGCATGGTTTATGTAAAGTCATCTGCCTCTGACTAATTTCAGCAAGATAAAAATAGCATAACAGTAATTATTCCGGCCGATATTTCCACTGTTTTGTCTGTGGCTTATTCATTCCTGAATGCATAAATGCGGCAGTCTATTCATCAAATATTCATCACTATGTCATTAAAAATACTAGTTATACTGTCGAACACAGCTGGATCGTCTGAATTGATCAGCGACCATCTACACCGTCTATTCCCAACATCTTTTCCACCGACACATACGAATAATTAAGTATTCGATTCTCGGTGGCAATTACGTCGGAACGTGAACGCTCAGCACTATTTTCACTTGTTTATTATATTAATAGCGAGATAGTAAATAGAAGACTAGATAAAAGCGCGTTAAAATAGCGTAATTAAAATCAATGTGTCTCCGTCGGTGCTCGTAGATGCTCGTACAAAAAGAGCCTTGATAACGCAACAGCACCGACGACGACGGTGGCAGCTCGGCGTACATATCGTGACTTTTTAACAGAGTCGGCCAGATAAGCATTCATTAATGCTTGCGCAAGTTATTTATACTGTTACGTGCGGAACGCGCGTGTTTATCTCGCCTCCTCGGTCGGCGGACTTTACAATGCACGCGTTGGATCCACGCAATAAATAAGTGCTCGAGCTCGAAAAACCAGTCTCTTTCAGTTTTCGTGGGAGCGTGTCTCTCTCTGTCCCGGGAAAAAACCCGGACACGATTTTCCAATTGAAATCAACGATCAACAGGAAAATAGGAAAAACGATCGTTCCGCGAACAGGTGAATAAATCCGCCGCACCGAGGCGATTTATTATCGCCTTATCTTTTATCGGCTGCTGCTCGCTTCTCTCGCACACCAGAACACTGTCCGTAGATTAGCAATTTAATAGTGGAGCTATCGAGAGCACCACTCCCGTTGCTTTATAGCAATAATTAGACAGCGTATCTCTCTGCAAAATTTTCTGGAATTGTAACAAACTGGAGTGAAACAGACAGTTTATTTTCTTTATTGATGTTCAATAGGTTGGAGATAGTGAAATAGTATTTTGAAATTCCTCCAATGTTTTTACTATTCTAAAGAAGTGTTGAATAATTCCTCATGGATGGATGCGAGATCTCAACAATCGTAAATTACAAATTCTGACGAGAATTTTAACAAAATGGAAAATAATTTTTTCTTATGAAAAAATTCCTGTATCATAAAAACCTGTTACAACTGTATATGTTTTGAGTATGCAAACCACGTTATTAATAGACCGTGGATTTTATCCGTGTACGACAGTAATGGGTCGACAAATTATATGCAAGACAGCAGGAACGTTTAGAGATGCAAGAATATTGTAGCTACGTAATTTTTAACTCGTTGGAATAGTTATAAGAAAAGAAATAATTGTGTGTGGGAATCCAGCCAGTCAATTTTTATCTCGCATAAATGGCTGTCAATTAAAGAAGACAGGTGCATCAATAAAAGTGAGCAGCACGTTGCTATAAATAATTCCTGCTATAGAGAGTGTTCCAGTCAACAAAATAAATATCTCCTCAACTGCACCTCGTTGTAAAATGATTCAGAAAAACGTGTGTCTAATAAAAATGATAAAATTCGATTGAACCATCCGGAAAGAGATTGCAGATCGTGCGATCGGTTAGGGTACGATCGGCGCCACTCTTCCGCAGCATTTCCAGAGAAAATGTTAGCGGGAGGAACAATTTGCCGGTGCAGTTTTCAGCGGAGGATAATGCAGAATCCGTGGGGAACCGGGAGTAGAGGCGAGCCGATGGGATCGTTTTCCAGGAGATCGAAAGAGGCTCCTGGGGGAGAGAGACCTGCTGCCTCTCTCGTACTCGTTCCGAGAACGGAGCGGAGCTTATTATTACGCTACGACGTGTACCGGAACAACCAGTTTCTGCATCCGAGCGATTTGCATCTCTGAAACGAGGCTGACTTATTCAGTCTGCCGCGGCGCTGCATAAATCGGCCCCGTGTTTTGCAACGTTTACCGCAAATGATACCCCCCGTGCACAGACCCGAACTTCGGTGAAAGCGTCGCTGCCGTTTCCAGTTTCCTTTTTCTTTTCTTTCCTCATTTTTTTCCGCTCTTAACTTCCTGCGCTGCTGGGAATCGCCGATTTTTAAACGGTATCTGCTTTGTTGCTGCCACTGCCGTGTGAATCGCCCGGTTCTCGATCTGTGTGCAAGGTTGCAGTGATCGTTCGTCGGTGGTAAAAGCCTTGCTGTGCTACTCTGTAGAGCAAATTGCCTGCGAGGCTGCCCATGACTTTTATCGATCCCTGTTTCGATCTTAATGATACTTATTAATGATGTTTGTGACTAGACTGCGGATTTTATGCATTTATAGCAGGCATGAGTTTGCATAATTCAAAAGTAGAATGATTGAAATAATACAGCACAATATATTACTTCCAATGTGTTCAAATGATCAATGAAAAAGGTTGAGCTTCTATCTCTTGATGCAGAGATGCAGAGAACCGCAGTCGATTTATTCCGAATTAAGGGAAGAACGATTGGATCTCCGATTCGACTGTGAGGAGCAGTTTAAATAAATAAAGAGATGTTCTGAAAGTAAAAAAGTAAATTTCCAATATTTGAAATATCCTCGTTCCCAAAGGATTAAAGAGTGAATTATTTTTCGAAGTCCCTATGCAAGAACAACCACAAAACTGTTCTATAAAATCGAATTTCTCCGACCTCTCCCAGCGGAAACCTTCGGAGAATCGTAGAACGATCCAGTACACGAAAACCGCGCGTACCCGCCAGTTCAAGATGGATTCTCCGGGCCCCAGGGGGATTCACTTTGCAGCGGAAGATTCGAGAGCAATTTCCCGGGGCGAGATTTTCTCGAAGCCGAGAGCCGAGTTTCCGGCGAAAGAACGCGTTATGCATAAATCACGGGCAAGTTTCCTCCTCTTTCCCGTTGGATCGGCGAACTTTTAATTTTATGGGAAAAACTTTAGGAAAGGCGTGTTCGTCGCCGGTCAGCGAAAGACCAGCGCAGCGGCCCGAGATATAAAAAAGAACACGCCGGTAACGAACTGATCGGGCAACGTTAATTTTAAACATGGCCGCTTGATGTTTATTAACGCCACGGCGAAACTCGGCGAACCTGCTTTCCATACAAATGACACGAGTCGCCCGTGCGGAAAAACCGCCGCAGCTCGAACCAGCTGCGACGACTTTCTTGGGACCTGGTCCTGGGTCTCTTTCTCTCTCTTTATCTCTCGTTCTCTCTTTTTCGACGAGTTCTCTCAGCGACTCTCTTTAGCGACGATCGGTGCCGGTTTTTAGCGGTTAGCAACGTGGTACTTGCTGCGCAGGAAGTGCTGACGCGATCTCCAATCGATATTTCATACGAAGTTGGTAGTTTTTTGAGATTTTATTTCTGGAGACTGGAATCTCTGGGACTCACTGAGATCGTGTAAAAAAGATATAGGTATGCTCTAGGAGCTATCGATTATGCGGAACTAAGTACATGGTATACGCTTGCAGAAACAACGTTCGCAGGACTAAAATTTCAAGGAACTTGTACAAGCTTGTAGGAACAACGTTTGTGCAATTAATGAAATTAATTTTTATACGACTGAATCGTGTCTTTAAAAAAATGTACACACGTGTGTACTGTGTCTTTTATGATGTACTTAGCAAACCAGTTCGCCAAATATCCCATAGAACAAGATATCAAACAGCAATTGGATCTGATAGAACACGGAATGGCTGTTGTCCGGATGATGGAGCATCGAACGGAATACAACGGACCACAACGGTTAATATTCGATGGTTTCAGGTAGCAGTCCAATTCTAATCGAGCCGACAAAATGATTCTCCCGTGGGAGGGACGACGGGGACGGCCGGGGGGGGGGGGGATAGCGAGACAGAGGGGGATTAATCGCGGAGCGTGGATGTTCGAAGGCCGACAGGACAGGAATTCCTGGTGCTGCGTGTCTCTTTTTCTCGGACGGTGGTCAGAAATCGAGCATCGAGAGAAGAAAAGAGGAGGCAGAGGCAGGCTACAGCTATACAGCTATACAGCAAACAGCAACAGAGCAGGAACGGCCGGTCGATAAACCAGTCGCCGGTATGGGAACAGGGGAGGACAGGTTCGGGGTGCGCAGGCAACCTTTGAAAAATCCGGTCGCCTCGGAACTGGCCTGACCAGAAGACCGAGTCTGCTCACTTCTTCGCGACATACGCCGAGAGTATCGCCAAAAAAGGCCTTACGCATCCTTGCCTCGCGGCCTCTTTTGTTTTGCTCGTTCGAGGCTGCCCGGTCTCTCTCCTCTCTCTCTCTCTCTTTCTTTCTCTCTCTTCGTTCGATGACGAGTCGTCGAGGGCCTCTTCTCGTGAATATATAGGTATACCGATCCCTTTTTATGGATTCGATGTGCCGGCGTTATGCAACGAGCTTATTGCATCCGCCGTGTGCATCGGTGGCCTTCCAGGCCACATTTTCACGAAAATTAAAAATTTCTGCTAAGTGTTTTTCAACGAGAAAACATAGACTTTTTCGTCGATGCACTGACGTTCTTCAATTTAAAAAATTTTTCTACTGCCTTAAATTGTACCAGTTTTGCCATGAACGCATCAAATCCGCAGTCTAGTGATCATTGCTGCGTCTAGATCGATTCTGAAGAACATCGAAATGTCCACCGAGCACAGTGAGTTAAATTCCAAATATTATTATCAGTGTAACAGTGAAGCATTCCATTTCCAATTTCAGCCCCGCTGACAAAATCGATTTGTTTGAACAGAACCAATAGAAGTAGATTATTTCCGTTAACGCCGTTCCGTTTCAATAAAGTTCACACACGTGCTACATGCTAGCTGTGAACATTTCCTATAATAACACGAACGTATTCGTACGCTTCATTCCGTTCCCAATATCACGATACGAATTAAATAAAATGGAATGGCACAGGTCAGAGCACAGTGTAGAAATTCCAATAAATAAAATCGAACAGTCCTTACTCTTTCTCTAAACCTTCCAGAAGCGCTTCATCAAGCTCCAACTTCGACCATCGCTTCCTGGCACAGAAGGAAAGTACAAACACTTATCTACACTGCTAGCAGTACTATCGTACCAAAATTCCTTTCTTCGAGACACCACGAAACACTGTAGCACGTTCCCGATTCTCGAACAACTGATTTCACAACCCGAAAAGCCTGTGACTGTGCGAACAATCGAAATAAATTTCAAGATTTTCAGGGAACGAGACCGGCTCGATCGCCTGTAGCACGCTGTAGACGGAAATGCGCGATAGATCGCGCGATCCAGGCTAAAACGCGGCCCACGAGGACTCGTGTCGCGCGCGTATCTGCCTCGACCTTCGCCGCTTTCCCTTTCCCCGGCCCTGGCCAGGAATTTATTTTCATTCGGTATTTACCAAACACGGGGCCTCCGGGAGGAGCACGTTACAGCACACGCTACAGGCAACAAGACGCGCTGACACCGCTCGAGAGACCAACAGACACGCGGGATCATCTCCTGTCTCGGAAAACAGACGCGGAGACAAATTTCCTGGAAGGGCCATTGATCGGTCGCCGACTGTTTACGAATCGTGACACGTAACGCGCGAGAGCCTAAGCTCCGTTGGAAACACACCCAAGCACGACGAAACGCTCTTTTCTTCGGATCCGTCGTCCCCGATCGATTCTCAGAAATTCGGAGTGGTCCTTTAAATTTTTTTCTAGCTGGGGATTTTAAAAACCATGTTGTTGCTCAGGAGTTACGTTCCAATTAATTTTCTCTGGAAGAACAGTCCATTTAAAATATTTTATGAACATGTTTCCTTATAAAAATGTTAAGATTAATTTTATTTATACTTTATATTCTTTTCTCCAGTAGTTAGAAGCAAATGCGAGCTTGATGAAATCACAACCAGATCAACGCTACAATTCCCAAAACACAAACGTTCTAGTTTCAGGGACAGGCTACTAGCCAATTTAGCTCGGCGAATTCGCACGAGGTCTGGTGTCACAAAAAACCCCAAACACACATCAGATAAGAGGCTCGAGCCGTGCTCGGATCAGCGAGAGGTGCTTTCGAGGAGGTGTACTCTCGAGCGGTCGATAGCTCTCGATAAAACAAAGCCGTGTCTCGGGAATTATGGCCGCCATTAAACCCATTGCTGGCCGCTATCTGCTCGACGCTGGAAAACTTTCGAGATCGACGGCGAACCGCTAAGTAATCGCGGTACGAACGGAAACCCGAGGGCCGCGATTCCCCGGCCGAGACAACGACGATGTTTCACTCTTATCCGGGGAGCTGTGGTTGAAGCGGAGCAGAGCGGAGCGGAGCAGAGCCCGTAGAGTCTCTCGATTATGCCGGGGCCTCGAATTTTACGGCTCATGAATTTTGTAGGATGCGCTGAATACCGCTTTCCTCGGCTCGACCTTACGACGCTGACATTCTGAGGCGTTCGAGACGGCCAAGATGGCCGCCAGACACCTGTCTGCCCGCCTTCTTCCTCGCTTCTCTTCCTTTCATTCCGATTCCCTTTCTTTCTTTCTTTCTTTCAGCTGACCTGCTCTCGCCACGGGGAGCTAACGTTCCCCCTGGTCGGATACTCTGCGAAGACTATTTTTCCTTTCGTTGCCGCGATGGTAGTGGTCGATGCCTCTGTATAGCGCCGATGACTCCGGTGGAGTTGCTCTATAGGCTCTATAGCAACCTCTATAGGTGCCACGATTTTCTGGTTGGTGGGTGCTATTTTGCTTACTTTCGAGGCTGGGTTAGGCAATTGTAGGCGTTGGGCCCTTCATGTCCCAGCCTGGAGCTTCATTTCTTCAAACTTGCAGTAGAAGCAAGTTTCTGTCGTGCAGTACAGACTTGATTCCCGCGTTAAAGGCTTGTCTTGGACTTGATTCTCACAGTCGAAGCTTCAGCTTTCAAATTTGATTTTGTAAGCAGAGGTTTCAGCCTTGCAGTAGAAGCTTAATTTTTGCAGTAGAAAATTCCTGCAGTAGAAAAATGTCAACTACAAATTGTAAGCTAATTGTAAAGCCAACCTGGTCTACAAGAAAACCCTGAATAACTCTTTAACAGACTCTCGCAGACAATTGCAATAAAAGCACGACAACCTAACTCCTGTGCTCGTCGACCCAAAGACAATCGCTGAACCGAAACAATCGAAGTTTGATTGCACAGTAATTTTCTCCGGCAGATCGAATCCTCCACCGAGCACATATCTGGAATCATTGGGGATGAGACGATTGCAGGTTCAGCAAAAGCTATTTATAGAAAGACAATGAAACGCGCAAAGTATCGAACCGCTGTAAATGCATTCGGATGACTAGAAGTTCTGAAAGTCGTGGCGTTGATCGCATATCAATGCATTCACGATGCACAATGGCGGGTGCACCAGTCACCGCTGTCCTTTAAAGAGGCACGTCCAACCTCGACGTCGCGCGGGTATCTTAGTCGACTGACGTGTCCCCGGCTTTTCTTTATGGCGTAATTGGACTGGAAAACCAGCTTGGCAAAGGTCACTGGATTATTACTCGCGCTGCACGCTGCGTTTCATTCGCCGTCTGCTCGACGATCGCGTTTCTGCGTTCGGTCACCCTCGTAATTGGACGAGAATGACGATTCGCTCGACTGAAATCCTATTGGACATCGACTGCCTCGCCAGAGCCCCGAGTTCCGTAAAGTTCAGTTAACAAATCTACTCGGATTCGATTTTGTTTATAAGCCCATGTAAGCTTATTCATACTGGGTTCTGAGAAGCGTCTCGAACTGTTCTACAACATTTCTATAACATTAGAACACTTGATATTATTTTCAATATCGAATTAAATTTTCCTTTTGATTTTCTGTGTTCTTCCATTGTGAAATCGCAGAGCACACCAGAGAGCACAAATGCTCTCCATTGAATCTCTCTCTGCGACGAGAGGCAATTACGAGAATTTTTTGATCGCACCGTGTCCCGAAAAAGGAATACTGCGCGCCAAGGGATTGGAGGACTATGTGAAATATGGATTCGATAAATATTCCCGGGACGATCAAGGACGAAAAGCGGCGCAGTTTCGCCGAATTTCAACGACGGGAACCAGTCGGAAAAAAAGAATTGGCGATCGGAGCGAAACGCCGAGGCGAATCGTGGTGAAAAATCCAGCTCGGCCCGTTCGGTTTTTCTATTTTTCTCTTTCTTTTTCTGTTGTCGCGATGCTCGGCTTTGTGCTCGGCCAACGTGTATCGCTCGGTGCAAATTAGCGGCTGCATTCCTACGCTTTCTGCACCCACCGTGTGATTACCATGATTTCTACGTGACGTAATTTCACCGCAGACGGAGCTCTGACGCGCGCGCGCGAGCGTGCACGAATCTACACACGCACGCACACGTAGACACAGGTATCGTAAACCCGGGAGACGGATAAGAGAGCGTGGAGAGAGAGAGAGAGAGAGGGAGAGAAAGAGAATGAGAGAGGAGCAGAAAAGGGAGGGGAGAAAAAACGAGTAAGAGATACGAAACGAGTTTTCGTGACGCACACGTGCTGGTTGAGAGCCCGTCTCACGGACAGCCGGGCCGGCGCACACCTATGCGCTCGGCCAATGCATCATTTGGACAGGTAGGCTGGGCACACGGTCGTCGTTCCAGGCATATACGGTGTAACGGGTACGTGTACCGGGTGGGACGAGAATTACCCTCCTAGCGAGCTGCACGCAACGACATAAGCCTGGAACTCGACGTATCAGATCGATACGCAAAAACTGCATCCCTCCCTGCTATTCATTGGGCACCGGAAATGGTTCAAGTCCTCTGTCAACGATAAACTACCATCGAATTTACTATATTCTCTGCTGACACGTTGACCGCCACCTAGGGAAGGCAACAAACCGCCGTAACCTAAGTTCATAATGTCCGCCGGTGTCCGAAGAATCAAATAGTTAATCAAAGATGCGTTCGCGAGAAGTTCGCCGAAGAATGCTAATGCGACGAGTCTTATTTGTTTCCGGAGCAGGTTGATGAAAGCACAGGCCGACGCGATATCGTCGACTAATTACCGCGATCGTTATTATTCGCCTTTAATGTACAGTTTTCTCGGAGGGGGGGGGGGAACGGCTGGTAATCAAGAGGGAGAAGAAGACTGCGAATAAGAGGTACGGCCCCGAAGGCGGTTGTTAGGCTAACCTTAATTAACCTTTGTTATGAGGCACAGTGTGCAGGAAGCAGAAGGAGGAAGCTCGATGACGACGAGGAATTCTGTTCCGAATGAGCAGGGATAGTTAATGCAACGTTTGCGGATGCAAATTGATCGGTTCGCCGTGAAGAACACACGAGCTCGCCGGTGCTCGGGGCAAGACAATGGCTGACGATCGAGGCCACGGGATTACGATCACCGCGTACCGTATCTCTCATTTTTTTTTTTTTTTCGTTGTATTCGTGCGAGCAGACGCGATGACTCAGGGCGTGCTTGATCCTGACCTTGCGCCTCGTAAAAACGCATGCCCGAAACCAGGAAACCGCACGGTTAGTGGAAACCGTGAACGGACTCGAGATTCTCGGTGACTTGCACGATTCTAGACCTGTCGATGGGAAAGAAACCTCCAGCCAGCAGCATAGGTAGCCGATGCAGACGATTGATGATCGTGAGAACCCCTTCGGTATACTTCGGCAAACCTACACTACTATATCTTCATTGTTTCTTGCTAATAAATATCGTGGAGCATTGTCAGTTCACAGGCATACTTCTTTATGCCGTCGATAATTATTTCCATAGACTTAAACTGACCTTTAGAATATTACCAGACAGTTGCGAACAAGCCTATCACCTTCTTCCAGCCGAGAACAACATTTCGAACCTAGTTCGAAACCTCGCAATGTTACAAAAACGTTTGTACAGATTTTTAACGTGTATTTTCGCCGAAGTTTCCTACATTATCGACCATAGGGCTCACCCAGGAGCGTCACATTCTAGAAGGATCTCGAATCCGGGCGAGCGTCGAGATCGACCGCTGTGTAGAGGGTCTAAAGCGACTCGGGTAAATGTCACTAACCTTGCAAAAGCCAGGCGACGGCTACCGGCTGCCACGTTTACTCGGAAGCCATTAATATATCCGGAGGCAGCGGGCAGCGGCTGGCGCAACCGCGATAGCCCCCGCCGTTAATAATACGAATCGGATTTAGTTTCTGCGTTCGGGTACGAGAGCCGAGCAGCACCAAGTGTGTGTGTGTGTGTGTGTGAGTGAGAGAGAGGGGGGAGGGGAACGGAGAGCGAGAGAGAACGCCGTGACTACTACTGGCTCTGGTCGAGGCGGCGTTTTATCGCGGGAACGTAATTGAGACTCGTCACGTTAATGTTGCACGGGATTAACCTGTTGACTCGGCCACGTATTGCCTCTCGTTCCGCGATCGTCCGCGAGCACCAGTATAGATGTATATTCAGAGCTGCGGACCGTTTAACTTGTTACATCGCCGCGCACCGGACAATTAACTTTTTCAAACCTCGCTCCGCATGATGCAACCACTCGCTGGCCTTCCCTGGGCGCAGGGATAGAGTAAAACGTAAAACGCGTTTATTCATGCTACAAAACTGCGTCTTCACTGAAATTACAATCCTCGAAAATTTTATATCACTACTGTGTGTAGCAATCAGAAAGGCCACTTTACTACTCAGTTCAGCTCTGCATACTTTTTCTTTATCCTGCAATTGTATCACTTTCTTTATAATCTGGACCTCCACAGCGTCGCGTCTTCATTTCTATCATCCAGTTTCTCAGCCAACTGCTAGACGGCGCCCAGACGAGTGGTCTGAACCGCTCTCTAGCGTCTGCCTGTGATTTTCGAAATGTGAGACGTTACGGGCGAAATTCCGTGGGCGCAGAAGAGTAGTCTAAACCGCACCCCAGCGCCTCGCAGTGTTCTATTCTATTTTGTTTGTAATTGGCAGGCGCTATCTTTAGGGACGAAATCGGCGTAAAAATCGGCGAGACGGTACGGGTGGGACGGGGGACTTCGCTGGCAGCACACGGCAGACGGAATTCGCGGCTCCGGCCGCTTAAGCTTTGACGAGTGGACGACGCTTGTAAAATTGGTCCTGGTGGGAGGACCACGTGCCAAAACGTCTTACTACCGTCTATTTTCGCTGGGATGAGACGATGAGAGAGAAGGAGCAAGGGAGTAGCACTCGTTTGGCTCGGGATTCGCCTGGGAAATCCGTGGCTCGACGTTCGAAATTCGCGACGCTCTTTTTCGCCCTCGAAACGGATCTCGGTACACCGGAACGGTCAAAGATCATCCCGCGCGGAAGTTCCGCTCGTTAACCTTCCGGGGCATGCTTGGTCTCCGGATTCGTCTGGGATGTTTAAAATATACGCCGCTCGGAATAATTGAATTATGGGTTGACGGGCTGCCAAATAGCTGGCGTTCTTCGGGAGATCGCGCGCGGCGAGAATATTACCATTAAGATGAAATTATAGCTACAGTAAAATATTACCGCGGCCGGATCGTGCTATTTCGGGGCCTAACGATTGCGGAGGAACGTTTTCTTAACCCTCGCGCGCTCCTCGGGAATAGTTGCGCGATAGTTCTCGGCTATTTCCGTTTCACACTACGACGATCGATTATCTGGAAGTCGTGGCACGATCGGGACAAAAAAGATCACAGGGTTCAACATAAAATTGCAACATCGAGCACTACGCGAACCGATGTCAAATTGCGACAGATCATAGGAAACGAGGAATTCGCAGCATTCAGAAGTGAATTTTCACCCGGAGGAGTGTGCGAAGGTGAAAAAGAAGAAATTCCGGTTTTTCCTGGTGGTAATTTTAGCAGCTGATTTATTATTGCTCCAAAGATGGTATCGTTTCTGTCGCTTTAATTGTTTTCAGCGAAAGTTTCCCACACAGAAGCGAGAGGACACCGACGAGGCACCGTGGTATAAATCGCTGAACGAGTCTCTCTCGCCGCGGAAACAACTTTTTCCTAGATCCACGGGGCAGTCCGTAATTGTCGCGCATTAACGATGTTTAACATGACTGATTCAGTGTCGTTGAATATTGATGGCCAGGCAGCGAGGCCTCGCCCGGCCTCGGGAACGTTGCAATGCATTTATCACGATCGCATATTCATGACGAACCGTGATTTCGTATTCCGCGTCGTAAAAATAGTGAAATTCATTTTCTTCTGGGCGCGTTAATTGAAACCGTAACGTGTGACGCAACCGCTCGGGAAAACAATGCCGCGAGCTCGTTACATTTTCCTTAAACGCGCACAACAATCTTCGCTGTCTTTCGAAACGGTGTAACCCCGTATCCGTTTCTATTCTCAGATTGCTCTTTGAATTATTTTTGTTGCGATACGCGGTGCCTTTGATCTTCCGGTATTTTTTAATCTTTTTGAAGAAAGAGCGTTTTAAGAGGGGCATTTATTTATGACCGATTTCTGCGAGAAACAAGAGCCACCAAGGAGTTTCTTTTTTCCTTTGATAATTTTAGTGGGTCAAAAGTGATATACCAATGCTCCTCGGTTTTTCAAATCCGAACTGTTATCAATTACAGTCACAGATCGCAGATGTGTCTTGTCACAGAAATTGAGCAACTCCAGATTTTGGAGGCTGTTTAATTGCGCCAAGTGATTGATTGAAGAAATATGTAGAATTTTGGGAAATGCAATTCGAGTAAAGTCCGGGTCTCGGTTTCGTCTACGAAACTGTGTAAGTTTGGATTCGTGGAAGGAGGTTGTGCACGCCGATCCACGGAAAAAGAATTTCTACAAATAGCTGGGAAAGAGAGAGGGAGAGAGAGAGAGAGATCGACTCGATGGCTCGAAATAAAACGAGAGAACGGCTCTTCCCACGATTACATAAATACACGACGTCTTCTAATTATAGTTGCCGTACTCGTGCGTCCATGGGAATACCTGTTTCTTCAACCTTCGGCTCTCGGTTAATGGGTTCGACGCGTTCACGATTCACCCTCTCGGTATCACTGGCGGCAGCGAACAGATTCGAGGATCTCTTTCCCTTCCCATCATTACCGAGCACAATGCGGCTCGTTAAATATTTGCCGAGATCCACGGCCAATTAAAACTGTACTTAATCTACAAACAAATGTAGACATTAATGCGGTCTTAACAGAACTTCTGCGATGCGGTTTTTACCTGCAGCGCGATTTATAATTGGCCGGGGGCACATTGAAATCCGTGGCTCTTTTTTCCGGCTTTCAACGAGATCACGATGCAATGCAACGTGCAACGCAACTAGTTTTGAATATAAGTTGGAGGCATGTTGCTATCAAGGTTTCATACACGTCAAATGAAATTTTCAATTTTTAATTTTTAATTCAATTCGCAATTCTTCCCTTAAATAGATCTAGCAAAATTATATAAATATTCACAATTCATCGGAAGTGTCTCAGACCGTCACTTGACAGTCAGTAGATCTAAAACATCTTTAAAAAAAAATTCTACTTCACCCTTTCTCTGATAAAACAGGAAAAGTTGCACGAATACTTATAATGTATTAATAATAATAGTAAATGCTTAACACCAACTAGCCATAGGGTAGAACTAGCCCCAACTCGATACCGAGGCAATTCAGCAAAATACCGACGTAAAAATTACTGGGGCACGAATTACAGTAATTTTTTGCCGTTGACATCGTGGAATCGTTACGGAAAGGGGTGGCAACCCCCTGGAATCGTCACAGACGGTGGTCGACCGGTCATCGTATTAAAGCGAGTCGTCTGTCCGTGAATCTGCGCGCGATACACGCGGCTGGCACCGGAATGAATATTTCTCCGGCGTATAAATGCCATTCGACGGGGGTTGTCGGGGGTTGTGGAAGAGGGAGGACATAGAGAGGGAGAGAGGGTGGGGCGGCAGTTTGGTCCTCGACATGGATATTTCAGCGAAAGCCCGAGGACGATCAATAAATCCGGCGAAACGCGGCATAAAAGGTCGAACGGTTGCGCGCGAGGGTGGGTCTCTCGCTTCCAAGGGTTGATACGGTTGATCGATCGTAGGAGGGTGATTTCCACGGGGTGAGTCCGGACCCGGGGCTTGAATGGAGACTGGAAACGACGTAAAAATCGAATAATGACGAGGGAGAGAGCGAGAGAGAGAGAGATAAAGAGGGAGGTAGAGGGGGAGGGAGACGAGAGGGAGGGTCGGGTTTCCAACAGCCGTGCACCGGTAATCGTTCGTCGAAAACGGGGGTTGAAGGGGGTTGAAAGAGGGAGATACAGAGGGACGGAGAGCGAAAGCAATTCACTTTGTGCGCCGGGGGCAACATATGCCTCCGGTTCAACCCTTTCTGCGGCGCGTTCTGTGTCAGTGAACCTTTTCTACGAAAGAGAGAGAGAAACAGAGACGTGGAGAAAAAAAAACGAAAGTAAATTATCGGCGAAATTTAGTCCGCCATTAAGAGATTGCGATCGATAGAACCTCCCAGGTTTTCATTAAACTGTAATTTCCAGGGGATCGCTCGAGTGATTAACAAATTTACCGGGGTTCGAAATGCTGTTCGACGTCCCCTCGATCGATAATCGTTGGATCTTCCGAAAGTGGAGGGGATTGGAGGCAATGTTTTTCGCGATTATTTTACTGGTGAATCTCGGACAAGTTATCGGAGCTCGACGGCGGCGCCAGTATCGGAAACCCAATTAATTATGTGTAATCAGCACTCGAAGAACACAAAGGGCATCGGCGGTTATCTCACTGTTACGATTACCAGGGCGATAACCGCGCGCGCGTACACGGCAAGGTAACCGATTACGCGTCCGATTCGATTAATACACGCGGGACGTGCAACGAGCGCCACGCTCCGCTGCCGGCCGCAATTTCTCGAATAATGTATTCCATTCCACGTTGGCCGACCGCCAGCTATATGTTTACGGAAATCACGGGGTAAAGGGAGCGGAGATAAGGAGACCACAGTCGAGCGAAAGACGGCCTCTATTTACGGATGCGTCGGCCCCGAGACAAAAGCTTGATACTGTCAGGGACGGCGCAACGCGGTTCTGCTCCCACCGAACACACTCCTTTCATTTTCTGCTCCGTTTCGAACTGAAATTACCTTGTCCCAGTGTCTCTTTGCTACAAAATAATATAAAAACACGCACTAATTATATTTTCTAAAAATTCCTGATTCATTGATAATCGTTATAAACTGGCTACAAGGAAAAACCACCCTCAATTAGAATGTTTTTTCAATTTTGTCCCTATAAATTCTCATCTTGTTAAAGAGACGCTGAATCTTTTTAATTAAATTCCATTGGAGTTCATTTTTCTTAAATTCTTTTAATATACATCGAGGAAGATAGGTAAATAAATTTTACGGGCTTGCCAAGAGACTACGCCACCGCCTCATACCTCGAATTCCACTAAACTGGACCACTCCTATTAATGGGAGGCGCCACGACGCGAAAAACAAAGAGCAGTGCATCCTCTAGTACGCTTCCAGTACTGTCCCGACTATTTTTCTTTTTAAAAAGTGCCGGTCCCTACGGTGCCGACCTTTTTTTCGCGTGAAACCGGAGAACCGAGAGCTGGTTCTTCTAAGCGAGCCGAGGGTAATGAAAAAAGAAGCAGACTGCATCACTCGCACGCCCATAAAAACCGTTCGGAGCATGACCGAGGTTCTTTTTTCGCCCGTATCAATGACAGGCCTGCGACCGAGCCTTGTGGACCGAGCTTTTTTCGTCGCTTTTTACACGAGACCGTTTTTTTCCCGTCGTTTTTGCCGACCAGCCAAGGGCCTTGCTTCCTGGAAACGGTTCTCAAATCACGGAGGCCTCGCGAAGCCGTGACTCGAACGCTATTTTCGATGTTGACCGAGGAAATATGATCCTACGCCGCTGCGTGACGATTCGACACGCCCACCGTTATGCGAATTTCATTTATCGCTCTTTGATGGCCATTTTATGCAGATTGAAAGACGTAAACAGTTTTTATTGCTCACTAAAAGGTCGTTCACGGCAACAATGAAACAAAATTTATAACTACCTCCATTTTGAAAACCACAATGGTGTTTGACTTGTATCGCCATTAAAATTTTTTGTTTACAATGTAGCTGTGTTATTTTAACTATATCAACCCTTCAACATCCCTTACAGGTTATTGCACTCGACGTTTTAATTCAGGAAGTCAATTTCCAATCATAAATATACATTTTAAGCATATACCATGCAATCGCGAAAGAATCAGCTAACACACGGATGGATCTTTAACCAGAAGAACAGACGAAGACGGGTCATAATGATTTCCTTGATTTCGCAAGTTCTGAATCATCGTAAACGCACAAAGATCCCTCCAACGCCGTTTTCCGCGGTGTCGCCACACCGATTTAGTTACCAGGCCGATTTAATCACTGGTTCTGCTCGATCGTTCTCGCGATTAGAGTAGTTCAACGGGGATTCGTTAGAGAAGAAGGAGAGACTTGTCTGGTCCCAACCCGGAGATCTAGATCGTGATCCTCTGGGGAGAGGAGACCGCGGGTTCGGCAACCGAAACACGTCGTGTTCCTCGTTTCCCTTGATCTTTACTCGCGGCGAGTGATTTACCGCTCCATTGCTCCTCGACTGCGTCTAATTATATTCCGCCAGCGAGAAAGAATGCTTTGGTCGCTTCCCAGTGGTCCGCACGGTCGATTTAACCCGCGGCTCCGAGCCGGAGTAATTATTTCTTGAAATCCCGCCGCGTAGATCCTGCGACGCGATCGTTTCCTGTCCCTTTCTCTCCTTTCCCCTCTCGTTTGCACGATCGGGAAGTTGGTTACAGTGGTTTCGATATTGTTGTAGCAATTTTTGACAATGCCTCAGAGTCGCCACTCAAAGGGTTAATAATTTAGCTGATCAACCTTTGCTAGCCTTGCAACCTGACGCTAAAATGCAGTGAAACGTTCAGTTTAAGATTTATCGCAAATTCTAGTTTTTTCCTAGCACGATAGAACCCTCTGGAGAGTATGAAATAATTTCCTCATGGCCGTAGCTTTCTCGAACCGCTTTATCGAAAGCAAGCGAAGATTCTAGATAAGCATCCACTTGGACGATTGCCTCTAACGTTATCAAACAATTACAGAGAGTCCACAGATCACGAGCATCCTACATCGCTTAATTCTTTCTTCCACTCACGGCCCAACCCCTTGAGTTAGACTTTAGATTTACATGTTTTATGACCGATATTTAAGCATTGCTAAACGAGCCCTGCTTGCGTAAGCGTGCTCGCCTCGAAAATAGAGCGAGAGATGCGTAGCGGAATCGCCAGGTCGTTGAACCTCTATCATCCTCCTAGCTCTCTTCTGGAGGGACTTTTTTGAGACTTCAAGACCTTGCGGGTTTACGAGGAGAACGAAGAGGATGGCCCACCCCCCGCGAGTCCGGTTTTATCGTCAGTGGAACATGAAAACACGTACGACACGCTGTGGTGGCCGAGTCAGCGGCGAAGGTCAATTGCTCAACGAGAAATCAAGGCGATCTGGAAACTGGATCGACGTTCCCCTTTTTTCCCACTCCGGCGAGAGATCTCGAGCGCCTTCTTCGGGGTCAATTAGGCGAGCCCGAGGAATTCGCGATCGACGATCCAATTGATCGATCAATACGATGGGAACTGCAGTTTTGGTCAGAACAGTATCTACAAGCACTACTTCTAAATGCCTGGAAATTAAGCGAAGTCTAATCTTTTGTCTAGCTGTCTCTGAAGATCGTACGAGGGTTAGGAGACTGCATGCACACTCCGACAAGCGACCGGTTATCTGTGGACAGTGGACGATAAGAGACCGAACCGAAAAGAATTCCGAATGTCAACACAGTCCTTATCTGTCCACATTTATTTCTGCAACTAAATGGAGCACGACAAGAATGACTGTGGATTTTTATGCGGAATAAAAATCGTCTGCGATAATTGCGTGATATAGAAGCGACATAGACATTTATCTCGTGTTTATGTCTCGTGTTAAGCGAAGTATTGTATTTTACCACGTTTTTTTGTATTTCTAGCTAGATGTAATTCTAGAAGTATTGAAAATGCTGTTGTATAATTTTCAACCTACTGAGCATTTTAAAGAAGAAAATAAATTTCTGTTTCACTCCAGTTTGTTGGAAATGATCTTAATTTTCTCCGTGTACGAGCTGATTTGCCACGGTTCAACTTCTTCACATATATTTACTGTTTTCATCGACTCATTTCCATCATACATCCATAAAATGCTAAACGACTGAAGGAGCAAAACAGAAGAAAAATTTATGAGAAACGTGTTTGTTAGTTGGAATTTCGTGTAACAACGAGAACAGTGAAAGGTTGGAGTCTCAGGGAATCCGCGATAAAGAGCGGCTGACCGGAATATCGAAACTGCCAAAACGCGTCGTCGAAAATAATCCACTCGCGCCGGAATGCGCTCCTTCCACCCCCGCGCCGCCTTTCACCGATATTCCAAACGCGAAATCATTTCGCCTCCGCTAATCCGCGAGCCAGCTGGGAGCCGAGCCAATCGAGAACTACCTCTTTCATCTTCTTCCTCAAATTCCACGCAATCCGATCCTAATGAATGCGCCTATACGACCGCAATTAACGCGACAGTCAGTGATATCCAACGCGTATCACCGTCGAAAATAGATCTCCGATCCTCGTCAGATTTACCCTCGATCGCGCACCCCTATTTGAGCAAATATCTTCCCAATCCCAGAGGGAAACGATTTTATCAATTAGCGTCTGTGGAAATATCTGAGAATGATATTTCTCTTCGTGATGCAATTCTTTAACACTAAACCTACCATTGCCGGTCAAGTGACCGGTCTCACATTCCTAATTTTATAATTATTGAAATTATTACGTTGCTTGCATGGAAAATGATTCGATAAATTTTTTTATCCAAGCGCATATTGCGTATATTAATAATAAACCGTCCGTGTTCCTGAAACTTTCTATTTTTCTACATCCAGGTATTGCAAGAGAGAAATGTTCAACTAAATTCGTCAGAGTCAATTCAATTCTGTACCTAAATTTATTTTATTTGAAATGAAATGTAATTTATTCTAATTATTTTAGTATCTTCAATTAATTTGCATACACAGTCCCAAATAGAATACGCAAATGCGAAAAGGGGATTGGGGTCAAGAACGAAATTTGAAATTCCAAATATTCGAGCCCGTAATCGTCGTTAAAATTGTTGTTCGGACCGTGGATAAATAAACGTGAAAGAAACGTCGAACAATTTGCGATACTCTGCGAAGTACAACCACGCATTTGTTCGCCGGTGTTTGCTCTGGCGGATGTTTCGGCAAATATAAATATTTATGGAGCAATTTACGGAAATTGGAATCAAACGAAGGAACGCCGAACCTGTTCAAGTGGCCCGTTTCCGTTTCCACGAATTGTGATATTTCGTTGCGGGTAACAAGTGCCTAGTGCTGGGAAAAAGCTCGCGGAAAGAAAACGCAATACCGTCTCGCTGGTTCGCATACTTCCGCGAAGTATCTGGTTCTCGTTTCTCTTCTGATCGGGAGAGCGAATTCCAGAACATTGAAATTCGTGTGCCGAAATGAATTTCGTTAATCCTCAGTCCGTTTTATCGTCGTTTTATCCTCACGAAGGTTTTGGAAAATTTACGATTGCTGACGAGTCACCCCTGCGATCGAAAAGAATCGTTCTTCTAAACTCTAAAGGATTCGGTCAACGAGTGCGTTACGATTTACAGTGTACCGGTCCGTTTAGCGTCCGGCGGTTTCGCAACGTTCGCTCTCGCGCGGCTCGTTTCGCAACGACGCGAAAATTTTCGCGAGCACACGATACATGTATGTAGGTACGTGCGGCATGTGCGTGCGTCGAGCTCGCGGAGATAACGGCGGCTGCCGCGTCGAAAAATAGCGCCGCAGCTATATGGGAGATGACAAACACGGTCTCAGATAAGCGTCTCGGAGTGTGTGACACGTCGATCGATAGGCTCGACGAACTATGAAAACAACGCGATCGATTAGGGGCGCGAAACGTGCGGGAGAAGCTTCTATTCTGCCTCGCGTGGCAGATCGACCGATTAAATTTGACCGATTCATCGAAATTGCAAAACATTGATAACAAGTTGGCGAATAATTGCGTCGAACAGTTCGAGATTACGCGAACGAAAAATCGTTCTGGTACCATTTCATCGACACACGGATATGTCGGAGGAGGACGAGGTTCTGCGTGAGCGCGAATATTCCCTGCTCAGACAGATATGTGTGTACATATATGGTCGAGCTGCCTTTGACACCGATAACGCAACCTGCGCTGCGACACTGATAAGATAAGGCAGTGGGAGATACTATTCGGCTGTCCGGATGGCTCGTGCACGTTTTTAAATCGACCACGGTCCAGCTTTATCGCGAACGCTTTTAAAAAACAAGAGAGAGAGAGAGAGAGAGAGAGAGAGAGAGAGAGAGAGAGAGAGAGAGAGTTCTCGGGTCGTAATAAATTCTCTGCTAATTTTAGCGGTGCAGATTACGAGCTTCTGGCAACTCTATTATTTTATTTATTGGTGGCCTCGATTTCTAATATTCCACTCTACCAAGCAGGTGACCTAACAAAAATGAGAACATTCCATTTATATGGACTGAAAGAAATTTTTCTATTGATTCACAACTAAATTCTTAAAAGTTAAAACATGTGTTACATGTGAACGTGTGTAAGAATGGAATAAAGTTTACTCCGCCATTTTCCAGTAATACACTTTTGCACTATCGATCCTTTCGGGCTAAACAACTGACGTTTAGTGTGCAAGTTGTACACTCGTAAATTTTTGGCAACAACATCTCTTCCTGTACGTAACAAACTCTCTGTAAACACTGCTTGTTTATTGTTCCACTGGCCGTTTTCCTCGTTCGATAAAGGGAAAATATTGACGTTAGAAGCATCGAACTGTAACCGTCGGGTTTGTTGGTAATTGCTTGTAAAAATATCAAGAGCGCTCCATTAATATTCCACACAACTTGCATGCAGAAAATAAAAGCACTGTGCTTGCATGCCTGACCCAACGACTGACCTATTCTGCGTCATAGATTAGAACTCGTTTCAGGGCGAAGATTCGCCCATTGTCTGTTTCTAGATATGCGCAATACATGCTGCTTTATTTCCTTCTGGGAAAAGTGTAAATTATTCGAGGAAAACGTTCTTGAATCGTTTGTCTCCAAGAAAATTTATCAGGAATTGCGAGCAAGCTTCCCCGAGTTCTGAATAAAGTGATCGAAATGCTAATAATTCCAGATGTAAAGAAGAATATAGGGAATAAATGAGACGGTATTAGTCGATCTACATAGAGTGAATTTCCTCGGGGCTGACGAGCTCTTATCGCGAGCGGCGAAAAAGTATCTCCGCGGTTCCGACTACAGTTGTCGCCCAGCCGCAAATATTTACGCGATTCTATTGACACAGTTAATCTGGTACGCGATCGATCACGCGTGTCGAACGATTTCCATTCGTCCGAGCGTGTCTCCAGCGCCGCCAATGGGTGATCGGCACGAATCCGACGCACAATGGCGATTTTTGTTCCGGATAACTTAACGAAACTGCGATAGCGTTCGAGTGGCCGATATATTAGAAGCTCGGGGGCGGACAAGAAGAAGAAGAAGAAGAATAAGAAGAGGAGCGGCGTCAAGCGACCTTCGGACCCGAGTCATAAGGTTGACAAGAAACTCGAGAGAGATACGGAAGCGACCAATGATAACCACGGCCTCCGCGGACTCTATTGAAGATTCTGCGACGACGACGCTGCTCTCGGATTACGAAACGTGGAGAGGAGAGGTTTACCGAGAGTCTGAATCACGCTCGCATGGCTGGAACTGTGTTAATTAGCCGGTTGAATCGATGGCGGCACACTACACTCCGGGGAACCTAACCGGGGCTCATGGCGCTCGATTTCCCTTGATCGTGACGCAACGTCGCTCGATCGAGATCGACTTTTCACTTTGTGCGCCTAGAGACGCCGGCGCTGCGAAGAACCGCGTCTAATTGCGCCGACATAGAGAAACTTCGCGTCCGTTACGAAACCTGATCGAGATTCCGGCGACAGGGACACAGGAATTTGCGAAATTTCCCCTGAACGTTCATTTTTGCTTCTCTGTGGCCCGGAGCTTGTAGGAAACGACGATGATTTCGTTGGAGATTTTGAAAAATCATTTTCGAACAGGGGTTGGACATTTAGCTTCCCTATTTTTGTGTACACCCTATCCACTGTACGGAATGAAGAAATACATTCAGTAGAGAGAACCAAAGGGTTGGTTCGTTCAAATGAAAAGTGATTCAAAGACCGCAAAAATATTTCTTCCGGGCATAACAATGATATAGAGGATCGTATAAGTTTGTCAGGGTTTGTATAGGAGTGTGGGACAATAATTCGGACGGAGGGTGCCTGTGGTGTCTCGGCGATTGAGCAAGATGGCGTCGTCGGATCATCAACCGAGGCACGAAATTAGAATCGCCGTCGGACGCAAAAGACGGGACAATAAAACGAGAGAGCCGACCGACCTCATCTCGGTTGACCTAGATCGTGGCCTCAGCGGAGTGGAGCGCGATTGTAAAAGTGTATAAGAACCCGTCCGAGGCTCTCTCAGCGAACGCTCCGCAACGCCTCTCGAGCGTTCGTTCGCACGGGTACATACTGCGAGAGATCCTCTCTCGTTCGGGTAGAGCGAGACCAGTTACCCGAGAAGGATATTTGCGGTTGTGATTCAGCATCGACCAGAGAGAGAAGCAAATACAGAGGGGGGAAGAGGAGAGGAGACCCGACGGAGAATCGAGAAAGAAAACCAAAGACCGCAATGATCCGGCGGATGCGTGGCTGAAAGAAACGATTCCAGGGGATTCGAGCGGAGACGTAACGAGATAGGATCGAGGATTCTCAATTCGACGCTGCTGTAACACTTTCTGCGCTGGCGGCGCCCCATCATCTGCTCCGACGATCGAACCGTGCACACCCGGTGTCCCAAAAACCAGGGATCGGAAATATTCTCCGGAAACAGCCGTGAAGATGCAAGCAGAATTTGTTCACTGTTCATTTGATATTTGTAATCCTGTACTTTATACTGTCTTTCAAGCGAACTGAAGTTCCTATTCGGGAAAACATCATGGCGTTACGGAATTATAAATTTTTCGCTAAAAACATCCCTCGGATCTTCATATAGCCTCGTCGCGGCTAAATTTGTAGGTTCAACGATCCCAAAGGGTCGACCCCAAAAAGGTTCCCGAGCTGATAGCCGCCCTCTACTCTACCGGAACAGTAAAAGTAGAATGAGGTGATCAAATGAGCAGCCAGTGACCCAGAATGATTACAGGGAGGTTTTCGAACATGATCGGACGCGGGTATAGCTTGAGAGCCCCTGAGATCGATCGCAGTAATTCATCGGGGAGATCGAGGAGGGGGTTGCAACCTGAAATCTGTTTGGTAAGAAAATGTATCGAGTGAAGAGAGTCGGTGGATCGATCGGGCCCCGCCCCTGCGATCCTCGGTTTCCTGTGCGGAACAGGCGTGCAGTATAATCGTGCGTGGGGCATTTCGGGGCTTTCTGCTCGACCTCGGATGACCTCGAAGCGTGTATGCGTGTGTGCGTCACAGGGAACATCTCTCTGATCCGTTCCCTCTCGACGGACTTCTTTCTTCCGGCGCGGAGCGTTACATTGTTCCGCGCGAGCCACGGTCGAGAAGGGCAGGTAGAAACCCTCGGGATAACAAAAGGACCAGTCGCGCCTTTGTGTATTTCCATAGAACGCGGCAGCAGACTTTCGTGATTTCTCTCCCTCTCTGTCTCTCTCTTTCTACCTGAGGCCAGCCAGAGAGAACCACCGCTCTCTGACAAAGGGAGCAATGCCTGGCGTCTCGAAATTTTTCTCCCTGCTCCCCTCTGTCTCCCCCTCCCTCCGCCCGTTTATCCCCATTCTCCTCCCGCGCCCTACCGATCTCCCTTTCCGTCCTGCTGGTCCCTGCGAAGGAGCCAGGCGCCCGATTAACCGCATTGTTATGTTTTCCCAGAGCCCATTATAGCGCCAACAGATTCCACCGTCCCTCCCATCTTCACCAGCTCCGACCAGTGGAACAAGTTTTCGCGAAAACCAAGAGACTACACCGATCGAAGCAGATTTCCTGCCGTGGGGAGGCCTAAACGCCAACATAAGCGACCCTTCGGGCCCCCGCGCAACCCTTAAGTTTGATCGAGTTTCTAAAATCGTGCAGGCTCCTCACGTTCAACCCATCTTTCTTTGAATACAGCGGTATTCTTCCTGAAGATGTTACGCTGATTAGACATTTTTTGGATAGGCGTAAGTGTATAAAAAACAAGCACGAAGATAACGAATTCACTGTCACGTTTACCGTTTACGTTTACTTATCAAAGCATCCGGAGTAAAGTATGCTAAGAGATAGAAAACTGTTTAGCCCAACCCAGCAGTTGAAAAATAATGTCGAATGCAGCCACACCCGTCCCCCAGATTTCTCCTGGATGCATTATTCACAGTCCCCGGGGGCTGGTTCCCCCGAGACTCAGAGGCAGAGCAGACATCAATCCCGGAGCATCGTCCGGGGTGATCTAATTCGCCGTGCAACCGGCAGTTTCCTCTTTCTCGACGCATAGCTGATCAAAAACTTTCTAATTGCCGGCGTTCCCATAAATCCGGTTGTTCCAGGTGCACGCTACGCTTCTCGGGTTGCACTTTCGAGCGACTTCCAAGGTCGTCGTCGTCGCACTCCGAGGAAATAATTCATCCATTTAAATCGCGTGTACCGTTCGCTGTATCCCACGTTCCGGGCCGGCGATCCTCTAACGAGGCCCCGCGGGACGAGGATTGCAAACCGACGCATCCTTCGCGGATTACAACTCGCAACGGCGACGGTCTATCGAACGCATCTCGCAGGTGCGCACACGCGAACCGTTTCCAATTAGCAGTCCCTTCTCTAACGGAACGCGGAGTATCTGCCTCGTAAAAACCGGGAAACGCGACTCCGTTTTTGCTGAATCCGTACACAATATCCTTCCTTTTGTTCTGTATATTAATAAACTAGCAACCTGCAATTTTGACTTTTGTGCATTTGTGAATCTTTATGCAGAATAAAAATGTTCTGTATTGATTGTGGGAAGCAGGAATAAAATAACAATTGATTTCATCCCTTAATGATTTTGTTACATTAAAAACGATATTACTGTTTTATATTTCACCCAACCAATTTCTTCATAATTGCATAAAGATCCGCAGTCTAGTTATCCGATAAAATTATATAAGATTAGACTGTGCTGTTTTTTATCGACAATTTTATGAGAGCATTAATTATTTGCATAACCGACGGAGATCTACAAGTTTCTATGTCAACTGCTTTATGAAGCCAGGGATTAATAAGCTCAGTGGGGAAGTGTGCTGATGGGGTGGTCGTCGTTTTCCCATTTTTCTTTCCACGATTTCCTCGTCGAAAAAGAAACTCATTTAATCGTCAAGTTAATAACTCGGCAGGCAGAAAACGAAAGGCGGCCGGCTAATTAAGCGTGCCCGTCTGAGCCAGTCCCGGTTTTCACCGGACTACTCGACCATCAAACGTTTTCTCTCTCCAGTGTTCCGGTCTCAGGGTTGCGGCGATCGAGAGCCACGTTCCGATCGATTACCGCGGCGACTCTTTGCAAGATCGAGGAAGGGACCCGATGGAATTGCTCGATCGGAAACTTGCTGATCGAACGGCCGACCAGTCACAAAGTCTGTCGTGCCACGCTCGGCTAAATGCGACCGGTAAATTCAGGGAAGTGTATCTTTCTCGGTCCAAGGTACGTGGGCGCGTTCCTCTTAACCAGAGTGCATAAAGCTCGGTCGTTCGGAAGAGAAGGATCTAACTAGAAGATCGCAGCGATTCGATTCTACTGCAGACAGGTAGTACACGCTGTGAAAAGGGACGAATCTTTGATCCGGGAACGAGGGAAACTTCATTTTTAATATTTTATTGAGGGATCGACGAGATTGCCCTTAGGGCGGAAGGATCAAAGATGCACCCCGGGGGAAGAAAAAGAAAAAAGAGCTTCTTCCAGAGGCGGATTTATTAAACCTTTAATAAATTAGCATTTACCGTTGGAAGCTACTGAAGAAATGGATTTAAGATGGATGCACAGCGAGCAGATCCTTGTTCCGAAAAGATCAAAGTGAAGATACAAGCAGGAAACGACGCACAGTTTAATTTGCAACTCGTCTTCAAGACAATACAGGAAGAAGATTGCAAAATTAAGAGGAAATCTGTCGATAAAAAAATTCGATGTTTAACGTCATACCGAGAATGAAATCGAGAAGCCTTATCCTCAAGCAGATGACAAATTAAAGGATCAGAGAAAATCGCAAACATAAGAGGAGATCGGTCGATAAAAACACGAAGCAGGCTGATCGATCAAAATGGAGGTTCAAGGAAGAACGTTCCTTCTGGGTCGGAATCGCGAGCGCGCATCGGGCGGGCGACGAAACGAATTCCAATTAATTACGCGCAATGACGCGCGTCGAATAACACGGATTACAAATCAGGCTCGCGTTCTGCCGGACATTACGCAACGTTGTCGACATTGCGAGCGAAACCAGTTTGCGAGAGCATAGTACATCTAGCCGCCTGTCGCTGGCTCCGATCGAACGTAGGCGATCTGAGAGAGAGAGAGAGAGAGAGAGAGAGAGAGAGAGAAAAAGAGAGATCTAAAGTTACTGGCCATTCTGTTCTTTTCCGTTTTGTGGATACGTATTTCGCTCGGGGAATCCGCGATCCAATCGACGAGACAAGTGTTTCGGCCGATGAACCGTTATTCCGAGGGGAACGCGTGGAACCGGAACAGCTGGCCGATCGTGATCGACGGCAAAAGTGAATATTCAACGACCCGACCACGTTTTATGGAATTTCTATCCCCTCTTCTCTCCCCTCCGAGCGGTTCGTTTTACACGCTTGACCCTCGTGCGAGCCTCTCGGAAATAGTTGTGCAAGACATTCTAAAATAATACTCCGCTCATTCTTGCTTTACGTTCGAAGGAGAATTTATCTGACGATTCTCGTCGCTTTTGTTGATCCGTAATCTTGTTTCTGGGAGAGTGTGACTTGTTTGTTGATCATCGAAGAACGTACTGCAGGAAAGAATTTATGGATTTTCTTGAAATTGCAACGTGGAACCAGAAAGAATAATACGAGACCTTCAGGAGGAAGTTGGACATTTTAGTGTAGAGACTGAAGAAATAAGAATTCTTTCTTCAACGTATATTTTTATCTTTTTATCTACAGACTGACAGGAAGCTCGTAAATATCCTAGCATCTACCGCACCGTTAGAACTGTCTCAGAACCCCAAACCAATTAAAAATTCCAACCGTTTCCAAGTCCAACACGATTCCAAGAAAAACAAATTTCCAGTTCAATAAAAGACCGACTCCGTGGAACCGTGTATAAAAGATTCGCGATCTATTCTTAACGCAATCAAGCCTGTCTCGCCGGTTTTTCTCAGGGAAATGTCGCCGGGAGAGTCTCGTCGGCGAGCGGAAACGTTGACCTTGACTCGAGAGGAACGCTTTTCAGAGTGGAGATGGCGGGTACACGCGTTCCACGGTTCGCGGGGAAAGTTTAAAACAGCTCTGTGTCTCGGGGAACAAAGCACCGTTTCCGCGGGGCACTTTCGAATTTATGCGGCACGGAGTCGCGGCCGTTTCTATTTCGGTCGCGTTCGATCGTCCAAGAAGCTGGCTCTCGCCACGTATTCCTGACACTGCGGCTCTAATTTTACCCATTTACGAGAACCGTAAACCCGTGGGTCCCGGTTCCACGACGACGTCGCGTCGTCTCGCGATTAGGATTCCCGGAACGCTGTGATCGCGCTCCGATTCCAATGTCTTTCTCAGGAATACACAGGCTGTTGCAAAGGCGTCGCAAGAATAACAGAGAATATAAACGGCAAAAGTCAGTCGAAAATGTGGAATAAAGTTTTTCCCTACCAGGTCTTGTTTTCGAGAAAATTGGAGTTGGACTTCGGCTGACGTGTCTGACCATGACACACTGATTCTACTTGGAACTTATCGATGCGAGAGAACATGACGAACGCCGAACCTGATTTTTCTAGACGCGAGGTCTTGTTTGAAATTCTTTTAGACTGCACCACTCTTTACATTATGTGAATAAAAATACAAATATCTTCCTTCCCGAAAAAATTTTCGTACGTTCAAAATAGCGAATCGATATACTTGAATTTTTGTATAATCTTTTGTTTGCATTCTTCTAACGATAAATATTTATTCATACGGATAGATAAAGAATCGATGTTGCCAGTTTGCATACTAATCGCTGAATTATTCGAACAGATAAAAAGGGGTTAATCTTATCTATGAACAGTAGTTCAACAATTAGTTCCTGCTCCATTTTGTCAGTTATAAATTCGGAAAAAATTTTGTTTGTGAAAAACACTGAAAAAATGTGGATTTAATGTGTACCAGGTGTTACTGGCTGAATCCCTTCGACTAAATCCGAAACGGTATTTGAAAAAGTGTCCAATTTCGCTCGGAATGACCCGCATACTTCCGAGAAGTTACGAGCCGCCCGGTGTACAACACGAGCCGACAGAATGCGATGGCGTGGGCGGCCTCGGGCCGAGCCAATGCACGGCCGCATCGCGATACACCGATGAGCCATTGTTCGATCATCGAGGTATCGGGTTTGTAGGATTGAGAGAAAGGCGATAGGAGAACGGAGAAATACGATCGGCGATGAAACGTGTTTCGCGCGCGGAGAACCGCGTTGCGAAACCCACACCGATGACGCCGAGCAAAACAAATGCGGCGAAAACTGCGAGAGCGATTTTCAAGGCCTCGAGAAATTTTGCGTTCCGCCAAATCTCGGTGCTTCGTGATCCTTCAAACGAGTACTTCCACAAAACAAATTATTTTTGTAGTAATACGTACATTTTGTAATACAATTTATAATTGAGCAATTTTTTAAAGTGTATGCTCTCGTATTTTGTTTATAACTTTGAACCGAGTGCCTATTTCCACTTGAGAAAAATACCGTGTATTCTCGAGACACGTGTAAACCCCTCCACAAAATTTAAAATTGACAGATCGAGTGGTTCTTCTAAAAATATTCTGAAAGATCGCCTCGGAGAACGACATCGCGCGAATAGTTCAGCGACAGCTCGAGAAAGTATCGAGCAGAATTGGTGGTGCGTTCGAGCGCCTTCAGCGTACTTTACACTCCTTACGTCACTACAATGTTCTCTTTCAGCGATTTAGGTCAAGCTAGAGAGCAGTCCGGTGTCTATACACCGCTCGTCCAACGCTTATAACTATTTGATTGGTGCAATAAAGACGTTTATCATTATTATAGGTCCCCGATGTCGGATCGTTGTCCGATAGTTATAGTTCCAGCGGTGTGGAGAACTTCGAGGTCTCGGGGAAGTTTCAAAGCGTTTACACGTTTCCCAGTCGGCCAGTACGGATCCGAAAGATATAACGGTGTTCCCATATAGAGCCGGGCAGCGGCCGATTTATATTCAGCGTGCAGTGTATTGTGCTGTACTGTGTCTGCTGCCTCTCTGACGCTGCTTCTCTCAGGCCTGCATAAAACTGCCGGGCGAAATAGAAGCGGGCCGTAATTCACGCGGAACTTCCACCGAATACAAAGCTGCCTATTACCCGCTTGCCCGATACGCTCGTTCGCGAAACAGAAATTCGCCTACCGAGACAGAGAGAGAGAAAGAGCGAACGTGAGGATCGAACAACGCGGATCCTCGAGAGAGGCCTCGACGAGTTTCCACCGCCTGACGGCCCGAGGATTCAGTCAACCTGAACGAACGCCTGGCGCACCTGCACCGGTCAACACACCCTGCCCGAGCTCCTGCTACACGCTCGCTCTGCTCGGCTGGGATTTTCTGCCGATTCCTAGCCTTGCTGCACTTGTATCTCGCTCTGCAGTCCCTCAAACCCCGCACACTGCTCACGGCCCAGGAGCACTGGTTTGCGAAGCAGTGTGCCATTCTTCGTGAGAAACTGAATCGCGCCGTTTGCACTGAGCATTAAAAGTAATTGGATTAGAAAAATGACGAGATCAAGTTGTGTTGAAGTAAGCAGAATCGGTAGGTTGTCGCCAGACGCCCTAGTTGTAGTCCTAGAGCTATTTTCACCATCGTTAATTCGTCGACATCGTATTTAACCTTGCGAGCGACTTCCCAAGTATAAATGCTTATAAAAAGCCTATTCTATAAGCAACGGAACTATCCCTCGAATTAGGAAACTGAAAAGTTTGACGGACTCGTCGTGTCATGTCATATTCAGAAGGTCAAGAATCTAAAGTGGGCTTCGAAAGTGGAGCACTGTGTTGACTTACGAGCGAGAGAGAGAGAGAAACTGGTTTTAACATAGAGGATAACCTAAATATTTCAACAAGTATATCAACTACTAATTCGAAGTTGCGTACGTTGTTCGAGGGATAAACGACTTATTTGCTTGGAACGGTGTCGAGTTGAGAACAACAGAAACGAAGTTCGAGACTCCGCGAAGCCAGGGAACAGCGTAACTTCAAAGAAACGCAATTAAAGGACCACTGTTGTTTCGGAAACTTCTCGCGTACACCGGCGAGACGACAGTTGAAATAAATATTCCCTAGCGTTATCGACCCACATCCCTAGCCAACTCGGAAAGCTCGGAGCTGAAACGCGAGCCCGGGTGGAATCAAGGTCAAACAGGACGTCGGCGTAAAACTTTCCTCGTCGCGTAGTCTCGCTCGATCCGAGAAGGCGTACGTATGCATATGTATTCCTGTTTGAGAGTCTCCGACCAGTGAAAGCTGGTACAGTATGTCGGACTTACAGGGCGAGCGTTGTGGCGGCGTTGGCGACGTCTCCGGGCAGGAAGTTGCCCTGTTGGCTGGGCGTCAGTTGTTGATGATGATGATGATGCTGTTGCTGCGGTTGCTGTTGCGGAGGTTGTTGCTGGTGCTGGTGTTGTTGTTGCTGCTGGTGTTGATGATGATGAGGAGGATGATGCTGAAAGGCCGCGGCGGCCGTCTGGTGGGAGGGCGAGCTGCCCGCCGGCATCAAATTATACGGCTGATACAGCAGCTGCGGCTGGGCCTGGCTCGCTGCTGGCCCGGCAGCCGCTAGTAGAACTTGCGTTTGTCCCTGGTGTACGTGATGATTATGATGGTGGTGCGGGTTACCCTGCGTGGCCGTCTGCGGGCTTACCGGAAGGACCGCCATTGCCGCGCCTCCTAGCACCGGTGGCATGCTTCTACCGTCGTCTTTCTCACTGTTGCTGCGTTACAGATCGCCGGACACGTTCTCTTCATCGCTGGAGCCGCGGTATCGGCTACGAGGCTCATCTCTTTCCCGGAGATGACCTGGGAGGACGTGACACGGGACCTGACACCACGGGACCTGACGCGACGGAATGGGGGGAGACGAACCCGGGGAGAGACGAAAGAGAGGGCTATTGTGGGATCGTCGCGGGACCCGCGCGCCGACGATCCTCGCTCGCCCGCGCTCGTGGGAAAGCGGGTTTGCTGGCGCGACGCGGAACGACGCCGCGCGATGCGATGCGTTGCGTTGCGTTGCGATGCGATGCGCTGCGCTACAGGCTTGTATTCCTCCGTTCGATTGGGCGGACACCGAATAGGGCCGCGCGCGCTCTCAACACCACTACCCACCCAACCACCACCACTCCAACCACTTTTGCTCAACAACAATTCACGCACAACCGTGTAATAAGCACTCTCCTGGTCCCTTTCCTGGGTATATCCTGGGCCCGCGGAAACGGCACCGATACGATCACCGAAAAACAAAGAAACACCACCGACTATGTATTATATCTCTCTATCTCTATCTCTCTCCCTCTTTCTATCTATCTATCTGGCTTCCCCCTTTTTGCGTAGGGACCGGCAGCACCCTGGCGCGCACTGCGTGCGCACGGCGAGAGATCGCTGCTCGTCGTCGTCGTCGTCGTCGCGCGAGAGAGAACCGCACGAACAGCCAGCCACGGGGGTACGATCGACGGCGAAGCTTGCCGAACGGCCACGAACACCCAGCCTCGCCGACAGAGAGACGTTGATCGACCGACGGAACAATGGTCCCGAGGATCCGTTTGCTTTTCTCGTTCCGGTTGGAATTCGCGTCCCGGACGCTGTTCTCCGCTGCTCTCTTTTCACCCTACACCCCCTACGCGGACGCTCGCTCGCTCACACGCAGCGTCTGTCCACACACAGCTTCCGAAGCGTTTACACCCCTCGCTCCATTCCGCGAGGCTAGTACGAAGAGATTAAGGGGGGTAGAGATTCAAGGCTGCGCTGTTCCTTCGGGAAACAACGGTGCACTGCGGTCGCGGCACTGCGTTCCTCCGCTCTAGCTCACCCGAAGATCTAGCGGCGAGTCCTTGAGGCAGCCGCGACAAACATTTCGGAGCACTGCATGGTAGATCCGTGATAGGGGAAACTGTCGTTTACACGTACGACGGGGTTAAACGACACCCCGAGAGGAGGGCTACCGTCGATCACTGATATCACTGTCTTCGCACACTCGCGGCAAACAACTATCTATTCCTCCGGGTTAGAGTATCCCCTGGAAGCAACCACCGCCCGGTCTCTGGTGTCGGTGTCGGAAGATGTGCGAATTCGGGGGCTAGATCCGAGGGGTAGTGAAACTATGGCCTGTATGTAACACGTTCTCACACACATACACACGCGCACAGATTGACACACGCAAAGGAGAGAACACGACGCGGACCGAGATCAGATCGCGTCGAAGGCCGCTACTCTACTGCGGCAGCGAGGAAAGCTCGCCCCCCACCACGCCCACGGCGAGCAAACTTCCCCGACGTGTCCTGCCCCCGCTCACTCGCTCTCTCTCTCTTTCTGTCTCCCGTCCCCAACCTCACCACCCCTCGGCCACCCCACCCGGGGAAACCGCCGCTACGTCGCCGCGGCTCCCCTCCCGTCGACACCCACGGTTCCACCTAACGTCGCTACCACCTCCCCGCTGCCCGACCCCGCGAATCCCCGCCCCTTGCCCCTCCGAGCTCCCGGTGCTCCGTCCCGTTCGCTCCACAGCTCTCGCCGACCCTCTCTCGAGCTCCGACCAGCTCCGTTTCTCTTTCCTCGTGTGTTGGAGCGCGCGAGCGCGAGGCAAGAGCGCCCGGAGCTCGGCCAACTCAGCCACGACCACACTACCGACCGCCGGCGAAAAAATATTCCGCGTGCATTCACGCACACGTGCTCGCACGAGCCTGCCCCGGCAGCTCCGCGAACCCGCCGCTGGCTCCTCAACCCGATTCCTCTCGGTTTTTGCCAGCGGCGGAACGCGCGCGCGACGAGACCGATTTCTCTCTCTCTCTCTCGCTCGCTCCCCACATTTCTCTCTGTTTTCCTTTCAGCCCTCCACGCCTCCCGCGCTCCTCGTTTTTCAGCGGCGTCGCGTTAATCGCTGTTAATGAACCACGAAACACCTTGCGCCGCACCAAATTATACCCCATCGGTCCTCCGCGCGGCTCTCTAAGCCCCTAATTGCGTAGGTTTTCACTGTTTCCACGCCCCGGGGAAAAAAAATCTCGCCCGCGTTCCCTCCCAGCTCGTACCAGCCCGCCAACCGGAATATTGATAACACCGCGGCGAAACTTTCCTGCCGAATTTCCGGAACGCATTTTTTCCCCTGGCTGCAATTTCGCGAACTGCCTCCCGTTGTTGGCTTTCTGGGAATTTTAATAATTCCATTGCGGTGGGAGCCGGCCGCGGTGGGCGTTCGTACGTGCGCTGGGCGGAGTGTGTTCGGTTTAATTTCATCGGTCTTTATAATCGCGCGCAATTGAGGGACGCTCTACATTACCTAATTCTGTTGACTGGCAATTCCGCTTACGAACGTGTGATTTAATTTGTGTGCGCGAATCTCGACGTATTTCACGGAGTTTAGCACAGTGACAACGCCTGCGGTCACCGTTCGTTTCCCCGAAATAATTCTTTCGGTTTCGTATTACCCTCCTGCCCCCTCACCATACACGCCTAACACCTACCATCGCAGCGTTGTCACTATGCTAAACCGCCGCCAAATTTAGAAAGTCGTGCACTTCAACAACAAAGTCTATAAAAAACTAATTTGGTGTTCTTCAAGTAAACTGCGAGCTTTTGCGAAGGCCGAACACGTGTGTCGAGCATGACCTTGGAATTAACCAGAGCTAATCTTATGCACAACTTTCTTATGAGTATATTTCTTTTATGTATCGTACGAGTCGCAACGTGTTTTATCAAATATTTTATAAAAGGTACGCTGCAGCGAATGTGCTCTTAGGAGAATATTTC
This sequence comes from Lasioglossum malachurum, assembly GCA_028455605.1. Taxonomy (NCBI): domain Eukaryota; kingdom Metazoa; phylum Arthropoda; class Insecta; order Hymenoptera; family Halictidae; genus Lasioglossum; species Lasioglossum malachurum. The sequence goes on along the minus strand of CM052317.1, from coordinate 18,816,741 downwards.
TTTTATTTGTCGTAAGAAATATACTTCTTTGAGCGACTGTACGAAATGATCGCAGCAAGCACGTTTGCTTTCGATTGACTCGTGAGACGAGGAGCAACAATGCATTTTCGAAGCAGTCGATTAAAGGGAAAGCATTTGCACGTCGTAAATGATCATTGCGAGTCCGTAGGACCGTGTAGGTTGGGCATGCATGCGTCGGCCGTGTGCTTTCGACGCGAGAATAATTCGCTGTCGACTGGCGTGCTATTCGATTCTGCCCGCATGGTTGCGTTTTATGATACGTTTTGCGGTTGTCCTTGCTCTCGGCTTCAAGATGGACGCGCTCGATCACGTATCCGAGCTCACGCACCTCTCTCGTTTACGTCGTCGCTCGCCTTTCCATCTTCTTCTTCTTCTTCTTCTTCTTGTTCTTCATCCTCCTCCTCTTCTTCTTCCGTCTGTTCATTGGCATGCGAGCGAGTTACGTAAAGCGAAATTATTTTCCACGGACGGTGCTTTAAACAGGTTAGTATCGCGAGCCAGTATCGTGCAGGGACCGTGCCTCGCTCCGAGCTGATTCTTATCGCGACCGGGAAACGTGGGAGTTACACATGGCGGGCAATCGTGCGACTCGATCGGAGGACTCTGCACGGGGAGGACTTTCGTACACCGTCGAGGAAACCATACCGTGACACTTTTCGTCGTCGAATCCGCTCCCGGTCGGTTTCTCCGCTTCGCCGACGACGAGCTCGAGCACCGACCGTTCTTTATTTCACCGCGATTCGATGATTTAATGACCGGCTCTCGCGGTATCTGCTCATCTCGCTGCTTTAAAGAGAAACTCGTCTCCCCCGTTAACTCTAAAGTGGATCTTCAAGCAACTCCATTTAGCGGTGCTTTTTAACGAGTACCTTCCACGTACGTTTTTAAAGACGATATGTATTACAATCTACCGATACTGGAGAATACTTTAAACAATTCTATCGAGCAGATTAAAATCTACATAAAATTCGATTCATTAGTCTACGCCGATTTAGGTGATACGCTTTACAAGGCCATCGAGACGTCAATCGTGACTCACCGGTGATAACAAATATTCTAATTGCCTTCTGCAAGCACCAGCACGCCTACAACGAAATTTCCAACCAATCGAAGCTATTTCAGCATTATTTTAAGATTTAACCTTCAGCAGTCCGAGGGACGATTCAGTGTGAACACTCGAAATTGCTGTACCATTATTCACACAATATTGTTTAGGTTATTAAACGTGTTGGTATCTAATCAATTACTACACATTTAAGTGTATTGCACACACATGTGAGAGGTATTATAATATATATAAAAAAAAAACTGTTTAAAAACCACGCTTATATTAAAATGCACTAAAACGGAGAAAATAATCTTTTTCCTGGTTCTCCTTAAGCGTGGTTTTCAAAAAGTTTTTTTTATATATTTCATCTCCTACTTTTATTGAATCGAAATCGAATTTTGTCCAGCACTTTAGGGCCGATGCAAGAGCGTCTGGTCCGCAGAAAAATTCGTGGAAACTTTCGCGGGATCGTTTGATCGACGGGAGCCGGTTGCGTTCTGGCCGTTGCAGGTGGTAATAACTGAACGGCGGCGAATCGCTCGAAAACAAGTCGTAAAACCTAATTGTAGACACGACGGTCGTGTAGTCGTCGACCCCGGCCGAGCGCAGGCGCGCATGCAGCCAGCCACACGAGCAACAGAGAAAGAGAGAGAGAGAGAGAGAGAGAGAGAGAAGGTCCGCACACGAATCGACACACCGGCGTGTACTCGTTATTGCCGGATGACTAATGTTTCGTGCCCATTAGTCATTCCAGCGCGGCTTAGCATTCTGCCGGTGCGGTGTGTGCTCTGGCCCCGGAGAGCGGCGTTCGCGAGAATCGATTTATGCAGCGAGTCTGGCCGCCGCGCACAGCTCGTACACGAATTCCAGGTCGAACGGGGGTGTTGCGCGGCTACTCGCTTTGCTATCAGCTTATCACTGTGAGAGGATTTGGGGAGGAGCGCGCAGAGTCCGGAAACTGGGTTTTCGAAGTCGTTGAACCACTACGTGGCTGCCTGAACTAGTAGTTGCCGAGTTCCTTGGATTTTTATCATTTCTGTGAGCTTGCAAGCTTCAGAGACTGGTTATTTCTGACTACTATGCAGTTGGTGATGTTGTTGGGTCGTTTAGAGTAGCTGGAGCATTTACTGCCACCTGCGGCACAGGTCTGGCTCCGACGAGAGCAGCTAAGCCACGCCTACTTAAGGCATTCTACGCACAAGCAATAGAATTCCTACTAATATGTAGTTAATAGTACGATGGACCTATTTAGAGCAGTTAGGGGCACAGCTCTGGGTAGATTCAGCAGGATTCAGCAAGATTCCCACTACTGTACAACTTGGTAGTATCGTGAAGCTATTTACAGAGTTCTAGCTCCGACGGGAGCCATAAAGTCACGCCCACTGGATGCACTGCATGCAGAAACACAATAAGATAGGGATCATTAAAGTTTTCAGAAAGTTAGTTTCTCTAGTGTTATGCAGTTCATGGTACTTTGGAGCTATTTAGAGCAACGGGAACGTTGATTACCCCGTGGGGCACAGTTCTGGCTCCTGTGGGAGCAGCTAAGTCACGCCCACTTGGGACACTCCACCCACGAAAGACAAGATAGAGGTCACGTTCACTGTGATCGTATCACCACCTGTCAGATGATCGCGGTTTTATATACTTTATTGTACAACTATTGATCGTTTTATATATATATATTTTTAGAATCGGTTTCTTCTGATTGAAAAGGCTCCAAGTTAAATTTAGAGTGTTCAGAAAGGTGATGCAGGAATTTACAGAAGCAAACGGGTGATGAAGGGTCAGAATGGACCCGGGTCTGCGGGCGTCTCGATTACAACCGACACAGTTGCGTAACCGAACGCACAGTCGGACAATGTAAAAACGAGTGGCCTGTGAGACAGAGATAAAGCCCGCTCTCCGGGCCCGAGAGAGGAGAGTCCTCCTATCTGAAATCGGTTGACCTCCATACGCGCTCTGGATGCACGCGCGCGCGCGGGCGAGCTTGTCTCATGTTTCTTCCATTTGAGAGAGTCGGTATCGCGCTATGAATAAATGGATCTCGATGAATTTCAAATGCCGGGAGCTAAGACCCCGTGCTCCAGCGAGGGAGACGATCGCGGTGGACCGATCGGGAATCCTGTCGATCCAGAGATGCTGCGATCCTGCTGTGCCCTGTCTATTGGATATTGGCGAGCGGTATTGCAAGATTGCGTTGAAGAACAAGAAAAGTCCTAAACGAAAATACTTCGAGGAATAAATTAATGAAAATCGCAGAAGACCCTTGATGATGAACCGTGATAATCACGACTATTTAACCTTTCGGCCAAATAAAAACTTTCTTCATCAATTGTAAGTCACAGAAGTCGCATATAAATTTTCTTCTTCCTTGAATAATTTTCATAAGTTGCACACAATTTATTGACATCCCTAAATCTTTTCATTAATGCATAAAATCCGCTGTCTACTTGTAATCAATTTTTAAATATTCCTCAGAGCCCGGCACGCTGATTCTAGGCTGATCTCTTTAATGCTTTTAATTGCGTCACAGCAGGGTGAAAGGGTACTCGCAGGCTTTTTCGGTTAGCCGTGGGCTTCCGGTAGGCAAAGTGTTAACGAGCTTTGCGGAAATTGAGCTGGGAACGCGACACGGCCGAGTCCCTTCGGGGATTAATCGCGGGTCGAGAAAGACTTACGGCCTGTTGTTCCGGCAGACCTATTTAATCCGAGGAACAAACAAGATGTATCCAGGCTGTCGGTGAATAATGGCGGCGCGCGTTGATCGCGAGTCGACGCGGTGGCCAGATATCCAAGAGGAACTCCGGGCCCCGTTTGGTTTATGTAACCCGGCCGGGAGCAGGGACATTAATGCCCGTTCCGAGCTGTGTTCCTGTCGTCTCCCGCATTCCCGGCAGCTGGCTGGCTGGCTGGCATTTTGCATGTGCAGCGTGCACACGCACACGCTCTTGCATCCTTCACGCCGGTCTGCCCGCCTGCACTCCGGTGCACGCGTGTCCACTCCGCTCGTTGCGTACCCCGTTCAAGGACAGGACGCCCGCAGGACTGCGTCGCATCGATCGAGTCTCGTTTTCGAATCGTTCCCTCAGTCCCACGGATTCACTATTTTCGACGGCCGATCTCGGTCACTGTCGCCTCCATTATTTATTCACGAGAAAAATCGCTAGCTACACCACCTTCCCGTGCTGCACTGCTGCATTTAGGCCGAGTCTGATCCCGGCTGCATTCTGACGCAGCGGCACTGCAGTGCTCCTCGCGAGATGCTTCATTTGACATTATTTTCCTCAATTTCTCACACACAGTGTACAAACCGTTGACGCTAAATTTATCCGTATACATATCGCAGCAAGAAAAATTACTATTGAAACCCACGGCTCTGCTGTTTTTCCCCGGTTGCTCGAACGGTGTTTCCTTATTACAAGGTAAATTGGCTATGGAAATTAGTGGGACTTATTCAACCGTCGTCGTAATGTCAATAGCTGCGAGCTCCGAGGTTCTTTATTCACACCTCGGGACACGTACGATCGCTTATCGACGGGAATGTGCGACACCGTCATTTTTCCGCAGCGCCGTGCCGGTGTCAGCGATGACCTTGCCGCTTCAGCTATATCAGCAACGTGTTCACGCGTGCCGCGAGAATGCCGGTTAGAATTCCCGGCAATCGTGGATCGATAAGCCGGCTCGCATACTCCTCGCTCGGCCGCTTTGATAAGGGGCCTATCAGCCGGAGTCATCGCGCTTTTTTAAATAACTGTCTCGATGAACTTGCGCGCCGACCTCCGGCCTGGCTGCGAGATCAACGGAGTTCCACGTGATCGTAATTTGATATTTTTGGACCTCAAGTTGGTGGTATTAAAAACAATCTATTATCTATCTATCTATCTCTCAGATGAATGAATCAGTTGAAGACAGTGCCTAAGCAAACGCAGTCCGCTTCGCATATGGCCCGGCGAAAGCCCTAGCAAATTTTGAGAGCTCAATCTTCAAGGTTAATGAATCAGATGAAGGTGCACAGTGTGTTTAGGCAAAAGCAGCCCACTGTGTTCATATGGACTGGCGAAAGCCCTACCTCGGGTTTATTAATTTGGCCGTATCTAAAGGACTGAAGCCCCGCCCACGTTTCTCCAATGGAAAAACTCGTTCGGTCCCTCTCAACCAGCCCATCGAATCACGAGGAATTTTCCGATTGAGTGTTCCATCTCTAAACGAACTATCAGCCGACAAAATCGGCGAGCCGGCTGGTTCTCTTATCAATGAAAATCGCGTTATCGTTCCGACCAAACAAAAAACGGAAACGAAAGGTTCTATCGGTGACGATTAAACGGGTCGAGAGGAGCCGCGATTAATCGAGTAGAGTGTAGGGTGTAGGAGGGGCGGTCTGTGTTTACCATGGCGGGGCGGGATCGTGCAAAACAGCTGCGTGACACAGAAACGCGGCGTGTCACCCGATAAAAGCGGCGGGAATAAGTAAATTGGAAACACACAGCTCGATTCCGTCGCAATAAACGATAAATGGCCTTGATCGAGGTTGAGCCGGTACACAGGCACACGGAGAAAGAGAGAGAGAGAGAGAAAGAGAAAAAGAGGTACGGGTCGCGCTCGCGAGCGGGCGTGCACACGTGTACACGTGACCGGGCACGCACACGCGCACGAAAACACGGCTCGAGGTAACGCTCACGTGCGCGCCGTGCACAAAAGCCCTTTGTACGTGCTCAGACCGGTGGACTATCGATTTTATCTGGTGTGCCGGAGCTGCTGCCAGTGTCGGTGGAACGCAGCTACTCACGGCCCCAGGTATTTCACCCCGTTTTCTGCACCTTTTCCCCTCGTTTAATGCACTTTCCATCGCCCCCCACTCCGCCCCGAGATACCGCTCGTCTCTGCTCGTCTCCACCTCTGCGCCGCTTTTGTCCGTTTTATATCCACCTCGTTCCGTTGAGATGGATTTCATAGCGACCATAGGCTTCCGCTAGCCTCTCTCTTCTCTCTCGGAATAATACCCTCGGCTGGTTAGCTCTGGTTGCGTTGTGCTTTAAAAATCCCCACCCTTCCGCGCTATCGTTTGATGATGCATCCCATTTACCGCATCTATTCCATTCGGCGCATCCCGGTGACTGTATCGGAGCAGATTGCTCCTGGTGTCCACGATTCTAGAGGAAAAATGTCATAGGAAAAACGAGTAGGCGTGGCTTCCTGGCCCCCTATCTCGAGCCATACATTCCAGAAGACAATCTGTATGCACATGTTGGAGCTGGGGTAATGATCTGTAGAGCAATCTCTGCCAAAGTTGATAAAGTTCAGGCATCTGCGCAAATCTGGGTAGGCGTGGATTCGTGGCTCTCGACCTCCAAAGAGCCATGCCAGTTCCTCAGCAATCTGAATCATCGATGGAGTCAAAATAGTAAAAAAGTATCCCGAGTAGGCGTGGCCTCGTGGCCCCCGACCTCGAACGAACCGTACCAGAGGTTGATCTGTGCCAGTTCCAGACCTTCAAAACTTCTCTACAGTCAAGACTCGCCTCATTCCACTGGACACTTTAAACTCTAGAGCAGCTAGAGTTTACGAAGACCTCGACACACTCCCGCCAACTTGGTGCAAGCCCCGAAATAGGCTCGCACGTTCCCCTAAGCAGTCTTCTGTTCGACATTCATCGCGACAAGTGTCGCGTAACGCGTGTGCACCCCGCGTCGAGGTTTCGCAACGCGATTTATGTAATCGGGCCGAGTCGGGCCGCGAGTTACGCCGATCGATTAAACCGTCGGCCGAGTAAGTTCCCGGCGAAAGAGGAAAGGAAAGGAAAGCGATCGGCGTGTAGGTCTACGTATGTGTGCCGCGTTCGGCTGAGAGCGTGCACGTGCGCGCCGCGAACTCGGTGAAAAGTTTCTTCCGTAATTTCTAGCCGATGCGATGCACGACTACGACCGTAAAAGAGGGTTTTATAGAGTCGAGGTTAAGAGCCAGTGACGTGTTCGAACGGGAATGGCGGTCGCCCGGCGAGAAGCATTGCTGTGTCTCGCTGGATTAGCTCTAGAACGGTCACCGGATGGAACACGTCTTTCTCTCGCTCCAAAAAATTTCATAAAACTATTTCCTGCTGCTCCAAGATCGCTGTCGACGCTAAAGCTACACGCTAAACTTATTAAAACGCTTGGAAATTACTGAATTGACTTCTTCGTTTAAGATTACGACGACGTTTTCGAGAAAGTTCCCCTCGGAGAACAGCGAGGCTGAACGTTTCTGGGGTTAACTCGTGCACACAACCTTCGCGGGTAATTGTAGGGTTGACAAACGTGTGGTCTGGCTGCCAGGATGCCTTCCGCCGAGTATTATCGGCGTTAGGTCGCAGGCGCGCGATCGCTTATGCATGAGCCGGGTTACGTTCGCTCGGCAACTTTGATGGGCTAGCGCGCCTCCAATCATAAGTTCGCCCCGAAGAAACCGCAAAAAAAGAGAGGCGAACCGACCCGAACACCAACGACCGACCAACCGACGAACCAACCGACCGACCGACCGTCCGGTCGTCTAAGCGGAACAACTTTTTAAGTTCGCTGCCGTGTAATCGACTTTCGTGCCCTGCCAAAGCGAAACTTGTTCCTGCGGAGGACGATGCCACGCTGACCGAACTTCCATCGACCGTGCTCTTTTCAAAGCTGCAGGAAGAACTGGTCGTTAAGTGCCTCGGGACTCCGGACTCGTGATTCGTGAATCGGGGCTGCTTCTCGGGTTCTTGGATCCTCTAAACCTTGCTCAACGAAATATAGTTGCTGCGATTTGGGTGCAGCTGAACCGTGGATCATCATGCAAAATATAAATTGTCCGAGTCCACAGAATTGTATTCCTAAATCAGTTTAACCTTCCTACTGTTTTAAGTTGCTCCTACTCATTTTTGCCAGAATTGAATATACTATATCTATTGAAGAATGGTTAACCTCTACATTTAGCTACCATTCTATCTTGAACCTCATGCCTTGCAGATTACTTTGAAAATAGTGTTTTCCCACAGCTCAGAGAAATATCACTCTATTCGTTCTTGCTGAAGAGTCTCGAGAACCACCTTGTTCTCCGCAGATTAGTCCGGAACTATTAATTGTCCACAGCCTAGAGTGGCTCCAAGTCTCATTCTATCAGCAATTGAGGCTGCTTGCCGACAGCCAAACGAATAGTGAAGAGCAGCGCCCATCTTCTACATTCTACATCTTCGGAGACCATCAATTTTGCAGAGTCTCGAGGCTGGTGTAGTCCCGCTTGCAGAACCTTGAAATTTTCGACGCAGACGGTCTCGAGGATGGTTTCGGGTGAGCCGTCGGGAACCGCGAGAAGTTTGATCGGCGTCTAGGAGGGTAACGAGTCCGTCAAGTCGACGGAATTCGGGGAATCGGATTTTCTCGCGAGCTCGTTAGCCCGAACGGAAAGTTACCGGGCTCGTTAGCGCGCTTCTAATTTCGTGCCACGAGTTCCCCGCGCTTCTTGGAGAGGTTCTCGGAGATCCCGGCAGCCTTCGCCGGCATTCCGCGCGGATTCACCGAACCACGACCTTGACGGAGGATCCGGGCGAGCCTCGAGTTCCATGAAACTTGTGGGAGAGACTCGACAGAGGGAGAGAGAGAGAACGTTCTCGGTTATATTGTGCTGCTCCGGGACCGTGCCATGACCTCACCAACACAACGCACCGTTTTCGAGGCGAGCCCGGAGTTCGAAGAACCAGCTCCGTCTGAACAAGAGAGAGCGAGAGAGAAAGCGGAGCACCCAAGATCCTCTTTCTTCCTCCGTATCTCTGTCTCAGTTCGTTTACGGTCCCGTCTTTCGACCTCGTCGCCAGCAAATTCACCTAGAATCGTCTACCTTGTCTCGCGCCAGCCGAGCAACAAGTCATTCGACCGCTAACGAACCGAGGCTCCGACGAAACCTGCGGCGCAACGACCGGTTACACAGCGTGGGCGGATCCTCTCGGCGCTTCATTGGAGACGATTCGTTCCGCGAAGCGATCGCTGACTCCTCTGATCACTGGGCCAGCCGAGAAACCGCTTTTCGAAAGCCCGTCACAGCCTCCAGCTACGAACCTCCGGAGAATGCTCTGAGAAACATTTATTGGGAACTAGGGTGGAGACATTTCACCCCCTTGCTGTTATTTCATAGTTCCACTGATTACAACTTCTCTGTTGTTCACAGTTTCGCAGAAGAAGAATGATATATTGATTATTAGACTGCGGATCTTGCACTCGGAGCTATTTTAACTGAAAAACCAAATTATATTTCTTCCGACCTAGGATCCCACACGATTTTTTCATTTTACATTATAATCTCTTGTACAACACTGAAATATTTAGTAGGTAATTTGTTGAATACAAATTTAATAATGGGAACAATATAGTGGCGCCTCAAGGTCGAGTACTAAGGGTTAAAACAGAGAATAACTTTTTATTTCGTTCAAGTTAACTGCAACCCGGATAGGAAATCGTCATTTTGCATGAAGATCCTCAGTGTGCTGATACAAAACAGCACGGAGAATGTAGTTGGACATCGTGGCAGGCCGGTTCCCGTTGGAGTGCGAGAATGGGCCAGTTCCTCCGGGACATTTACGAGGTTGGTTACCAGCGTCGGTTCGAGGGAAATAAATAAATGAATCGTCGCGTGTATCATTTGAGAGCCCCGCAGGCCTTGTGCCGGGCAATTACTCTCGGCGGCGTCCGAGCGGGCAATTTGGTTCGTCCCACACGAGGAAGCGGGGAGAGACTTCTCTTTCCCTCTCTCTCCCTCTCTCGAGAAAGAGCAGAGTGATTTTCTTCGAATCGCCGGTGAAACGCGGGGCACTCCTCAGGGTTCTTCAGGCTGGTGTCTTCTCAGCGTCGAATCTGTTCCCGTTGTACTTGGCGGAAGGGCAGATGCACGGATCGTTATTTCCAAGATGGCCGACGCAGCCCGCACTCGCCACGTGACCATGCGTGTGTGCCCTCCGCTCCGTTCGCTCCTCTTTGCTCCGTTCTGCTTTGCTCCGAGGGGCAAAAGAGCGACGAGGACGGACGCGCCGAGCGAAACCGTACGGAACGCGCTCGATTTTCTTGTTGCCCTCGGCCTCCTCCGACGCGGCGCGGCGCGTTTTGCACGGGGAAACTTCGTTGCCGCGAATTCCTCGCCTCGAATTCCCACAACTGTCCGGTACGACTTTTTTCTCTCTCCCTCTTTCTCCGCCGTTCGGAGTATCTTGTTTCGCGTGGGACACCCATTGTGCGCCGCCGGAATACCAACAGGGCACCGACGACGCACGCCTGCCAGTTACACAATTCCAACGAACCAAACGAAACGATTCCTACTCGCGGCGAACCTTCCGAACAGTTGCCCTCCGATGTTCAATGTTTCCAAAAAGTTGTTCAATCAAAATCGTCGAAAGAACAGATCAATACCGTGCGCATGAGATCGCACGACCGAAGCGAAAACCTCTATGGCGATTGCATACCTGTCCTTCTCGCTCGCTCGACTAAACCCGGCTCCCCGAGTTTACCCGAATAGAGTAAAGAAGTTTTCACTTAAAAAATCATCGACCTAAGTGGGTAGCTATTCCGCAGTCTGAATAGCTGGAGGCTGGAGGGCATCGGTCAGTCGCGTCGAACTACCGAGAAAATCGCTGCCCGTTATTGCCCGTTCCTCTAATCGCCTGTATCGATCGGTTGAGCCGCGCGCGCGGTTCGACCGGCGAATAAATTTGCGTTGTTAAAGCGGAGCTGTTATACGGTGTCAGCAGCCTCTGATAAATCGTCTCATCGAACGGCCAGTCGTGGTACCGCTTCACGAGCTCGCTCTCGGATCCGAGCACGCTCGAAATATTCCACGACGTCGTTGCTCTGCGCCGCTTCCGTGTTTCGATCGCACCGATACATCTGGGATCCATACCGCCGAAAATATGATCCGTCGAGGAAACAGGCTTGTTAACGCTGCCTCGTAAACCCGGGCATTGGATTTCCCTTGGTTGCGGGGAGATGTGGGCTTCAGTGTTTCTTGAAATAGAGAATACTTTGCCACAATCAATGGAGGCTAATCTCTTCAATCCAGGCTAATTCTGTCGAGCTCTAACACCGTTGTTTAGGGTATTCTCCAGGCGATAGTGGAGCGGAGATTTCGGAGCGACTCTGTCTCTAAAAATGTGCTGCTAAAGAGCAGATGCTTTGCTCCGGGAGCCAGTGTCGCCAGATAGTGCCGTCACCAGCACTCCGGTGGGCTGCCTTCGAGGGCCAAGCATCGGGTCAAAAGACTGTTTACGTCGTTCTACCGTGGAAGAACCGAGTTCTCATCTTGGGTAAGAAACTGTTGTACAGCTGCCAATTATTCTAGACCGGATAACAAGCTCCCAGATCTAAGAGCACCGTGGGCTCCCTCCGAGGGCCTCGCCCCAAGCTATCCAAAAGATCCTGCACTGTTCCGCGGATGATCGATCGTCCTGGCAGACCGGTCCCACTAATCAGAAAGCTGCGGCGCTACATCTTCGCGTACGTCGTCCCTGTTTTCGAGTATAATCGGGCAAGTTGTTGGCGGAAAAACTCGCCGAAAAGTTAGCCCATTAAGCAGCCGGTGCGCGGTGGTGGGTTCCGCGCGCGTTGCGTCGGCGCTGTCAGCTACCAAGGGGGAAAAAGTCTCGTGTGTGCACCAGCCTCTCACGCACACGCTTCCTGGATTGTTACTTGGTATGGATCGCCGACGAACGAGCCCCTTTTATTATTACCATTTGTTGCCGCGTACGTGTTTCCTGCTACGTCGCCAACACACCGGAGCGTACGCTCCAGCATAAAACTCTCACTGTCTCTGTTTCTCTTCTTCTTCTGGCCTCTGGTCGTACGCGCTCTCCCTAGCCTCGCGGCCTTCGTGCTGCTCTAGCCTCTGTCTCTCTCGCACCGCCCTTTTTCTCCTTCCTCGTTTCGCCTCGAAGCTTTTCACCGACGTATGTGCGACGCCGTCCATACCAAATGACCCATATATTCCGGAGCCCGGAATGTTTCGGAAAAATAACGCAGGACGTCCTCGTTCGGGACAGGCATTTTTTCGTCCGTACGCCATTACTCCGCGTGGTATCTTCCACGCTCCGGAAACCGGCATTTAAACGCGCACGCCCGAGGCACTCGGATTTGTTTAGGCTTCCGGGTGCGCGACGTATGCGCCCGAAACGCTGCAATCTCCCTGCGAAACCACGGCCTATTGTTGTTCCAACGACAACCCTTTAAGGGAACTCCGAAATTTCGTGTTCCAGTATTAACACATTAACTACCGGTGATTATTCCATAACTGCTGAAAGCCAACGGTCCTGAGGATTTTTTCAAAGAATCCTTTAACAGCAACGGTAAGTATTTTTGAATTCTTCTAATATTTGTATTGTTTTGAATTAAACCTACTCATTTCTGTCATAAGTAGATGTTTAGCTATGAAGGCATTCAAGGGATTTGGAGATGCCGTTGGGTCAATAATTGAACAAGCTGCAGTTGAAACCGTGAACGAAGGGTACGAACGCAATTTTTCTTTCGCATAAAAATCCGCAGTCGGATCACGAGCGTCGGTGGAGCGTGTCTAAAGCAGCAGAACGATGCTGTGCGCGCGAGGAAGAGCGGGAGTAATTTTGGCTGGAGATCAGCTCGGGTTTGGGTCACGACCTTCTCCTGCCAGCCTTGAACGAGTCCCGTGGAGCGCACCCCATTAAAAACTCTCCCCTGAAACTCGAGAGTCGAGTAGCTGCTGTCGCTGGGAGGAGAGGTCCTCTCGCGGGGTTCTCGGGTTTCGAAAAGCGACAGAAACGTAGACGACGACTGTCGGCTGTGTGTCGCGTGATCAGTTGGTCCTGTTCGATCCGCTCCAACCTGTCGCGACCGGTTCGTAGTGGAAGAAGAGTTTCGCCGAGGACGACGACCAGCGACTGACGAGGACAACGACGAGGACAACGATGACGACGAAGACACGTTGCGCTTCCTCGCCGCTTTCTTCTTCCTGGCTGGCTGGCTGCGACTGAATGGCGAATCCGCGCGAAGGAATTCTTTTGTTCCGTCATTCATTGTCAGCCTGGTTATTATGTAATAGCCGGGAGAGGAGGGACGAGCAAGCAGCACGAACCCGGGTTGTTCCACTCGCAGGCACACGTACACATAGACTGAGAGAGTGTGTGAGAGAGAGAGAGAGAGAGGTTGGCCGGGGCTTATCGATTCGTACGCGCACGGTGTGCAGCGTGTGCAGCAGCTCTCGCACGGGGAACGAGAGAAAAACGCGCCGAGGAAAAGGAGCTAATTGATCGCGCCGCAGAAAACCTGTCCGCCGACGGTCACCTCGCCTCTCCTCGTCCCTTTTCGCGTTCTGAAACAGCCACGTTTCCCACAGGCCGGGGATCCGGGAAAAATCATACGAGCGCCGAGCGCAGCATCGATTTTTCTGCCCCGCGTGTCTGCCGGCCAGAGAGATGACACCGGAGCTAATGCAGCGAACACGGGTTCCGGATAGACCGGGGATGGTTAGCTGAATGTACTGGTCAGAGTTAGAGACTCTAATCTGAAGACAAAAGTCTTAAGAAGAACGTCCTGCTTGTGCCTAGTATGACTGCCAGGTAACACTTCATTTTTTAGGATTGCTACCTGGTCGTAGATGAAGTAAACGGGATGGTTAGCAGGCTTGTTGAGAGGGATTTCTTATTGGGAGCTAGATTTGGATCAGCCGGGGTGGTGTTGATGTATCATATTCCCTGTGTACAGACCTCTCAATGGGGCCTAGTACCGCGCTCATAGTAAAGCACAGATGCAATTCTAGGAGTCCACGTTGGCTAAGCCCCATTCCTCCTTCTACCTTTGATCTTATTGCTTTGAGGATTGATTGAACCCTCGGATCAGTCAGTGAATCGTTCAGAAATTCGAAGAGTCCAATCGCGGGTGTACCTCCCGACCAGAAATTTTCCGCGGGATCTGAATGAAGATTGAACCGGCTGGGACAGGTTCGAGGCAGCCGGGAATCATTAACGGAGTCTTGGATTGAGGTGTGTCGACGCGCGTCGAGCAGCGAGGCGTCGTCGTCGTCGTCTGCTGCGAGAAAACGCGGAGGCGTCCGGAACAAGAAGAGAGGGATCGGTTGCGCGCGATGCAACACGGAGAACGGGGAAACGGAGGATGAGGAGGATGACGAGTAGAAGGTGGAGGAGGCGGAGGAGGCGGTGCACGGAGCCGGAGAAGGTGAAGGAAGAGAAGAGAAGATAGGAAAAAAGCAGCTCGTTAAGGCATGACCTTTAGCGGCGGGAACGTGGGAGGTTATAATACACTTAGTGCACGGTTTCGTTTATCGTCGAGAGAGCCGTGGAGGTTTTGTTGCGCTATGAATGCAGGTCGTAGCGGGCTGTACTCGCTCGACTTTGGGGGGAGGAGAGGTTCGAAGCGGGGAGGGGAACGGGGAGAGGACGGCTGTACAGGGTCCTCGGGGCTGGGAGGTGAGGGGAGAGTGTTCGGGTCGAGGGACGCGGAAACGAGACGAGCAGACAGCGGCGGAGAGGGTCGATGGTGGGGGCGCACGGTTGCGCGTGCATACAGGGTGTCCTCGGAGTGGAATCCATCCAACATGCTTCGGCGATAGGAACCATTGAACCCCCTCCCGCCCCTCGGCGGCGAACGAACAATAAAGCCCCGTTCAAAGAAGAGGAGAATCGACGCAGAGGGAGCATTGAAAATTTATTTCGGAGGAACTGTTTCTACTCGTGGGAGGGAGATACGCAGGAGGACGTCGTTTGTCCGGAGGACACCCGTTAGGATGCGTGCTCGGGAGAAAGAGAGGAGAACACAGAGCGACGATGAACTGCCACAGCGGGCTGTATAATACGAAGAAGGGAGACGAGGAGAGGCGGCGAGAGAAGCGCGAACCACCGGGAAAAAGAAGGACAAGCGAGGAACCGAGACGAGAATAGAGAGGGTGGACAGGCGAGAGCAAGAGAGGGAAAGAGCGAGAGAGAGAGAGAGAGAGAGAGAGAAACGGGAGGTCAAAGGCCTCCGTGCAGCGCCAATGTGCCATGAGTAACCACCGGCTGAGCCACTCCACTCCACACAGCATTGGCACCACTACAAACGCTTCGCGAGCCGCTCTCCCTCCGTGCTCGTCGATAACGTATTCCTCTGCATACACATTCGCAGGCGCGCACACACAACTGCATACGTAGCCGAGTGTACACGAGCGCGCACAATGCACGCATCGGCAGACGAGAAACCAGTTACACACCTAGCGATGGGACTAATTCGATGATCCTCCGGCATACCGAACTTGATAAATTCGCAATCTATCCACGCCTCGTTTCACGACTATGCGAGCTGCCTGCGCGGGCACGTTCGATGAAAAAAAGCAACTCGAAGCAGCGACGCGTGGCCTTGGAACGGGTCGCATTCGACGCTGCGCTTTAATTCCCGGAACTTTATCGGGAATGCACTTTGCACTCGAGGATCCTGCGACATTTCATTCGAAACGGTTCTTGGTTTCGTGTTCTGCGGTTTTGCGTGTCCTCTTTTCGGCATGTGCCAACAGGAGGTTGATCGTTGTTCTGCTCCGTCCATTTTACTCCGAAGTTATTCCCAGGCAAGGGCTACTTCAAGCATCATCGAACTTTCTCAAACATTCTCGGACATTCTTCTGGACAAGCTTGTTGGAGCCATCTCCAGCCGGTAGAAATCACTTCATTTCGGACTCCATAGAGCTCGAAACGAAGTAAAGACTACCTCAACCCAGCTGAAGTTAGCTGAAGACTCCAAAAATCTGTGACCCACATACGAGCTAGCATAGGCTGACGGCGACGCTGCCAGCTGAAAGTGCGAAGCTTCCTAGATAACTTGACGACGGCGAGCACCGGTTGGGGAGCAGAGGACACTGGTGGTGAGCCCCGGCATCGTTCCCATCGCTATTTCCACCGAGCGCGTAGCGGAGAAAGGACGAGGCAGAGAGGATCATCAGCGGAACAGAGAGAAAGACGAGCAGAGAGATACCGGGGAGAGCAGCTCCTCGGCTCGAAAGACGAGAACGCATGCGCGTTTGCACGCTCGGGAGCGCATTTAAGCGTCTCCCGGGGACGTGCTCCCGCGAGCAAGAGCGTTCCCCGCATTTACGGGAGCTCGTATGGCGTCCAGCCGTGTCGCCCACCGGTGGGGGACAACGCCGGGGAATATAATGCGTGTCCCGACCCAGCGAGCGAGAATGAAGGCAAGAGTGTTTTCTGGAGAAGGTCAACGGTATCGGGCACGAAACGCCGCGCTGCAGCGAGCTGCCACGAACAATGCCGGGCCGGTAAAGGCTAGAGGCCAGCCTAGAGTCACCGATCCTTCATATCCCACGATCGACCCTCTGTCCCCCCCACGGTAATACTGTCAACCAGGCGATAATAATGCTCGACCTTTTCAAACTTTACGCGAAACTTCAGCGACAGCCCTTTGCACCCTGACTCTAGCCGGGAGGAATAATTGATCGGGGTTGCTCCGCAAACTGGTTCTCGCGCGGACCCTGGAAGATCGAGCGTAGGTAGATACCGTAACTGAATCATGCAGCGACAGAATCGTTCTAAAATTACATTTTACGATCTTGTCCGTGTTGACAGGCTGAAAATTTGGATCGATGCGTTTCTGTTAACATAGTGTTAACGAGGAGCAGCCGCTTAGGGACCGAGTAGACGTTAGCTGGAATCCATTAAAAGGTTCCACCGGTGTCCGGGTCCCTTGAACGATGAGCCGCAGGACCTGCAGAGGACAATGAGCTGATGCGACCGGTGTAGAGGGTCGAAACGATCGTTGCTCGCCTGGGCATCGATCCGTGGCGGAGCAGGAGCATGAGCGGGCGCACGCAGGTGAATTCCCAACGAGATTGGCCGAACGGTAGCCCAGCGCGCGGCGTGCCGATTTAAATATCTTCCTTTTCCACATTTGCAAACAAACGCGGCGCGGCCACGTCCGCAGTTTCCAGCTCGTCGCCATAAATTATTCAGCCGGCTATATCTGTCCCCGGGTTGTTAGATAGGAATCGTTCCGTGCGACGCGGCAGAATCTCGTTTCTCGCTCCGAGTTTCCTTTCCCCTCGATATATACACACATGCTCTCGGTATGTATAGAAGCGAGCGCAGGCGAGCCGAGCAGAGCGGTGCAGAGCGGAGCAAAGCGGAGCGAAGCAGAGAGACGCGTGTATACGTCTACCGTGCATGTACGCGAGGAACATCCTCTTCCCGCGTCCTCTCTCGCGGCTCCTCTCGTCTCCGCCGCGCGGATATACCGTTAGGATAACAGGCAACGACCCAGATCCTCCCGGAGGACCGGCGCCTTCGAACGGGCATCTTTTCCACCGCCGAATACGAGACGCACACGCGACCCGGGATCGTCTTCCTCGTGGAACGCCTGGTCTAGGTGAAAGCGTAACGAAACACATGGCGTTTCCGAAGCAGAGAGGATGCAACGGGATGCTGAGACGATTCTGCCCGCAACGACCTCTGCCCTGGTTTGCTCGCGCGCTGCAGGTTTATCCCTTTCGAGAAGAATTTTCTACGCTAGCTTCGGATCTAGGACTCGAGCATTCGAGACTCTACATGCCCTGAAAATCTGGCTGCGGCGAGCAGGCGGCTCTGTAACCTGAATTTTCCTCTTTCTCATTGGATTAATTTCTCATCGCGACTAATAGTTCAGTATGGAGGTCTATGACTGACCTAGATTGTGCACATTGTGCATCCTCGAAAAATCTGTGAGGGCTTCTTTTCTAATGAGAATTCTAGTCTTCCATGAGGATCCAAGTGGAATTCCATTATCTGAACTCAGTGCGGGACTCGATGTTTTCCACCTGGCTCAGTTTAATCGATGCTCCTATTTGCACGCGACCTTCGTTAGAGGATTACGCTGATGGACGTGCAGCATGATCAACTTTCTTCGAAAACCAATCGAACATAAAAATTGCCACACGATCCCGATTAATCGCACGAGGAAACCCGCGAAAGACTCGAAGAGCGCAGCACGAGTCCGTCAATGATGGCCCCAATTCGTCGACGAGCAAGCACCGCGGCAGGCTTCGCCGTGCAGGTTGTATTAAACGCCAGGTATCACGACAATTATCCCAACCGATGATGGTTTCGATACCGCGCGGTTACGTCGGCCTCGTTCCGGCGATAATGCCGATCGATCGATCGATATGGCGGGATCGATCGAGGCCCGTTGTCGTTCGCGGTGGGGCGAGCGAGGGGACTGGCGCGGGGCGATGACGGGACATTACGAGCCCGCGTGAAAACCAGTAAGACCTGTCAGCGAGAGCCGCGGGACGAGAAACAGGTTCTCGTCGAGGTCCGGCCTGCGGAACCAGTTCCACTGGTTCGACCGGTGAAAAACGGCCTCGCCGGTTTGTGTCTTTTTTGCCCCCGCTCTGCTCAAAGGCCCTCTCCCACCCCCCCCTCCCATATACTCCTTGCACGCTATGCCCCCCTTTTGCGAACAGGTTCAATTTGAATATCGTGAACCGATTATCCCCGCGGATGGTATCGGTGTGTGCCATCTCGTGCCGGCAGCGGGGTGGCGACGAAGGGGAGAGGAACGTGGGAGGGTGAGGAGAGGGTCGAGTCCGGTAACTGTAACCGCTTCGGCAGCTTCGGAACGTGTTCCGAGCGCTGTGGGGGCTTGAATGAAATTCAATTCGAGGCGTCAGCCGCGTCTCGAGACGCGGATATGCGAACGGGCGCACGTTAATGGCGCAATTTGCTCGGGCAACGTCAGTTCGCTCGCGCGCTAGCGCAACCGAGACCAACATAGTCGGGCTGTACAACTGTTCGAGCCGCGTTTAATTGTCCCGGCTTTGTTGCGCAAAGAGAAGAACAACCTCTTCGAGAACGGATAGGGGAACTCCGATTCCGATCAACCTACTGCACATCTATCCACCTTCCCGTTTCGATCAGTTTTGGATCTTTTATTTTCAACATTTAGTCTTCGACTGCAAGAAATGTTGTGAATTAATTATAACTAGACTGCGGATCTTTATGCAGTATAAGAAATGTTTGCATTGATTTGCAAGATACGGGAGCCGAATAAAAATTTCTTTGTCCACTGTTTTAAATTGTGTGTACCCCTTTTTGCCATAAATGCATAAAATTCGCAGTCTAATTAGAACAGCCATTTCTTGCGGTTGCGAACGAGATACGAAATATAATTGGTGGTTGACTAGGTCGGTATAGCGGCGCCATAATTTCATTTTCACTTCACCGGCGCACTTTGTATTCAATTCTATTCGAAAGTGAAATTAGACGGTTCCAGATCGAACCGTTGCCGTCTGATATCGCAAGACTGAGAAATATCAGCGCGAAATGAAATTAATCAGACCCGTATGTCAATTTCTACGACGTGTCCAAAAATCATCGATATTCTGTAGCTGCACCAGCGGCTCCGATCAGTCAGCTAATATTCACCTGCTACGCGATAAAATTGTCGTCGGAATACTTTTTAACCTTGGAAACAAGCTCGACCAGTCGTTCGACACAGCTGCCCACCGATATTACCGATGTCTTCTGTATCCGCTCTCGGATTTATCGCGATGCTTACGAGTTAATCGAACGCTGTTGCTTCTGGTTAATTGAAACCCGGCGTCGGCCACTGGTAATCGATTCTGTAACCTTTCTCGGGCTGGCTTGGGAGCAGGCTGCAGCTACTTTATGCAGCTCTTTGCTTTTGTTTTACCCGTTATGTGCGAGCAACGCGTGTGCATTGATGGCTTCGCGAAGTGCAAGCTGGAGTAGAACCTGACGCTATCTTTCCTCATTTTCTGTTTGCTCGGGGCGTTAATATTATGAAAGATACTTCCATACGTGTATACTTTCAATCCCTGTTAGCGTTTGTGTGGACTCGTTTCAATTTTTTAATCCTTTAAATATTTTATACAACCGAATGTCCATTTTTAGGTCGCTAATATGTTAATTGATGGCCTCGAAGTAAGAATTTGTACAGTTTCACTGAATTGCGGTACCTTTTAAAGATTAGTAAGCTATATTTATTTCGATCTCATCTCTGCAATTTAAATAATTCCGATATGGAACCGGTCATTTGACCGGTGGTGGTAGAGTTAGAGTTAATAAACAGGATATCTGTGACGCGAGTGACGGCACCTTCTATTTTGATCTGAAAATCCACGAATTACGGCCGCGTCGATCGAATCTCTCTCCTCTCCTCCCGGCGTTGAGAGATCGCGGGAACGAGTGCGGGGATCGATCGCAAGTATTCCGACATCGCGTGCTGCTGTCTGCGAGTCCGAAGGAGAATAATATCGGTGGTCTTTGGTCGGCGTGCCGGCCGATTTGTTCGCCATCCATCCACGTCGCCTTTCATTATCTTTAATTACAACATGTCCGCGACGACAACGACTTCTGTGCGTGTGCGTCGTCGATAATCGGCAGCATCGGGGCCGATCGTGTTACTTTTCGTCGCGCGCAGCCCAAAAATAAACGACGACCCGGTCGCAATCGTGAAAGGGTTATCAGTCAACGCTATTTGCAGAGGTTCTCGCGACGATATCACCCTCCGACGATATACTATATCCGGTAATATTGGGGGACGAGGTTTGTGCTCGACGCGCACGCCCGCAACGATAGGCGTCGCGCCGTGAAAACAATCGCGAGCGGTTTTTGCTCCCTACGGCCTTTGGTAAATACAGCAGGTTTATTTTCTCGTGGAACAACAGACTCGATATTTTTCCAAAATCCTCATCGATATTCCTGGCCTGTTGACCGAACAAAACCGCCGCATTGTGTGGCGCTCGTACGGATCCGAAAGCACTCGCGATCATTCCGAATATACAGTTAGGAACGAAACTGATCACACACACTTTAAATCAGAATAACTTTTTAAAAAAAATGCATTTGGTGGGAATTGTGAAAAACAATAGTAAAAATTGATTTTTATTACACGTCATTTACTAAACTAATTCTAGCCTTACAGAGAAATCGAAGTCGTTTGGTCCATTCGTGAAAACGTGATTCTGATTTAAAGTGTGTGCCCAGTTTTGCTCCTAACTGTAATTTCTTTGTACTGCTCGTTTAATTTATTCGTGAGAAATTGAGCGATTGGACGACGATTTTTAAACCATTGTCTTATGAGAATGACTTGTGTAAACTTAAGTCCCTTACATAAACGTCAGACAGAGGAACTGAAACTGATCGTGTGACGGATAACAGACATCGGCTCGCGGTAGGAAACAGTCAGTGGCGTAATTGACAATTATGGTCGGCGACTATCTAATCCAGTCTCCCGATACGATCTGTTGTCCCGCGAGTCCTTGGCGCTCGCGATTGTTCGGTATGCGCCTGAACGCGATCGGAAACCGCGCGTAGGAGGAATGTTTCGATAGCCTTGAACGAGCTCTGTTCTCAGCGACGCACGCTTTCCGATGTGCGTATATCGTCGTGACCTTTGGCCCACATCCTGCTGCCTTAATCGACGCCCGGAGAGAACAACGAATTCGTTTTCTCGGGAACAACAGCGCGCGCGGAGCCGGGGAACCGTATCGCCTGATGGGAAACGGTGTACGCGCCGGCCGGTGCATGCTGGCACCCGTATGCATTGTCAACGCGCGATTGCAGCGTCGGTGGTTTTGACCAACCTCAAGGTGATGCATTCGCTGCGAACGAAACGGTTCGAACACGCGTCGGCGCAGATAATCGCTAAAAAATTCGGAGTGACTCAGAGCATTGTCGTTAATTGCATTATGTTCGACAATTTTACAACAAAAAGTGTAGATTCAGAAATGTTCACGCTCGTGTTTGAAGTTCCTCCAGGGTGTTGTGAATATTATTAGATAATAGAAACACGGAGGATTATTTTATTCAAGTTCGAGCGCTCTCTTGAATAATACCGAAGGGACGCGCACCCCAATGAACCCGAGGAACTTTCTTGAATGGCTGATATATGTATAAATGATTCCGGGCTTTCAGCGAGGCGTAGGGCGAGCGAAAGCGAAGAAAGGGGACCATGGGGATGGACGAAGAAGTGGTTTCTTTCGCGCGGGCATGGTCGGGCTCGTGCGGCCCGCCGTCTAAAAATAAACGGCGCATTTTAATAGCAAGGACGACGGTTTTCATTACGAGCGATGCGCAATAAAAGAAGAGGTAAAAGCAGGAAGCGGACGAAGCCTCGGCATACATACTGCGCGGCGCTGTAAAGTTACGTTAAAGGCCGGCTGTAAAGCTTGCGGAAGGCACGCCGGGCGACCGTTGTTTGTGTCATTATCGACGTCGTATATCGAGTGGCGCGGGACATTCCAAAGTATACGCCCGATAACGGGCAGCTGTTCACGAGCACAGGCCCCCGAAGAGGGGAGCGATAAACCCGGTGAAAACGACGGGTATTACACAAACGTTTCAACTATCCAAACTTTCTGGGGAATCTTCCCGGGTCTACAGTTTGCTTCCGCCTCTCCCGCCCCCGCTATCAAATAATCATTCCGTTGACCGTCGTATCTGCCGGCTCGAGCCTATAATCGATTCGGACACCGCTACGAAACACTCGTTTCGTTCTGGCTCGGCTCCAGAACGCCACAAGCAAATTGATCTCGCGCGGGCCAAGCGTCGCAAATTCCCGATGACAGCTTCACTCCCGTACCTCTATTAGACCATCATACCTTTCTTTAGACTCGGATAAACCTATTATTAAGTCAAATGTTATTCCGAAACGCTGCAAACTTCTAGTCGGCGACTGGTGCTGCTGGGATGGAACGTTTCCCGATCACAATGGACGTTGATTAGAAAGCCGCACTCGATAAAGCTGCAGACTCATGTCGCGTCACGGGACACGCAAACGGGATTTTTCCATAAACGAGCGGAGCCGCGACAAGAATCGACGATGTCACAGTTGCACGCCACTCCCCGATAAAAAAGAAACGCTTATCGCGATTCCACGGGAGCCTCTCGTGTGCGCTGATACGGGGTTATTAAAAAAAAAAAAAAAAAAAAAGAAATGCGAAACACGAGAACCCGATCTCCCGTGGATCGGGAACGCTGCGGGACGCGGGACGAAAAAATTAAATGTCCCCTCGGCCCCGAGTATCACGGTAACACGAGGCTGTTAAAATTGCTCGTGATAGCGCACACGGTCCAGCTGTGCCACGACCGATGAAGCCGTGTGTACAATGGGACAACGAAGGGTGCCACCGAACGATGTGTAGAATCATGAGAACATGGTGGCTGAGGGGGGACACTGGGAGGAAGGGCATTCTGTTTCGGGCGCCCCAACGAGTTTGACGCGATGACGCGATGCATTCCAGAGACGAGGGTGGAAAGGCTCGCGTGTCTACGAACGTGCTTCACGTCGGACCCCTCTTTTCTACGGTCCCCCCCGCCCTCGCAAAGCCTGCTGACTTCTTTCGGTGACGGTCACGGCTACCTGCTACCCTCCAGATGCGACAGAACGCCTGGCCGCACGGAACCCGATCCTGCCCGCCTTTCCTTCCCTCGACCAGGCTGCGAATATTGCGATGCGTTCATGGCACAGGTCGAGGTAGGCGTTCGGGACAAAAATGAATGTCTAATACGAAACTGAATGGACTTTGGAGGAGTTCCATTTCACAGGAGTATCATTCTCCGGTTACTAAGGTGATTCAAAGAATACAATTGAATTTGTTGGAATTGATTTGGACAATTTCATTGGCAGTCAAATACGAAGCTAAATGGACAGTACAAGAACTTCATCACCCACAATTTCAGGAGTATCATTCTCCAGCCTTCAAGGTGATTAAAAGAATTGAATTTGTTGATCGCTGTAGAAAATGTACCAGAAACGAAAGCAAACGTCGCGGATCAGGAAGATCAGAAGATCAGAGCGCTATCATACTCGAGCTGGCTCGGGCCCGGCGATACGCAATAGCCCGACTGGCTCTCATTTATCTCTATAAGTGGAACACCTACTCCAGCGGTCTAGTGTCCTAGGTCAGCCCATAAACTTTACAGCCGTAATTTATTAACTCCCTGCGCAATCACGCGTGAGAGGCGCTGTCAATGAGCAATAAACGGGCGACGTCAGGTTATGGATCTGGCTGCGAAGGACTTTGCTTTCGGTCAGCTGCTAACGGGAAACCATCCCGATAGCCGATCCACGAATAATCGACAGTCTAACGTTCAGAAAAAAAGAACAGAAGCCACAGGAATCGTGATGTCCATTAAACGCTGCAGATGGAGGAGCTTGAGGAAGAATTAGGGGACATGTGACTAAGAGGTTCGAGGAAAATGAGAGCGGCCAGATGCGGCTGAATGAAGTCAGCAGCAACTCGGGAGAACCCCAGATGACACTGGATTCTTTTTCAGAAAGGGAACCGTTGTCCAAGAACGTTCGGAGGATCCGTGGAGGCTGTGAATCCATTATGAGACCTAATCTCTTTTTGCTGGATCATTTACACAGTAGAGCCATTAGAGGAATAGAAGAGTAACGACACATCGCTTTTGTCTTGCCAACAGTCTGAAACGACGAAGCAACTTTTTATTTGGCTACAGTGTCCTGTAATTGACGAAGAAAATTTGTATTTTCTCATTCGAGATGTAAAATGCTTGATTTAAAAAGAATTAGCAAGCAGCTTGTCAAGGTGGCAGGCCGTGAGGAGGCTAGCTGCGCCCCCAGGGACTAGCTCCTTGCTCCCGGAAGCCTGGGACCCATTTCTAACCGGTCGAGAGCGTCCAGGCCGGTCCAGTCCGGTCCGTGTCCACCTCCAAAAAGTGATCGGGCCTTCGCCGGCGGATCTGTTTTTACGATCGAGCGGCGTTCCGGCTTTCTGGAACGGGTTTGCGGGTTGCGCGTTGTTGTAAAACGAGATTTGTGTGTGAGAAAGGAGCGTCACGATGGAAGGGGGCTCCCCCGAGTCGGTCGACAGCGGTGGCGGTTAGTTGCGCAAGCAGCGCTCTGAGCTGGTTCCAGCGGAACGGCAACAACATTTATTGCCTGCGGTTCCCTACCATCTCTCTCTCTCTCTCTTTTTCTCTTCTCTCCCCTCTTCCGCTCTGTTACTCCCTTGGTGTGTATCCATCTCTTTGGTTCTCCATCGCGCGCCAGACTCGGTGACTCAGTACCAGAGACTTTTTACCGCGGTCGTCTCGGTATCTTTGGACCGTGAGCGTCTATTTCGAACGAAAGAAACGAGAGAAAGGGGGATACAGTGTCCTCTCCGTAACTGTGAAAACCTCGAGTCTGCGGAGTCACAGTTTCAGCAGAGGTACTGCATTCTTTTTAATGTTCCGAACGTATAGATGGGGAGGATGGATCCTGAAGAAGGGAACAGACTTGAAAAAGTTACCCGCTGGGAGAGGCAGGGTCAGTCTGTTCAACTTCAAGGGATCGGCTCGAAAGTTCCCTGCGGAGCGGCGGCGACGACTGCAACTTCGATGCGTATCTTCGCGCGACCTTGAAACTTTGCGACCCTATCTCAGTCGACTAGGAAACGCATTCTGCTATCTTCGGAGAGTGTACCGGGGTCTCGCGTGCACGGAAACGTTTTCGGAGCGATGCACGTTGTAGTAAGACTCGTCTCCCGGCCTCTTCGCGAGACACGTCTTGAGAACGTGTCGTGCCGGCAGGCGAACTAGACGTTATTGTGGCTAATGAATAAGGCGGATCCGGTCTCGTACGGATGCCGGAATGGCTTCGAAGCTCGACGGAACGCTTTGGGAACACCCTCTCGTAATTATCTCTCGGCGAGGAACCGTTATTCAAAGGGGTTCAGTTGGCGTGCCCTTTATCTCTCTTCTTCCTATCTCGCGGGGCTGAGGCGTGGAGAATCGTAGAGCGTCGACGACGACGTCGCCAATAAATCAGAAAGACTGAGGAATGCTAATGAAACGGGCCGCCGATAGGGGTAATCGACCCTGTCTCACGTCCTTCGGACTAGAAACTGACCTCCACGCCGACGGGAACGAGGCCAGGTCACCTGGGCGAAGCGCTATAAATCTTCGGGACCCGTCCGGCGGAGGTGTTCTTCGATTAACCGGCTGCATCGCGGCAAATTATCCTGCCCGTTGGATTAACGAGATCGCTCTCTCTGTCTCTCCTCTACCTCTCGACCCGCTAAGCCTGAGATGACCCGAAAGTCGAGCCATGGGAAGACCGCTTAGCGGTTTCCTGTCCCTCGGCCGCGTTTCCACGTAAATCACCGTCGACAGACTCGAGACTCTCGAGGAAATATAATTCCTACGTTCTTCCTGCGAATTCGTTTTTCTTCCCCTTGGCGGACGCGCAAACAGGAATCGCAATGTCACTGGTTGGACTATACTATCGCTATTCCCCAATAGTCTACTCTATTTGGGAAAATCCAAAATTGTGAGAATTGAACTGTCAGAAGAATATGCTTGATGATTTGCTGCAGTCTAGAGCGAGGCACAGAGCGGCGAACAAGCGGCTCTGAGAGTTGATACGCGTGTAGGAATCGCCTCTCAATCACCGGGAACACGGAACACGGAGCCTGCAAAAAGGGGAGACAGGAAGAACGGGAAAAATCTTTTTCCTGCACGGCTAAAAGTTGCAGCCAGACAATGACTCGGCCGAAACGGGTAGCGGTAAAAGGTCTCCGCGGGCTGGAGAGGGAGAGAGAGAGAGAGAGAGAGAAAGAGAGAGAGAGAGAGAGAGAGAGAGAGAAAGAAGCGCCGAGGATCTGTCACGGTCAACGGCCAGAACACAATAGAAACGCGTCTGGATCGCTCCAGCGGAACAAACCGATGCGACTGAAAGGGTCTCAAGGAGGATCACGCGACAGAACCGTACCGTCGAACGTTGTTACTCGTGGAAAGGAAACGATAGTGAAACTTGCGTCTTCCTTTCTGTTACGCAACAGACAGTTCTTCCGGATCTGTGCTGGCGAAAAAATTCGATCCCTGCATTCCAATTTGAAGAACCTGAAGAACCAAGTAGCAAAGATTCTCACGGGCTCGTAAGAACATCGGAATGCATTTCGCAATTTTTTACAAAGTTTAAAAACAGGAAAGAGAAATTTTCTTGCATGGTTACTTGCGTAGCTCGGTGAGTAAGACTACTAAAGGAACAAGGGAGACTCCGTCAATATACTCCATAATATTTTTAATATTCTAAAATTCAGTATTTTAAAATTTCATCTCGGTTCCTCGAAGAATCGCCACTCGGTCCCCAAATCTCAATTGTTAATCGCGATCGATCCTCGTCCAATTTTCTCGATTCGCGTCGAATTCCCGGACGGGCTGACTCACCGTCCAAACGAAATCGAAAACTGGTTCGTTGGAACGAGACGAGAAACGCTGCCGAGCTCGATAGTGATTCAGGATGACGTAGCACTGGTCCGTAAAAAGCGGTCGGGAAACGGGCAAGGATGTATTTCGGGGGCCCCGAAGATTCTTCAGGAGTGGGGACGATGTCCTGACGGGGCGATCGCGTCGTCAGGACCAGGAATAGCTTACACAACCTCGTGCAAGAGCTGGACGTGCACGGCGCTTGTTACGGCCCGGACGATAGATAAGGGTCTGACACGATATTAAGGTGGCTCGACCTCGCGTGATCGCTGGCTCGGCGAACCCTGGAACGAGTAATTGCATCTTTTCGGACCTGCTCGACGAGCTTCTTCCAATTCTGTGCTTCTTGCCGCGATTTCTCGATCGGGGAGCAAGAAGATTCATACTTATGATCGGTCGAAGGCAACGGGGGAGAAACACCGTGAGATTGAAGGCTGCTACATTGTTTCTTCTACCGTTTGCACGAAGAGCTGTGGGGCTTAATTGGCAAAGAGAGGTTTACTTCACCACTGTGTTTAATCATTTTTTAGTCACCTGGTTCTTGAACTGGTTCTTGGCAGAGGTTTCCCAGAGCCTGTGAGCTGTACGATTTCTTAAACATTGTGCAGTGTGTTAATTGTCTGAGGACGCCACAGATGTAGTTCTTGAACTGTCAATATCATGTGAATCCAATAAACTGAAAAAATTTAGTACATCTGGATGTTTCAGAAGGTCTCGCGATCTCTTCGTATTTAATTTAACACCTAATGGAACCTCCTGTTCAAAGAAATCTCTCCTTGACTCCGAAAGACCTCGATTCAGGCCAAAGATTTCTGCGCAAACATCGTCTATGTCCAACTCTGCTCAGAGAATAAAAAAAAGCAGCGTTTCCTTGGATTGTCCAGCTCGAAAACAGATTTCGTATGCAAGGATTGTTCCGGGGGTTCGAAATAACCGATGCCAGGCCAAAACCGGCCAAGCTGACGTCACGGGAGTCCTTTGCGAGGATCCTCTGACGTCAGGAGCATGAAGCGCGGCTTCGCTCGCAGGCATCGTTACATAAAGGTATATCCCATCGGGTCTATTAACGGGCCAAACAAGGAAATTCCTAGTGTATTTCGACCGTTCCGTAATTAAAGCCGGTGCAGCAACGGTGCACGCGACGCGCATCAAGAATAAGGAGCCCCGCCGAGTCTTCCGCGTTTCGGAAACGCGTGTCGCCTTGTTCGGCCCGTTCCATTTCTCTAAACTCGGCCAAGGCAGGGTTGCTGCGATCCTCGGAGTCTAGTCATGCGACGATGACGCCGCGACAGCTGTCCGACCGCGAGTCGCCTGTGATTTGCATGGGATCCGTCTTAGCGATTTGCGTCATCCAGCAAACAATGCCACCGGCCGGGCCGTTCATCCTCGAACCGGTTCCGACGATGGACCATCGCAAATTGGAATTGGAGACGTTGTTGGTGCTGATCAAGTTCACCTCTTGCAAGGATAATGAGGTCCACCTCTTCCAAGGATAACGATATCCATCCAAACGTCATCCTATGTCCATCATCAATTCGCGAAACGTGATAATTAGACTGCGGTTATTGTTGTTTGTAATATCTTTAGTAGGCTGACAGTAGTACAACAATATTTTAAAATTGTTCTAATGTCCTTACTGTTTTCAGTTACACCTACTTATTTTTCTTAACGCGTTCGCTACCAGCATCTGTTTCGTTGCTTACCTTCCCTGTTCGAAAGTTTTATTAAATGCAACGTACCCAGCAGCAGCGAAAGAAAAATTTCTGTAACATCGTAGGTGGCATCACGGTAGCTAAAGGACGTCTGTTTTCCCTCGAATTTTCGAAAACGCAAGAAGATGTCCAGTTTTTGCAGTGAGAGGACTCGAATCGGAGAATTGGCTGGTCTGGGCGTCGGAATCGGATAAAAAGAAGCGGAGATGAGAAGAAGACGAGTCCAAGGGCCGCTATTAAGAGATAATAAAGAGGCAATTTAGCACGCTGTCGCGTCCCGACCTTTTTCTCGAGCTCAAGGTCAAGTGGGGAACAGAGTTACGTGGGCGGGCCAAATTGCGCGGGCCACGTTCCCATCGATCCGCGTTCGTCAACGTCACCCCTTTGCGGTCTGTCATTTTTCTCCTATCCGAACAACTGTCCGACCACTTTGAACAGCGAGAGAGAACGAGCGAGAAAGAGAGGGAGAGAAGGGGACAGAAGGCCGAATAAGGAGCGCCGCGTGCACAAAGGAGAGGAAACGTCGTTGGAACGTACGCGCTCGTACACGGGGAACGGCGCTCGAGAGTTTTGCGCTTTGTTCGACTCGAGAGAGCGTGTGCGTTCGGTAAGCGGAAAAGGGGTCGGCCCATTGGCGAGCAAGCTGTGCGGGACAAGAAACAAGGCGGATCCCAGGGGCGGCTTTCTGCGAGACCTGGAACGAGAACTGGAACTGGAACCTCGGTCAGTGAACACCAGGACGCGCGACGGGATTATCGCGCACTACAACTAATTTAACCCTCGCCCTCTCTCTGTCTCTCTCTCAGCCTTTGCGTAAATCAGCGCAACTTCGACCCTACGTTCTGCCTCCTGATTCTGCCTGGCCCTCTGTGGCCATTACGAGGCTCCGAGCTCGAGTCGCATAAACGGTAACTGGGCGCGTCGGGACTCGGAATGGACCAGCTACAAATTGTGTTCTTGGGAGCTATAGCTACTTCGGGCTTCGGGTTTTGTGGTCGGACGTACACCTGAATCGTGTTCATTGTTACTACAATTGGGTCTCCTTTGTCTTTAACACGGTCGTATATTACATTAACGACACATATGCATGCGTATTACGTTAACATCAAGTTATCTGAAAATACATTTTTTAGGAACGAGGTACCCTACGATAAAGTTTATGACGAAGATTTGAGATTCTCCATTAAACAAATTATTGAAATTATGAATATGCTTCTGTGGGAGCATACAGAATGGATTTATTTATTCTGTGATGTCTGCATAATTGTTTGTTACACCAGTCGCTTTTAGTAGTGGGTAGCTCGAGTGTGAAAATGAGATTGGAATGGCGTTCTAAAAGTAGAACAGTTCCAGAGACACCGTCAACAGAGTGCAGCCAATTGCAATGTATTTAGAAGCGCTTCCGTCCGCGTTTGATCGAAGGTGCTTCGCAGTCTTCCGCAGGGATTAGAGCAGAGGATTACGTAATGACGAAAAGGACGGCACTGGACGGGGCAGGTGAGCAAGGAATGCAATTAGCCGGTAGAGGCGTCAGTTTCGTTCCTCCGTTTACGTAACCGCAGACACCGATTCGTTTGCTCCACATACGGCTGGTTGGGTACGTAACGTGTAACTGTCCCGCGAGTTATGCCCGCGGATCGCGCGCACGAGTGTGTCGGACACGATAAAATAGAGAAAGGATCGGCGAGGTGTGTACGGAACGCTTTTGTTTCGCGTCAAGTGGTAAACACGTCATTCCCATCGTCGCCGGAGCAAAACCGAGAGAGCCCGGACACCGAAACTGGAAGCCCCGCGGCACAGAGACAAGGGCTACACGAGAATATACACACGTAACTCCGGGAAACATAATCGAAAACTTACAGAGTCTTTGTGTGGGCGAGAGAACGCTGTCAAACGCACCGGACCTACCTACCTCCGTAGAAAGTTAGCCTGGGTCCCCCGGCGTGGCGGGAGGTGTAATTAACGCGAGGCAAGAGGGAAACGGCGTTAACCCGTTCCCCCGCTGACTATCTTTTCGCGTAACAACAGTTTCACTTCTATTACACTGTTTCCCGGTGTGGTCGCGAGCACTCGCGAGCACCGTAATTCGCGGTGAGTCACTCCGCCTTTTACGTACCGGGTGACTAGAAAACGCGCTGGCCAATCGGACTCGTTTCTCATCTTTTTTTTCGGCTGCAAACGATGCTCTTTGCTTGTAACAATACTATGTAAAATCTCTGCCTGAACTTTATCTTTCAGTTTGTCGATTATTACTTGCGATATTCAGATGAAATAAACGCGAAAATGAAGCTGCAAACTGGCTTTATTTCGGATATTTTTTTCAGAATTTTAAATCAGTTATTAAGGATTCGAGTGAACACCTTTGAAAAATCAGAAAATCTGTGACTAAACATACAAGTTTCAACATGATCGGAACATTTAAAGCAGCCCTGTAGATCACTGTCGATCAGCGGATCCTTATGCAAAATAAAAATGTTCTACCTGAGAATTATAACAATATAACAGAATTTTTTAATTCTTCTGATGCCTGTACTGTTTTAAATTACGCCCACTCATTTTTGTTATAAATGCATGAAATTCGCTGTCTAATCACTGTACTAGTGGTTGACATTTCCCTTCTGTTCATGTTCGTCTCACTTCGGCTCACAGAATAGTCAGTTAGAGCGTTTACTATAGGACACCGAGTGCGCTCGGTTAGATTATATAATATATGTATGTAGGTATTCAGCCGGTTGTGGAAGTTTTTCCACGTGGTGTTTACCTCGGACCAGACTATGCGCCTCGAGGTTAACGATATTTCACATAATTGGATGAAACTAGTTTACCTACTTCGTAATTCGTTCCATTTTAGGAGCGACGCTTCGACCGAACAGGCGCAATCAGGCTACCCTTCTCGGCAATCTGCCACGGGGCAGCTAATGGGGCCCCGGTTCGAAATTCGAGAAATCGCTGCAGAAGATCAAGCGGGTCAATAATGACCCTGACCATTAGCCGCGAGAAAATTACAGGCCCGAAATTTCCCGAGCATTTTTCGGGGGATCCGGTAAGCTACTTAGGATTCTCAGGATCTAGCGAAAAAGCAGATCTTCGAACACTCGACGGACGACCGAGTTATTCCTTCGAGAAAGACAATGTTAATAACTTGCTCTCTATCTGTGGTGTGATCGGCGCGGACAATATCGCTGCAGATTTAATCGGGGACCTATCTGGAACAGATCAACTGGCCGACTCTATAAATCTCGCTCGTGATAAGTGGCGCGACGTTTAAATGGAAATGATTCCCGAGCACCGCGTGCGAGAATGCGCGTTCACGCTCCTTGGAAACGCGAACGTAATTTATGCGACGATAATAAAATTCCTACCGGATCGGGGATATAACGAGGATGAAGAAAGTGATAAGAGGAGAAACGCTAGACAAGAATAGCAATGGTTATTGAGCTGAGCGTAACGTGCATCAATTAAGTTCCTCTGGTGTGCGTACGTTGAATGTGTGAGACACAACTGTTTCTATGGGGACAGCGGAGAATTGAGACAAAGGAGCTGTAGAGAAAGTGTACAAGCTGATGACTAGACTTGCGCATTGACACAAATGACGATTCGACGCGATCCAGAGGTTCGGGAGGTGTTTCAAAAGTGTTCCCATGGTCGGCAGGATTCGCGAGGTGGGAAAGGCGACTTCTTCAGGTCGGTTATCAACGGTACCCGCAGCCAGGAGGCGCAAGAAACGGAACAGCGGTAACGTCAGCGATTCCCATCGTGCTGGGAGATCGAACGTTGCCGGACGAGAGTGAAGACCGGGCCGGAGGTCAGGCCCGGCCTGCTTTCATGGTGCGGCACGGACCTTTGCGGTCTCCGGGGCCCCCGAGAGCTTGTTCCTTTTCTTCGTTTTCGCTCGGTCCCGGTCCCCGCCGCCTCTTTTTCTTCCACTGGCCGGGTCCGGCGGATACACAGCGTAGTTATGCGTTACACATACACCCAGGACTGCATAATACATAATGTCCGAACGTAGGCAGGCGCTACATGGTCAGGTAAATGGGAGCCGAACCTGTCGAACCGGTTTTCCCTCTACAGCCCGTCCCCCTCTCCCTTCCCTCGTCCAGCGTTCCTCTTGTTCTGCCTCGAACGTAGATACGCGCCGAGTATGTGTTCCCTCCATCTTCCTCGCCGCCTCTTCTCGACGATAGACCATCGCCATCGGCATCGACCATCAGCCTCTGCCCACGATCCGCTCGCTAATTCGACCCGCTGCCAGCTTGTTGCAACAAGGACTGTACGCGTTGTACACCGTTCACGCAGCAGCAGAAGAACGGCCCTTAGGGTACCATGAATAGGGTTAGCACAATTTGTTCCTCGATGCCAAATTGATACGGTGGTAAGTAGCCAACGTGATGGACACGTCTGGGTTAGGTATTAAACTGACGCACAAGTCTCTCTAGAATTATTATTATCGTTATTTTCATTGACTTCCAACCACAATCTACTCTGCCACGTAGTTATACGCGGTCTTCGTTTCGGATATTTCGTCGACCACCACCGTCGCGGCTCTGCAGAATTCCAGGATTGAAATCAGGCAGGATTAACAGCGTCGACGCAGGCGAATAGAATTAAACGGCGGTTGCATAAAAATGTAAAAGCGGCGCGTTCGTATCTCCGTTTTTTGCGTTCCGATCGATTCGCGGAACTGCGGCACGTAACGCAGCCAACGTTCTCGAATTAATGAGGCCGGGGGAACGCGTATCTGCACGTTCTCCGAGAATTTCCTCGGCACGGTGTTTATAAGCGGATCATCGGGACGGGATGATTTGCGATGCTGATCGACCCCGGTTTGTTATTGTGTTTTGATCCAGGCGATCGAGGATCTACACACGCCAGAAACGGTCGAGGAAGAAACGAGGGAGGGTCCTCGCGTTGCCGCCCGACGAAATCGAAAACGTTCCCCTACTCACGAACGGAACGAACGAGCGATAAAAGCGCCGTTATGTTAATTGGCCGGCGCGGCGACTCCGGATTAATTTACCCCAGAAAGATAGTATCGGCGCGCCAATTACCGCGGCTGAGGTCCGCGTCAACTTCTATCGTGTTATGCCGAAAAAAAGAACAGAGATGCTCGGTTGGTAACACCTATCAACGC
The DNA here is from genome assembly GCA_028455605.1 of Lasioglossum malachurum. Taxonomy (NCBI): domain Eukaryota; kingdom Metazoa; phylum Arthropoda; class Insecta; order Hymenoptera; family Halictidae; genus Lasioglossum; species Lasioglossum malachurum. The sequence goes on along the minus strand of CM052317.1, from coordinate 18,782,605 downwards.
TATCATCTAGCCGGGTAATTATCCGACTGAGATCTGAAACCGGAACGCCCGGTGACGCCCTTCCTGGAACATGGAAACTGGCTCGCGAACGATTCCGTAGAACCCATCTGTGCCTCGGGCTAGACTAACTGGTCAGACAGCGATCAGCTGCGAGTATAGTTCGGCTGAGCGAGGCGGGACAGCGGGGCGCGTGCGCGGGGACTCATGCCAGTCTTCTGGGGAGCCAATCCGGCTCTCGTCTAGCGCGTTCTGCTACTGTATCGACTGTAGTTGGTCAGAGGTGGACGGAGGGTCTAGCAATTTAGAGGGTGCCCTCAGTGGACATGGTTCTCTAAGGGCGAACTGCTTGCTAATGGAGCTAGATGAAGATTTAGGTTCCATCCATACATCATTCTATACAAACGAGGACAACGTAGGGGTACCATCAGGTTCGAGTCTACGAATCTGAGCACAATTAGTAGACTGTGGATCCTCATGCGAAATAAAACTTGACCCATTCAATTGAATCCGATCCATTTTTGTGATAAATGCATCGAATCCGTAGTCCAACGATCGGAATCGGTCAGCTACCTTGACGAACTCTTGCGGAAGGGAGTGGTGGAGGAACGCAGACTGGTAATTGTTAGTTTGTCGCGCGGTGTTGTTCTGGGTTGTGCATTAACGTGCATGCTTATTCCTGGCCGAGACGTTCGCGTCGCCGATCGTAGAATTCACGGCGGCGCGTCCGAAACTGGCGGAAGTTCCCCGAGAAGCTGGCTCATCCGGCCATCCTAGCAATCCCTTCTACGCCTCTTTCAGGGAACCGCTCGGTGACGCGCGCTTAGAATCCAGAATTCGTTCGCACAACCGAGCGAGCTGGGTTGACGGAGGCAGGGCCCGATGCCTAGCACGTTCCGGAGGAATGCCTGCGCGAGCGCCGCTCCGGCCGAGCCGAGCGGAATACCAAATGGCACAGGCCAACCCCGGGGGCTGGGGTTCTGGAAGGCTGCCGTGCGTTTCGCGGCCCCTCGCCACCTTAAAGACCGATAGCACCGTCCTGGTGTCACGAACGAGGACACTGCGACGTCTGGCTCCCAATTTTACACTCGAGATGGAGATCAATCGGCGGAGACAGGGTAGCATTCTCTGCGCTGATGGACCAAATCATTTGTGTAACGTGGAACAGGTGGACAGGAGCCTATTGGGTTCTTAACGTTGCTGGGTACATTTACAGTTTCTATATTGATCGTTAAAGAAATAAGTATACAGAGGCAGCACCCTCCAAGTTGCTAGAATCTTCGGGAACAGCTGGTTGTAGCTAAAAACATCGATACAGTGCGAAGCAGGTGGACCCTATTGGTTTCCTAACGTTGCTAGGCGAATTAACAGCTTCTATATTGATTGTTAAAGAACTGAGGATATAGAGGTAGCATTCTCTAAGTTGCTGGAGTCCCTAGGCACATCTGGTTGTAGCTAAAAACATGATACAGAGCGAAGCAGGTGGACCATATTGGTTTCCTAACGTTGCTAGGCGAATTAACAGCTGCTATATCGATCGTTAAAGAGCTAAGGATACAGAGATAACATCCTCTAAGTTGCTAGAATCTTCAGGCACATCTGATTGTGGTTCTCCTCTTGGTTTCTCATTGAACCGTGTTGCTCTTTGAAGACAAGCATCATCGTTAGCAAGGAGAGTTTATTACGAACAATACTTTTGAGACTGCTGTAGTAGATCTTGAAAACGATCACGGGCTCCGTTGAGTCACGAGACTAATCTGTTCGATTCCGATCTCGCATTCTCGGAAGTCTCGCGGAGACGCGATTGATCTAGCGTAGAAAGGGAACGAGAGCAGGTCACGAGGAGGCAAATAACTCCAAAGGGAAGATCCAGGTCAGAGATACCTAACGCGACGGCAGAGCAGCGGTTCCATCAAGAAATTCCTGTTTTTCCAGCGGTCGTTTACGGCGAAGACCGAAGAAGCGTCTCTCCCGAATAATCATGCACATGTCTCGGGCGCGGGCGGGCGAAAAGCTTTCTTCGGGATCGATGTCTCGAGCATCGTTCTCTCCAAGGTTTGCCAGCGTCGCGACGCGGAACGGCCTGTGCTACGCGACAGGTCCCCGGCGCGGCTCTTCGCCGCGAATAAGTGTGCTGACAGCCCCGGAGAGTTTACGACGACGCCGGCGAACTTTACGGAGCCGCTGTAACCCAGAATACCCCGGCTCGTCGGGTTGGTTCTAGTCACGACGCGGTTAGCATTCAGGAAGGAGAAGGGCGGACGACGACGGGGGGAAAGTTCGCAGAGAGACGAGTCGAGAGGCGAGTCGAATAACTGGTTGTTCCAGTTTCTGGCGTTACGTTTAACGCCGGATACTCTCGGCTAGCTGATTCTCCTCGCTCTTCTCTCTCTCTCTCTCTCCGTTCCTTTGCATCTCTTTCTATGGAAGTGGATGCTGCACCGTATCGACGTGGATCCAGTACACGTCACACAGAACACTTTAATGAAAATATTGGACGACCAGACACCGTGAGATCTCTCTTTCACTGTTTACGACCTGGATGCGGATTTCGTGCGTCATTGAGCACCGAACGTGCTCTTTAAACGTTTTATTCAGAGACTCTGCTTTGAGCGACGATTATTGGGACACTCCGGCTGCGAACGATCGTTCTGTGATACGATTTTTACTGTTTTGTACGGTCGTCTGTAAGCAGGAATGGTTTCCTTTATACTTATTTTTCTTGTTTGGACAGCTGGCAGATATTTACATTATATTTACACTATAGTGGGCGAGCATATATAAGGGAGCATATTCAAGTTCCAATTTTGGGGACTGGTATGTTAACACTAAACCTACCGAGCGCTAAAAGCAATTAAAACGTTCTACCTTACAGAAATGACAGGGCTCTATTTATTTAGATTTTGTGCAATTTTTATTACAATGTGTGCTCGGATAAAGAAGTTTAGCGAATCAATTTTCATGTAAGCAACTTCGTAACTTCAATAATCCTAAGATGAAAAATATAAAACCGGTCATTTGACCGTCGTCGTTAATTGTGCGAAAAACGACCGCACTTCAGCTACATGACCATCAGGAAGATAGGTCTTAAGGAGAACTAGCAACGACCACCATAAGGCTCAACAACTAGCGAGGGTCGAGCGAGCGACTTCGTGCCACAAAGTCCGCAACGTTCGAAACGTCAGAACTTTACGACCCGAACATAAAAAGCCGTCTGATTAGGCGGTCCAGCGGTTGGATTATTAAAACCATGAGTCCGGGGAGGTTTCCCGTGTCCCATATTCCAATCCTCCATCCTCCATTCCATCGTCCATAGGGCAGGTTTACGAGGACGACATCGCCGAGCGACCGTAACCTCCTTCCAAGACCGGAATCGATGCGGCAAGATGAATCGAACCGAACTTTTTCGCTAGAACTCCGCGGACCTAACCGCCGCTTCTAAAAATACCCGGTAGCCGCCTAGCATCGAGGTCGTCACGGACGGACGGGAACAATCGAAGAGAGAAGAGCGCGTCGCAGGGGGAAAAACGCTGAGACTGTGAGTTCGCCGTGCGCACGGCAACACTACCATCACCGATTGCCAGAGCGCGGGAAAAAGAGGGAGATGATTCGCTCTGGAACTTGGAAGGTCGACGCGAAGGGCGAGAAAAACCTTCCGGGAAACTTCCCCGAAGTTATCGGAGAATCTCCAAGCATCTTCCTGGATCTAGAACGCTCCCGAAACCCTCTGCTGGCTTGGAAAGACGAGATCGATGGTCTTAGGGTGATCGGGTCATGGGAGGAGTGCTTCAATTTTTAGAAATTGGAGCGAAGATTACACCTGCGCCTTCTTTGGGGATCGGAGTTCATGCCGGGAATGTGGAGATTGGTCTACAGAGTTGGGGTTGTAAATTGTATTCACTTCTGAAAGTATGACGAATGACAATTCTCGTCACTTCATTGTGATCATCGTAAAAGGAAGACTAAAAAATAATATTCACACATTTCATCCCTTGATTACTGACTGAAAAAAGATTCTACTGCTACTATCAAGATTGCTAAATTTTTATTGCATCTTTACTTGGAATACACTTATAAAGCCAATGATAGGTGAATAGAACGATGGAGTGGACAGGGTAGAATTGATTCACGGCTAACCAGGTCGCCAAAAGAATGAAGGGCTTGGTGAAATTCCGTAGCGTGTCGGGGTTGAAGTGGAAAAAGCCAGCACAGATCAGACCGGGTTCGTAGTTCGGTGGCGCGCACCGGCTGTTTGCCTTCCGCGTAGGAAAAACCGTGGGCCGAAACAGCTCCCGACGCCCGCTGAAAAACGTCCTCGTGCTGCACTCGGTGAGAACGAGCCGATCGCGTTTCACACCGAAAGAAACTGCGCCCCGGCACTCGCTCTTCCAAGTGGAGCAAGAAAGGGAGGATCTGCGAGAGCGGAATTGTTCCGTTGATATCGATCGCGCCACTGTAATTTCACTTCTCTGCTTTAGACAGGACCTGGAGCTTCCGAAGGGGTGGCTCTCTTCGAACCCTCGACTGAGAATACTTCCGATGAAAGCAGCCTCCCGTGACGATAACAATTTTTTTCAGAGCCGCTACACTCCGGAGAATATGTCCTTTAAAATTGCAATGATTGTTCGAGCTGCGAGTGTTTGGAGTGTCACGAAGGTATGCTACAATGTATTCTTACGGTCCTTCGAAACTAGTGGGTAGAGAGTTCTTATCTTTTTACTGTGTCTTCAGAATATCTATTGTTATATTTTGTCGACTTTTAAGAAAGTGGAATGAGCTAAAATTATGTTTTTAATTAAAACAGCCTTTGTAGATCCAAAACAAATGAAAATTATGCAAGCTTCCGCAGTCTAGTAATATTCTCAAGATTTGTGTTTATCTCTGATAAGGAACCATCATTTCTGACATTACCAGGCTGCCACTTTGTAAGAAAATTTTTTTCATACGTATAAGGATCGTTAAAATGCTCAGTTCAATTAGTTTTGAGCACCTCCAAAATTCTGGACAGGTGGACAAGGGACACCGAAGGGATGTAAACCATAACAGCTCATAACTGGGATCGTCGGGACCATTTCAAACTTTTCTTAGGCAGTCTCGGCTCGTGAAAAGACCGCGAAAAGTCTAAACAAAGGCCCGACATCGTAGCCATTCTCTTCGGCCGGAGGAAAATCTTGAAACCCGGGAAAGTTTGTCGCCGAGACCAGAATAGCCGGGGTAGAAGAAGAACAAACAATTTTTGCGAATTTCCGGCGGGAGAGGAGGCTCTTATTCAAAGTTTCCCGGCTGGAGGGTTCAGCGAACTACCCCCGGAGGAGTTTCGGGTGGAGCAGAGCAAGGCTTCTCCAGGGAATTTGTATTCATCCCTCCTCCTCCTCTCGGTAAGATCGCGGAAGCGGATTCTCATCAGAGCGAGATGGGGAGAGTGGTCGATCCTCCACAGGTGGGCAGAGGAACGATATTTTTACAAATTCCGGGGGACGTTTCCGCTCGCGGAATCCAAACGAGCGACGATCCGACAGGAGGAGCGGCGTTTTTGCGAACGGAAACTCGCTCGGTTCCCGGGGCGGAAAAATTCCTGAGGGTCCAGACTCCGGTCGTAAAGCGCGGCGTCGTTAAACGCCGCGGCCCTTTGCCCCGGATACGATCGTTTCGTTAACTTCGGGCACCCGGTCGGGGACGAGATAGCTGGGCGAAGGGGGCAGAGGGGCTGGAGCACGATGAGGAAGTTTGTTGCAAAGTTTATGCGGCTCGAGGCCGGACCCGAGGAGAGATGGAATTGCGACCGCGCCGGTTTTATGGGCCGTTTCGTTTTACTTTCCTCGTAAAAAATCCTCGCGCCGTCGTTACACCGCGGGAAGACCGGGGGGAAGCGTGCGAGAGGGGTCAGGGCGATTAAAAGCGGGCCTGATATCGGGCCTGGTCTCGCGGATGCGGGACCAAGCTTTCGAAGCGAAAAATCTTTTTATTTTGTAACAAGTGGAAATCAAATTGAATATTTCAAATTTAATAGGTGTACGCGGTCTTCACTGCGGCGTCGAATAACGGGCATGCCCCGGATAACAATGCTCACCGGAGGGTACACGATTGTTTCCGGTTTCCCAGCCATTCCTCGACAATGGCGCGGCGAGACTTATTTATCATCTTGTTCGGCGTTGTTCCGCGGAATGTCCGCGGAACGTTTTGGACCAGAAACGACAGAACGCTCCAATTTTGCGTAACGGGTAGTGGCGGGTTCCGGGAGCAACGGGCTCCCGCCGATAACGCGTTTTATACGGCGGCGATACAGCGTGGAGAGAGCACAATGGGCTCTCTCGATAGCTGCCATAGAGAGAGAGAGAGCCCCGGAAGGCAGAGCAGTTTCGATCGGAGGCTGAGCTCCGCGCGCATCAACCGGGGCCACGTGTCCGCTGCTGATAAATATTTATTCGGCTTTGTTACGCGGAAACCGGGTACGCGTAAAAAGCACAATAAAACCGGCGATAAACGCGCGTACGTCCTTCGCAGATCGACGCCGGAATTCCTCCGGACGGGATGTGGCGAGCAGATGCTGTGAACACCGACCGATCACCTCCTGTTGGGAAAAAACACTAAAGAAATGCTGTTTGGATTTTATGTGCCGCACATAGTGGGAACTGTCGTGATACTGGTTTTCCAATAATGGAGAGGTACAATATTAATCTGCAAGCTGTAGAGGCATCACACGACCTCTTCGATGCGAGGACTTCAAGAGGGCGTGGCTGAAGTGCTCACGCTTTCGCCAAGGTCAGGGTAAAGGACCATAGACCAATCAATGCAAAATATACGTTCTATTAAAAGATAGTGTATCCCCTTGAAATCTTACATTGAGGAATGTAATCCAACTTCTACTATTCAGAAGGTACTAAATGGGCGTGGTATAAGTGTTCACGCCCCTCATAGTGCTAGACCACTACAATATAAAAACCACAGAGTAAACCGTACTTACGTCTGTGTATTCTAAACTTGCTTTTCCTCTGCCCTAAGTAGGCGTGGCTTAAGAGTTAACGCCCCCAACAGAGCCAGGACAGTGCTCCAGAGGGCAATCTATGAAAAACCTAGCCTGCTCCGAATCCTCCGAAGAAAGATCTACTTCTGAATCCTCGAACGTCATTCCCTCAGTGTAAAATGCTCCAAGTAGACTTACTATGTACATTCGTGCACGCTCTTGCAGTACTCGGAGCCGAATCAGTGCCCCGGAGGGCAAGCTCCTGCCCCAAGGCAAGGCCAAACGAGCCCGTGGCTGTACACGTTCTGAAGACGTGTATTGCCGAGTTCGAGCGGAAAGTTTGATCGCGAGAGAAAGGGGACACGCGGCGTCTAAATATAATTGGCCGGGTGTTTCCACGTGACGCGCACCTGCCTCGCGTCGTCACCGGTTCGTCCGTCGCTTGTCGCGAAGCTCTCCTTCTCTCTCGCTCTCATCGAACCTGCGACAACGATCGCGTGCACCGTGACGACGACGGGATTTTCTCGCGGGGCGTTTAATGTAGCTTGCGGCCCTCGGCCGGGGGCCTCGATTAATCACGATCGCCCGGCTCTCTTGCCAAGCGTTTAAATCTGCCGAATCGCGGCGACGAAAGCGAGATTATACGGGTGGTCCTCCTCTCCCTGTCACCGGTTCTTTCAGCGTCGTAATTGAAGCACTGGGACGCGCTTCATCTCGCTATACCGTTCCTCGGTCCCGGGGCTCTGAATAACACGACAGAGCCTTGCACACACGCACGTAGAGAGGGACCGGGACTCTTCTCTCCTCTCTCGCTAGTAATTATTAACCCGCAGTGACTCACTAGGTTGAGGACCTTTATGATCCATGCTAATGGGGGGCCCGGTGAACGCGGCGGGTGCACGCACGCGTGTGCGTGTCGCGTTTTATGGCTCTCGGCCACGCAAATCTCGTTTCGCGTTCTTCCACTCGTGAAAGGCCTCTCACCGGACGAGAAAAGGGTCGGAAGGTGCGCTTGTCTTTCTAATGGTCTCTCGTATTAGAAACGACCGACGTACCTTCTCTCGTATTTTTCGTCGCTGCAGACGCGTCCCCTGAAATGCACGCTGCAGTCGCTGAAATAATTTTTGCGAGACTCCAGCAGCATCGAATAATTTTTCTGGATAGTAATTACAAAATGTGCAAATTCTCTTGCAGACATCGACAGGCCAGCATTCTTGTCCGGGACTGTATTACAGCGGCGTACACATTATTATACGCGGCGCTATTTGTGTACGCGATTTCGAGACGAGAATACAGACTCTCTCCTCCTCCCCCCTCTCCATCCCTCTCGCTCTAGCTGGATTCTGCTCGTTAAGTCAGTGACCCGAATAGAGAGCCCACGTAGGAGGAAACGGGAAGTCATTGACGCAACGCTGATTTTTCTGCCGACACGAGAGAGTTCAATGAAGCCGAACGAAACCTTCGGAATCGGTTGCACGCTGAATTTCCTTTTTCCTCTCCAGGCCGGCGTGTTCGGCCTTTTAAACCACCCCTCTACATCTTTTTCTCTCTCTCTCTCTCTCTCTCTCTCTCTTTCTCCCTTTCTGGTTCTCTCCACGACGATCCTGTTCCTTTTCTCTTTTTCACTTTTTTCTTCCGCCGGTTGCTTGCTAACCTGGCACCGTTTCAAACGCTCCGGAACGTCTTCCACAGTCGGATAATTAGTAACGGCCAACAAAATGTCGTCTTTCTTCTGTAGCAGTTAATTGCTCCACCTCCGAACCAGCCGATAGCGAACTTTTTAATTGCTCTCGCCGCTCCGCGATCGTTAATTAACGGGCCCGAGGCACGGGAACGGTTCAGCACCGCGCGAAATAATCCTAATCCAGCGGTTCGAACTTCGTTTAGGGCTTCCTTGTAGTCTTCCTTTGGAATTCTGTTATTCGCGCTGCGAAGCCGTATTCTCGCTATTGTTGCACTGAATCTTCTCTTCTCTCTGTCGATTATAATGACAAAGAACCGAGGGTTTGTACCGGAGCAGATGCTCGAGGAAAGACAATGGAAGTCTTGGACCATTGGTTGATACGTAAAGTTGAGAAATAAGAACGGAATTATTTGTCTAATGAAAAATTCGTACTTCGATTTTATGGAATATCCGCGTGTTCATAGACTGTATAGAAGCGTACACATTATGAAACAGTACAGTTGTTGAATGGAGTAAAGCTCGACAGTACAGTGGTTAGAAATCAATTGAAAATAGTGCAAAATCTTCACAGATTTTGTGCTACATCTATTCATTGTCCAAAGCAATTTCGCCACACCGTGGACCGTAATCAATTTTCACTCGCACGGATCGGGAGTGGTGAGTTTGTATTAAAAACGTGATTACAGTCGATCGGGCAGGCTAATTGGGAGAGGGCATTGCGTGCGACGGTAGATGATCCAGTGGCGGAGCGATCGGTAAAATAAGATCGTAAAATGAACTGAACAGGGCAGGAGCTCTCCGAAAGGAAACCCGGCTAGATTGAAAGAGCATCCGCCAGAGCAGAGCAGCTGTAATCGGGCCGCTATTCGACGTAACCACAGACAACTCGGTCGGTGTACCGCGTGCTCTCTGCTTTCACGGTGGCGTATAATCTGTTACACCGGATCCAGAACGGCGAGTGGCTCCGCGAGCACCGATAGGTAATTACGGGGCCGCAGAGAAAGGAGCGAGCGGGACAGAGCGGGTAAGGCAGGACACGAATGGATTGGAGAAGAGGAGAGACAGAGAAAGAGAGAGAGAGAGAGGAGTACGGTCATCCAGCAGACAGATTTTGCACGCATGTGCGTGACGAGCGTGTAAACTGTCGGCGCTGATGGACGTGTGCCACGTGAACCGCATAATGAGTGGCGATCATTGGCTGACCGTTCGCCCACTCGGCCTTTGAACGCGCTTGTCCCCCCGTGAGAGACGATAACGCGATGACCTCGAGATAAATTGGTCATCCGCGCGCAAGCAGTGTTCAATGACACCCCGACCCGGCCCGACGAAAGAAGAAAGTCTGCGTGCCGCGACTGCCAATTGGTTGCGCAATGAATTCGTTCGAAATGTCAAAGAGGTAAAAGGACAGACCGACCGGAGAGCTCAATGAACGTCTCCGTCCCCGTTACAACCTCTTATCGAGCCTTATCGGGGCTTATCGCCGCGACGAGACCGTGTACAACCACCAAAACCATGTCGCCAGAAGATGGATCGGTCGGACCAACGCGGCGACACATTGTCCGAGATAGGTAGCTACGATTGGCCAGAAATTAGGCTCTGATCAGTCCCACACTGCTCGCAAACCGATATCGAAATTAGGTCGGGTTGCAAATTCGTAAAGAGGATGAACTTCTGTTAGAACCGAGCACTATCAGCGTTATAATCGAGCAACAGGAAAGGATCATTGATCAGGAAGGAAAACAGCAATTTCTTGAAAAAGATGATCTTTTGTACCGGTCTAGAGTCATTTCTGCTGACCATGCTTTGTACTAGAAACAAGTACTCAGTATCGCTAGTCAGGATTTATAGCTGAAGAACTTTTTCAGGAGGAAGTCGAGTCCAACGTGCAGAGCAGGCGTAGATCCGTACAAGGCCATACTCTGAACACGAGATGCATCGATCATTCGTTTCGCTCGCAGGCAGAGTGACTAACAATTTTTACAGCTTCCTATCGAGCATTCCTGCCAGTCCTTTCCCTCCGTACCGGTTACCGAACGATCTTGGACGAGGTCTTCCAGCTGCGAAGACGCAGGAGACGTCGGAGGCAGAAAAGTTGCCGAGTGCCTGACCTTGTGCCCAAATGCCAGTTTCTGTTGCCACAGTCACCGATTACTTTTCTCTCTCTCTCTCTCTCTCTCTCTCTCTCTCTCTCTCTCGCACATACACACACCATGGATGTGTGTGCGGAAAGGTCGACCGGGGAGAAGAGGGAGGCTTGCATAAGCGTTAAATCGTGCTCGTTACACGGAGAGGCCACGTAATTGGACGTATTTGGAGCAGAATAACAGCGCGGAACCGCGAGCCTCGTGTTCCTTCGAGGAAAAGTCGGGAATTACGCGGTCTTCCGGCACCGGCGTTGGTCGATCGGAACAGAACTGTCGGCCACGCTCCTCGGAACACGCTTTTGATCGTTCATTTTCCATCCGCGCACCTAAATCCGGGTTTCCTCTCGTTATTCACCTTTGGTCTACACCCTGGATCGTTTATAAGGCAACCTATCTCTCCTTTATTAAGACCCATCACTTCATTTCAATCGAACTCTTTAATCCTTCTCTAAGATCGCGTATTAAGACAACACAATGACGATAATTGCAGCCGTGAATGCATAATCGGCTAGCAGCTCGGCGCGAGGATGTCCTGGCAGAGTAAACGGCGCAAGCCGGTCAGCCCTAACTAGATTGAGCAGCTCCGGACCTTTAATTAGGTATTCCACGGAACAGAGGAACGTTAATAGAGCCTTGGGCCTCGTAAAGGGCCAGGTTTCGTGCGGTCGGCCGCGATTACGTGGTTCCAGGAGGCCTGGTGAATTTCACGCGTCGATCGAGCACGGTCGCGCGCGCGCTCCCGGTTCATCGATCGCTCCCTGCCGGCGGCGATTAAGATCGGCTCTCTGTTGCAGAGGTTTCGTGGCCACATGCATCCAACGGTGTGCACGAAAACGAAACGAGATCGCCGCCGCACCGCGCCAGGGAAACCTCCGGGCCAGTGCGTTCCGGGAGCCGACACGAACATCTCCCTGCTAATGAAGATTTCGCGTGACATCGGAAAATACGGCCGGGGCAATCGGGCCGGGATCTGTGCCGCGGCCACGATCGATTCCCCCGTACGTGTTCCAGCGATCTCGCGGGAAAAACTGTTCAAGGATAAAGCTTCCTCACCGACCGGACGCAAATAATTCGGAGAGCGTCGGAGAGGCTCGAGACGTTCAGAAAATCGTGGAAGTTTGCGTGCAAACTGGGTAATTCACCCGTAACACAAACCTATTTCTCTCTGCTCGTGCGATAGAGCGATTTCTGGGTGCGGGATCACCCCAGAGCGGAGAGAAAATAAATTTTTAAGAACATGCCTACTCGCGATTGCTATACAGATATTAAAGTCATTACGGCTGGCAGATTAAAGGTACCGACACTCGCTGGGAGTAACCTGAAAAGCACACATATTTCGAAGGATAATCTGACCCAATCTTTTTCATACAAGAAAAAGACTTCTTATTAAAACTATTCTTCGGGATAGAGTGACCAGAATAATTCCGTAAATTAAAAATAATTTCTTTAGAGAAAACTTCTGACCTACTCCCGCAGCCTCGAAAATCGAGGACGTCCGTCATTACGCGAATGACAGCGGCGTCGAAAAATTTTGCGTGGGCTTGTTCCGACACGGTTTCCCTGATGAATCGAATGCGTTCGTCGGGGATTCGGCTGCTGGAGTCGAGCCCGTCCTCCACCGGTTCGCGGAATTCCGCGATTTTTCTGTCTTCGCTGGCAAATAAACGGCGCGAGGCTGTGGTTTATTTTCGCCGGGGCGATCTCACGGCAAATAAACGAGTGCCGAGGACTGTTCAATACCAATGTCGCGGCGGGGAAACGTAACCGGACGCGCCCCGGTGCATCGGGCCCCCGAATCTCCCGCATTTTTCCATTCGACGATGAATCACTCTTGACCGGCGTGCAAACAAACGCGGAGTTACTTCACCGTGCTATTCTCGAGAGACTGGAATCGTTGGTAATCCGAAAATAAGATTCGCGGAAAACCGCCGCGTCCTTCGGCGAGGTCATCCTTTGCAGGTTCATCAGCATCGTTGCAGGCGGTTAACCCCTTCGCTGAACTTCTAGTTACTGGGTCTAGCTAGCCAAGCTAACGGTAGCATAATTTTGAGGACAAATAAAGCAATTGAATGAAGAAGAATTAATCAAGTGTAGAATAGATTCATAGAAAAATTGACGTCAGGATAAACGTCCTAAGATGTTAACTCTGACTTTGATTCCTACGTGACGACGGGCCAGACTCGTCGTATAGAAAATGTTGTGTTTGCACCTATGTAGACGCGGCGCGTTTCGGGTCATTGGTTCCGGAGTGAGGAGAGGCAGCCGCCGCGCCAGCCTCGTCGACTATCGCAATAGTAATCCGACGGAAGTTCGACGCTCGCAGCTGGCGCCCGGAAACGCACGCAGGTACACGCGCGGCTGCGTCCTGCCGGCCGCTTTTTCGTCTCCACTGTCTTACGGCCGGCAGTCACGCGAGAGCAAACAAAGAGTCGCTCGAAGTTGAGCGAGAAACTATGCACGCAGCTGCCTCGAGCTGCTCGACGCCTCGATGGCATTCCGTTTCGTCGGGCCGAGCCGCACGCAAGGTGCTTCGCCGAGGACTATTATTGTTTCGGGCATTTACGTACAGACCGACGACTTTCTTCGGACGCATCGGCGCCGAAACTAACAGACTATTAAATCGCCGATCTACATTGCGGAGGATCAGAGCATGATATATGCACGGGGTCGTCCAGGTGAATCCGGAATTTTGTTGGCTGTTCAACTTGCCTAGAATTTGCATAATTACTTTTCTGGATCGACCTCGGCACGACCCTGCGCGCAAGAAACAAAGAAGTGAGGACTCACCGAAGCATCCTCTCCCTCTCGAGCAGCTCCTCGGGGTTGGGCTGAGCGGGTCCGAGCAGAGCATGGGACAAGGGCGGGTACCTCGGCGACCTCCATAGCATCTCGGAGGCGACCGCCGGATGATGATGTCCCGGTGGTGCCGCGGTCTGGTAGGCGACCGGCGGTGCGGTTTGTGCGGCTGAGGCCGCAGCCGCGGCGGAGCTAGGCCCGGCGTTGGGCGGCGGTGCTTGAGGATGCGCCATCAGCAGGGAGGTGTGCTGTACGCTCTGCACGTGCCAGACGCGGGCTGGCGTTGCAGCCGCGGTTGGTATCGAAGAGGTGGTTGTCTCGTCGACGCTGAGAGCGGAGCTCCTGCTGCCGCTCCTCTCGTCGCCGGAGCCGGCGCTCCTGAGGGAGCTTACCCCGCTGTCGGAGCCGCTGTCGCCATAGGTTGCGGTCGCGGCGATGCTGCCAGCCGCGGGCCCGACACCTCGGATACCGATGGCCGGCGGTACACCGGCAAGCACACCAGTCCCAGGTAAACCGGCCCCGGCCTCCACTTCCATGAGGCCGGCCTCATCGCCGCCCCTCCCAGCGTGCGACTGTTGTTGCACCTCTAGGAGGCTCGACGGGGGTAGCTGGTGGTGATGTTGGTGGTGCTGGTGGGGGCTGCTCGCTACCCGGTGCTGGTGAAGCTGCTGCTGCACCTGGTGTTGGTGTTGCTGCTGTTGCGCGTGATGGTGGATCACCGGACTGCTCGAGTAACGTTGTTGCTGATGATGGTGTTGCTGCAGTGACTGCTGATGATGGTGCTGATGGTACTGCTGCGGATGATGGTGATGGTGTCCAGCGATCGGCGGTGGCGGCTTGTTCAGTCTCTCGGCTAGGATGACGGGACTCTCGTTGTGACGGTTCCGCTCCTGCTCCCGCTGCTGCTCCAGGAGCAGGCTCTGCCTGCCAGAGCCGCCGCCGCCGGTGCCACTAAGCGGACTCAGCCTCTCCAGCACGGAGCCTGAGTCCTGACTGCTCGACTCCAGCAGCTCGACGACCGATTCGACGCTGGCCGCCCTCGCGCCGCTTACGCTGCCCACGCTATCCTCCGTGCCTAGCTCGGTGGTCAGCTCGGTCCTCCTCGAGCCCCTGTCTTCGTCCTCTTCCTCCTCCTGCTCCTCCGGCTCCTCTTCGTCGTGCTCCTCCGGTTCCGGGTCCGGGTCCGGCTCCGGTTCAGGCTCCGGCTCCTCTTCCTCCTCGACGCCCTTCGCCTTTGGTTCGGCTGTGGCGGCTGCTGCTGCAGGCTTCAGCAGCGCGGCTTCGGCATCGAGGAGGACGCTGCTCGCTTTGTCACCGACCAACGACGGCTCGACCAGCGACGAGCCATTCACGAACACCTGATCCTTGCCGTGCCTTCCCCGATTCTCCGAGTCCGAGTCCGCCGGTTTCCCTTCGGGGGCTGCTGCGTCGCCTCCGGGATCTACTTTGTCCGGAGGTGGAGGCTCCGGTTCCCTGTCCCGTTCTCTCGACTTGGTCTCCTCGTCCTCCTCGAGTTTCTCGGCCTCTCTCTCTGCCCCGTCCCTGCGCTTCTTGCGACCGTCCTCCTCCGCCTCCTCCTGATCCGACGCTACCTCCTCGCTGTTTCCCTTCCCTTTCCGCTCGGACCTAAGCTTCCTACCGATCGGACTTGTTCGTAGTCTCTTGGTCAGGGGATCGCAGTGATCCTCGTCCTCCTCCTCACCCGCCTGCTGCGACTCCGTTCGACGTTCCTCGACCTCCGCTCTGTTGTTCCCTAATCGCTCCTCTTTCTCGCAGGACTTCGCGTTCCTCGGGCTGCTCTCCTGCTGCTCCTCTTCCTCGGCCTCTGCTTTCGCTTCCTGCACGGCCGGCGGCCTCGGCCTCCGTCGCACCGGTCTCTGAGACCCGGTCTCGACCGGACTTTTCACCGCGGTTCCACGCTTCCGGAGCTTCGACGCGCTGCTCGAAGCGCTGTTCGCCTCTTCCAATACCGTTCGTGGTATTCGGTTGCTCGGACGACTCGACTGCGGACCCTTGTTCTCCCGATCCTCCTGCCGCGTTGACAGACCGGTCTCGGTGTCCTTCTCAAGCCTGTCGCGACTTGCACCCTCGCTCACGCGTCTTCGCCTACTGTTCCGCGCGGTGTTCTTTTCTGCAAAAGAAGATACACAGTTCGATTAGATCAATGTAGTTTTCACTTGAAGATAGAATTATTTCGGAAAACTTCCGGTATGTGACAGGAAATAAGGGTTACGTTGCTGAATGAATGCATGAACCGATCCCAGCGTGATCAAAGAACCCGGCAGGATTGCGACGACTTTCGTCATTAAGGATTTATTATTTTGCCAATTGGTGTGGTCTGTAAACGGGCCGGCCGATTTTCCAGGGTCACGTCAACATCGGATTACATTGTCCGGTGTATAATCACGGTTATCGATCACACAGGCTAGACGCACTCGTGTCGAACGCTCTATGCGGTGTAACCAGGAGCCTATCGGCATAGCCTTGTTCAACCTTGTCGATTAAGGTCGATCGATTCAGCGTAGCCTGGTCGCCGCGTCGCGTCGCGTCGCACCGCGCCACGCTGTCCGTTTATCACCGCCGCCGGCAATTATGCTGGAGATTCGCTAATCTCTTTAATGCACGCGCGCAACGTGCCGCATAATTCGACGCGACCTTTGGAAAAGGTGCTGCAACCCCCGCGCACCGCCGGTACAACACCGAAACTATGCGGGTAACGAATCGGCCCCGTTGCGATGGGAATTCCAGCTGGCCTGAATTCGACGGCGTACGTGATTCATCCGTTGCATTATCGCTGTTATCCCTGATCCCCGCAACCCTAAGCGAACTCGCGAAAACTGGCACGAAACTTCACCGTTCAAACAAACGATCTCCACCATCCCCAGATTCAGAGAACTCGAAAACTGAGCTGCAGAAAGAGAAGATGACGCGCTTCGGGAATCACGAATTTTTTACCATTCTGTGGATTTTTCGGCGAAATAACAATTATTGTGGAGGGAAGGAACCACGCCGACTGGTTCAGACTTCTACATGGAAAGTATGTGGATAAATCTCCAGAATCAGGCAAGGAAAACAGCACCGAGTTCACCTAAATCGAATCTGTTAAGTCACCTCTCACTTGGTATCCCATTTCCTCGACCAGCTCCGTAAACTTTCGTCTCTCCGGGCTGTTTTCGGAAGCATTTGCCGCGAACGGACGAAGATTTATGGCCCGTCGATTCGCCCGTAGTAACAAACAAGATCCCGAAGTTTATTTTTCTGTTTTTAAACGATGGGCGAGAAGCGGAGGAACGCCGAAAATATTCCGGCGATAAAAGTTTCAAGTTATCGATCAGGGCACGCGACCAAGAAGTGGCCAACCCCGCCGGCTAATCCTGCGAGAACATAGTTCTCGGGACCGACCTTCGGGATGCGCAGTGCGCCGACGTGGTCGCTTTCATCTCCTTGACCTCGATCAGTCTCGCCAAGCTCTAATATTCAATAGGGAGCGAACGTTGCATCCCGGGAATTGGTGTTCGGCCGATGTTCGTGCCAGCCCATATAGGCGATTCAAGGGTCTTCGATTAATCCGCTATGAACACGGTAGTATGTAATACGAGAATAATTTATGGCGTTGCGCCGACGAGATCGGCCTGCCAAGAGAAACCGGAGGCAAGGGAGAGAGAGCCAGTCATTAGCCAATAAAATCACCGCGAAATTGCCGGCGTGCGTGGGAACCCTTCGCGAGCCTGCGTTTTCATCGGAATCCGCGAAATCGCAGTGTTTCCTCCTGTACCGTTCTTCGCTATCAGCTTACAGTCAGACAGTAGACGGAGGTAGGGCAAAAATTTTATCTAAACAAAGATTTCGAATAAAATGGCTTTTTTTCAAGCGGGTTTTAAACCCACACACACACGCTTTGTTCGAAATTTTTATTTAACCGCGTAAAAGTGTCCCAGTTTTTCAGCGGGCCGGAAAGTGCTCCGTATCAACGACGGAAGTTAATAAAAATAAAATGTAAAAATATGTTTATACCCCCGATTTGTAGCGCAATAAAGTCCAGAAAGTCCTCTCTGGTCGGTCAGTGCATCGGTTCGTTCAGAGAAAATCACGAGGTTTCAATTTAACTTCGCTTTGTTTCTAAAGCGAATCAAAGAGCAACGTCACCCGTGTACACGATCTATGTGGAGGTGTTAAACGCGTTGGCGTGCGACCGGCTCGTTCATCGACTGGGTGAGCGTGCTCTAGCAATTTTTATGAGACAGCCAGTCACTTTTAGCGCGGTTCTGTTGCGGACAGGGTGAGGAGAGTTCGATGAGGTTTCGGGCCGAGGAAATCGGTCGTTCGTTGCCTCGTCAGCTGTATCAAAGGGGCGCGGAGGTCGACGGCGATGGTCGTTTTACGGGTAAATTAGAGAGTCGCCGTGCGCGCGGCTTGGCATGGGGCCGGCAAGTCTCGGAAGAAGAAGAAGAAGAACACGAAGAGAAGAGCGGGAAGGAGGTCTCTGGCGGCCGGCCAACGCTTTTATTTTTACCCCGGGACCCCGGTGTCGTTTCTCTCGTCCTCACCCCCGCCGGCGATCGCCATTTTCCCCCGCTTTCGCACGAAAATCTCCGACATCCCGTTCAAAATAAGTTTATCAACAAACGCGCACGCGGGAGATCCTCGCGGCCGTTGCAGGGTGCTACGGCAGAAATAGAGCGGCTCGAAAATAACCGTGCGCGAGAGGAGACTCGATCCGCTAGCCCCTCTCTCGATCTCACTGCCTTCATTCACCGGCTATCGTTTTTCACTCTCCCACTCCGCGAGCCGCTCGTAAATTACTCGACAATCGCTTTCCGATTCATGCCCGAATTATACACCTCCACCGATAGATTCCCCTGTCCGAGCCTGCGAGCAACATTATTTCCAGCCTGCGAATATTTATGCGAAATCGGGATTTTCTATCTCGATCACCTCCAAACAGGAGTCAGATCTCCTCCCTTCCCAATTTTAACCCCCTTTGCATAATTCCATTCTACATAATTGTTCTCATTTTATGGATAGAAAATTGATACAATACCTCATACAATACTCACTAATGTAAACAATACTTTAAATACTGGCTGAAGACACTATCATAACTTCTGTAAGTGCTTCCGGAGATTTGCATTCACTCGTCTTACTCAAGAAAACTATTTGAAAGTCTGTCTGGGTTAGGCAGGGCTGATCCAACGTTTCACAGCTTCGATTCCGCAAACTTTGGCGCAGACCCGCTGCAGAAGCTTGAACTTCCAGGGATGCGAGCTTTTACGAGCAATAAAGAGCGGCCCGGAGGCTGCGGAATGTCATTCCACCGGTTTTAAAACGGCTCGGTTAATTATTCACGCGGCGTTTGTTGTTCCCGGAGCGAGCCACCAACTTTTTGCCCCGCGGATCTTTATGCAAATATAGATTGTCCGACGTTGGAAATAGAACGTCTAATTGAATCATAGCCGAGCCACTGATTCGCCAATGTTTCTGCTCGCGGAGGTGTAAACGCCACGGTCTAGCGTTCGAAAGACACGAAAATGAACGGAGACAGGATTATGGCGTCGATCGATGGGAAAGAAGGTGCATGGGGATACCTGTGCGCGACATTCAGATTTCGACAAAGCGTTTAAATGACCGGCAAACTCGGCCAGCCGTGTCTAATTTCACCCCTGCGAGACCCCGGGTCAGGACGAATCGATATCGATCGGCGTAGGGGTTGCTTTGTCCGCAGCGACAAAGACCCTGTCTACATAGCTGTTTTCCTGAACTCTACCCTTCCGAAATGGCAACTGCTCCCCCGGCCTCTATAAGTGACGCCACGTAATGGAAATTATGTATCGATAGCATATAGTGTAGTAGAAGTTTTGTTGTTCGAACGAAATACCAGCTCCACTGGCTCCACACCATGCATTTTACAGGTCGGAATTTTCAAGCTGGATTATATTCGCTCTCGACGTTCGTATATTCATTGTTATTGGATCGTTTGTATTAATTGTTCCAGTTTTGATTGAAACCCTCTGGTACAAAGTAAATATGCTAGTTTGTTGGGTACCTGTATATTGAATACATACACGATTTGAATTAAACAAAAGTTTGGAAAACTTCGATAGAAGCGGTGAGAGTAAAAAGACACCACGGGGTACCCAGGAAAACTGTACGCCATAAAAAGAATTGAGGAGAAACCTAGAAAAAATTTCAGGAAAATGAAGGAACCTTGGTGAAAATTGGAAAATGGACAGAACTCGCTGGAAGATAAGGAGACCCATTGTTGTTCAGGAATGAAGTCATCGAAAATCGGGGACGCGAAAAGTCGCCCAACAACCTCAAGGAAAATGTCCATGTAAAGTACGCAACTCGAAGAGCAAATAAAAATTCCACCGGGATGAAAATTCATAACCCGTCCACGGGCGGGCATTTCTTTTTCCTCTCTTCTCCCTGGAGCGGTGAAAATCTCCGACCGCGTAATCCCCGCGCCTTTCAATATTCTAACACGGCCCCGGCCGACCTTCCTCCAGGAATCCGCTTACCATCCCCGGGAAATTCGTTGGCCGGATTATCCTGTTCCTCTCGTCGTTCTGTCTCTGCGAACATTGGAATTAAACGCGGAAATCCGTCTGGCCTGGAATCTTGGAAATGGCGTCGTCGGCCTGGACACGCCAGGCAAGGATCCAGGGAGGATCCCCTCGGATCAGATCTACGTGTTCGATTTCCCGTTCGACCGTTTATCAGGCTACGACGTTGCTTCCGGTCCCGAGCCTTCAATTTCGATAAACGCGCGGCCGACTTCTATCCTAATCCGAAAGCAAACCCGGGCAAACAGGATTCCGTGTTTCTTCCGCAAAGGACACGCCCGCAATCCTCGACGGCGAGGATGTAATGCTCGGTCCTGCGAGCATTCAATCTCTGATTCGTCGACTGGGACAATTTATGCAAATTTGCAGAAACAGAAACTCGGCGTCACGTTGAATTCTAATATAAAAGGTTGCCGTATACTTGTTCTTCCAACTATTTCTGTTGGAGCGACGTAGATTCACGCATACTTCGTGCATTTGTTTGCGTATTAGTTGTGCTCGATGTTGTTTTATTTCATGTGATTCTATTCTGTTGTCTTTTCTTCTGATGTACCACGCGCCTTTTATTCGTGCAGTGTACAACATCGCGACTCTTCGCTTTAACCCAGTCCTCAACAACTTCGGAACGAAATATTCTAGTTTTAAATCGAGTACAAGTATCGCACTTTTGTATTTCATCAGTGCGAGTAATTTCCGGACACGGTGTAGAGGAATTTCATGTCGGATCCCAAACTGCACCGTCGAGTTGAGCTCGGTCAGGGACCGGTGTTTCCGGTGTGGCTTGGAGGACCCGCAGCCAGCGACCCGTTTTCTAGTCCAAACAAATACGATTCGCAGGAGAGATTTCCCAGCGCCGACTCGCCCGACCAGTTATGGTAACGCTGGGTCGTCGGCGGTTCCGTTTCCTCCGGAGTGCAATACAATTTCACCGGCGAGCGGCGGGCTCGATCGTTCGCGTAACGAACACGGGGGAGAACAGAGAGAGACAGAGAGAGAGAGCAGCAACAGCGAAGCAGGAGAGCTGCTCTACAGTGTCCCTGTTTCCCGATTCCTTTTTTATCCCCGTTCCTCCTCCGTTCCGAACAATAATCGTCTGGACGTCGTCGTTCCCTGTCCCTGTCGTCGGCGCTTTTGCCCGCGCGCGTTGCCCAGAAATAATGGCCGGGCGAATTAAAATGTAAAGCAAAGCACGTCGGCGCTGTTCAATTACGCGGAGCGTAATGCATGCGGACCGAGCCAGGACAGGAGGACAAACCGCAGTCGCCAGGAAACGCGGAGCGTCGAGAGTTTGCAAACGCGCCCATCCTCGCGTTACATGCGCCCATGTATTCTGGATACATACATAGAGCGAGAGGGAGGGAGAGAAGAGAGAGGGTGGGAGAGAGAGAGAAAGGGACAGAGAGCCGAGGTCCGCGCATCGGATAAACGCACCCCACGTATGCAACGCCGTTGCCCGCTTGAGTGCTTCTCCCCCTCCGGGTAATAACAGTAAATCCTGAGTAATAAATCCCTCTCCCCTGTCTCCCCTCCGCGCCCCTGCTGTCTCCCTACCTCCTCCACCTGTCCGTTCCTCTCTCCTCAGTCGCCTACTATTTCGATGCCGTTCCCCAAGCCCTCCCGACTCGTGTTCCTCGTTTATCCTTACAATCACCGGGGGGGATTCATGTATCTTCCAGACTGCAGACCCAATTTTTCCGGGGAACGGTCGCCGCGCTGCACCTGCTAGATCATCGTTACACGCGTCGCCTCGCCCTGGTACTCCCGACTCTTGCTTTCGATCATTTAATACAATAAACACTCGATAATCCTCGGATCGTGTTCGCGTCACTCACAACTCACAAACACACAATTGGATGATACATTGTTTTCGGATTTCTAAAATAAGCAAAAGCTCAATTGATTTCTGTTGCCTACATATACGATCGACTTGGAAACTTTTTATTTTGCTGATTAATCAAACAGCAGAACTTTAATGCTGGAACCACCGGATGAGTCGAAATGACTTGCTCCTGACATGTTCTTTCAGAAATAGTAGGTTTAGTGTTAAACAAAACTGGTACGACATCTAAATAAATGTAATTTTGTCATAATCATGAGGCGATGTATGCCAATTGAACAACCTACTAACAAAGACATAAACTTCGGGCGGAGGCACTCGAGTATCCGATGGTCAACATACGAAAGCGTTCAGGTCCCATTTGTTGAAGTGCGTTATTGTTCGGAGAAAGATTAGTGTAACAGCCAGACGTCGTAATTGGTTCGCAGACAGACTGCTCGGTAGACGAAGCGTCGCGTCGCGGCGTATCGAGGACACCGTTGTAATTTATTTAATCCGAGGCACGCCTTTTAAAACGTATCGATCGGATTAATTAACGTTACCTGGACCGTGAGATTCGATTACGCTCTCTTCCTTCCGTCTGAAAGGTTATCCGCGAGACCGAGGCCCATAAATATTTGTTCGGCGAGCGAGAGCGGACGCGGAGTCCCGCGCACGGCCGCGCACAGAAAATTGACCGTCCGACAAAAACAAACGGTAACGAGGGTAAAAATAAAGCGTGACGAGAATCGGCCGACCTCGCGGATACGCTACGCGGCACTGGCGTCGCTCGAATTAAAGCGGACCGTCTTTTATAATGGGATCGACGATCGCCGCGGACAAGAATTAGGTCAATCCGAGTTCGATTTCTTTCGCGGGTGTCTTCGGCTGCTGTCAAGCCGTCGACCTCGATCGCCAGAGCTCTCTAGCTGTCGGCGTTTACCACCTCGAACATATCTTTCATTGTTCGACGCAGCAGAGCTTGCAGTTGATAAATGATTCTCGGAAATTTATCATTCCAGCGGGGCTGAATAATGATATGTTACTTCTGGTTGAGGATATTCCCAGAGGCAGTGTCAATGTAGGGACGGCAGCTACCCCTTCTAACCATAGAGGGTGGATTTACAGTGGGTGTAAAAAGTATTCGTACGCCCTTTAAAACAGAATAACTTTTTATAATTTTACCAAACGACCTGATTTTTTCTAATCAAGTAGAAGCATTGGTTTATGAAATGATATGCAAAAAAGATCTTCCAAAAATTGTAATTTACAAGGTTACATGCAAAATTTTTTATTTCGGCCCTTAATGAAATTTGAAAATATATGTTCTGTAGCTTTTTTCGTATCATTTCGTCAACCTTCTAATTGATTATAAAAAATCAGGTCGTTTGGTACAATTATAAAAAAGTTATTCTATTTTGAAGGGTGTACGAATACTTTTTACACCCACTGTATATAAGAACACTGACAGCGATGATCGAATCAAGCTCCAGTAGCGCTAACAATGAGTATACATACATTGCAGCTACCCCTTTTAGCACCTCGAACATATCTGTCATTGTTCGACACAGCGAAACTTGCAATTGATAAATGATTCTATGAAGTCTAAAATTACAGGTGGGGTTGAAGGATGATGTTGCTTTTTAAATTGGCTGATGATATTCTTAAACGCAGTGTGAATGTAGATCTACCAACTACCGCTTTCAACCACAGGGGGTAATTTTCTATGAGGACACTGACAATGATGTCCGAGTCTGGAATATTTAATATTCCAGCAGCGCGAATATTTGAGAATCGCTAGCAGGGCAGTGTCAACGTCCCTGATAGGTCCATTAGATCCACCCTATGGGATGTGACCCTCCCAGATATTTTCAATGAATACGTCAACTAAGTTTCCCGAGTCCACTCGGTCCTCTATTCATTAATCTTTCCGGACATCTAGTGTGCGCAGGCCAAAAGTACAGCGTCAACTAAATATTTTACAACTCGTTGCCAGAAATGTGGCGGGACGTGCCCAAGTGTATAGAACGGGATTGAGGTCACTGTCAGCACATCCCGCAACCCGCTCGGTGCTTCGAAACAAAATTTTCTGTTATTATTGTGCTGACCGAGAGGAGTCGCGTTGTTTCCGAAAATAATCGTTATAAATAACCCCAATATACGAGCCTCTAATAATTTGATGAACCGGGTGAGAAGGCCGACCCGGTATTGTTTATTATTTCACGAGACGATTAACTTGCGGCGTAAACTGCGAAGCCGGCTTTAAAAATAGTCGAAATGGGAGACACGTAAGCCACTCGTCTGCGGGAGACGATGGCCCTCGACACATTTTTCCGTTCGCGAGACACCCGAACGTCTCCGCGAGGAGTTACGAGAGCGCCGAGAGGTCCGTAAAAAAACAAAAGAAATGAGAACCGATTCCGTATGGGCGACACATGACGAAAATTCCAGCGACTCTGTCGTCGGTGGGGGGGGGGGGGGGGGAGGGTGGACGTGTGTCGAGCGTTTTTGCTGCCTCGGGGCCACGTTTTCCCGAGTCGCCTTTGTCTCGTCGACGGAAATACTCGCCACGTGTCGCGTTACGTCGAACCTCCGGCCGAAAGGAATGGATTAACGAGGGTTCGAAACCCTCTTGCAGTTATGTCATCCCTTTGAGAACCGTCCACCTGTGTCTACCTCATCCAATTTCGAAAAACGAAACGAAAATCCCCGGTTATCCACGATTCGCAACGAAGCCGTTTGATGATTAAAGCGATCGCGTGGAGATTAAATCGTTGACAAAACTGTCGGGGATCAGCGGGAGGCTAAGCCTTGAACTTGACGGAGAGTCGGAAGGCGGCGATGGTTAATTCCCATTCAGTAATCCAAGCGTTAAGGGGGTTAACGGCCTGACCGAGCACCGCGGAGTGACGCGGCATAGTCGCGCGACTTTTGGGAGGGGCTGGGAAACAATCCGGATTCTGCGTGCGACAGGCCTGCCCCTGACTCGGGATGTGAAACTTTAAATTTCTGATAGCAAGCAGGGAAAGGGGCGGGGGAAGAGAGAAATTGGAACGATCTCGAACGACACGGTACACGTTCGCCACCGCACCGGTCCGCGCTAACGAGCGATTCTGGAGGCAATGCAGTATTTATTAACTCCGGTCGGGCTCGAAACGATTGAATGGTCAGTGACCGGATGTGACGCGCCCGTGGACCAAGATGGCCGGCCACGATAATTACTCGCGTGTTTACGACCGATAAAGCTTGAATGCCCCACCTACTACATGGGCCACAGAGAACACCTATATGCCCACACGCGCAGATTGTCAGGCTGAATCGTGCGCGAGAGGGAGAGAGTGGTGGCCGTGTGTGTTTGGAGCGCACACAAAATGTCACGAGCACGGCCCTCGACACGGGTGTACACAGAGGGTGGCTCGATGCAATTTGATGGCACTGTCACTGGTTATTGCCAGAATTTCGAAGCCTGCGGACCCTGTCCTCCACCCCTCTCTCTCTCTCTCTCGGGCGGAAAACGATTTCCGTATCCGCGCGCGAAGCACGCTGGAGTGCGAAAAAGTGGAACGCTCGCGAGAATATTAAAACACCGGGGCTCGGCCTCCGTCTCCTCGGCTGCCCCATTGTGTTCTTCGGCAAATTCTTTTATTCGTTTTACCCTCCAACCCGCGAACGATAAAAATTTATTTCCCGCCTCGCCAAAGCTCCTCTCAAATCCCGGTGAAAATACTCTCATCAATTCTCGATCGAGATACGAAACTGTTGGTTGCCAGATTATTGCTAAATGCCATTGGTGTGACTTAGTTCTTGAATAGCGAAGTTTTCCTTTCAAATACAATAACCCTATTAACAGCGTAATGCGACTACTCGCATAGGTTTGGCACTGGTGCACTGTGTGACCTTGGAAAAATCGAGAGCGTTACAGCCACGCCCACTGGTCACGCCAAGATCCAGAGCCACGCCCACTCGAGACATTTCACACTCGAAAAACGATATTTGCAACTTCTCTGACGAACTGAGATGCGCAAAGTCTCAAGGCCAAGTCACCGTCGAAGATTGGCCCGCGGGATGCTGGCCCCACCCCCGCGAACTTAAGCCACGCCCACCCGTCCTCGTAATTCTCCAAATCCCGCTTTAATCCTCCCGCGATCGTATTAAACAGCTCCGTGCCCCCTTAATCAAACGGGGAATAAAAATCTGAAAGTTTGAAACAGCGATATTTCAGAACAGCAGTATCAGCGACACAATCGAGTGTGTCCTGGCTCGCTGCCGATGTACCGCAGGGGCCCTGTAATAAAACTTTCGATCGCGGGCAGAGACTCGGCCCGGCACCGGGTTCCGCTTTTATCGCGGATAAATCAAACGCGACGAGGCTCGGAACACCCCGGGCTTAATTGTGGCTTTATTTATAGCCGGTGCTCGTTATCGGGGCCCGGAGTCGACGGCCTTGAAAGCGTAACAGTAAAAATGATTCCTACCAGACGCGTCGGTCACGGCAGGCCGGCTCCGGAATCTCCCGACGCCGAAATCACCGAACCGGAGCGGAACGGAGCGGAATAAAGCGGTCCGCTCTCGCAAATCACGCGGCTCGCTGTGTTCCGATCGCATTGACAAACGCGGCCGTGTTTTAGCCCCGCGCGCGCGCGAGAGAGAGAGAGAGAGACCATCACCGGAATACTATTTTCCGCGCGTAACCGAGCACGCTGTGCAACGTTCTATTAATAAATTACCGTTGCTTTCTTGCCCGTGATTCCTTCCCATCGAGCGGGCTCGCGCGCCGATAATATATCACCGTTGATAATTACGTCGACGGGAGACACCAGGTGGCTTCGGTGTTCACCGTTGCTCGTAATAGACCGATAAATATCGTCCGCGTTCGTTCGCGTCGCGTTTCAACGGCAATTCGAGAGGACGCAGAGCCTCGGGCGCTCGCCCGTGCACATGCCCCGCTAATTCCCCGAGACCGGATTGAAAATCTCCTCTCGCCAACCTGCCGCGCCGGTAATTATTTTTTCACAGGTCGACCGAACCCTCGTCAACGTCCCCGCAACCGTTTCCGGTCGGTGTTTCCATCGGCGACTTCGCTGGAATTTTTTTTTTTTACGCCCGGACTTGTTTAGCCGAGTCAGCAATTTCGTCGGCTGGAACTCATCCCGACATAGCGCTCCCCTGATCCAGCTCCATTAGACTTACGGACAAGTCCCCTGATGGGCTCAGATAATCCTGGAGAGCAACGAACAAGGGCAAACTTCCTTGCAGACGTCGAAGAGCCGAGGTCTAGTCTTCGATCCTTAAAGTCCTGCTGCCGAGGGGGCTGGGAGCTTGGGGCGTGTTGAATAGCACCCTCTGGCATTTAGGGCCATGGCGGCCGGGATACATTGATCGCTTGTAAGCCTGATTATTCCGCGGAATGGCGGGAACCTCGACGTTTTCCAATAGTTCCAGACTTGATTCGTGCGTTCACAAATCGGAACAGTAGTTTTGTCTTACTGTCGCGGGAGACAAAATCGTCTTAAAAACAGAGTGTGTGTGGCAGTAATTTTTTAAAAAATAGTATTTTATTTGAAGCACTTTGAAAATATTTATATTTTGTCTTTATTTTCAATTTCAACTATTATTGCTGAAAATAATGGTTCAATACGTTGATGAGTGTAAATCGTTTCTTAACGATAAGATAGACTGTATGATTATGCGGTTTCTCAGAGTATTATAACAATGCAAAAAGTAAAATATTTTATTTCGTGTTTCTGGTTGTTAAAATGGATATATTTTATTTTGTATCTTCAGTGTCGAAAGAGCCGTTGCTAAGTGATTGCTGTCGCTGGCAACGAATGCAGGAACTATTGCAGGTGAAGATTCGCAGTCAGGTTATCGCAGGACACTAATGCGGAAGTTCGAGTACGGTTTCCCGATTTGCAGCGGTTCGTTACAGTTCTGGGAGCTTCGGAGGGTTTAATCGACGCGGCGCGGCGGTACGGGGTGTGCCGGGGAATCGCAGAAGTTCTGGGTGTCCCCCCATGTAGCCGGTCATTATTGGCCCTCTCGGGTTTATGGCGAGCCATAAACGCGGAAATAGCGTATGGCCAGGGCGCAGCAGGCCCTAGACGCGTACCTGCACACGCTGACCTAACCCCTGCGAATAGCTCTCTCCGGGGCTTGGATCGATCTACAGGGTGTCCTCGACTTTATCGTTTCCTGCCGCCTTCCGACGACACGTTACACCATAATACAAGCGACACGCTGCCTCTAATAACCATCTGGCGATCGATAATCGCGCCCGGTGGTGCCTCTTCATGGCTGCCAATATCCTGGCGTTCGGGGCAGCTCCCTCGAAACGAACCCCCCAATATCCTCCCCTAACGATTTTTTGCCAAATTGTTTCAGTGTAAGACGCATCAGCAAAATCAAGTCTACGGAGAATATCTTCAGTTCGTTTGAGATTTTTTGACTAAATTTGAAAATCAATTTTCGCTACTATGTATTTTATTTATCACCCCGCACAATAGCAATTTTATTTTATTTATAGGTCATTCACAGTGCTAATAGCGCAACAGCTCACTTCATTCAGCTAGTGTCGATTTCTACCGAGCATGTTAACGGAAATCAATTATGCCTCGCCGTATGACAAACACTGCGTGATAATGATAATAGATCTGCATACATTAAACAATTACTAGTTTCAATAGCGTAGCTCAATAGCGTCGATGGTCACGCCAACTTTCATAATTCAAGACTGTGATGATAATACTAAATAACGTGATTACGTATGATTGCAGGCTTATCAATAATGTATTGTATTTTTCACGGTGCTCACTGTAACCAGTATCCAATTAGTTTGATGCATTGTTCAGTATTTCATTTCCATCGTTTCAAATACCACTGTGACAGTCAATCTGTATTAAAAAATGTCTAAAATCCTTTTGAACATTTTCAAGCGCACGTTTCAGCGGAAGAAAATTTTCTGAAGGAGAGGTCTGTTTGGCTTCCGTCCGTATCGGTCAATAAAACCGTGGATTTGCATAAAGATCATCGGTCTTCGGATCTACGGTAGGATCAACGGTTCCAGGAACGGAGCCGTTCATCCCGTCGCGGAGTCACCGGGCAAATACAGCTGTCTCTCCGTCGAAGGGGTCATTAACGAGCGCAAATGAATGACAAGTATGCGCGAAATGCTCGCGATACACGGCTCGCCACTCTCGGCGAGCCACCGCGCTGTGTAAACAGGGGCCTCGGCGACTATTGGCGACCGGGGGACCTTGAAAGGGTTCAGCGTGTCGGGTTCTCGTGCGCCGAGCTGCCAGTAGAATGCGAGAGTTTTTGCACGCGATTTAATCACCGTTCCAAAAATATTTACATCGACAGTGCGCTGGCACAGCCACTATCTTTTCCTGCGCCAATGAGAGAAGTAACACTTTCCCCCACATATTCCTTGAATTTCAATAAAATGTCCGTGGCGTCCGAGCAGTTCCCAAGGGGTAATTAATCAGTTTTGAGCAAAGGAGGCCAGTTTCTCGGTAAGAAGCGGGGCCAGTTCGAAAGAGGGAACGTCGACGGGTCGAATGAAGAAGCGGAAGAGGGGTATGGGCAGCGTCGAGAGCGAGTACATATAGGGTCTAAACGGCGGCGTCTTGTTCGGGTCACGAACCGGTCGCATGTTTTGCTTAGGCCGGCACGGCCATTATATTTTATTATGTTGCGCCGGTGACGTCACGACCAATTGACCTCCCCTGAGGCCACTTCGTGAGTTTAACACGAGCCAATGGCCAAGGGGTTTCTCTCCTGTCTCTCTCACACTCTTGCTCTCTCTCTCTCTGTCGAATGTCGCTCGTTATTCCTGGACGAGGAGAGGCGGACGATCCTCCGATGCGTGCAACGGAGGCAAAGAGGAAAAGAGACGACGGAAGACGGAGGGCAGAGACACGGGCCACTTTAATGTCGCGTCTCGACGCCGGAAAGTCTCCCTTGTTTTTTCTGGAACTGCGCCGACGTGACGCTCTCCCCAATGAGAGCGAAGGAGAAAGAGAGAGAGCAGAAGCAGTCGACGAGAGTTCGGTTCAAAGGCTTCTCGGTATCGGACCCGAGCAAACGGTCGGGCGAAGTGTAGTTTTTGGCAGGGACCCGACCGTGCCTGCGTGGAAATAGGGATTCAACAGCGGTAATACGCTTTTTTACGGCCAGACTGGAACCAGCCTCCCACGCGATAGACAACCGCTCCGTGATTCGTTTCTCGATACCCAACACTCGAGGAACTCTCCTCGCATGTTTTCACCTCTGCGCCGCACTTTTTCTTTATCTGAACTCCCCTTGGTCCGGAAAGACCAATTGCAATTTTTTCAAAATTTAAGTCTAATTAATCTCACTACAAAAAAATGACCAATATTACCGTGACTGACTGTATGTCCGGAGTGAATATCCAGCCTCGACTGCTCCATCGAAAAATGTAGGATATCGCAAGAAGACGTTGGACATCATCCTATAAATCACTGAGAGCTACGCAGACCGATACAGCATCGACTGTGCCACAGTTCCCGCAAAGATTAAATACACCAGACTCTCGATTTCTCCGATCCACGACTTCTCGCGTTACTCTAAACGGTAAATGTTTATTATGCCTATCACGCGCTGTTTGAACACTCGGAGCGTAAACACGTGTCAGCAGAGGGGAAAATAAAAAGATGTGCTGAAATCTAATCTATTTTCCCTGCGAGCGTTTCTCGCAAGTAAACTTTCCGCCACAAGTTTGCCCAAGTTGTGTCTCACGGGCGATAAAGCTTAGCCGGAAATCCCAGGAAGTGGACAATAAGTCCTTTTGTTCGGCGACTTGATAACAACTGTAAAAATTAATCGAGTCAAGGTTCACAGAGAACATGCGAACGATCACAGTCGAAGGCTTTCGCTTTATGAGTCCTTTTACACATCGAATTCCACCGCACAAACAATATTTTCCTCTGGGAATTTATCCGTGGAATGACTCGGGTTTCAGGTCACGGATAGGTTATCTACGGTCGAGATTAACGAAGTAACATTGTCGCGCGGGCAATTAGCGAGGGAAGATGGCGCGGCGGGCGTACAGCGGGCGAAATCCAACCCGATTTCCGCTACGTTGAACGCGCGCTTTATCCCCGTGAATAAACTCCGTGCTTTTTTTCGCGTGCCGTCTCGTATTGACATAACCAGTGATATAACGTAGCGATAGAGGAGTTATCGTATCAGTCCACCGGTCAAACGGACTACAGGCTTATCGCGTACACACCCACTTCGATGTAACGCTGCCAGAGTTAGCTAGGACCGACGTTCCGTAATCTAAAAATCCCGCGCCGATACCGATTGCTTGTCTGCATTAACTCAGCCCACTTTTTCGACCCGACGCGGACGTCAAGTGCACTTCCTTATCGGACACTCGACGCGATACGGATCGCTTATTAACTCTGTCCGCCTCGGAACGAGACGATTCGCTTGATTCTTCTGCCTCTGGTTGTTGATTAAGACTCAGATGTTCAGATCGATTTTTATGGGAAAATATTGTTCCTTCAAAATAGCATGTTTCTCTGACCACGGTTCTGTCGATGAACTTCACGAGCAGTAATGTCGTACACTTAACAATTGGATTCTTTCTGTGTTTTAAGAATGACTTTATTATTTAAAAAAGATCACGTTTATTCTGTTGCAAGTACCATCTAACTTTTAATGAACACAGAAGTTGCATTGCTCGGAACTTCACAGAGCTGCACTGCATAAAATCCGCGATCCATCGATAAATGTAACCGATAAATGAACTTCCAACGATAATGTATATCAGTGAAAGAAAAAATGTGTTTCTGAAATAATTGCTTTCGAAGAGCGGCTGAGAAAGGAAAATAGCGGCGTGTGGTGGTTCGGTAATCGGTGTTGGTCGGGAGCATTAAAATCGGTGATCGAATGGTAATGTATGGGCGGCCGGATCGATTTCCGGAGCGGATCTAGCGATTGCTCGTCGGCGGATAATTAATTCAGCTAATAAAGGTCGGCGCGGTTTCGAATGGAACAGGTGGCAGACGCGTTGTATCTGCGGGAATAATTTCGTTACGTTCGCCGGGGCGCGCGCTTCATTCGGCCGGGAGCCCGGAAAGTTGTTCCCTATTAAAAGCAGTCGTTGCCGCTCGCGTTTACTCATTAACGGGGAAAATAGTGTCCGCCAATCTTTCTGGCTGAGCCAGCAATTAGAGCAAACACGCAGCCGGATGAAAGTTTCCACCGATAACATTGTGCGCGAGGTTCTTCATCGGGGAGAGGAGAGGCTTTCGAGAGAACGAGCGACGAGTGCGAGCGGAGACGAGCGGAGACGAGCGGCGACGAGAGCGCGAAAGCTTCTGCAGTATACGCAACCCGCAGGAAATATTTTCCGTGGACAGTCCGTTACAGTTAACGACGCCGTTAATTAAAGGAATAGAACTGATAATTAGCGAACCGGCTGAATCCCGATTAAACGTGGAACCAGCGTGCAGAAAGGATTAATTACCGCGGAAATGAACACCGGGTACACCGGTACCACTTTGTTCGGCAGGCGCGGCGCCCATTCAACGTTCACGCGAACACTGAACACCTGTGCACACGCGTACCCGGCGATTTCACGATCTTCCGCGGATACCTCGATCGAAATCTGCGTTTTAATTATACCCTTCGCGGATCTGCAGCTTTATTTAAATATGAACAATCTTCCTAGGATGACTAGAGTCGGCTGGTGAGGGGAGGGAGGATGAATTGAGGGGAAAAGTACCCTCTCTCTTCCGCACAAAGTCTAAGTAAAGTCAATCTTGTCATTTTTATAAGGGAACATGTACCAGCTAGTTTTACGGCTCGGTTGGTTCAGTGTTAATATGTTTACTGGGCCAAGTTTAAAACAGTTTTTAAGCTCCTCTGATGCATTCACTGTGTTAGATCACACCTCATTCTTGTCACAGATGCATAAACTCTGCTGTCTACTTATGAGAGATCCCTTTACGAGCGAGATCCAAAATTTTTCACGAACCGGCAAGAAATTTCCGCGAACCACCGGTTGAAGATTGCTGGAGGCGGAGAGTATAGTAAAGCGTGTATGTGTCGCAATGGTGGCGCGGCCCTGAAGCGCGGGAACGACTGCACTGGTGTGTGGGCATTACGGGACCACGGCAATTATCCGGGACTTTCCTTTTGCACCTTGCCTCTTTCTCGTCTCGCGCACACGCGCGTGCTCGTGCACCTTCGTCTCTGTTTCTCTCTGACTCGGCGTGGAGTGAGTAGAGAGAGGGGAGGAGAGGCAAATCGGCTGGAGTCTCGGGTCGGGAACGAAACGAGCCACGGACGGCTGGCTTTTCAGCCGCACTCGTGCGTGTACACAGCCACGAGACGATGAAGAGAAGAGAAAGAGGAGAGAAAGAGAGTGAGAGAGTGGAGAGGCGACGGAGGAGGTTACAACCGGGGTTTAATGAAACCAGCCGAGGTCCGTCAAACCGGTTCAGCTGGTTCTCCGTTTGCCACGTCGCCGTTTCCCCCCTCGCGCTCGCGCACAAGGGAACAGAGATATCGACCTCTCTCTCTCTCCTCCTCTTTCCTTTCCCTCTCTTCCTCCCTGACACCCGGGTTCCCTGACTCCGTGAGTTAGCTTCCCCTTCTGTCCCTCCTCCCTCTCGTTCCCCGGACTGCATATCTCAGACACAGATCGCCGTCAGTGACTCCTGCACTCGTCTGCTTGCTCCGCGTGCGCGCGCTCTCTCTCTCTCTCTCCCTCCCTCTCTGTAACCTTGCCTCTTTCTGCCTGTGCTTGTGTCCGTGTTTACCCGCGTCTGCCCGGCCGCCCGCGCGCAACGGATTCCGCTTGTGTGCCCGCGTGTCTGTCTGCGTGAAATCCCCTTAACCGAGAGTACACCCACGACCACTGGGTCGAGAATTATGGCGCGGGGAACGGGCGACCGCCGTATCCGCCCCTGTTTGATAGTCCCGTCGTGATATAAACTCGCTGCCCCCCTAACTTTCTGTCTATACCCCCACCCCTATCGCCGGAACTCTCTCTCTCTCCCTTTCTCTCTCCGGACCCTTCTGCTCTTCTTTGTTACGCTGGATGCGAGATCGTTTCCCGGTTCCGAGGATATCGCTGCGATTTATTTCTTCGCTGGCTGGGAAACGGGCTCGCCGAGATGCTGAGACTGTTTCGTGGATTTATGACGCTCCACCTAATCGCGTGGACACTTGTCTTTTGTTAGAGCCGGTAACCGGTGGTATTGACGACTACGGTTTTGATGGCGAGTGCAGACCGTCTTTATTTTGCACGTAGACCTTCAGTCGGAAATTACTAAGCCGATACTCGAGCCACTGTTTACGTTACCGAAACGGCTTTTGTTCACCGTTAAAAATTCCACCGATGCACTAGACTCGATTGCGTAAAATGGAAGAATGTTCCAACGGTAAAATTGCTTCGAGTGCAAAGGGTCAAGACCATTGTTGTCGAATGGTCAACTCTACCTGGGCGTACCCGTGTCTCTACCCTCGTACGAAACCCCTGACAACCGTGTCCTCAAGACGAAACCACCCCCAGCGTCTGGTCGCCAGAAGATCCTGATCAAACGAACCCAGCAAGCTTGAACGTAAACAAGGTCCGATGTAAATTACAGGGCAACAGGTCCTAGACAACAGAAAACTCGCCTTCCTTTCGATTTCGCGCGACTCTACCTTGAATCCCTACCACCCCGTTTTGCCTTCAGCCCGGAGTAGATGCAGATCTGCGAGTAGAATACACAGGCCCGGAGCGTCGTGGTCGGAAGAAATGAAAAGGGGACCGCGTAGGGGTCTGATAATTAAAAAGGGAAAACAACCCTCGTCCAGGAGGACGTCGTCGGCGGCTAGGAGGGCACGTTTCCAGTCTCGCTGCCCCTGAAGCAGGTTTTCCTGCGACATACACACAAGGTTTTTCGTCGGCGACATCAACCGGCTTTCATTCCCGTGACTCAATGGAGCTTAAAAGAGAGAGAGAGAGAGATAGGGAAGGCATTGCGAGGCCAGGGAAGACACTAACGTCCTCGGCAATTATTTCTCGGGCGTATCTTCGCTTCCCTACTTCCTGGCCCTTCCGTGACGCTCTTTTTCTCCTGGTCCCGATGCGGAAAGGGTGCAGTGGAGTCGCGCGCGCGGCCCACAGGCCACGAACACAGAGAATGAGAGAGAGAGAGGGTTGCTCGGCACGAGGGATTCTGCGAGCCGTGGGACTGCGAGTCGTCGGATCAATACGCCGTCGAGTAATTGCGGTGTAACGTCCGTGGGTAGAGCCATCGGAGGGAGCGAAGGTCCCCTCAAACCCTCCCAGCCCTTCGCCCTTCCGCCCTCGCCCTCGCCCTCGGAAAACACGTCGATATGCACGCAGATATCGCGCGGATGATTCAGACGCGATGCTTCAATCGAGATAGCGATTTCATTTCTCTCCTCTCTACCTTCGCTTCCACACTATCCCGACTGAACGCACACGTACAACAGCTACAAACGCGAACGGGTAGAGCTCGGGCTCGAGCTCGCCTCGTGTTTTCCCCGTTGAAATATCGAAGCGAAATTGTTTCACCGCTGACTTACCCTCGCGGAATTAACCACCACACGCCGGTTTTGTAATGAAATTACACGGAGCACGACCTGCTGCCTTTTTAAATCCCCGTTGCAACCGAGTTTCCTCCGCTCCAAGCGATTGTTCGGCTTCGATCGGAAATGAGGGAACTTTCAGGGGAGGCTGAACTATCTTGATCCTGAGCACTGTGGAAATTTTTTTATTCCTACATCGTTTCTGTCAGCTAGGTTTTGTTTGCTGTCACGTGTATTAACCCTTGGCAGTCGAGTGGTGACTCAGAGAATATTGTGTGTGTTTACATTATTAAATATGTTGGTGTCTAATAAATTACTACAGATTTAAGTACTGTATGAGCTATTATATCGATGTCGTATCCAGGGACCAAAAGTAACAGTTATTCTAAAATGTTGATTATATTATTGAAATTTAAGATAATGTACACAAACTGATAACTGTTATAAGTGATCGAAATAAATTTCTCTCAACGATAACATTTACTAAATACTTGTTATTCTATGACTTTTTTTCTTTTTAATATATCTAATATCTCCGACTGCAAAGCATTAAATTATGATCTCTGGTATCCGTGTTACGTTTTATCATGGAGCACGGTAATGTTTAGCGACGTTTCAAGGCTAGACTGCAAGGGATCAATGGTCCGTCCCAGATTCTTTTGTTGCGTTTCAGTCCCCCGTGCCGTCTCGAGATACTCCCTTCCCCGGAGTTAGTAAATTACGAGCGGCAATTACGAGCGCTGGTTAAGCGTAATCGTTACCACGGAAACGATCTTGACCGTACTCAAGAGCCCTGCCACCTTCGAATACCTCCGCTTCTATTTAAAGCAATTCCCCCGGTAAGAAACACTCTCCGAAACCTATTGTTACGTCAAAGAGAGACCGACGAGCCTTTGTACCGCTGGCAGCCGCTTGGGGATCCATATACAGTGTGCTCGAAAACAAGAGTGTGCTGTTTCAAACGCTCCCTTGTGCCCGAAATTCATTTCGGAAAAATCTCGACACCATTCCGCGAAAATTACCGAGAAATTTTAACGTCAAGAGACACTCGGCAGGCTTGAAGGTCTCAGGATGTATCTAATCTTAGACAAGGACTATATTAGAAAGACTGCATTAACGTCAGCATTCAGCAGAAATGATTATGCTTCGGATATTCAGGTTGTTTCGAATGGTTTTGAATGGTCCCGAAAGGCACTCAATTTACAAAGGTAACTTTCTCATCGACGCAAACGATCCCGATAATTACCGAGCGCAAGTGTCATACGACCACGCGAGCAATCCACAGTGCATTAATCGCATCGAGCGTCTCGGGCAGAAGCTGCCAAGAAGTTACGATAATTATATCACGTTTACGGTGAAAGTGTCGTTGAACCGACCAACGGTCCAAAAGCCGGAAGATCGGTCGAAAAAGTCCGAAAAGAGCCGCGCAACAAAAATAACCGGACTAATTATCGAAGCTCCGCAAAGCCGTGCGAGTCGTCGGCTGATTCACTTGAAAAAAGAAACACGAACGACTGAGAGAAAGAGACAGAGGGACAAGAAAAATGTAGCTTGAGAGAGGAGAGTATCGAGTATCAGACGAGCGCAGCGGTGAGAGTGGCTCGTGAAAAAAAAAACCCTCGACAGAAAACGTAGTAAAAAAATCAGAGAAGAATTGTCGGAGAAAAAACACGCTGAAAGCGGTCCGGTTTCGCAGCGAGGAGCTACGAGAAATTCGATGAAACTTTTCTCTGTGCTCTTTTCGAAAACTTTTTTACGCTGGACCGTGTACTCTTCCGAACAATTCTTTTCAGATTAAATCAAGCGACTTGAGATATTTCTGAGAAGCTGGAGTAAAGTGAATAGAATGAGTAAAGAAAATTGGGGATAAATTGCACGTGGTCCGAATCTCGAAGAAAATAGTGCAATTTAAACCGCTTTCGCCGAAATCGTTTAAGGGTGCAGTAAAGCACGGACGATTAAAAATCGAGAAATTTCAATTTGCCGCGACGACGGCCTGCAAAATTGTGCGAAATCTGGTTAAACTCGGAGTGCACTTGTTCCTCTACCAGAGCGAAGGGGGTCGTTCACGCCTCGTCCGCGTGCGGGTCTTTATCTAATCTGCTTTTTCCGCGTGACTGCGCTCCCGTTTCGCGTTCTTTGTCTCCGCGAGCAAGGGCCCCTTGTACAAATTTGGGTTACGCAAAAAATACGAGCAAAAGCCGGGCCAGAAAGAGGGAGAAAGAACAGAGAGAGAGGGAATTTCGAGCTGTGACGAAAAGAAAAGAGACGGGCGCGGCGTGAACGGACAGAGTCCTAATGGAAGAGGTTCTCTGTTGCTGGTGGTGGTTCGATAGACAAGGAGGAAGGCTGGAAAAGGAACGCGACGGAAAATGTTGGCTGCTGGCCAGACGTCGCGGGATAAATAATTTATCACCATCGTGTAAACGTGAGGAGCCGGGCCAGCTGGTTCGCTCGCATCGCGCAACTACTTATTCGTCATTGTCCACTTTCTCCGTCCCGCGTTTTCCTCTCGACCTATCTCTCCTCCCTGCGTGAACTGCCGCTCTTACTGTCTCTCTCTTTTGCAGTACCATTGAACGACGCCGAAGCAATCCGTGGAATGCTGCTATTACTGGAACACGGCCGCTCGAATATTTTCCTCGTTCTTGATTATTCTCGATCCCCGGACCCCTCGTCACGAACTGGTTTTGTTGGAGACAGTGTTGCATAGTCGGTGACCAAGAGGGCTCACCGTTTCGGCAATCTATTGTTTTCGGTTACTTGGAAGTACTTAGGAGACGGGTCGTTAAATGAAAATGTTGAGGGGGTGGGAACAACCCCTAAATCCACTGTAAGGCTCCACTAAAAATTGATATCAACCCACTGAAAAATTGAATAGCTGTCCGTGTAAATCATTGCTAATCTCGGGAGAATAGATCCCGATAATTTACGAAGCCCGCGGAAACTGATCGCATATAAAATACCCGGTTTTCCCGGTTGAGAGGACCACGGAGAATAGATAGAATGGTATCTGGTCGGGCAGCCGAGCAATCATTTCGAATGTGCAGCGTGGATCCGGGAGCGGCCGGGTTGTCAGCATGAATGGCGATCGACGAAGAAGGATCGCCGAAACCGGTCGATCGTAAATTCCCGTCGCGCCTGCACGCGTCCGAGCGCCGATATTTTATGCATCGACCGGGGCCGTCGCGTCGTCTTGTGTTGTCGCCGTGTCTGGGAACTGTCTTTAATTCACCGGGGTATTATCGCAGGCATATAGTCGTGACTCGTTTCACGGATTTACGTCCGCGTAATCTCCGCGGAGCCGCGGCACCCGGGCGCAGCCTTGAACGGCGAGGATTTACATAATCGTGACACGGTAATTACTCTTGGGCAATTTCCAGCGGCGATTATTTGCGGAACGCGCGCGCGCGCCTGATCGGCAGCCCCT
The DNA here is from genome assembly GCA_028455605.1 of Lasioglossum malachurum. Taxonomy (NCBI): domain Eukaryota; kingdom Metazoa; phylum Arthropoda; class Insecta; order Hymenoptera; family Halictidae; genus Lasioglossum; species Lasioglossum malachurum. The sequence continues at coordinate 18,743,636 of CM052317.1, read as the reverse complement.
CTATTTTTGAGACTCCGGGAGAGTCTTCGCGAGCCGGGGAAATAAACACTGGGACCGTTTATTTATCTGGGCGACGGCTTCAAAGCGAGCCTTAATGGATAATCGGCGGCGAAACTGAAAATTCCTGGGACCAGAAGTCGAGAAGGAGAGGAGAGGAACGATCTCGCGAAACGATCTCGATATCGCGGATGGGAATCTGGGTTAAGCGCGGTTACGTACACGGTATTCGGCTCGAGTCAATATTGACTCGGCTCCGCGTGGAACTACTTGGAACCGGGGCGGGGCCCGGCCGACAAAGGAGGAAGCCACGGGTTGCTCGGGTAAACTCGCCTAACCCAGACCTAACTCGTTCCACGCGAGCGATAATTAAAATATCCGGCCGGCGCGGCGTGGCGCGGGGGTGCGGCGATCGGCCCCGGATAAGCTAGACATTAAAATGGAAATGGCTTCGGCGGATTTATCGCGCGGGTAATCCTGTTATTTAAATTCCAGACACCTGGCCGTGCTAAGGTAATTGACGAGTGCCACGGTTGCTTTCCACCTGTACCCAAAACTGAAACACGGAACCGAATTTTTCGAGGAACATTCAACATTTTCGAGGATCACAAAACATTCACAACTTCATTCTAGAATTATGCATGTACCTAAATTATTTTGCAGCGGAGGCAAAGGTAAGGAATAGACTGCGGATCATTCTTCTTTTGATGATCTTGTTACGGTGAAACTAATATGTACACTGGTGGCCTTAAATCTTTTTAATACCTCCACTGTTTTAAGTCGTACGTACACATTTTTGTCATAAATGCATAAAATCCGCGGTCTATTCAATGAAATGAAGACGAACGGAGAGAATTTTTCACAATACTGAACAGTACGGGTCAGCAACGACCCGACTATACACAGGGTATACAACACGGTGTTCCCAAAGCCGATACCTTAACGAGATGGCCTGTTTTCAAAGGCTGAAACCAGGTCCGAAAGTTCGTGCGCCTTTGTTTTACACGAACAACCTCTTTATCGGGAAAGCGCTCGCGGGAACGAAGAATTATTATAAGATCGAGCCAGCCGGCTCTCGGTTAGAAACGTCGCCGCGAGATCGTAATTAAGATTGCCGGCCGAAGTCCGAAACAGGTTCCCGTTCTTAATTGCATGCAATCGCGTGGATCGAGCCACTGCGACACTTCGGAATTAACGTTTCGCCAACCGATCGTAATGGACGGTTTTCGGTCGAGCTGATGACGACAGACTCGCGGGATCGCTGCCGCTCGCGAATGGTCAGTGACAACGCCATCATGTTTCAGTTTATACTTGTCAGCCACTTCTGCTATTTCTGGTCCGACCTGTTACCGCAACTTCAATTCTTAATTTTCCAGAAATATTCCGCGAATATCGTTTAATCGGTATAATGAACTACGTCCTGTTTGAAAAAATATTCGAGGTTGCCATCCGTATATCGTTTACATGGTGCTGAATTTGTAATAATAATATGATTTTGCTAGGAACAAGATTGTATGTAATGCATAATTCACAAAATGCATTTAAGAAATGATTGGTTGCAATTTCAAACAGTAAAGAGATTACAAGTGTTAGAAAGAAAAATGAACTTTGGTTCCCGTGTCCTACAGTTAAGGTGTATGTAGTAGCATCGAGAGAATGGAGACCAGCAGACGTTCGTGAGGAATTTCGAGGGGAATGGCGAAGCCTGACGCGATAAACGGGATTTCCTAGGAAGCACGTGACGAGAAAATTGCGCGAAATCGCGTGAACCGGGTTTAATCTTACGCTGACGACAGAAAGAGCAGCCGGGGCGGTTATCGAAGGAACGCGCGGCGTGGCGCGTTTCGCCGGTGATAACCGAATCGGTTATCTCGTCGGTCGCTTCCTGAACAGCTTGGCTCGAGACTGATTCTCGCTGAGCGAAACGCGGAACGCTCGGGTTCGAGAGCGATGCGGAACGCCGCGCGTTCGGGTCGGGTCGGCGTTCCTACGGTTTCGCTTTACACGGACTTTGCGCGCGTAATCGGATAGGCCTGCACTTCACAGAAATTCAAGGTGTTTCTCTTAAAGCGAGGCGCGATGCCTTTCGAAAAGCGGAGCCGCTGTTGGACTGAACTCACCGCGACCAATCGCGGAGACCAAAATGATTGGAACTCGCCCTTACCTGGAACAGAAAGAGAGAATATTCGTTAATCGCTATAAAAATTGATTGAGCGCTTGGATTTTATATTAACTTTGCAATGTTCTGGATTAATCGTGCTATTTTTCTTGAGTCTGTGTCAATCAACGTAAAACCTCAATTGAGGCCCCCCTATAAAAATTAGTTTATAAAATTGAGCCTCTTTCCGTAAGAGCGAAGCAGTGAGACGCTCGAGAGCAGCGCAAGCTATGCAGGAGGAATAACCGTGCCGATCCGGTAGATCCCGCAGGATCGCTGAATCGTGGAAATCTGGGGAATCCTAGCGCGCCTCGGAAGTCAAAGAGGGTTAGCGTCGGATTAAATCCTCACTGATTGAGGAGCAATAGAGGAGAAGGTGCGGAAGAGGGAATTTATTAGGCGGTCGAGGTGGATAGGCGTAGTTTGATAAGTACACCGAACGACAGATAAATTCATAGACGGTTCCTAGGGTGGAACAGGCGAAATGGAAATCACGGGATTGCCAGGCAGCAGCCGGTAAGGGGGAAGGGGGGGAAGGGGGTTGGGATCGCGCCGAAGCGATGGTAACAGAGCCGCCACAGAAAGCCATTAACAAGTTCGACACGAAAGTCGGAAAGTTAGCGAAATTACCACGAGTTGGTCGTCGGTGTTGGTGTATCGCCAGTTTATAGCGCAAGTTTCCGCTCGCTACTGTGACGCCCGTGTAGCCGCTGCCGCCGCCGCCGCCGCCTATGGGGGAGGAGAAGCGTGCACGGCGGAAAACTTCGTGAAAACTCTCGGGCTCCCCGGCGTGGCGAAACTTTTTAATTGATTTTATTTAGTCATCTCACCCGAACCCTCTCCCGCGCTCTCCTTCTCTCGGTCGTTCTCAACGTCGGCCGTCGGTGTGTCGCGAGAGATTTATACACCCCCCTCTCTAGGTCTCTCTCCTGCATTTTCACCATGGCAGAAATTACCTCGTGAAAGCCCTACCCCCACCTTTCGGACTGTCTACTCGGTCCCCAGGCTCCGATTACCATGCCCTAGAAAGCCTTTCTACGTCGAGGATTCGATCCAGCGGCGCGTAACCTCGTTTTCCACGCCAGACACGAGACATTCTGTATCCCTGTCCCCCGTCATTTTCCGAGGAGCCCGCTCTCGTTCGACGGAAGCCATTTCCCATAGAACGCCTCTCTTTCCTAGTCCCGCTACCGCGGATAAGTGTCGCGCAGTGCAAGTCTCGCCGAAATTATGGGCAAAAGTAATATTCCCGCGATAAAATCCTCGTATAAATTGCACCATTATGACTAAACCTCGACTGAAAAATTCTTTTCACCTTTGGCGGGGATTTCGGCGGAACTTGCCACCCTGCGACGAGACAAGAGCTTTTCTCGATCGTCCAACGCGTACCGAGCGTGACTGCGACACTCCCGGAGCGGATTAACGTTTCCTCGAGTGACGACGCGTTTTCCGACGCAAAAATGCTGGGAAATGCGCCGGAGGGAACGGACACCTTTAAAACGTCGAAAAAGGCTTCGGGAAATTTTATATCCAAATCCACTTCAAACATTTTATGGCGTTCCTGTATGATTTCAATAAAATACTGCACAAGTATGCTCACATCCTCAAACGCAGTACCTCCAGATATTTTTAAATATAATTTACCTTGAATTACGCCCAGCCTCCCGTTACACCTAAATTCAGCAATTTTATATCCGAAACGAATATAATAACTAATTACAGCGCAGTCAAATAGAAATCAAGCATTTTACAGTATCTTCAAACGTAAAATCAGGGAATTTCGCTCGGAGGAACATACTAGGGCATACACGTATACACATTCAGCTCGATTAAAATGTTTGATGTATCGCAGCCCTTTGCGCCCCTCCGACGAAGTAATTTTAATCTGGAGCCCTTCAAACGCAGCGCCGGAACAAATAAACTTGTTTTTCGTTCGCAGCCCATTGATTCACTGGTGGATTGAATAAAGTAGCATACAACGGCACGTTTGGAATTGAGGCAAAAATATTCCGCCATTATTTTTCACGAGAGCACGGTGGATAGCCGGCTCGAAAATTGTCGCGTTCTAATTCGGGACGGGAATGAACAGCGTGCTATGTATTCGGCGGAGCGGGAGTTTCGCAATTCGGGCGAATCGCCTAGGTGCGGAGATCCGAAAGTTTAAATTGGCGGGGGCGTGCCTCGGTTCCATCTTATCATTTTTCCGTGGCGCGGCGGCCGCGCCGGTTACGCTGTCTATAATTCCCGGCATTGTCTCGTGCCGGCGAATGGAATGCGAAAGTTCCGGGAAACGCGGAACGACGAAACTTTTCGCCGCAATTTTTCGGTGAAAGTTGCGCGAGGCAGGGGAAGAGGAGAGGATGGAAAGAGAGACAAACGAGAAGAGCCGGGAGCCGCAACCCGGCGAACGAAATTCGTGTACATCTGAATTTCAACGAGTCTGGAGAGAGAGAGAGAGAGAGAGAGAGACGGCCGAGATTGCCGGGTGTTGCGGATGGTATGGGGATCCAGGGGAGGGCGTGACCAATCGGAAAACTTGCGCGATACGGGACGAACTTCCGAAGCGTAGCAGCGCGTAGCAGAGCGGAGCGGAGCGGAGTGTCGCGCGCTACAATTCCGGCTGAAACTGGTGCACGGAACTTCTCCCGACCGGCGAAAAACACATTCCTCTTCCGGTAATCTGCGTGCACTCCGGTGTCACGGCGTTGTTGCTCGAGTTAACGCTAGTTTATCTACGGAACTTCAAACTTCCCGAGAGTCCTTTGAAATTCCCCGACTACCCGGGCCCAGCAACTTTGCAAACTTTGCACGCCGTGGGACGCGCCTGTTGCGAAGATCGCGTCCACACGTACCCTCGTACGCGAACAATACCCCCGATGTCACGATACGCCTATGCACAACCGTCTAATTGTGCGTTTTGGTTCCTGTTTGCCGGCACTTCTGCGAAAGCCGTTTATCACGCTCTCCTATTTGGAACCACGGCGATAGCGTTCTTACGGGCTCCGGTTGCCAGCGAGAAAGTTGCTAATTTCCCTCGAGACGAGGCTCAAAAAGTTTATGTCGTGCTACCCGTGCTGATTTACTGGCGCGGATGGCTGACCGTGCATCCTACGTCTTCCGCCAAATAACAACTAATTTAACAGGTTTGGTAAAACGAGACCGCCATTGTTTGCTCCCCCCGGCGGCGGCAATACGATTTTCCTGGGAGGTTGACGACTAGACTGCGGACGTTTACAAAGTATTGGAACCAAATAAACATACAGTAAATCCTCCGTTTATAATCCTTGGTTTATAATCTATGGCTGTTGCCAAGACATTCAAGGGAAGGCATGTAACCAAACAGACGAAGTAATACCTCGCTGACTGCAAGCTCTACTCTTCTAAATTGTACCGACTCGTTTGTGCCATACAAAATTCATTTTCCAGGCGGGAGATTCATCAACGAAAAGCGCGAGTCTCGCAGACACCCAGCAATCACGGTCCGAGCAAGTGGATGTCTCGCAGACCGATCGGTCTCCCCGCAGAGGACCCGAAACAATAGGATGAGTCCCAATACCCTGGCGATCATTGTTCGGAACGGAAACTGGCACACGATTCCCGGGAGCGAAGCCTGCCCGGCGGAGTCGCTCATTTTCCTTCGTGTACCCCGCCTGGAAAGTTGAAACAATATGCACGCGGCTGGTCGCGTTGCCTCGCATCGTGTCTCGTCTCGGCAGACGCACACGAATAGTTCTCTTCTCCCTGCACGTGTCCCGGCGGAGAGACATCTCCGGTGAATCCAACCCCCCCTGTCGCTGCTTCCATATTCTTTCTCGTTTTCTTTCTCCTTCTGCCCCCGATGGTCCGGGCGAACGACGCGCGTTTCCACCGACCGTGGAATCAAGTCCAATATGCATGTATTCACGAGTCCGAGTCGACTCGGATACCTTTCTTTTCACGTCAAATATCCATTCGAGACTCGGATAGCAACCGTGGTTGATCGTGCACCAACAAATGCAAATGTTAGTAAGCAATTTATGAATTGATTAAAAAAGAAGGGAGACGTTTTTGACTGGAACTTCATTCTTGAAATATAATTTTCAAGCTTGGCTGTGACTGTTGGTTTGAAAAATGAAATCATAGTCCACCTTGAACGCGAGGTACAACGCTGTAAAAATGCGGATTTGCATAAACAAGTCGAGTCGCCTTGTTCTTCAGACTCTGAGCGACCGACTCGCCTTCGACGGTACGTAACGGGCCTGGCAAAGATCGCGCAACCGCCGACGAGCGTCGCATCGTACGGCTCGGAACGAATCTGCTTTTTATTCGCCGAGAAAACGCGGAGCGTTCCTCGGTCGGGTACGCGAGGATCGAGGCGATTACGCGAGGCCGCCACGCAGATAAACAAAGATATATACCGGCTTATGTAATAATTCGAGGCGCTCGTTTTTAACGCGCGGGACTGGACGGACGGGTTCCGAGAAAGTTTACAGTTAGATACACTCGGCCATGCAACTGTGTAAATACGCTCGCGCGAGCGGAACAGAGCGAGAGTGGGAACGGGAGAGCGATAGAAAGACAGTATAAAATAATTCGAATCGTTATCGCGGGGAAATATTGACTCGCGGCGATAAGATAAAACAGTTGGCCGATCGTTGCCGGGTACTTTCCCGATAGTTTCATTAACCGGAACGGCGGTTCTCAAAATGGGATTCGTGATTTCGTTCGCGGAACGACGCGACGCTGCGAAAAAGTTGAAAATCCCGGGGTTCGTTAATCCGGCGAAAAACTTTCGGCTCCGCCCCGTTCTCGCGCAGCGTCGAGAGTTCCGCGCCGCTCCGGCTCGCGACAGAAATTAATAATTTGCCTTAATTAATCACCGTCCGCCCATCCGTTGGATTTCGTTCCGCCAGGCGACGTCCGCCATTGCAGCAGAATTCCGGGCTCTGGTTTTGAACGGCGAGGAAAAAAGAATTCCGCTCCACAGTTTGCATGTTCGACCAGCGGAAAGAGCAGTGTTTGCCTGTGTCCTGGGTTTCCGTGACGACGACTCGTTCGTCAAGTCGAGTAGGGCCACTAATTGCCCTGTGGGGCACTGCACGGGCTACCTAGAAACCGAGAGCCGCGATGCCACGCCCACTTTGGCCACTGGGTCCTCAGGAAAATGGCAAAGTTAGATTACAGAGGCATTGTGGTCGTTTGAATTTGATTTTGAGCAAAGATCGCTCTATGGAGCACTGCTGAGGCTCTCTAGAAACTGACAGCAGCGAAGCCACGCCTGCTTAAACCAGTGGATCCTCGGAGAAGGAGAATATTTAGATTAGACAGGCATTGTGATCTTTCAAACTATATTTTTAGAGGATGTAAAGTCTAGACTGGGTGTGGGTGCACAGACTGTCCCGTGGGGCATTGCTCCTGCTCCTTGGGAGTGATGTGCAAGGAAACCACGCCCACTCAGAGTACTCTACAACAGTAACCAAGGTTTACAGTCTTCTATCCATGTAGAACCAGCAAGATCGAAGGTGTATGCGTCCCGTGACATAATTTACGCCAAAATATTGCCCCCGAGAGCAATCTAGAGCAAAGAGCGGTTATCGGGAGGCTGCAATCGTGACGCTAATTGGGATCGAAGCGGTACAAATCGGTATTGGGAACACGGTTGCGCAACGAGAAACGGGACAACGGTTTCCCGATTGTTGCGCCAAAAACGCGAGCAGTTAGGTGAAACACGGTCCGCGCGTAAATAACGCCGATGCAAGTTCGAGGTAATGCTCGGTAATTGCAGTCCCCGGCGCGGACGTTAAGCGTCGCTTTCCGCCTGAATCACAGGCGAAAGTGTATCATTAGCCGGAGCGGGTAAGCGGCGCGATACCGAAGCGTGTGCGCGCGCGAGAGCACGAGTCCGCTTGTGTACCTGTAAACGGCACAACAATACGATAACGCGACCGGATCGGCCGTAAATCAAATTGGTCCCGATGCGCCGCCGGTTTTACGATACCCGTCGCTTTTTCCGTTTTATACCGAGTTTTATGGCGATGCCGGAGAAGAGGAGGCGGGCCGCGATCCTTATTTTCCGCGGACCGAGCAGGCCCGAGCGAGCCCGACTCCGCTCGGGGCGCTTTCAATTTTTCCGATCGATGCGTTTCATCGCGTCCATAGGAATATATAACATTTTCTTTCTGGAGAATTCAATTGTTTTTCACAAATGCACAACTTATGCAACTTTTATCATTTTTACTTGAAAAAAATTACACGCGTAATTCGAACATTAATGGACGTGTGTGCCAAATTTCAATGCAAAAGGTTGGATATTTTTTCCGGAAGAAATCGCAGAATTTCGCGCAGGCACAGCTTTGAAAACAAGAGTGCCCCATTAAAACCTGTTGGCCGGGCGGAAACTGTTGCGAGAGTCGAGCCAGACAGGGTCAGTGACAGGCGGTGCGGTGTCCCCGATGCCGGAGAACCAGCCAAAACGTTCTCATTAGCGTAATTAAGTCGGACCAAGTGTGACGAGCCCCACCGAGCAGGCTGCGGAACGCGCGGGCGGTCACCAGGCGCAGGCCAGACCGCGCACAATGCGCCCCGAATGTATACACTATATTGTTACAACCTGTTTTTTATGCTCTCGATGCTTGATTTACGAGTCGCTCGAACACGCCCTGGCAAAAACGGCTGGAAATTCTAATTGGCGATTTAACGAGCGGAGGGTATGAAATAATCCTCGAGGAAAAAGAGCACGCGGTTCCGCGATCATTACCGGGGGATCGGGAGCCGGAAATAATTTTCATAGCTTTTCTGGCGAAACTGCCGAGCCCGGAGCCTGAGTTTCACGCATCGCGGAGGCTCTCCCCGGGGGCCGTGCGCCGAGCCGGCTAAAAATGTTTGCAACGTTCGTAACGGCCGTTAGTTAAACGCTTTTGTTACGGGGAATTTAATAAAATAGCGCACAAACGACGCGACGCGACTGTTGCGACCACCGCAGCACCGGGGAGCTCTTTGATCGTCAAACGGATTAAAACTTCCTCAAAGGCGGCGGACTGCTGGACGTTTACGAGAATCCCCGTGGATGTCGCGAACAGTGCACTGGGTGACACACATCTCGCGGAAAATGAGCCAAAAGTTTCAAATCAAATCTCAGTGATAACTAGACTGCGAATCTATATGCATTTATAGTGATTTCTCTTCTGAAATCGATGCAGACAATTTTTTTATTTTGCGTGAAGATACGAACTCTAGTACATAATAACTCTTAGCATCCCTAGGAGTCCAGTTCACAGTGGCTCCGGTATCGACCGATGTGACCGACGTCCGACGCATCTGTCTCTTTTTTCGAACGTGGGAAAAGGAGACACAACGCCGGACGTCGGAGCCACTGTAAGCGCGGCCTTAGAAATACATACGTTCTTTCACGAAAGTTTCGAATAAAATCGATTTTCCACCCCCTGTTACCCGACACTCCGGTGCCCGTAGGAGGCAGCCCCTTAAAATAGCACCGCAAAAAGTAGCTGCACGTGGAGGCCGAACCTTAAACTTGAGCCGAATCCCGGTGAACGGGTCGATCCACTAAAACCGCCTCGGAATCCCGAAGAAAAACGACGCGAGCCGGTGAAAGGAATTAGGTTGAACGAACGGATCGAGAGAGGGATAAAAAGGAGGCATGCTCTCGGCCGAACGCCTCAATCTCCGGGGCGAAGCGGCCTCCCATTGTAGCAAATTCGTGTGGTCGTGCACGTCTGTGTATGTACCCGTCGAAGGGGTAGAAGCCGCAGCGCAGCAGCAGCGTGCTCGACGTGGAGTCACTGGCTGGTCGGTCTGGAGTCGGGAGAGCGGGTTCAGCTTGCGACTGGTTCGTGAATAATGCATGCCAGCCGCGAGCGAGTGAGCGAGCTATAGCCCACGCCACCACGCTATATACGAAGATGCCAGACACGCTACTCGGAACCGGGCTTGTATCTATATGGGCACATAAGTCGCCGGATAGGGCTATATAACGTTGGATCATGTGTCTGCGCACGCACACGTCCAATCTGCTCTTCTGTTCCACGATGTTTGTGTGTCTACGACTAGAAATTCGGGTGGAGTCATTTTGTAAGCGGGTTCGCTTTTGACTCCTGTGTAGTCGCCATTACGGATGCCCTAAGATGATACTGCTGGCTGCTCGAGGGCTGGCGAAGACGCAACATTTGCTAGTAGACTATTTTAAGTGCCCGGGAAGTCAAAATGTGGACGGGCAAAGAAATTTGTTCGAATCAGGCTTGGGGCCTTACTAGTGCAGCGGTAGTTCCTGCTTCCGCCGTTAGAGGGCTACGGACCCAGCGAACCAGTGCTTAAATATGATACCTCCTTGTGGTGGTACTCTTGCAATGTATCCGTCTGGTTTTAATGTCCTCATCGTGGCGCTCGAGATAGAATTCCCACTACCCTGACCGTCGTCAACGTTATATGTAGTCGAAGCGAAAGGATGTCAATACTTTTCGAGCAAGGAGTATCTTCCCCAGAGAGACGCCAAGTCCTGCGGGCAGGAGAAGACGAAGAAAGTCTCTCGCGTTCGATTACGCAAGGAGAAAGTAGCATGGCGGCGAAACGGACGAAACGGCGACTCTTTTTGCGAGTCCGGGGTCTCCCTCGCCATCTTCGCTTCTCCGCCGACCCATAATCGAGTCGGTCGGGCTACGAGGGAGAAAGAGAGAAGGGAGACAAGGGTCCCTGCCGACCACGTGGGGAAGAACAGAGACGATGTAGAACCGGTTCCGCGAACTCCGTGGCGTGTCTAATCGCGGCGCTACACGAGCGTTACGCTTTGGCCGCGCATGAAAACACGCAGTTGCGTGCACGCGTAGCGGCCGTGTTGTACGTGCACGAGCGCATCGCGCGTCTCTCCGACACGCGTGTGAAGCCTGCAGGTAACCGCCGATCCCGCCGTACCGTGACCGACATCGTCTACCCTACAACGGAAGATGCTTCCTCGTCGAAAAGATGCTAAATGGTTCCCAGAGATGGGACCGTGAATCCATTACAAACATTTACGATGACTAAACATTTCTGCGAGGGCGTCCTAGTGTGTGCAATTGTACAACCCTTGCTGTTCATGCTCAATTTTTGATTATGTGAGCTCGCCATGATGATAATTTCAAGTAAGACCGGCTTCGAGATAAGTTGTTGCAATTGTTAATATGCGGCTAATGTTATTCGTGTCTCGCGATGTTCGCACGATGCACGAGTTGCCATCGCGTGTCCCGGCGCGAGCGAGCGCTATTTTCGTGTCGAAATTTAATTAGAGTCCGCCTCACGGAAAAATATGGAGCGCCTATCGGAAAGTGTGAAGCGGGCTGGCTTACTTTCTGCACGATAAGCTAAGTGTGACTCGCACGTCTCGGGCGCGTTCTGCCGTTTTCGACAGCCGCCTGGTTCTTCGAAAACTTCGAGCCACGGGGATCGATAAGGAAATTCACAGAGATAGAAGAAGCCTCGACGAGACTCCGGGAAGAGAGAAAACGTTCCCCGGGAAAATTAGCCCGTGATCCGCAAAAAATTGCTCGACCCACTCGGCCGCCCCGCGTCTCGACACCTTTTTGCCGGGCTGTTTCCACCCCCTGCGTTCGTTCCTCGAGTTGCACACGGTACTCTGCCGGCTCGAAAGGAAGCACCGGCAACGAGCGAGGCGGAGTTTCATTTAATTAGGAAAGGCAAACATTTGCCGCGGACTTACCTGCCCGCCATTGTTGTTTCCCTCCCCCGGTCTCTCCCGACTTCCTCGAGGATCGACCGTGAAACTCACCCCGCCCAGCCCCTCGAACCGGTGCTTTTTGTTTGCAGAATGTTCCGCTGCCTGCGCGAGAGGGCCGTCGCGCCTCCGCACATACAGCGTTCCCCCGCTCTGGAGTCCCGTGAAGCTGAAGATCTGATTCGAGAGGACTTCAATTCCTTTCTCTCACCGCTGATTATCCCCCAGCCGCGATTTTAACCAGACCCCGAGCTTAACGCGAGCTTTAACGAACGTAAACCCTCCTATAACGTGGAGCGAAAATTCCGATTTGGTTTGTATCTAATTTTAGTTGATCTGTGCTTCGCAGAAAATTCTGAATTTCCCGACACTTAGTATTATTTTGGATAGGTATATTTTTACACTTTCAGGGCTGCGTAAACCTAATGTTAAACAAGGGACGAATTAATCGCGCCGTAGGAGGGTTGACTGTATTTAATTGCTCCGTCCTCGACGAGAGTCGACGCGGCTCGACGCGTTCGAGAGCCCTCCCATGCGAACCCGATGCATTTTTAAATCGGCACGCAGCAGCCGATACACGCGTGCCAATAACGAAGCGAGCGTGGGCTCGCCGGGCTGCATATTTATGCGCTCGTTGCGCAAGCATTACGCATCCGAATGGAAAGTCGGAACGCTACGTCGTGATACGTGTGTTTATCCACATCGAGAACGGCCGCACAAAGGGGCACACACGACGGCGAACAACACCGTCGCTGTCGCGGTCTATCTGCCTGATAGGCGCGGCCTTGGACGGACTTTCGAGTTCAAGGCCCCCTCCGAACATCCGCGATACTGTGCCGAACCACTGTTCTCCTTTCGGTGTTTCAACGAAACCGTACGAACACCTTGAACATTTACATCATATCCAATCGCAGCTACTCAGTCTCGTCTATTTATAATTTAGCCAGCGATAAATAAGAAATATCTGTTGAATTTGAATAATGTTCAATTTAAAATTAGCTCCACGCGTTCAACGTTGCGACTGAAAAGGGGGGAGATAACGATCCCTAACCATTAAAATTCACTTCGCATTAAAACGCGCATGCTAGAATGTCGAGATAAACAAGAGAAATCTCCGGAGGAAGAAGCCAGCTTATGAGAATGGAGAAATTAGATGTATGACAACAAGACTTTCGCACAGATTGCTAGTAATTCATGAAACGCTAGACAGAGAAGAACGATAGGAGGAGTTGATTAGGGTCGGCGGAAGGCTGCCCCGCGCGCGTTTTATCAGGCCTCGGAATCATTTTTATGGAAATCGAAGATTTCCCTCGCAAGCCTGGTTTCTAGTGGAAGCTATCGCCGCGATACGCTTCGAGACCCAGTTTCTGCGAAATAAATCCTCGTGGTCCGAGCTCGGGATCCACGGACCGAGGAAAATAAACGGACTGATTTCCTCCTGGGAAAACCGGCGCGGCGGAAACGCAACGTTCGGCTGCTTTTCGCGCCGGGAAAAACACGAGAAGAGGCGAACAGAGAAAAAATAGAATGCCAAGGTTAGTACCCAAATAAGCCACCAGTCGGAGAAAACACCGGGTGCTGAAACTGTTTTCAAACTTTTTAAAGTGGGCTTCACTTTAGAACGGATTATGTAGTAGGTTGAGTCAGAGAAGATTACACGGTTATCCACATACATGTCCCTAAAGATTCATAATTTTTCGAATTTGCGCGTAAAGGACCATTCCTTGTAAGTTGACCTGGCCGTTCATAGAAAGCCTGCGCTCTTGCGAAACGGATGGCTCGAGAGATTGGAGGCTGCACTGGCGAAAGTTGCAGGCTTAATTGAAAGTACAAATGCCTTCCTTAGACCCTGGCTGTAAATTTCTTAGGGCACATCCTTGACAACGGGACACCCTGTAACGGGTGGATAAATTCAGCTAGAACGAGGACTGTATAAAAATGGACTCCCATCAACAACGCACCGTAAATATACTGAAACTCTGTAGAGAGATGGGAGCTGGTCCTCGGTTTACGCGTCCACTAAAAAATTCCTTCTACACCGGTTCCAATATTTTTTTACAGGGCGGGTTGTGAAATTTTATGGATCTCACGCTGGATAGATCGCTAGGAACAAAGAGGATCGATAGCCCGGAGGCGGATCGCGTAAACCGGGCCGGGTTTTTCCGGTGTTCGGTGCGAGGATCGATCGATTCGAAATTGATCTGGCCGGAGGAGAGGCGCCACTCTAAATGGAGAGTAACGGCCGTGCCGGAGTTACGGCTTCCTCCGGCGCGATGTTCTTCCTTTAAACCGTTCCCCGGGCATCCTTTCGAGCGGGGATCGGCGCGCGTATAGTCTGGGGCTAGCTCTCTGTGTATAGCCAGCCGAGCGCCGCATAAGGATTCAGGCCAGGCACGGCCATAAATCGAGGATAACGACTGCACGGTGTACGCGCGGCGAATACCGCCATTAAACGGCGGAGAGTGCGCGAGCTCTGGCTCGTGTTCCGCAATTATTTCGTCGAAGGACGACCGCTTCTGGGTTCCCCGGGGGTCCGCGATGCCTGCACACACGCTTGCATACGCCTGCATACGCGTGCGTGCAGGATTTCGAGCCCCTGGACTGGGAACGGGAACGAGGACGAGAAAAACAAACGGGATGCGGAAAAACGAGCAACACACCCCCGATGGCCCGGCTAATGTCTTCATAAGAAAACCGGCGTCGATGAACCGCGAGGACAAGAGCCCGTAATTGGCCCGCGGACACGTTGCAGCTCGACTAAGCTCCACTCAATACGATTCTGCATCGTCGCTAACCCTTTGCGGCCTCATGTGTTCCCACTGCTGCATAAAACAATGAAGAAATACTACAATTGTCCTTAGTAGACTGCGGATCTTTATGAATTGTGTTACAATTCAAAACATCAAATAAAAATTCTTAACACATTCCCTACCGAAAGATTATTAATAGGATTTTCAATAATTGTGCCGTACCCAAAAGAAAGCATAGAAATTTTCTTATACATTACAATCTTAAACGAAACTATTAGATGACGTTATTGAGGGTTACTTGTCAGTTCACAATGAAAATTGCTGTTGCTATTGAAGGTTCCACGAAAAAGTGGTTAGCCATGTACCATAGATAATTCAAAATTATGCAATAATCACCGGTCGGTAATGCGTTAAAAAGTGAAACGAATATTATCGATTCTGTATGTAGATCAATTTGGAAACGTTGGACCCGGGAGCCTGCGGGCGTTGTTAGGGGTTAATTGGCTCGATTTCGTCGCGGAAACGCCGGATCCGGCGCGACCTGTACGGTTGAAGTATGAGCGGAACCGTCCCCGATCTCGCAACAGCGGAATACTGTATGTATATAGTATATACGTGTACGAGAGGCCTGGATATCGCCAGTGATTTACATGGTAATCCTCTTCCGATCGGGGGACGGCCGCCGGGCTTTTTAAAGGGCACCTATCGTCGCCGCGTATTTAAATTTCAAACTCCACCTGCTGCGTCTCTCGTCGGAATGGTTCCGCATTAATGCCTTTATGAGAGCCGACCCGTTTTTGAATAACAAAGGGGCGCGCGCGGAGGAATCGACTCTATTCAACCCTCCTGACGGGGGCGGCTTGGGGGATTGAATGCGTTTAATCGCCCCGGGAATACGAGCTCGGGTCTGCGAGGCACCGTTGACGGAGCCTGGGTCGAGGTGACCCGTGAAAAACTGTCCGAAACGATTTTATTATCAATCTGTACAGAATGCTTCAAAAAGTTCAAAAACCCTTCAAACAACGTTATTTACATGTATGTAGGGAGACACGCACGGGCGTGTGTGTGTCTGTGTGTGCGAGCGGCACAACGCGGCGGCGACCAAAGGATTCGACCGTTCCACGAAAAGACCGTCGATCCCGTCACCGTGGTGCGGCAACCGTCAAAAACCCACCTCGTGATTGGTCGATTTGGGTGACGGCGATTTGGTATAAGAGGAGAGTATATTTGGTATAAGCCTGGGAACATTCTGAAAATCTCCACAAAGGGTTTTAAATGTCTTCCACGAGGAACCTCGCAACCGATGGTCAGAGTTCGCATGCGATCTGAAAATTGGTTGACGACTGGTTGTTCGCAGGTAGAAAGCCCTGCGGCTCGTCGGCATTTAACATTCCCCGGGCGTCGGTCGGAATTTAAACGGGGACACACTCTCTCGAAAAAGGGCAGACCCATCCGCCGGTGGCGCGCGTTTTAAATTCTAACCACCACCTGCTGCTTTTCCCGTTTCTTCTCGCAGGTGGAGGGAGTAGAGGAGACACGGACAGAGACCTGTGACCGAGCGGTGGGGGTCGGAAGGGGAAGAGAGAGGTGTGCCGGGGGTGCGAGGGTTGATTTCACTCGGAATCCCCTGGGGACTGTTTTCATTTCGTGCTCCGCCGAGCACGTACACTTAATTCGAGGTCGAACCTGCGCCGCGCCGGTTAATTCGGTAACAATCGAAAGTCGATCGGGGGCTCGCGACCCGGGGCCCCAACGACGACGGTATTGTTCGCGGACGAACACGAAACTACGGATAATACCGTTACTTTCTATTAGCGGCACCTGCCGCCAGCTACGTGACCCGGTTGAAAGCGAGAATCGTGTTCATAAGTAAACGGCGTTAATGAATAGGCGCCACTTCGATCGCTGGCGTCTTATTTGGCAATCGTGGCCGCTCGCTGCATCGGTAATTGCACTGGCGTCAGCTGTGCTTGGCTCGTAAGCGAGTTCCATCGGTGAGTTTATTAACCCTTTGACGTTGTTTCATTCCGAAGACATCTCTTTACTGAAAACATTGCATATGATTTATGTGCATCTATGCATATCGAGTTGTTCAAGATTTTTAAACAGTTCATTCATTCAGGTAATTTTGTAGCCCTGAGTCCCACACTACCCCCTTCTGGGGTGTACATAAATGTATTTTTTCAAAGAAAAGGGTCATAGCTTTTGCAGAGTAAGACCTATCGTTTTTGTATATACATCTACAATCAGCTGTTCGGGCTCGACGTCGCGTCGGAGTGAATGACCTCCGAATGTAAACTGTTAGGCGCAGTGTTTACCACTCGCTATGTTCCACATCTCGAATCCGTTATGTATTTACGTTTGGCTCCATCGCTGCGCAGCGCCCTTGCAATTTCAAAATTTCCTTATTCTATTCCTTCAACGCATGTAGCATTGTTAAAACATTTTCTTGGTATCGAGCTGCGATTGGAAGTAGCACATTATATCTCGCATCGACTACCGGAGGGGAAGCTGATCAAAATGGGGGTAAAAGCGGTTTAAATTTAGCGCGGAATTGAGACCCAATGATCGACGGCCGGCGACCATGGCGGACAGGGTTTTAAGGGTGCCGGACGATGCGACTTTAGACCATATATACTTATAAGATGTGTATAGGAAAGCCGTCATAAGCATAAAGTAGTTAATACGTAACACGATTATTTCTCCATACTGAAATATACTGTACATATTTATTATTTCATTATAAAACGCCGAATTCTTTGAAATTAACGAGCATAGCTTGTGCATCTTTGGAAAATGTGACGTGACAAATTCAGTGCATCTTTTCTCCAAGGAAAATTATCTGTGCCGTGCCTATAGGTTTATATGGTCTAAGGATGCGACAGCAACTTGTCACTTGGTCTCGCCAGCTGCCACGACTTCGAGGGCTTCGCGTTGACTTTTAATCGGATTGCACGGCATTAAGAGTTTGTGCAGCACATTACCTGAGAGTCCAGACTAGGTTTTCAGCCGGCGGTAATCCCTTTTAGTCGCGGTAATCATCACGTCACGAAATACGCTCGCCGCCACTTAGCACAAACTCGCCGGTGCACGTTTAACGCCGTGTCGAACAACATTCATTCCGAGACACACTGACGGTCGCGAACGATCATCATCACATAGCACTCTTCGTACGTTCACAGAAGACAGGAACGATCGTGTTCAAACCGGAGCAACAGCCGAGCGCACGCACCGCACGACGATTCCGATTTTCGTGAAACGCACGATAGAAGGTTCGCGCGTGGCTGCGAGCCTACCCGAAGACAACCGAGGAAGTACGACGGCCGAAGATCCCCGACCACTCCCGAACGGAGTCGAGTCGAGCCGAAGCAGTGCCGCCAGATCAAGGAAATCGAGGGGAATACAGTTTACCCCTTCTCTGATGACCAGATTAATGCTTGACCAGTTTATGGCCTTCGTGAGGGACGTTGGAGTATGCTGATGGTGCTGGAATAGGATAGTGGAAGGGGAAAAAGGAGGAGAGGAAAAATCGACCAGTTTTGGTCGATTCTGGCGGCACCGAGCCGAAGGTACCCGGCCACGGAACCCGTACAGGTTACCCACGCTCGATTTTCGTATATTTGATCATGGCAGCTGTTTCCCAAGCTACTATATCTCCTCATCCTTCGGTTTACGTCCTGCGCCTGGTTTTCGTCGCTACATTGTTCCGATCCCTTCCGACAGTCGGCCACGCCGCATGGAACACCGCGGCGTTCAAACAATCCCGAGGATGTTCCATCGCGGAGGAATGGAACCGCTGAATTTGCTAAATCCGTTCTTTACACGACACTGACTCTTGATCTACGAAAACCGGCAGTTCATTCGTACCTCTAGGTAAGTACTCTACACTTCACTGGGGGCGCGAAATTTAAAACTGGAATACAGGAAGGGAGGATTAACTTATGCAAGTGTGTTTAGTTGTATCGGTTACTTTCATTGATGTTTATTGGTCGTACGAGAACGTTATACAGGGTGGTCCTTTTATGGACCATGGTGGAAAACTTTTATGCCAAAGTCATTTTAAGTATACCTTGAACGAACAAACTATTAGAGACACCTGCATACATTGATAGATTGTTTTCTTGTTATCTTTTCAATCCTTATTATCTCTAGGAAGCGTTGATGCTTGCAAATTGAGACTTTATATGTTCTTCGACTCCTAAAACTAGAATTAAACATGAAATTCATTTCTAATAAATGACTAGACTACGGATCTTTATGCAAAATAAAAATGTTCTGCATTGATTGTGGGCAGCAGGAGTAAAATAAAAATTGATTTCATCCCTTAACAACTTTGTTCCATTGGAAACAACATCGCAATATTCTAAAATATTTTAAATCTTTTACCGTTTTATATTTCGTCCGACAAATTCTTTCATAAATGCATAAAGATCCGCAGTCTATGATTGACATACCTCCTCCATACGAACTAATGGAATTTACGTGGCTACATTTTAGCTGGGCCACCCTGTATACCTTCAGAAAGTACGCTACTTGATTGCTACCTCGGGGCAGTTTTAAGTATTACTATTCAGCAGATAAATAACAGCAAATCTAAGTGACAATGGATCGAACCATACAGCTGATGAAATAGAAATTTTCTGAACCACTCAAACTTTTCTGAAACACTTCGAGATTAGAAATTGGCGGTTCGTTCGAACGACCCAATCGTAAATCCGTAGTCTGTGTTTCTTTGGATGAAGTTCGCAGGAAGAGGCTGTCCGTGGGATCAACGATCCTCGTTCCCGGTCGGATCTCGCCCCTCGGGCGATCCGCGGAGAGGAAAGAAAGGGAAAGAGACGAAAACGCCCGCGGAGTATCGCGCGGTGGACTGAAAGCGGGCCGAAGCTGAAGTCGCCGGCTTCCAGCATGCCACGTTCGCTTCTGCGCAGGAATCGGTG
Source organism: Lasioglossum malachurum (assembly GCA_028455605.1). Taxonomy (NCBI): domain Eukaryota; kingdom Metazoa; phylum Arthropoda; class Insecta; order Hymenoptera; family Halictidae; genus Lasioglossum; species Lasioglossum malachurum. Next base: position 18,724,088 of record CM052317.1, on the reverse strand, counting down.
CGCAAGTACGGTCGCGCGAACACGAATGCCTGAGCGGACGATTGATCGCGGACGGGATCTCCTCCTCTTCCGTTTCTTCCTTTTTTTCCCTTCTCTCTCTCTCTCTCTCTGTTCCTCTCCTGTTCTCTTATTTCACCGCGCTCGATTAACCTTTTCTCGTATCGGCTGGCGACGCAGCAACAAGTCCGAGATACACGAATGCGATCGAACCGGTTCCGATCTACCTGTCGGGCATAATTTTGGAACGATTTTCAGCCGAACCCGCAAATAAACCCACAAGAAACACAACCCAGTCTTCACAGGCCTGTGGATCTATTCATCCTGCTTAGCTGCTGGATGTTTTCGACGTTGTTATACACCGTATCAGCCGAATCTCGGTTTTCCTGTGCCTATCAACTTCGGAAGTCATTTAATCCGAGTTACGACATACTGATATAAATCGTATAAATAGTATGGGGTTGGCATGAAAGTAATTTTCATTTTCATGGAAAAAATTGGGCTTTCTCTCTTTCACCCTTAAAATACCGGAATTAATTTCTTGCCAACCCAATATAATGGATAGTTTGATTGTAACGGATTTTATTTTAGAAAATCATGCTAATCGGGGGATAGGTGTATGTATTCTGTTGGACGTTTCCGCAACCGAGAGTACGTCGCAACGTTCGGATAACGGAGACTCGGGTGCAGAGGTTGCTACAGAATTTTCCATGCATTTTCTATGTAACCGCAGATTCCGAGCAAAGCGGAGACTGTTGCGTCACCGGAGTGCGCACGGTGACGGTGCACTACCGGGGACATTAGTGTCATTGGTAAATGAGTGATGGAGCGGTGCGCGCGTCAAGGTACACAAACAGGCGGCGGCGAGAGAGCACACGGAGCAGAGCGGAGCGGAGCGAAATCGATTCAGCCGGGTCGGGCTGAAATAGTCCGGCGGAAATAAAGATCGTTCGAACCAATTCAGGGCGCAGAATCTTGGATCACCGGGGGTTGCGGTGTGCAACGAGGGGGTTGGCCCCGAGGATGAGAGAGAGAGAGAGAGAGGGAGAGAGAAAGAGAGAGAGAAGGGGTCGACGGCGTCGGTCGCTCGAAACCTCAGAATGTAGATCATTTGTAATTCAATCGAACGGAGCGCCGCCGTCGTGGACGCTCTCATTGCCGTCACTCCGGGCAAGTTCGCGTGAAATATTTCCGATCGTGAGATACGAAGAAATTCATTTGCAATTCTATTTCCATCGTTAATTGCGGCCGACAGTTCCTGTTCGAAGAACCGGGTCGATCGGGAATGTATTATTGGCAGCGTTAATACAACCGATCGACGAATGATTGAATTCTGTGTTTATAAAGGAATGCCATCCCTCTCACCCTCCTTCCCTGTCTCCTCTTATCTGCGGGGCTGATTTAAGTGCATCCGTTTCCACGTGACGGGCACGTCTCGGCGTGTAACCGCGTCTACAAATACTCGGGGGGCGCCGGTTTTATGACAATCCTGAAATATTCTCCTTCGCTGTCAGGCGGCTCTCGCCGGCGAATTATTTATCGGCGCGCCGGTTCATTCGATTAAACAATTATCGGCGGGGTCCTGCAGAATGCAACGCCGTTTTACTTTCCAATTAGAGTTCCGCTAATTGTCCCGTGATCGATGGACAAGGCGCTATTCATCATTGATCCCTTATCCGAACCTTCCGCGTCGCCGGAGATCGGGAGCAATCACGCCAGGCCAAATTACGGGATCGACGCGACGCGCGGCTACGTAATTGCCATTCCGATCGAACCGCACGCCGGTTTTGCGACGCCGGGACGCCTTGCGAAACTGCGACCGCGGGCTCGTTATCAGGAGCGGTGGACCATTCCCATAAAACAGGCGCAGTCAATTCCAAAAGGAATTTCTACCCAGGTATCGCAATTGTTCTTCCGAGCTCTTTGGTCTAGACAGAAGACGGATGCTATCCCCTTGATCGCTTCTAACAAAGGGGGTTACCCAATGGTGACACGCCGATTTTAATCAACAGTGTACGATGAAAGCAGATACGATTTCCGTACATATCTTCGCGCGATGATCCACAGTGCAGCTTTCCGAGCGGCGGGACAAGGTGGTCCGCGTGCGGATAACAGCAATTCGTTACTGTGTATCGCGAGGATGAAAGTTTGCGCGAAGACGCTGATAGCGGCGGCGATCTTCCCCATTAAACGCGATATTGCACTTCCCGGGGGCCGGGCCTGTTTCGGTCACCGCTATCGGCCCGAAGATCGCAGCCCGCCGAGATTGCGGCTTGTAGCTTGCGCGCAAAACCTAAAAGACGGCGAGCGCAGCGGCTTGTAAGCCTGAAAGATTTCCATCGAGGCTGCGGGAAGGAGATTGCTCTCGTGGCGGCCGCTTTTAACGCCGGCCAGAGGGATTAGACACGTTGGTTAATCAAATCGCGGCCGGGGGCTGATTAACCCTCGGGGAGGCCACGGATCTTGAAAATTAGGGGAAAGGCTTATCACGGATCTGTGGGAAGCGTGATGATGTAATCTGATTGACTTTTTTGTTGCTTAACCCTTGTGCTGTAGTATCGAGTCGGACGAAATGCGGATGTTCTGTGCTGTCAGTATTTAGCCATTTGAATAAACAAAGGCATGCGAAGGCAATTTTATTTTTCCACATTTCTGAAATGTCCTGAATCGATCAGGATACCAGGATTCGATGAAATCTCTCGGGTTTCGACTCGGAACAACTTCGAGTGGAAAGGGCTAATCGTGTAAAAATGTTTGCAATGGTCTATCTAATGTTCTTCCACTCGGGATGGCAGTGCTAGCATCGCCTCATTTGCATGCATCAACCGGCCCGGGTAATGCATCGGTACAAGCGTTACGCAACCGTCGAATTAACCTCGTTTTCTCGAAACGCTCGGTACTTTGCAACAAAAGGAGGAGCGCCGAAGAAGAAGCGTCTCCGCGCGTTAACGACTCGTAATGCCCGGTACGGTACACCGAGAAGGAAACCCAGTCGATTCTTTCCCCCGGAGGAGAGAGACTTCGTGACTGGACGTCGCGGCTTTCGTTCCGCTTGTTTTTTTTTTTCTTCCCCGGAGCAGGTACACGACCCTCGAGAAGAGGATCCTCGCGAGTAGGAGCGGAGAGGCGTCCTCGTGTTTCAAGCCGCGCGATAGAACCAGTTTTTTCACGGTTGCCACGCCACCGAGCCCGTTTTCGGCGAAACCGAGCGTGCTCTCGCGGGCTCGCCCTTTCGATCTCTTTCTCCCTGTCCCCGGACCGCCCACGATATATTCCCCTTGATCGATCGTGATTCTGCGAGCGAGAACAACGGGGAACGAGATCCAGGGATCTCGGAGGTAGACCCCGGGTACACGCGTTCGGCCCGATTCGCTCGATCGTTCCACGTCCGCGGGGAACTTTAACGACCGTGGCCCGCATCGACCTTGCCTTCTACCTCTGTTATTTCCACCGTGCCGACCAGACCGTGGGCATACAGGGTGAGCTGGAAGTCTGCGGATGTTGTCAATATTCCGTCGGAAGTGCTACGGACACTTGCGTAGGATTATACGAATATGATCTTCAGAAAACTTCAGTGTAGATGCATGTTTCAACCTCTACTGGATCGAAATAGATTCATGTTCAGAGCATACGATTGCAGGACACCCCTTATAGAAGCAACTCCGGAGAAACTATTCGTTCTTATTGCAACTGCGACGCGAAATTGGAGAACGGAACCGTCGAGTCGGTGCCAGCGTGAAACGATATTGCCGCAACTTCCGGTCGGGATTATCGGGAACACGTGTGCGTCGCCGAGGGAACGTGAAACTTTGGCCATCTGTCAATAGGACATTTTTCCGTATCCCGGGGAAGCTATTGGAACGAGCATTGCTAAGCATGCCATTTGTTCGAACACACAAACACTAGTGGAACCTTGACGTCTTATCTGAACGAACGTGCCTGGAAAAGTTTCTTTCGCAGAAGCTCATCAATTGTTTCTGTCTCGAAGATTACTATAATCACCAATTCCGAGCAGAAATGAAAAACATTCGACGAAAGCAATTTCGTATCCCCGAGAGAGCCACGTCGCGTCGTTAGCAGGTGCTGCTTCATTATTTATCGTCCACTCCGAAGCGCGCACGCAATAATCGTCCGATATAAATGTACAATGTGGCCAGTGCCAGCAATAAGGAAGTTACCTACGCACGGGTTAGGTAACCGGGCAATCATCGCCGTTCGCAGGCCTAGTCTCTCTCGAATTTTCTCGTCGCTGGCCCCGTGCCTTCAAAGTTGCAGCAGCAGCGTGAGATCTGATCTTCCCGGGCGCCCCACAGTCGACAGACAACCAACTCATAGTTATAAATCAAAGTTATAAATTTATAATGTAAACAGATTACCAAAAATGTTGTATACATCAGTAGATACCCCTTTAAAGCCTCGAGATATTAGTTATTTTCCCTAAATTTTGCACTGTTGCCAAAAAATCTAAAAAAATGTGTCGAACACCTAACCCAGACGGAGAGGCTCATTTCTGCGAGAAGCGCCGTAAAAACGGATCGAGACAGCAGAGGTTGCGCGGAGGTCGTTCCTCGATGACTCGAGCAAAAAAATCGCATTACAATATAACGAGCGTGGAGCAGCAACGGAGAACGATGCGATCTCTCGGTTGCCCGGGCGTCATTGAAACTTCCGTCCGTGTTACGTTTAATTGCTCCTCGTCTGGAAAAGTTTTCCGGCCGCTCCGTTATCTGCTCCGCCATTGTCTCCGGCCGGCGAGAGTGTCTTTAATTGCATTCGGCCGGGCCGTGCAGTTTCTGCAACGATGCAGCGAAACCGTTGCGATTGTGGTGTTCCGAGGTCGACTGAAAAATTCAGTGGCTCGAAACCGCACGATCAGGGCGGAACAAAAGAGTCCCGAGAGGGGAGGCGAAACGCAGTCAGGTCTCGGGAGGGTCCCCGGGGACCCGAGCTCCTCTTTTTCCCTTGCTGGCCGTTCGGGAGAGAGTGGAGAGGTAATTCTAAACCCTCCTCGGTCAGTGGAGTCGGCATACCTCTTCAAGGTTAACTCTCGTTCCGTCTTGAAATTCCATCCACGGCGAAATAGGTCCGCGCTTGCCCGACCAGCCAAGCCAGCTCCAGGAGGGAAGGAGAGGGGGGGCAGAGTTAAAGAGAGAAAAAAGGGGGCAGACGGTCGACGGAGGGAACGAGATGGCGGCCCTCCTCGTACGTCCTCGTGCCCCAGGAATTCTGGGTTAATGGCACCGCATTACGATCGCGTGACTTTAGTCAGATATCCGTGCCCGCGATCTGGATAGAACGAGCCGACTGTCGTCGCTCGGGGGTGGAGAACGGGCGGGGACAGAGAGCACGCCAACAGAAAAATGACAGAGCGACGAGCTCGATCGATCGTAAATATAATGCAGGCGCGGCAGAATGTCTCTATGAGAGCGTGTTACGCGACCGGGTCTCGATCCAGCCGATTTACGGGCCGATTATGCTACATAGTACGCTAGCCACGCGCGACACCGACCGCTCCGGACCGCCGACGTTTACGATCATGCGGAACGATAAACGGAAACGCGAGATCCTCGTCCCTGATAGATGACCGGCTCGTGGCGCTTTATTTGCTCGACGAGTGCGCTAGTGATTCCGTTTACCTCCATACGGCGATTTCGCCCGGAAAACCGCTTTATTCTTCAGCCCTCAGTGGATTTTCTGAAATATTGAATCTGCTCTTCTCGGAGAACTGTTTCGTGGGTCACAGTGGAAAGGAAGTTCGCAGCGTTTTCAAATTAAGCATCAAAGATGAAAGTAGGGTGTTTATTCATATGTTTATTCAGTAACACGAGAAGTTATTGAATAAATCGATGGATGAATATCTGAACTTTAGCTTTCAATTTTAATTTACGAACGCTACGAACTTTCGTTCCAACCCAATATTATTTTTTCGTGGACCTTTCAACAGCAATAGCAGTTTCAATCGTGAACCAACAAACCACCTCCAGTTAGTTATTTCATTTGAGGTTATTATTAGTGTTGATATTCTGACCGACCGTGGCTGTAATATAAAGTTTACTTGTTGCGAACGGTTCCAAGATTGCACTCGTTTTGACATTTGCTAAATGAAATGCAACGCCATAAAAAATTTAATATCGCGTGAGTTTAATGAAACGAGGAGGAGAAAAGGACCAAGGAGCCCGTTAAGCGTGTCGTATCGCGCATGAATTCCGTATCACGCCGAGAGTACACACGGAAACACGGCTGTAACCCGTGTCCAGCGCGATAATAAATTTCGTTTCTTACGCTGATGTGATTAATGAACCGGTTAAGTGTCCATACTTGAGGCCGCTCGAGTTTAATTACCGGCGCGCCGGCTCTGGGAAACTTGTCTATGAACGGTACGATATAAATCATTATTGTTACATCGGCGTTACGGTACCCTCTGATTTAAGGCTTCCGTAAATTACTTTCTACATGGATTCTGAACACTCTTCTTTCGTGTAGCCCACGCAATTTTGTCTTTCCAACGGCGTTCGCCAGCTCGACTCTGTTGGAACCCAAACTGAGATGCTTTCAGTAACCACAGACGGGAGATAAATTATTTGTCCCCCTACCGAGTGACTTGGAATTCGAAAAAAATTATGCGGTGTAAGAGGAAGGTGTAGCTACTTTTTGTTTCTCGGTTCGTTCAAACATCTTGCACAAGGGTCGAGAAAGGTGATTACGAAGTCAGGCCAAACCGAGGCACTGCTTTCAGAAATCACAGTTGAAATATAAATTATTGTTTCTGTTTCCACCGGGTGACTTAAAATTCTGGAAAAATTACAGTATACAGAGGGAAAGCGTAGTTACTATTTGCATTTTGGTTCGTTCAAATATCTTGCACGAGGGTCGAGAAAGGTGATTACGAAGTCTGGCCAAACCGAGACACTCTGTTTTCAGAAATCACAGTTGAAATATAAATTATTTTCCGTTTCTACCGGGTGACTTAAAATTCCGGAAAAATTACGGCACACAGAGGGAAAGCGTAGTTACCGTTTGCATTTTGGTTCGTTCAGATATCTCGCACGAGGATCGAGAAATACGATTACAAAGTTAGGGGTGTTCCAGAGAGTTGAAACTTCTCGAGGTTGTTCAGCATTTCAGGCGACCGGATATAATTTTACGAATACGAATAGCAGAAATGACGTTAGATTAGTCTGGTAGCAAGCTCTGAAGCGTCCTGTAGAGCAGTTGGTGTTCGAGTCGCGGCCATTACGGATTCACGAGCGATGATAATTTCGCTGTCCGTTCGCGACGGTATTTCGGTCCCGGTTGGCGGAGCGTAGATATGAAAATTCCTCGATTGGACAACAAATCTATTCCCGCGGAATTAACGATGACACGCCGGACAACGAGAACGGAAATCGACGCTGAAACGCCGGTCGGGAGACAGCGGAATGACGGGGGCTGAAACGAGGTCGAGCGACGATTAATTATCTTTGTCTCTCTTCATCTCTCTCTAGTCTCTCGCGCGGCAACGATCGACGGTATCGATCGGCTGGTCCTCGGTATCGATCGTCCGATCCTCGGACGAGACGAAAGCTGTCGGTGGCAACGTTTTGCGAAGTAGATCATCCCGTAGGGGCGATCGCGACGCTCTAAATTTGTCCGGCAACCGCCGCCACGTCTGCCTGTACATATATGTATATATAATGTATGTATATATACGTACGCCTGGGAAATTAACGGGCCACGGTATTTCCTGTCATTCTAAATTTGACGATTATGTGGTCGGTTTGCCGGTCCGTTTCTGCCTGCCCCGATGCACCGTGTAATCTCGGAACGAATCGCGATAACGACGCGCCCGAATTTTGCCCCTGATACACTCGTCGACTCTGCATGCGAATTGCACTGGCATTAAAGCAGAAATGCGCAAAATGTATGCGACGACCGAGTGAGTTCACCTGAAAGCAATTTAGTACAGCTGGTGGGCTCGAATGTTCAAAATATTGTGTCTTGAAAGAGATCCTCTATCTCATACTTTTATAAAGAGTGTGGAGCATAGATTATCTATATAAATAAAAATTAAATGCTGTTCGTTGGTAAGAGCATCACTAGAACGGCTGGACCGCTTTGGCTAATTTATTTTTTTAAATAGTTCGAATAAGGTTTTCGGGGAAAGAAAAATTGATGAAGTTGCCCGGAAAAATGGAAAATTCGGGAAATATCTAATCTTCAATCAATTCTATGCATTTATCGAGTATTTAACAAAGTCATTCAGAGGTGAAATGGTTCCCACAATCGATGCAGTATATTTTTAATTTGCAGACGCAGATTTGATTCTCCCCTAAAAATAATGTATCGCTCAGCCATGTATCGATTGCTGGACGTCAAGAAGGCACATTCTACGTGCACGTGAAACGTCCAGTTTCCTCCTGTCGCGTCCGCGTATCGCGTGTTATTGACGCGAGCCGAAATACATATGTACATAGTCGGGAATGCGTCTCGCGCATCCTTAACAGGGTGCATTTCGATGCACTCCGCGTGCCCTCGGTGAGTCGTTCGCAGGGGAAGGACCTCTCGACGAGAAAGGACATTTGAGCTGGGTTCTCGACCCAACTGGGATTGTGTTTCCCGCACGTGTGTACCAGACACGTCCGGGACCGGGTCCCCAGAGAGGGCTCTCCCCCTCGGATACTTTGACGAAACAATCGTTAAAGCGACGAGAACAAGCACGGGACCAGTACGGTAGGCGTTCCCGAACTCGCGTGCGACTGCATTTTCTAGCTGGCATTAACTGGAGTAGGCTGCGTCGAGGAGCTGCAGCTACTCCTTCTGGCTCCCTTTGAATCCTGGCAAGCCTGACTGACGATCATCACTAGACTGCGGATCTTCGTGCGAAATTAAAACGGGACGACATAAGAATTAATAATTTTCGAAGTTTTATGACGATTGAAAAAGAAAATGTATTTACATTTATCGAGATAGACAATTTTTATTTTGAATAAAGATCCGAGATCCAGTGATAGCGATCTCTAGTATCATCGTTTACTACTGAACGCTTTGCCAAAGTAATTTGTGGACCCACTGACTTATGACCCACGGGCTAGTATTTAAAAAAGAAATAAAAATAATTGACCCACTCTTCAAAAAGGTTCGCCATCACTGCTCTAGACGCTCGTTCGATTGCACAACAAAAATGATTCGATCGTGGTGGGTTCGGTGTTAATGGCCCGACAGGTTACGCATCGGCCAGAAATCCTGCGGTATGGTGTTCCGTGCTCGGAGGGAAATAATTACGGCGCCCATTTAAAAACCGGTTCCTTTCACCCCCTCTACCACACCCTGTTCGTCCCTCGACCTTCGTCTTCTCGTGTCCTTTAACGAGCCGCCATTCGACGCTCGAAGGGAGAGAAAGGATGGGGGGAGAGGCTCAAGTAATCCGGAACAGGGAGAGAGAGAGAGAGACTTCTCTTTCTCCCTCGCAACATGACACAGCGCCTTTAAATGCGAAACTCCCCCTCCCCCGTTGTTAGAATCCGGGGGAAATCCCTTGTTTACGTCGCTGCTCCCGAATCGGTCCCCCAGTATCGAAGACCATTCCGGGAAGAACCGCTGGAATTCGGGGACGTTCGTTGTTTCGACGTTGGCGCAGTTCAACTGTCACACGATGCTCGAGATCGCGACAATTCATGGAACGCGGTAAAGTAGAAATTGTAATTAAATTTGACAGCCTGCGTGGATCGGGCCCGATATTACCGCGATAAAGTACCCGGCAGCGGGAAATTAAATTCTTGCGACGAAAACTGTCCTTCAAAGTGTGCTTCTGAAGGTGACATAACAAAGTCTCCTAAACATAAGGTATCGTAGCTAATTGAAACAAACATCGATGACCTTGACAGAAACAATTACTTTGAATTCTTGTTTACCAACGAAGACGAGAGATGTTTTGAGGGTTCTAGTAGAGTTGTTCACCGTGTGCATTTAATAAGATCCCGTGATATCGCGTTCGGAAATAACTTCGACGACCCATTACGTCGCCAGCGAGCAGTTTCTGGGATATCAGAATGTTTGATCGGATACCGTATCAGCGGCCACAAAAGGAGCCCTTAACCTCCACACGAATTAGAATTTCAGGCTCGTTAGCTCGGCACCCCGCGGCTCGAGAACGCGGCGTGGCAAGAAAAAACACACGCACACACACACATAGTTTGAATACGATGCATATAAACGATCGAACGGAAGGAGGCACATAAAACGTGATTATCTACCCTGCTATTACGAACTATCCCACGAATCAAAGACCTACAGCAACCAGAGAGAAAGAGAAGGAGAGCCCGCATCGGTGCGGCTCGTTCCTTTAACGACGTCAAGTAGAAATAATCTGGCGGGTCGTTTTTCCAGGAGCCCGGGGGCCACGGCTCGTTACAAAACTCGTCTCGTTCTACGGATTTTCCGTGCATTTTTTCCGCTCGGTGTGTGGAGACCGAGAAAAGAAGAGAAAGAGAGAGAGAGAAAGAGAAAGAGCGGGGAAAAGAGAGAAGGAGGCGTTTGACTTGCAAATCGGTGCGCGTTCTCCCTACCCGGTTTCACGGCGCTCGCCTGTTTTCCTCGTTCGCCCACGATCTTCTACGCGGAATGCAATTACCGTAATTGCCGGCACTCGAAGCACCGCGTTGCGTAAGGGTGGTCGTTATCGGCCGCCACGAATTACATCGTTAAGCAGAGGCGGCGGCGGCGGCGCGAGCACGCGAAACCTCCGGCCACCTCTCCTCTCCTCTTTTCTACTCTTCGAGGCAGATCGCGGGGGAGCTTCTTTATTTCCCTGCGTTTCCCACCGCGAGATCCGCGGGACCCTAGGCCTCCTATGGTCGCCTTGAAGCTCAATCAGTCAAAGGCGGACGACCCCGTTTACATACTCTAACGCCGCTGACTTGAATTTGTGCTCTTTGAGGGGACGCGAGACGATACAGTCCCGGGTTTGAGGCTCGGGAGTTCAAGGAACAGGTCCCGAGATCTACGGCCGCCAAAATCGCGGAGCATTCAAGATGGCGTCGCGGAGGATGGTCCGAAAGAGAGATCAAGCGGCCGCGACACCGTCAAGGTCGCCGACTCATCGAGCCTCATCGTGCCGAGCGATAAAAACGAGCTGTTTATGAGCGGGTCGCGTTGAAGCCGCGACGAGGATTAACTGCCGGCCAGATAGCCGGATCGTTAAAGAAACGATAGGGGTGGGAAAGCGATGACGATGAAGGAGAGCAAGAGAATGAGGAGGCGGAGGCCGAAGAAGAGCGGGGGAGAAGCAGAGGCATTAGTCGCAGACGTATTACGGAGCCTGGCAAGGTGCCAGCCATTTAAGAGGGCCGAAACCTGTTTCCGGCTGCATTGTAAACGCTTCTTCTTTCGGGCCGGGTTCGGGTTCACGTTCACGCACGGCACCGGTTTCTTTGTAGCGGAACCAGTCCCCGAGAAAACGCCGAACACGGTAGTCGAATACAATTACCGGAATTGCTCGCGTGGTCCCCGGTAATCATGCGACATCTGCCTCGGCTTTCAAAGCGAGCTTTTTCTTCGGGCCGATTAACGAAATCGAGGAAATCGGTTTTAAAACGTGCCACCGGTGAGAAACGACCCGGCCAATTTTATCCCGGTGCGTCCGACGGCGTAATTACGTCCCGACCACGGATAAATAATCGAATGGCAGTCCAGCGACGCGGCCATGTAATATTCAATGCCGGCTGGATACGATTTTAATTGCGCCCGGACGATATCGGTACAATATGAAATTAAATGTGTCAACGCACGGCGCTCGCTCATTAATGTATGGAATCCTATTTATTACTCGCCCCAGGCCTGACGAGGAACTCCGAAATTAACGGCGGTCGACCCCGCGATTTTTACCGATTTTCTGTAGGACGTCTGCGCGTGGCTGTCTCATTCTACTTGGAACCGTATTTTCGATGTTACCCCGCTGATTTCGTTCTGTGCGCACAATTCCTGTTATTTTATGTTTGTATAATGTTTGACGGAATTGGATATTTCGATATTCGATTCGCCGAAAGTCACGAATTTCCGATCACATAAATTCGTTAAGAGCTATGCCGAAGTCTTCCGAATTATTTCGGGACAATGTACTCGAAATCTCATTTACAGCCTGCGCCAAGCATCAATTTTAAACACAACATCGAATATTAATGCAATACTAAAATCAGACAGTGTTCCACTTAAAATACACTCCCCAACAAAACTCATAAATTATGCAAATGAAATCGATACCATCATGAACTACGCCGAACGGCGCGCCATCGGACACCGGCAAAAATCTCGATCGCTACAGTGCGGATTTTGTGCAGTTACGAGGGTAATAACTGGATGCAGCACATAACAGTAACATACCAACATTTCCGATTCGTATTACTAACAGCTAATTAAAATCGTTAAATTGCAACTGAAGACTTAAGTGCAAAAGCCAAATTTTTAAAATTGTTTAACTCGCACTTCAAATAATCAATATTTCTTATTGCATTACATTTTTGCTGGGGACCATAAAAAATATTTTTAAAAATTCAGCAAATACAATTTTGCTGGAAAGTGAAGTCGTGGGGTCAGCAATCGATGCAGAAAACGTATCGGCAGTGTATAAAAATACGCGCAACTCGAATTTCGCTGGAAAGTGAACTTGTCTGCTGCAATCGATGCAGAAACCGTTCATTTTGCATGAAGATCCGCAGTGTGCTCGTGACGAGCGGAATTACAGGGGGCTTCGCGGTATATCGACGCGTTTCAGTTTTATTTCTGCCGTCCGTTTCGTTCCGCTTCTATCAATAACGTCGCCGATAGCGAGTGGAAAGATAAACAGCATGGAATTAGAATGAGCGATAAGACGCGGGGGTGGGACAGTGCAGCCTGTTCGATCGCGTGAACGGGAGTCAACGTGCCAGCGATACCTCGGTCAGGAAACCGATAGTGGCGGGATTACGCCGAGTAAAAATGCTGATAAAACGGAGAAATCGAGGTCGGGGAATTTTTCACGGACGCCCGCGACACGCTCGATCAAACGTCGCGACGAGCACTCCGAACCCGGTGAAAAACATTTAAAAATAACAATTCATGTACGTTTAACTTCATTGAAATTTATTTCAGTCCGCGGAACAGCAAAAGAGTAAATGGCAATATTGAATTCAGGTCATTTCGGAGTTTCACAGCATAAAGAATGCACACGCAACCGAATAAAAATAAAAATGATACGTTACCGATATTATTTGGCATTTCGATTGGCACACTTCGGCAAAGAGAATTTTGATCGGCACACTTTTTCTGCGATTTTTCCTGCTCGATCTTCACCCGGAAATCGGTAATCTGCTGCGCTCACGCTCGACACCGATAACCCACGAGTCCCGCGCTATTTGCGGTGAGAAAGGCAGGGTTATCAGCGCGATACGTCAGGTTCATCGTACGCCGGAACCTTCCGGATAGCTCTGCCAGGGAAAAACTGCTGCAGCGCGAGTGGGGATCTTGTTCCTTCCTTCCACGATTCGCCGAATCGATAAGCATTGCACTCGGAAGAGACCAACAGGTTCCTCGAAGCCGGTGGAGGAGGCTCGAGTGGTCGGCGGGACTCGAGATCCCTCGAGGATTTTATAAATAACCGGCGTTTTATTGTGTCTATCGATGATAGGTGACGGGTTATCGGCTGCGGACTTTGGACGAGACGTGTTCCGCGCTTTCTACGCTTTACGAGCTTGCCCTGGGAAACGAGGACGTGCCAGGGACGGGCGTGATTGCCGGTTTTATGAATCGCCAAGGCGATAAGATTCAGCATTACGACGAGGCTGAGCGATAAAACAGCCGCGGGACAAACGGAACGACGATTACTCGTCGGAGAAATTCCTGATGGCGACGTGATCGCTCGCCAACGGTCGTGTTTGGCCAGAAATTTTATTCAGTCGGATCGGTATTGGGACCTTGAACCACTAAGATCGATGGCTCGGGTCAGTCTCGATAGAAATGATGTTGGTCTTGACTCTTGACCCATTTTTGTATCTGAGAGCCCTCTGGTGCTAGCCCTAGCTTCTTGATCATCGCTAGCAGAAGTTGGCACTAGTTCTTGGCTGGTTTTAGAACTGGTTGGCCCAAACTGCTAGCCCTATCTCTTACTGAATTTTTAAAGCTTCATCGTGACCCCAGTTGCTAGACCTATCTTTTAACCAGTTCTTAATGTTATGTAATCATTTTTCAAGATTTGTTTGCCCTATCTGGCGAGCCTGAATGTGAGCCCTATCCCGAACAACTCTGCAGTCTATCCAACAGACTTGACAAACGAGCAACGATTAAAGCTTACGACTTACCAACCCAGAAGAAACTCAAAGAGCACCAAAGACTGGACATTTACCTGGAACAAAAGCGCAACGTTAAAATGATGTTACAACAAACAAATCAGTTTAAATACACCAGTAAAATATTGTTGCCCTGTATATTTTCTTCTCACTTCCAACGAATCCGATCGAGTCCGAAGACCATCCTCGGAGCCTTTGAAAGGAGACAATGGGTCTGAACAGGGGATCTTAAGATGCAAAATGCGCGGTTTTCGACAGGCAGAACATTATCGCGAAGAATAGCAGAGCGAGCCGAGCGATTACGAGTGAAAGTGGCCGGTTAAAACATTCTGGACGGTCTTTTCTCTCGCCGGAGGCGGGCTAAAGATGTCTGGCACGAAGAGCCGCCGCCAGGTGCGGCTTTTGAGAACAGGAAACCGTCCGCGAGGCCTGTTCTGCCTTCAAGGACTACCCGTTTACACGCCTCTCTCGTCTCGAGACCGTTTTGCGCGATTCTCCACGAACGGCTGCGGAGAATTAAGAGGCCGTTCGGCCAATGATTAATCGTCGTTTATCGCCGGTATCTAAGGTAATTGACATCGACGCGGATTGCTGAGTGCAGCGATTAAACGTATCGATACACGGAATGCTTATCGGCGAAGCGATGCGATTCGCTTGTTACGCAAGGAAACAGCTCGGGCCCCCAAGGTTGTGCCGGGTGAGTCACACTCGCGATTAACGTTGCTGTTATTTCGCCGCTTAATGTTATGGTATACATGCCAAACAACTTGAAACACGATGAGCACGGAATGATCGCTCCTGTAATAATACACCCGACTCGCGACGGAACTCTTCCTTCGTGCGCATCTGCTGCACGTTTCAAGAGATTCCTATCCGACGGTTGTTGCTAGCTATTGGATAATTGCACCGAGCGCGCAATCTTCGTCTTCGACGAATCCGATCTTCACGAGTTGCGGAACCTGAGATGCTCGTTCTAAAAATATAGCGAGGACGTTCAGACTGCAGATTCTATGCATTTTTTTAGCGCACTTTCCAATCTGTTTTTGCATAAAAGTTCGCATTAATTGTTGGCCCTTGCTGCTAGCCCTAGGTGGTGGCCTTAACTGTTAGCCCTAGCTTGTGATCAATTTTAATAATTTCTTAATCAATTCTTAAAACGTGTTAGCCCTAGGTGTAGGCCTTAAATGTTAGCCCCAGCTTCTGACGAATTTTTGTTACATGCCAGTTCATCACGAATCAACTTTCAATGGAGCCTTCTACTTTAATACCCAGTCTAAATCTAAAGTGTTTGCATTCCGAAAAAGACTGAGATACAGCAGACCTCACCTGAGTAATTAAAGCGTAAATTACTTCCGCGGATCGCGAAGCCGCCGCGATTGATTTAGCAAATATCGCAGCCCGCGGAAGCCACCGCAAATATTTACAGAAAAGACTACCAACAGGCCACAAATAACCGCGCGGAGTATCGTAGCGCAAAAAATCGCCAGCAACACCGCCAAAGTCGCCCGAGGGAGCAAGATTCCTGTATATTGACACAACTTGTCAGCGTCTGACGCAACGCCGCAACCGCGCCGGACCCGTTTCGCGTTCGGAAACGAGTCGTCGCAAGGTGAACAAATATTTCCAGGTTATTCTTACCCGGGCAGAACCGTTCGCGCACAGTGAACGTCTTCGCGAGAGAGACCGGCGGAGGTTCCGTCCGACGACGAACGATCCGTCTCTCCGTTGGATCTCGATCTCGCGCTTGTTACCATGACAATACGACGAGCAAGATAACGAACGAGCGCGGGCTCGAAAGCCGGTCAAGGATCCTTGGACGAGCGCATTCGGACGAACGCCGCGGATAAGTAAGGGTACCGATGTGTTGACGGTCCGGGACACCAGATGTTTGAACACCTGTCCGGACCGCCTCCTCCTCTTCCATCGCTATTTTTAAACGTGAATCGCCGCTCCGAAATCGCTGGAATTTGCTATCAAAATTACACGGACGAATGCGGCGAGGTCTATCTTCATTTTTATACGTAACTAAGCTATTTTTATGACTGTGCAATTGATGATGCTCAAGACTATTTAGCAATTTTTTTAGTATATCTTTGAGGATACTTCATCGTATTGTATTAGGTTGGCAAGAAAGTAATTTCGGTATTTTAAGGTGAAATAAAGCCGTATTTCTTTATTCAAGCGACGAACATTAATCAATAACATTTTCTTATTTGTTCTTGTTCATTGCTTGAATTAAAAGAGTGGGCTCTCTATTTCACCTTAAAAACACCGAAATTACTTTCTTGCGTTGACGTTCTTGAATTTTTTAAATCCGTCCACTGCTTTAAACTTTACCTATCAATTTTTGTTATAAATGCGTAAAATCCGCAGTCTACTAATAATAATTTTACAGTGGCTGTCGTTTCGACAGGTTCCAGTTCTTTTCCTTCGAACTCCAGAGCGCACATATATTTTTTCCAACGATAAACTCGGCCGAAGAACAACCGGTTGGCCTTTTTACCCGCGTGGAAACCGTGTGCGTGCCGGAGCGTGTAGAAAGAGGAACAACCATTGGGAGACTAGAGATTCCGGAGTTCCTGTGCGCTTCTTTCCTCGGCAGAAACGGGAAACAAGCCGGCCAGCCGGGTTTAACGGTCGTGCCCGCTCAATATGCGCCGACGGAGACCACGGACTCTCGTTTTTTGCTCGAGACTCCCCCTTGCTCTTTCTCTATCGTTTCATCGACGTCTGCCTCTCTTCTTCCCCTCTCTAGAGGCCCTCGAGCTCTCGAGCCTATCTCGTTTACTCGTTCAACACGTCATTATCGAACCGGTTGCTGCCGCTGTTGCAGCTGCGGTATCGTGCCGAGGCTCTCTCACGCTCTCCTCTCGCTCTCCTCTCGCTCTCCTCTCGATCTCCGAGGCACGTCTCATTCAGCGAACGCTCGGCGCTTTGGAAATCGATCCTCTCGTGACTCGCCGCGGAACGATCGCGAACAGATCCACGACCGTTCTCGATTTTCCGAGCTTTCCGCCGGACAGGTTCCCTTCCTCCTTTTGGTACACGCTCGAAATTTATTGCCCGGTCTCCATGCGAAATGAAAATTGTCTGAGCCAGAGAAACAGCAGCCGAATTCCTTTATTCTCTGAGGATTTTGAAAAGTTCGCACCAATGCTTTCATATTTTTTAGATTCTTTTATATTGTGTTGACTGTTTCAAGTCTTTTTGGAAAATTGGGAAAAATCTTTTCAGAGAGACATCCTTTCATTCTGGCAGGGTGAATCCTAAATTCACTTGAAATAACTTTTTCCTGTGCGCGCGCGTCGTCTCAACCAATTTTGATCTCGCGTGATTCTAATAATTCCAGTCCGACTGTGAATTCCGACTGGAACGATTCTGGAGCATGGCGAATTCGAGTTTTCCTTTCGCGAATCGCCTAATCGGCGCCGCAGGGAAAAACAGGGTGGAAGGTGGAACGAAACAGAACGTGAAGCTCTCTCGGGCGAGTTTCATCTCGTTGCGGCGCGGCGCCGAGCCGTGCAATTAGAACGACCGAACGGAAGCGGATAACAAGGTCATTAAAGCGGTTGCGAACGTGTTTCGCGCGAGCCGGGGAAAGCTCGGGTCTCTAATTCGTGTGCTCGAGGTCTGGATTGGTTCAGGATCAGCCGTGATTCCCGGGAACTCGATCCCCGCAGGATCCTCGAACTCGAACCGATAAGAAAGCCGCGAGTCCCTTTGGAAGCGTGCAGCTTCCTGTCGTAAACGCCGAAACGCAGCTGCTCTCAGGGCTGTTAGGTTCAAGAGGAGTCGCATAAATCAGCCGTCGTGGTTTTTCTCTCGGTCGGGCAAGAACGATTCGCGATGCGGTCATACGGGACGAACGTCGACAAAAACGGGCTCGAGGACTGGGAAACGAGGAGGAACGCGATCCTAACGGAGAGTGGACCAGAATCCAGCTGGGAAAAATAAAAATTCTGACCACGTTAAGCAACATGCATCATTATTAGGCTGCGGATTTTATGCATTTATGGGAAACTTGAGTGGGTAAAGCTTAAAACCAGCTCCCATCCATGACTTAAAACACAACGTTATTGGTGAGACAAATGCTGTTGAAGCGACCATCTTGGAAAATGTCGTGGTGAGCATTTGAGTAATACCATTTTTTAAATTTGCATTTACATCACTGCGTCCCTATTGGCGGACTCTTCACAACAAATACAAGTTTACTTCACCGACGCGACGGACAGTTCCGAGCGAGGAAGACGAGTCCGGAAAGCGAGGAGGCCCGCGAGAGAAAAACCGAGAGGAATCGGGGGGACAGGTTTGAAACGTTCGCGGGCAAATGTTTGTGGAGCGTGCCGTGTCGATATTCGCGGAGATTCGCCGTCGCTTCGGCCGGTTTTTATCAGCGACGGTGTGCGGAGCGCCGTCGCAACAGGAATCCTTGCTTTTTATTTGCCGCCACGTAACGGCGAGTGCGAAAATATCGCGTCGTTGGAAACGGGACTTCGATCGAAAGTTGACCCCGAATGCAAATGGAGCGTCGCGTACGACCGGGGAACAGCCGTAAGAACGAAAAAAAGAAAAGATATATGATGGACGGGGTAGCAGAGCGGAGCAGAGCGGAGCAGAGCGGAGCAGAGCGAAGCACCGGGTATATCTCAGGTTCGGGTTTTTATTATGTATAAACCCGTAATTTTAGAAAGCCCCGAATGCCGGAACGGAGCCGTGTCGCGCGAAGCGAGAATAGACTCCCGGTATAGTCGACGACCGCTATTAACGTCCATTTAAATCTTCCCGGTCCCATTTCGAGCGCGGTGCTATCCCCGTGCAATTATCTCGCAGCCGAGAGTTCGAGTTTTCCATTCAATTACGCGCGCAGTCGAGCGAGACTTCCGGCGAGCGACGGCGGATCATCGACGAGGCACGCGTGAAACGCTCGATAACGTCCAGAAGAACCCCGTTTCACGATAATAGAACGGGCACCGGGGACAGGTCGCGTGTAATGGACCGGCGCGACGGTCATCGCCAGTGTCGGATTCCCAGGGCCGACGCAGTGTCGGCACGAAGCGGCCCGAACCCTTCAAAGTCCCTCTTATCAAAGAGTATCCTGACAGAGAGGAATTTTATACGGACGGTGAGTTCAATATTTCAGCTAAAACGTCTTTCACACTTGTCAGCCCTAGCTGCTGGCCTTGGGTGGTAGCCCTATCTCCAAACAATTCTACAGGCTGTCCAACGGTCTTGGAAAACTAGTTGCCTCTGGTTGTTGATTCTAATTGTTAGCCGTACATGCTGGCCCGAACCTGAACTGTTAGCCCTAGCTGTGGGCTCTAATGCTTGGCCTTACGTGTTAGCCCAAGCTTGCGATCAATTTTTAATATGTCAATTAGTCAATTTTTAAGACTTGTAGCCGTGGGTGTCGGACGTAATTGTTGAGCCTAGCTGGTGGCCCTAGTTGCTAGCCCTATCTCTCAGTAAACCGTTAGTCGTCACAAATGAGACATACACATGCATACCACGGATAAATGTCCCGCGAGTTTAAAGAAACACGAACTACATAATTGCCAGCCTATCTTTTAACACCGACGGGGAAAAAAGATGGAACAAAAAAGAAGTGACTGGAACGACGACACGCAGCGCGCGCCGCGACAGGTTGATCCCGAGGTTGTTTGCGTTCCACGAGGCGAATCCGGTTTCGATTTTATGGCTCTATACCCTAGCAGCCAGTATTTTGTCGTTTACGAGCGACCCTGTGTTTCCGGCTGCAGCCGGTTCTGCATCCTCCCTGACATTTGGAAAATTTCGTAGCAGATTCCTTCCATCCCTCGTGTGCGAGAGGGAACGGTTTATTCGACCCGAGGAATCCGTGGGAGGACTGGTGCTCGTGCAAACGGGACCCGCAAAGTTACTTTTTGCAATCAGAGCTCCGGTGGGATTACAGACGATGAAAGGAACAGGGTACAGCAGAGAGTGGAACGCGGGCAGGAGGATCTAAACTCGATTTGCGGCCGAATAAGTCCGCCCTGCCGCAGAATTTCGAGCCTGATCGAGGGGCGGAGCGAGATTGGCGGTCAACCGCGGACGCTGAACCGGCGGCTTCGATAATTTCCCGTTTACACCGTAATTTCGCTTCGATCGAGTCTCGCACCGCTCTCCGGAACCCCCGTTTTCCTTTCGAGCTCGTTGTCCGGAAACCTTGTCGCTGGCGAGGTAGATACCGAGAGAGAGAGAGAGAGAGAGAGAGAGAGAGAGAGAGAGCAGGTTCGGAATTAACTGGAAACTGTTCCTCAAAGTTTCGTTATACCGCAGCCGACGTTTCGATGTCTGTGATCAGCGAAACTGCGAGCTTTCGGCAACCCGAGCGTACCCTATTTTCCACCGTGTCATCGTCAGAGACCACGCAGTCGCGAGATATTAACGCGTTTAGCTCAACTTCGGGGGCCGAGGCAGGAAGAACTAATTTCCCATCGAATTTCCAGGACGCGAACTCTCGCGTCGCTGTTGCTGCCGTCGGTGCTACTCTCTCCTGGGAACTGCAACCTTTAATTCAACAGTGTTGGAAGAGTGTGCGCGCGCGCGCGAGCCAGCACACACAGACACAGGGACGCGTGACGCAGGGAGCGAGGCGCATTCAAACACCCAGGAATTTTATCACGGCGACGAAAGACCCCGTAACGCAATTTACGAGCGGCGAGTTCGATGTTTGCGCACACGACTCAACACGGAAAATAAGGACGAAGGCACGAGAGCAAGAGAAACCGTAGGAGAAACGAAGAGAGCAAGAGGGAGAGAATGAGAGGGGTGGAGCGCGCCGTTCGGGGTGTTTGCGGGGTCGCGAGCAACCCCTTTCGATAAACACACAGAGCGCCCACTCTGGATGAGTGAGCATCATCCACCATGCCCTCGCCTCCCAGACCCCCGCCAACTTCCCCTCGTTCCTCTCCCTCTCATCCCCTTTGTACCCTCGCGTGGCAAGGCTGTGCGGTAGTTACAATGCACGAGGGGTTGCCGGAAGGGGGTGTTGTTTCGAGACGGCGTTATCGACCGGTTTCCCCAACCCCGTGGCTGCCTTAAAGAGGATCCCTCCTCGTAAACACGAGACTACTGTCTTTAATGGCCCCGGGCTCCAAACATCCCCCCGTTCCTGGGCCCCCTTTTTCTCATTTTCTTTGGATCGCGTTTCTCAACACGAGTGGGGATCGCTGGGTGATGAATTGCGAGTGGAGACGTGCTTGGACGAGACTTGTTCACACTTTGATGACGGAGGAAGAGCGGTGGAAGTTGCGGAATGCATCAACCGACTTTTTCAATGGTGCTTGCGCCACCTCAAAACCTAGAATTTTCGGGTGTTTTCGGTACGCCTTGTTTTGTTAATATTTGGATTCCAACTAACACAGTTTTACCTATCTATGCAATTCTGTATCCAAAGAATTTCAAGTTCAAATATAATGGAGGACGCTTTCTGTTTGCTGGAAAAACCACGGGAACATGAGAAACGAATTTTTGTTTTGGAGTTCCGCGATTCGAACCCGGATTGGTGTTGCTAATCCGGGATTCTATCCGCTGCGTCAACGTATGTAGCTATTCAAACTAGATTACGTGTTTCCACTGTTTAAAGTTTTAACGCAACGGTGTTCGTCGAATCGCGGCTTTCTTGTCATAGCACAATGTTGAGTAATTCACGGAGAGTTTTTTTTTTTTTATCGGCGCGATGCGCAACGTGAAAGCGCGAAGTAAAATTCATTTCCCCTGAATGGCCGGGAACAAGCGACTCCGCGAGCCAGCCAATTAATACACCGGCGATACAATTCTATCGTAAATTACGATATTTGAATTTAAAACGCGACGGAAAAATACACTCTCTCGTTTCCTAACAATTGCCTCGCCGCTTCTGTTATTAGTTAATTAATTTGTTCGCTTTGTACGGTTCGGTTGCGCTCTCGTATACCTCGGCGCTGTCGACGATCCCCGCTGAAGAGAGGTAAAAAGTTTCCGAGAGCGGCGCTCATAATTTATAAATGAAATTACACACAATGGAACAATTCGTATTGTTGCGCCGAAGGAATTATTTATTCTTCCCAACGGCCGCCGCGATAAATGCATATTTAACCGAGCGCTATGCCAACGCGTACGCGAGTCTGCGTCTTTGCGTTTCTCTGGGTGCGTGTGCGTGCGACACCCGTTGCACAACGATTTCTTGGTATCCGTCGCGTCGTGAATCGCTTCTGGATCTTCCTGCGCGAACAATGAGCCGTTTGTAACACTTTTCTTCATTGATGCCGGATCACACTCGGTTTTCAACCTTCCGCGGCATTGCAAATTAACGACGGCTTATATACTAAAATAAACTCGACGCGGAATTATACAATAGAGACTCCTACTATTCCAAGAAATAGCTCAGCTGCGTATTAATATCCGATTAACATCATACGAAATTTCACGATACAGCACCGAATATAACAATTTAAATGTTATTTCGAAT
This sequence comes from Lasioglossum malachurum, assembly GCA_028455605.1. Classification (NCBI taxonomy): domain Eukaryota; kingdom Metazoa; phylum Arthropoda; class Insecta; order Hymenoptera; family Halictidae; genus Lasioglossum; species Lasioglossum malachurum. The sequence continues at coordinate 18,701,324 of CM052317.1, read as the reverse complement.
AATCCGGTATACTTTACTTATTAAATGAATATCCAATAATACATATTAATTTCTGTGCACTGTTCCAGTCAACTTCACAAGCTTTCCTTTAATTTTCTTGTTGGAATGTGTATAAATCTGTGCAACTTCTGCAATCTGCGTGTATTCAGTTTCAAGAACTAGATTTTCTGAAGAATACCAATGGTCTACGAGCATAAACGTTCCAGTTTCCTGAATGTCGCACGGGTGGCATGATTAAACATTTCTTCCCAGCTACAATAATTCCATCCTACATATATAATACCTTTCATTTTATGGATATGAAATTGATATAATACCTCATACAATACTGGTATGGAACGGTGGTGACTCAGAGTCGAGTGGTAACGGATAAATTCCAACAAAATTGCACGATCGCTCAGCGTAGTAATTGGAACATCGTCGGAAACTCGAGCTGAAGATAACAAAAACTACCGAACCGAGGCAGCAGAGAGTTCTCAATCCCGGAATAACGCAAATGCATTAGCAACTGTGCGAGCGAATTCGCGCAATCCGCGCGGTCGCTTTCATTGCCACAGGTTCCCAAGCCGCTGCATTGCAGCCGGATAAAATCAGTCGTTCTAAATCACTTGTTTCTCCGCGCGGCGAAACAGTTCTTTTTTTCAGCTTGGGAAGTAGACAAGTATTACATCGTCGGATCCAGACATCGGGAACGGCAGCGTTTAACATGCGGCGAACCTAACGGGTAGCTTTCTCTCGTTGCAAATTCTGCTAGAGGCGGTCTTGCCGTCTAAGCTCCAAGGCCAGGCGAGAATCCAAATGCGCCGGTGTTGGTTTATAGTTTATGCAAGTCCCCGAGAGCCCACCACCTTGTATCCCGGCGTGTGATTCATAATGTACGCGCTCGATCTTCGCGCGGTTTTCCGCGTTCGCGCCGATCAAAAGGATTCGAGACTTCCTGCGCTCGTTTATGGCTCTATCGGGACCGTGCAACAATGGGCTGACTCACGACGGTCGCCCGGCAATTAGGACAGCCTATTCTGTGTCCCGTGGCGAGCTTTTATCCACCGGCTCACCGAGGAACCACACTATCCGCCGCGGTTTCGCGTGGGCGGACCCCAGCGGGAAGAATCGTCCCACACGATCAAATTCTGTCTTGCATTTTTCCCCCGTCGCACTCTTGAACCCAGACTGGTTCCCGCTGCCTCGTGGGATGCACGAAGGTTGTCGTTCCGCGAGAATATTGGTATTTTTCCAACGCTCTTCGATCTTGCATTCCAATTTATATATAGCGCGCCGGCTCTCGGTGCGTTTATTTTGCTCGCCCGCGTCCAATTCGCCGCGTTTTTATTCGCCCTCTTGTTGCGCATGTCCTCGGGACGTTCGCTCGTTTCTGTACCATTGTATATGTATTTTTTAAGCACGAGTATTTTATATCTAATTAATCGCAAGATTCAGAGTTTCCCAATAATATACAGTTCAAGAGGAATGGTCACTGAATGTCGTTGTAATGATCAAGACTGAGAGAAGAGGCTGTTCTTTGATATCAGCAATATAAAAATTTAAAAAGGGGATGGAGAAAAGGTGTACTTTACGCAGTGCATCCGAGTATTAATTTTATTATTTTACATCCCCATTTTTCAGGTTTCTTGCACACCCCCGGACTTTCCTCCGCCATTTTCCCCGAGACCGGCAAAGGCTACAGCGTCGAATAAAATTGTTTCTATCGGGCATTTTTGTTTCGTAAACAATGTCTGGTATATTTAGACCTCGCCACTGCAGAAAGGCACAGCTAAAAGCAGTCGACGGTCCGCCCACGCGTCGTCGAAACGTTCATTCCGAGCGTAAAATAGAAAGTTGTAATCCGCCGCGGCGAAACAACGTTTCCCGGTCGGTCCCGATGAAAAATCGTCGATTAAAAAGCTCGTTACGCTCGTTTTTCGGTGACGGGGGTGGTCGAGCTTTCCTTTTTTCGTCTGGCTTTTGCGGCGAGCTCGCGTTTAACCCTGGGAATCGACTGCGCGAACCTAACCGCGAATGGACCAAGTTTTCAAATATTTTTCTCCCCTTGTATTGTCTCCGTTCGATTTTCCTGCGTTCCATTTTTTTCTGGAAGGGTCGTATTTTGCTTTTAAAAACATGATCGAACATGTCCATGTTGCGTTTCTTTTTAGGACATTTCTCTGTGGAACTTTTTCAATTAACTTTTAGCAAATGCGAATGCTTGATTCCTCTTGTAAAGAGAGTGCTTATTTAAAGCGTGTATGGAAAACATTTTATGGTTATTTTATTACACGAGTTATTTTCATCCATTTGATCTCTGTTTTTTTTAAACTGACTTGGAAAATATTTCGCATAAAAATTCGCAATGTAGACGTAAGGGTTGAAAGGTTTGAGAACATTATTTCAGCTGTTCTCCTGTGGAAAAGTTTATCTCGGTATTCATTCCTCCGGAGGTACCAGCGCGATTTTCGTGATCGAAACATACGGCCCGGATAAACCGGTGGATGTTTCTTCCCGTTCTCTCCCGTGTCCACTCCCACGTCCGAGACGGAATTCCGATGGACGGCCGGAAATGAAACGGAGAAGGGGGTGGGAACGAAGACGCGTGGCGGCGGGAATAAAAACCGGGACCGGGAGAGACGGGAAGTTAATTAACGCCGGGCTTTCATCGGCACGAGCAATAAAAAAAACCGCACCGCGCCACTCCGGAAAAAGTGACTGAGTTTTCGGTTTCTCTCGATCAAACCGACCGAACTTTCAGCTGTTATTCAACCGGGCCCGTCTCTCTCTCTCTCTCCTCTCTTTTTTTCCAGTTTTTTATCCCCTTGTATACGCGATACGCGACGCTGATTCATGAAAATGTTAGACGATATTTCGTATAACCTCGTACAAAATGAAACGGAACTTATGCAGGATAGGTCGAGGCGGTAGTTACGGTAATGCATCGCGGAATTAAATTGGATGAAAGCTGTTCCATTATGAGAAAAATTTCACTGGAACTCCGTTCGGTATTAAATTAATTTGTGTATCTCTGCGACTGGGACATCAAAGCTCCCGCTTCGGGCTGCGTTTTGTGGTCCTTTTGTTCTCTTGGTGGATAATGATCGTAAATCCTTTTATGTCTTATTACTGGATTATTAGTGGCGGATTTTCCATTGTCTTTGGTACGGGGTTTATAGATTGATAGGATGCACAGTGCACTTTTCCTTTTGTGGATGTCGAGGACTGGTGCAACAGATGGCTGCTTTAAAATCCACCCTTAAACGGAAGAACAACCCTTATGATATTTTAAACATGTACTCTACTAATTAGAACTCTTCAAGGAAGCTAGAATTAAGATGAAGAAAATTATTGAATGAATGAAACGGAAAATAAATATACAAGAAAGTATACATTACAGAAAGGTTTCCTATTAAACTATTAAAGAATTCCTACTATTTTTTTCTGTCGAACAATACGAACATTCTTCGTGAAGAAACAAATTAACAACAAATGAGGTTCCACTGAAGCTACCAGAAATGGCACAGAAAATCCGCGAACGGCTCAACGGCCGAGCGCGTCGTAGACAAACACATTAAACGTTTTTATTTCGCAAGTGGTGGTTTATGGATCGTTGATCGGCGCACATAATGGGAAAAAGAAGTGGGCAGAATTGATGCGGCGAGCTAATAACCAGATAAAAAGTTCAGCCCATCTCCGGTGGAGGTTCGAGCTTGAAAACGGTGGGCGTGCCAGGCTCGCGTCGTCGCCGGGCAACGCGTGCATGCATAATGCACGCGAAAGCGTGCGCAGCTGCGGGACAAGCGTGCAGTGCAGATGCATTTAGCCGAGCCGAGTCGAACACGGTGATCGGCCGCCCTTTAACGAACCTTCGACTTCGATCACCGTTATCGATCTTATTCAACCTGGAATGCAATCAATGAGCTCCTCGGCTACGCTATAGTGTCGCTTCGCTGTCAATTTATCCTACTCTCGCCTGGGTATTCCTGTCCCGGCGACAGGAAACGCTGTGTTCGACGAGCAGATACAATTAGACGACGATTACACTGGGATTTGCTTCGTTGTTATACTCTTTCATATTCTTTTGCAGTAATATTATGCAGTGGTTAATGCAATTAGTTGGTAATAAGAGTTTTCTATTCGTTGGAACTATTGTAGATCAGAAGAGTTTTAAAACACTGTGATCTTCGACGAGCAGAGACAATTAGACGACGATTTGGTTTGTTGCAATATTTTTCTTAATTGATTTACAGCGACGTTATAGAGTCTCTTTTCACTGCACAACAATCTCCAGTTCCCACATGTTTCTAGAATAATCTACATGTTTCGCAATCGCTACAAGTGCAAGATTATGTTCGCACGCGATTATTACGACACGCTTCGGCTTCCAGCAGAAAAGACTCTCAAGGGGCGGTTTCACCCCTCTACGAACTTTCTTCGAAGAAGGTCAAATTCTTTCCACGAAGACAGACCGTAAACCTTCGAGAAAAGCATCGAGCCCCTTCCCCGAAGCCAGTTGCGAGGGTGGAGGCGTTGGATCGGTGATTCGCGTGTCCAATTATCGAGGAGAAGGGCGAGGATTCGCGTGCTTGAGGTAGTTTGATAAATCCGGGGGTGAAACCTGGCTATTTATAAAAGCGAAGAGAAGCTCGTGAAGAAGTAGCACGTGTGGCATCGTATTTGCACGATCTTTACACAATTTAAAAAGATATAATTATATAAACGTATGATAATTCACTAATAAAAAAAAGTGAAAATGTGGATCAAGAAGGACCCGAAGAACGCAGTAGGGTTACGCAAGAATAAATGCAACAGCTACAATATTTTCTACGAAAACAGCTTGCAACCCCTTATTCTGGCTATTCCGTGAAACGATTTTTTCTTGTTCAGTTTCGTAGGATGTTCCATTGCGAAAACCTGGGCCACCCTATATATCCGGCAACCGAGCAAGACCCGGATGTACGGGAATAGCGGGTCGCTCGAAACCCGGCCGTGGTCTGCGTGCGTGCGTGAGCCCAATAAAACCGGGCGAGGAGGGGCGGAAAGTTGGCGGGCCGCCAGCCGGAACGAAGCTAATCTCACTTTCGGTTTTCTGCCTCCTCCTGCGCCTCCTGCACCGCCTCGCCTCTTCATCCTTCAGCCTGCAGGCCGTCGGAGGCCGTCGGAGGCCGTCGCCGCCTCTGCCCACCTGTGCAAATTGGAATTCGATCGAGACCGGTCGCTCGATTCTCTCTCCCGCGCGTGTTTCGTCGCGGCCTCGTGATTGGCACGTGAATACTTCAGCGGGTGGCTATTGTCTGGCCCTGGGATGATCAACCGACGCGAGATTAAGGGTCGTGCTAGGTCCCCGGACGTTAGTTTCCTCCCCGAGCCCCTAGATCGTAGGCTAGATAGCTTCCGGGTTGGCTCACTGTCTGGCGAGCCCTCGCTTTAGGTATTCTTTGGATATATACGAGCTCTAGACCTGGCCTGATCCGCAGATACGAGATTAGGGGTGGTGCGTCGGGTCCCTGGATGCTAGTTTTGCTCCTGGCTTCAGATTGCGCGGTAGGATAGGTCTGGGGTACAAGAGCTCTGTTTTAGGGTATATTTGGATCTTCTCTGATCTTCAACCCCAGGGTTTAAGTTCTATCGTTTAGAGCTGCAGACAGGTTGCCTGGAACCCTATGCAAGAGGAGATTGAACCAGTGTCCGTTAGGGTGAACGCGATTCAAAGGAGTCGCAGATAAGTTGTAGACAGTATTGGAAGATTTCTCTAAATTTCGCGTCTGTAATTGGGAAAGTTAAAGCTCTAGCTTAGCGCCTGTGTGTACAGTTGTCTTCGGCGAAGAGAATCGAATCAGAGTCGGAGGTAAAAATGGTTGTGCAGCTTGCAGGCCATCAGGCTCGTCGAAAAAGGAGCATCAAGATCCAGCCGACCGAACGACCTCTCTCACTCTGAAAGAGCGACGGGCTCACCTTGAATAATCGCGGGACCGAGAAATCAGAAGAAATCCCCCGGACACAGGTCTCATCGATACCTGTCCATGCACCACCTGCTGCCCGTGCAGCTCGTTGCACCTGCGTGCAGCTCCGCGCAACCCCTCCCGGCGCGGCGTGCAACACGCGGACGGAAGGTGCGCGTCCGCTGGAATTCAACGATGAACAGCTGCTCCCGGAGAGACCGCCTTTGGCTGGTTCGCTCGATTATGCAACCGCAGGGGGAACGGACGGGGAACGAACCTGTATGCAGACGACGCCATTTAAACCGGGCCCTGCTCGCTCAGGTGTCGCGCACACGCGAGCCTCCATCACCCAGCCCCGGAGAATGCGTTTTTAATTGCTCGAAACACGTTGATTATCGCGCACCGCGCCTCACGACTCCGGTTCTCGCCCGGATTCAACGTTTTCTGAGCTCTCGCGCACATTCACTGTCGTGCGCCGCGTTGCTAACTGATAGAATAGGATAGGGGTTCGTTAACCCCCTTAGCGCCTCGCCAACTAGACCCTACGCTGCTAATGGCGCGCTTTTTGTCGCAAACTTGTTTGTAGTTCGCTTTCAGCAGGATTGTCGATCCAACTGCTGCCGGGAAGGTGCTCGACTTTTTTCCCGTGTGAAGTGCGACGGAGAATGGAGGTCTAGTAGCGATCCTCAGCGCGTTGTGAACCAGAGACTTCGTGTTGTCAATGAATATATTTGTTGGTTGAACATCATTCTCCCATAAGGATGGTTCTCAATATTTTCCATTATGAAACATGATGGGACGGAGGTCCAACAGCCATTGCGATCTCCATTCCAGCTTCTCCCAAAAGTCTGAACCCAGAAGACCCATTTAATCCCAGGCCAGAGCAGCTTTCGATTCTCTTCTCCGGAACGAAATCATGATTGTGTAAGAAAGTAGCTTTCGAGATCCGCTAGGCAGAATCTCAATGACCCTCGGGAATTCGGATCTGCGTCACCTTCGGCCTCAAAGAGCCCTCTCCCTTTGCCAAGAGTTGTTTCCCCGGTGCTCGGTTGATCGCGCGTCAGCCCCCGGTTTTTCTTTCCAGACTCCGGCCATGCGGAAAACCGTCGCGTCGGTCGGGGAACGGAATGTTTTCCGTGCGGCCGGTTTCGGGTGTGTGTTTCCCGAGGCCCAGGGGCCGATCGATCTTCCGCGGGCAAGATAGATCGGCCCGCCATTCGTCTTCCGAGTCGTAACGCCACTTAAATGAGAGAGGATCGAGAGCCCGGCCGCGGGGAAGAGGCATCCCCGACGCATCATCTTTCTCCTCGTTTTTCTTCGGCCCCTCTGGCAAGCTTATTACCGACTGGGAACGAGGACAAACGAACGGAGGGCTCTGTCCAATTTCCACCCCCCGAGCGTTTCCACCCCCGATCGAGCAGCACTGTAATTTCTCGAGGGCCGGGACAAGGGGCGACATTTATCCTTGGCAGACACTGCGATCGCTGGAATGCGGGTCTCTTTTGCCTCGCTATGCGTTTACGGCCTTCCCATTCCAGATGTACATCGCTGGAAAAATCACTCGCTTTGTCACGACCTGCTCTCAATAATTATTAGACATTTTTTATTTCTAATTTATTAAACGGCTTGAGCGATGAAATCATTTTATATAGTGTATTCCTGCTGATCCGCAGTCTAATAATTACACAATGAACTTTTATTACACTGTTACCCGTCACCGGTTTACACACGCTCCTGTTCTATTGAGGATTTGTGCAATTGTTGGGTTTAACGCTGGCGGAAGTCCTGGTAAATATTGCTTTTTAATTGCAGCGTGAAAAATGACGAACTAGTACACACCACTGTGGACTCAGCACGCCATTGTATTCCCGAGCTGCAATTTTTCAGAAAAGTGCGAATACGGGTGTATTGATCCGATTTATGTTTGCACACTTTCAATCGACTTTCACGTTTCGGCACTTGACTAATTAACCGCGCAGAAAATTACTGCAAGCCAGTGGAACAATAGATCAATATTCCGAGTAGTATTGTTGCATTTCCTAGCGTCAACAAGAGAGCACCCCTTCGGCGGGTTTATTGAAACAAATAAAATCGACACGGGGACCTTTGTTTCCGGAAATGTCCCTATGAAAATGGTAATTCGAACCGGGTTCAGTGTCGGGCTCGCCGTCTAGACAACTCGATGGAAAGCCGAGCTGCCGTCCTGTTTCCCGTTAACGAGACAGCTTCCATTCGTCGACGAACGATCCGAACAATTCCGAGATGCAGTAACGGGAGACGTTTAACGGGAAACAGCAACCTCGAAGCCCGAAAAAGCCTGCAGCTCGGCCCGAGCTCGGGTTCCCGGCGATTAATTAGGGAAACAAAGCGGGCCAGAAGTCGACGTTGGGTCCGACAAGGAAAAGTTCCGCCGTCGTCGGAAGTTATCGAAACTGTGCGTCGAGTATCCGAAAGTTTTCTCCCCGTGCCGGATGGTGCACGCGTACTCCCACGCCGCGAGTTTCCAGTTTCTTAATGCGGAAACTTCTAGGACCAAGTGGCCGGAGTCCGGGAAAATAAACTACGCTGCTGCATTCCTTTGAGGACGTCCCTCGAAAAGATGAATCTCCGGGGAGAGCAAGCAGCGATGGGAACGACCGATTTACCGGCCAGAATCGATGCAAGTTGTGCCTTTGCACTGCCATTCTCATTCGGAACACTTTTCTTCCGACCTAGAATATTTCTATTTTATTCGAACTCGGTCCGATTGACACGTACAATACTTAAATGTTTAGGGATTTATTAACTACCGATTTTTATGTAACATAAAAGTTGTCTACATTGACTGCAACAATCAGGAGTTGAACAGAAGATTCATTTCTTTTACTAGTTTCAGCAAGTTGAATATTATGTGACAGTATCTTTATACTCTTCAAATTTTTTAATTTTTTTGTATTTTATATAGAGGTGTCACTCATGGTTCAACAGGAAGTTTTTCTACTAAATGTTGTATTTAATTGCTAGCTTGAGCCAGAGTATGTCAAAGAGTCGACTTATTTCATGAAGTAGTCAATCATCGAAATAGCTACATATTTCGAGGTTGAACTCATTTCACACATTAATCGTTCGGTTCCCATTAGCGTTTCAAATACGTTCCTAAGTACGACACTTATCCCAGTAAGGTATCAGGGCAGCACTGGGGAATTTCCAATGATAAAATTGCCTTTTATGGCGAGCTGTTTCAAAGTCCCAGGACGACCGACATTCGTTCCAGGATCATCCCCATCGCTAGCCAGCAAGGGAAGAATGTTTCATAAGAGGCGAGGAAAGTTCGCGGCAGCACATTCCAGGATCTCCAGACGGAGGAAGAAACTACTTCGGCCAAAGTTTCCCAGGAAAGTTCTGCGCGTCGTGCGGGAGGATCCAGCTTCGATAACTACCCCGTAGGAAGTTCCCCACACCACCCCTGGGCCACCGTGCCCCGGGGATCGAAAAGTCGTAACCTATGGATTCCTGGGGGCGGAGGTGCCTCCGATCCTAACCCCTCCGACGTCTGCGGAGTTTTCGACCCGGACCGAGACTGGGATTTAAACTCTTACTTCGGGGGCCGACCAGGAGGAACGCTTAAAAAACTACTAATCGAACGAGCACACTGTCGCTTTCGGCGGGGCGCTCGGCTTATGGCTTCTGGGAGGGGTGTTATTGGCAGACTCGAAATTATTGTGGACACTTGTTTGAAATTATGTTCTGTATACTAATATTTTGACAATATTGTTTTAGAGGCGAGAGATTCTCAAGCGAAATTCGCGTGACTGAATCTTTCGAGGGAAGGTGTTGTTTCAAGTGGATTGTTTAGGGGGAGATCTTGGGTAGGGGTGTGTTGGAGAATATGTTAGGGTGATTCCCAGACCGGTGGGAGATTTTTTGACTTAGTATGAATTATGTTTATTGCACTAGAAAAAAGTTATTTATGTGTAGGACTGTTTTCTAGGATAGTGTTCTATTTTCTAAGTGTTCTAGGTGGTCATATTTTTGATTCTACAGGTTTTAATAATTGGAAATTAGACCGGTCTACTTCGTGGTCATTTACAGTGGTATTTACAAAATAAATAAGCTGAAGCGAAAGGAGAATGAGGCAGCCGGTAATCAGACGCGCCGACACCTTTTTATCATCGACTGAAATGTCAATGTTAACAAACCGGATCATTACGCAACAATCAAGTTCTTCAGAGAACGAATACGCGGAGTCACCGATTAAGTAGAATAAGACAGCCTGTATTCAGACACTCCTTAAAATCTATGATAAAATCACATCTCCCTCTTTTTCCCACCGAATCTGTCGTAAGAATTAAGGAAAACGTAGATTATACGATCCCGAAGGCCAGACAGGTCGACCAAGACTAAATTCAGACATTCCTCGCGAAGTTAAAGAAGATCGCCCTGAATGAAGTTCTTGTTTCTTTCGTGGTCATTTTCATTGAGCTCAAAGCGAAATTGTAACTTCCAGTAAATATTTGATTATCTCCTCGGAGAATCTTCGCGCGCTATAAATATCTACCGCGGAGGTCTACAGTCGATTGACGGCTGCCCGACAAGTAAGTAATCGATCAATGCCACTGACCTACAATTGCGATCGAGCCGGCGCGCGGCGCGGCGCGGCGCGGCGGCGTCGACGGAGCGATAACAATTCCAGGAAGCAATTCGTAATCGAATGACCGGTTACACTTCGAGCGTGATTATCGGCTGGAGGTACTGCGCTCGAGTCCTGGACTAATCCGAAGCAGCGTAACTGAATTTCCATTGTCGTGAACAAGAGACACGGGGTTGCCCGAAGATAGGGGTTAGGAAGAGCAGAGAGCTGAGCCGAGCAGAGCTGAGCCGAGCAGAGCGGAGCAGAGCGGAGCGGAACGGGTCGGCGCGGCGAGGAAGCTCATCAATTCAGGGACGAAATGTGAACCGGCGGAGGGGCTTATACGGGACTGGTTCCCGCTGGAACGGTCCGGAGACGTCGACGTCATCAATATTCCTAACGTTCAAGGTGCCTGGCTGATCGCTCGCGATAAAATACCCCGGGGAGAAAAGCTCCTCGGCCAGCGGAGCCAGCACCGGAGCCAATGCGAGGGGATAGAATGCCCGGGCCACTTTACGATCCTTTAAAAGCGGCGGTTTCAAAGACCAAGGGATCTCGCGACAGCCTCGTAAAATCCGCAAGATCGATGGCCGCGTTTCGACCAGGAAAAACTGCTACCCCGAGACGACGTTCCATTCGGAGACTTTCTTGATTAATCGCGCGGCCAACGGAGCGCCGTTTAACGAGCGATTTATTAAAAAGATTGTGTTCGAGCCAGGAACTGACGGCTCCGAGATAGCGGGAAATTTTTTAATGGATTTTCCAAAGGTCTTCGAGGAAAGAACAGTTCCCGATAGGGTCTCCGGTGAATCAGTTCTTCACGTCCGACGAGGATCCCCAAAAAACGAGATTCACAGAGTAATCTGTGAATTTTTATTGCAAACGAAAAACTTGTGTCTGTAAAATACCTGCAGTAAATACTTGCATAAAAATTATTCGGAATATTTTTAACATGGCTTTTATGTTCTATGAATTCCGAAAGAATTAGCATACGCGTCCACCTGATTAAAATTCCTCCAGCCTCCGCCATGATTTAATAAACCCAGCAGCGAGAATCCCCTATAAAATAAAATTACGTCTGGCCCACTGTTTAATAAAATAGAAAATTTAAAATTGCGAACCTGCACGAACATCCTCTCCACCCGGTAATAATTCTCGAATGTAAAAAGGGTTCTCCGGCGCATTAATTAACGACGATAGCACTCCTAATTTATGAGATAGGATCAGAGTTTGAGCAAAAAGTCACGTAATTATATTCCGAAGGGATTTTTCGAGGGGAGCTGACATTGACGGCGCAAGTGTCGAGCGGAATTCGAAATTCTGTGTGCGCGCGCGGACACGGCATTCGCCGCGAGGAACGAATTCACGGGAATTCCAGACCCGGTGGCGGGAATTCCATGGAAACACCGGGGGCCCGGTCGGCGCGGAATCGAGCAAACTGAAAGTTAGTTCGAAACAATAATTATCCGAGTTCTGCAACTAGTGGGCGGAACGAGCGAGCCGAGCTAAAACCGGAACGAATATAGCCGCCTAATTACCTGGGGACCGCCATCCACCTGTGTACAAACAAATTCGCAGTTGCCGCGCGCGTTCACCGCTTCGTGGAAACACGCTATCAACCAGTCGCTGACTTCGGCAAACCGCAGAAAGAAAATCCCGTTCGTTTCCGCTAACTTGAACCACCAAAACGAACATTTCAAGACAAGACAGATCGCTCTGCATTCCGGATGCAGCGAAAAAACCATTTTAATTAGCGAAACACAATTCTCTGCCGGCATTCCCATATTTTTTAATACTTTCAAAACCATGCCCAAGCTTTTCTGATGCTTTTCCCTGTATTACATTTGTTCTAATCTTAATTTTTACAAATACAACGTAAAAATTCTGTCTCTTTAGTAGACTGCGGATTTTTATACTACTTTTATACAACTGAAATGAAATAGCAATTTATTTTCTTCCCCATTATGTTTAGTAAGTTGAAGATAATCCTAATATCTTTGCTATTTTAAGTGTCTACTCATTAGGAATTTTACCAGTTTTAGCTGCGTGAAAATTTCAAGTCAATCTCAAGCCGGCAAATATAAGTTGGACCTTCCGGACTTTTGCAAACGACAGCGGTCACATGATTTTGGGAAGGGATTCAGGGAAAAAATGTGAAGCGCGCTTCGGATCCGAGAGTATCAAATGGAGCAGAAATGAAGTGGAGAATCCAGAAATGGGTGGAGAATTCATTTTGACACCGCAGAGAGCGCGTGGCAACGTTCAATGTGCTAACGGGGCGAATGATTTCGATTAAATTTCATTTCCCGAGGGGTATCTCGCAGCGGCGCGCACGCAATATTCAAGCGGGTAGAATTTATCGCGGGTATCGTGCCGTCGGATTCCAGGGCCGCGAAATTATCGTTGAAATTACGGAGCAAGGCGTTATTCGCGGGCGATCGCCCAGCTCCCCCGCGCCGCTAATGGAATTTCCTCGGGCGTGCTGGGTTTCCGCGGGAAAAAGAATTCCCGACCGATCGATCAATTAATTTCCGCGGGCTTGCGAAAAATTGCTCGCTGGCTGCCCGGAACGCGTAAACATGCTGCCTCTCCGATCGATAGTCCGGGGCTCGAATTTTCGTTCGCTCGGAAAACTGATGAAAATCGCTGGACGGAAACGAAGAAAATATTAGGTCGTCACAAATGCAACGTCCGACATTCCATACGATTACGATCTAAATTCATTATTATATATCCAGATTTGTATGCAAAATAGAATTGTCTGCATTCATTGTAAACACATTATCTTATTAAAATGGTCAATAGAAGAAGTACACGTTCAATTAACGTCCGTGCAATACAGCTAACTTTCTAGCAGTCTCCTAATAACACTTGAAGAAGACAGACACAAGGATTAGCGCGCATGTGCGATAGATCGTTGCGAACGATCGACGGTGAGTCACCGTCGTCGTCGCCTCCGGGTTCATTCAAAAGTCACGGCTCGTCTCGCACAGGCTGCGATATCGTTGTCCGTTCGGGCCAAGCAATGCGAAACTTCTCCCCCCGGCCTTTCGACGGCGTGCCGGTGTTGCGCAACTGCGCATACGTGAACGCGTATGCCAACAGGGCCGATATCGATCATGAAATTATGCATTCCCCGGACGTGGCGTTCCCCACGCGGAGTCTCGCCGACTCTGACGCGAATTGCCCAATAGGGAAACCTCTGGTAAACGGCCAAAGCTGGAATTACCGCTGCTTCCCTACGAGAACGTCGTCGGGACCCTCCGCGCGCCTATAACGAGCTAGGGTCGCGATCCAAAAATTCATTCATTAAACAATCCGGTGTGTCAAGACCTCTAACGATTCCAACCTAGTGAACATATTTATTCTGTTTTTCATGTTTAATTGTGTTTTTCATTTTTGTTTTCGAAGTTTCTTTCAGAATTCAATTCTTGTTTTGCATTACTCCCGAGACACACTAGGGTAAGCAACTGCGGCAATGGGGTCACCGGGTGATTATAGCGAGAGAGTGGCCTATTACTCAACACTCCCACCGTCTGTACACTATTTGGCCAATTAGAGTGATTTATCTCGAGTCGGAATCGTGAGATATAGGTCTAGAGTTTGGACAGCTACACTGACTCTCTTCCAAGCGAACATATGTGGACATACGTGTCACTGGGAGCGGTGTCGATCACGAAATAATGCATTCCTCGAACGTAACACGTCTCGCACGAACTCTCGACTTAAACTGCTCAATGATGGACACGTATCAGCTTCTGAGTCACCGTTAAAACTATCTTCTACATAACTTTGTATGTATTTATTGGTCGTGGAGTCGAGAGATTCTCAAGTGAAATTCGTGTGACCGTAGTTTTGAGGGTCTTTGGACCAAATGCTGTTTCGGGTGGAATATTTGGGATAATTTCAGGTCTCGTGTCTGAGAACGTCTTGGGACGTTCTTCTGCGAGAAGAAATCAGGTACAAATCTCATTGGAAGTGCGTACCATTGCTGCACATTTTCCACAAACTGACCCACTTGTTTCCTTATCTTTCAGCTGGCGCATCAACTTTTGCATTCTAGCGCGCTATTCGGAAGACAGGCTTGCTCGAACGAGGTCGCGGCTCGATTATACCGCGCGAGAATGGTCTATTACTCGGTCTCCGCTAGGCCGGTACACATTTTGGTCAATTAGAATGATTTAGCGCGGCTCGTAGTCGCGAGATATTGGTCTAGACGGTGTTCCAGGTGATCGCCGGTAGTAAAACGCGCGGCGCTCATTGGCCGCCAGATGCGAGTATGCCGACATGTGGCCTCTCTCGGCCGTTCGCAATTCGCGCATACGTTGCACGCCTAATGTTAAATGCATATATTACGGGGCCGCGACAGACGACCGCCCACGTGCTGCAGCTAGCCGGCGGTACTTTAATCCGTCGTTTCCAGCGTGGCCGGGCCACGTGTGCCACGGCACGACCATATAGTAAATGGCTGTGTATGCAGGGCGTGCACACACATAACCACGCGTATAACCAGCGGAGAGTGCACTGGCATCGTGCACAGAAACTTTGAGAACGCGGGTTCCTGCCGGCCAACTAGGACACACACATTTGTCGTTGGTGATTCTGATGGATCTACGCTGTCCGAGCGTTTGGGATGCAAGTGTCGCGGAGCGATACACATCTCTCGGTTGTACGCAACGTGAATCTTTGCTGCGAGAGGATTCCTCTGGCGCGGCAGTCATCATCAATCAGAAAGTTCAGGGCGAGAACTCGAGCAGAGAGAACTGACTCTCCTCTCTCTCTCTCTCTCTTTCTTGGGAAACACCGTCACGAAATTTAACACTAAATCTACCACCACCGGTGAAATGACCGATTCCAGATATTTTATCTCACAAAGAAATATAATAGGGTAAAGTGCCCAAATACGAACCACTTATTGTTGATGTAATTTTTTGATTATTTTAGAATGTTCTTTTTCGACCAAAAAATGACCAGTTGTAGATGCATTTCCTCCCTATAAGATTCTGGGGTCGAGACAAGGAGAAAATGAATTTCAGCCCAAACCGACTTTCTCGAAAAAGATACAATCGAAAATCTAACCACAAAAATATGCAACCGGCTACTTGTAAATCTCGGTGTTTAGTGTCAACGATCCGACGATCCATGGTCCCATAAATTCTCGATTTTCCATTCTACAAACTCCCAAGAAAACCAGTTCTCTTCTCCTTTTCTTTTTTTTCTTGGATTCACTTCGCGCACACATGTTAGGATATGTTTTCTTTCTTTGGAGAGATAGTTTCAGCAGTTTTCCTTCCTTCTGCTGGCCAAGAAGCCGACTTTGAAACTCATCGGCCGAGGGAAAGAGGGACGGAACAAGTGTCGACGACTCGCAACCGGGATTGGTAGGCTGCCAAGCAAGCCGTACACGACCAGTGTAACCCGCTATCAATCTCAGTTTCCGTGCGATCTTGTCTTCTTTTCTCTCTTTCTCTTCTATTTGAGAATCTTGCACTTGTGCATCGCCGGTCTCTCGCACCCTTCTCTTCCTCTTTTTCCTTGTTGCAATCGCGATTTCCCAGTCACACGGCTCGCAACTCTGTTGCGGAGAGAGACACGGTTTCAGAGAAATTCCCTCTTTTCTCTGACCGATGAAAATTGGCACCGAGAATTTCGAGGAGAAATGTCCGAGGCGAGAGAAAAATCTGCTGGGACGAGAGAGACTCCGGTGGCAGTCGGAGACGCTGCCAGACACTTTGTCAGAGCCCAGCTCATGTACCAGGTCGATCTTTGTATATCAACCGCTCGGATACATAGTAGTCCAATTTACACGCTCGCGAATCTCGGCTCCGCTAGTTCTTCCGACAGTGTCTTGATTAGCAGCCATCTAATTACTCTGACCAACTTCGCGTTCTCATCGAGATTCGTTATTCTTCATTGTCCTCAATATTCGGAATTTTTCAGAAGAAAGATAAATTTAAGAATTCCAGAATTTCTTTATCTCAACAAATGGTTGTATTCATCGAACACTTAGTACATAAGTTGTGCCACACTTGTATCTACAAGATATTAAATTTTCGTTAAGAAATATCCATTAGAAGTAGGATGGCAACACTAAATGTTAAGTATAAATACACTGCAATCTTCATAATGTAATAAAAAAAAATGCTATTGTATTCTGGAATGTCCGTTGCAGCAGGAAAAATTCTCAGACTTGAGAATTCGATTTTACGAAGATTAAATTTCTTGAAAATCGAGTCGAATAGAGGAACTGTTCACATCAACGTCAGTGTATCAAGGTCCACATGAAATCGCAATATCAGCGGCGCCCAGGAAGTCGTGGCCACGCATTTCCCTAATTAACATGGTGCTTTCCACGCCCCTTGGATATTCGCTAGTCGAGGGCTAAATAGAAAAGAATTCCTCTGGTGGTGGGCACCGGCCCCGCTCTCGTAATTACTACGAAATATCATCGCGTCGCAACGCGGGTTGTATTTTCAGCGACGTGTCATCCGGTCCGAGTTTTACGCGGCGCGTTTATTTTCGGAAGGGGAGAGAAAGAGAAAAACCGGAGAGAAAAAAGGGGAGAAAGCGGGAGGGGAGCGGCTGTGGGACGACGCCGACGTAGACGTCGACGACGACCACGACGAGGCGAGGAATTACAGCGACGCAGAAGACCCACTTCAAAGGAGGCCCTCGTTACTTTATTAGCGCGCGCATTCGCTCGCCCCCGCGCCGTGCCTCTCCATGCCTCGCGCTGCCTCGCTGCTCGCCGAAAGGAAGATCGCGGCTTTGAATCTTTGGACGAGTTACCGGGAACTCGCGATTTTCTTCGCCTCTCCACGGGAAACCGGCCCCGTTCCCTCAGGAATTCTCCGCTTCCGCTGGATGTCGTCGTTTGCCTGACGAGGATGATCAGACACACTCTCAATACACCGCGATCAACTTAATAACTAGACTAAATTGTCTGCATCGGTCGCAAGAAATAGAAACTTAATAATTTCAACAGAAATTTTCCAACAATTTCGAATTTCATCTACTCAGTTTTGATATAAATGCATGAAGATCCGCGGTTTATTAATAACATTAACCTCAATACCATATTTGTATGAAATTAATGGGCTCTCATTCAATTAATGGGTTTCTAATTGGCTAAATGAATTACTTCGATTTTATTTTGGTGTTAATATTTCTTTCGGATACGAAGATAGCTGAACTCCAGCTTCACTCGTCATTCACTGCACTTCTATTTTTAAAAAATGGATACCATTCACGTTTAACAGCCTCTGAAATTTTCATTATGAGCCCGACTCCACGTTAACATGTAAAATCGATGAATAAACAACGACCTGTCAAATTAAACCGCGACCGAAAATAATTAAAGCACCGCCGGACTCTGTAATAAAACTGTCCGTGAGGATCATACGAATATCAGTCGAGCCAGTAGCACGTTTATTGGAACAATGTCTGGAATGGCTGATCAAGTGTACACGATCAAAAAGTCGCGGCACGATCTCACCAATAAAACGAACAATGAACGATCTCCGCGAGATCGACGGGATCTGGAGGGGGTCGGCCGGCGTCGGAAACGAGGATGAATAAATAGAGTAGCGATCGTGTCGGTTATATTTGACCGGTGACGTAAGGGAACTTTCGCGACGGCGCCTGCTTCTCTTCTCACTTCCTGCTGCATCCCCGAAACAGACGGAAAAACGACCTGGTCACGGTAGATAACTTGGACGAGTGGCTGACTGTTCGACGATGACGAACGCGAGCATAGAGAGCGCCAGTTTGGAAGAGGACTGTGGGAGGGACTCTTGTCCGTCGATGGTCCACGAAATATTTTTCAAGTCGCAAATGTACTCTTCCGAACCACGAGAACCTGATCCTAAATATTTTTAACTGAGGTTACGCTATAAGGTGAGCTTATGGTGGGAGGCTGCTGAAGAAGATTCAGGAGACTATTCCTAGATATGCTCCCCAATTGTTGCACTGGTTAGGTCCCCTGAGCCTGAAGAGCTTTGTTATACGTCCAATAAATTTTTTAAGAATTCTTGCGCCACATTCAAGATCTACGACTTGGAGACTGTTCCAGATTCAGCCGGATAAATTCGCCAGGTAACTGGGATCTTCCGGGACAGGGAAGGTCCCAGCTCGCGTTCTTTCCAACTAAAACAGACATCTCGTTCGCGACCCAGCCGAGCAAGTCACCGCGAGATACAAGTTCTAATTTCCCGGTTGGTTGAACAGAGGACGCCGAGAATCGAAGGGACCTCGGCGATCTCTAAAAGCTCGACTAACCCAGAGAAGGAGAGAGAAAGAGAGACGAGAAGAAGAGAAGGGGATGAAAAAGATAGAAGAAGGATCGCGATAAACGTAGGAAACAGAAAAACATCGTGCGGGAACACCGGTTCCGCGAGATTAAGAAGCGCTCGTCCCGGAACAAAGACTTCGGAATCCCTTACTCCCCGTTTCATCAACATCAGCACCCTCCCTATCGGAGTCAGCACTTCCTGGGCTGAATCCCTCCAGCCAGGACCCTCTTCCACCTCCTTCTCTCGCCGATCCAGCCGGATCCGAGTCTTTTGTTTGTGGACCGGTTCCTCTCCGTTCCTCGAATCATTTATTCCCCCTGGCGCTGCTCCACCCCGAATATCTCTCAGCCGGTTGCTTAAGTTTTTTCCTCTCTCCTTCTCTCTTTTCGGTCTTTTTCTCTCGCTCTCTTTCTCCGCGCCGTTCTTTTTATATCCTGTCCCCAGGGATAGAACAGTACCCAATGCATTTCAACGCGTTCCACGGAGCCGAACTCCTCCGGCGGGGTCCTTCCTCGTCAATGAACCACCCAGAAAGCTCCTTGCTCGACCTTCGAGCCGGTCGATCGCTGCTTCAGCCACCGACCACCAGCCACGACCTTACTTGACCTCGCTTCATCGACCACGCGGAAGACGTAGACCTAGGCTACGAACTAGTCGCTGCTGCTGTGTTCGGCAGACGGGTCTAGCTTTCCCTTCGATGACCTTTACAGAGCTACCGACTACTTTTTGCCGGGTATCGTTGAACCAAGGAAGTCGTGACTGCGGGTTTGTATGCAAAATGAAAATTGTCCCCATTCACTGCGAGACAATTGTGAAGACAATTTCTAACTTCTTGAAATTATCGAGGAAAGAAGGAAGTCTGTAAGAAATAGGACCCGAATAGAAACTGCCTTCTTTTTTTAACGATTTTATGAAGCTGAAGAGATTTTCCCTACTAAAATAACTAGACTGTGGATTTGATTTATAACAAAAATGGGTACAATCTAAAATAGTGGAAAGATTAAGAGAGTTCAGAGAAATTAATACAGAATGAACGACCTTTTCACTTGGCTGCTGTTTCTCACAGATGAGGCACAAATTTTTTATGTTGCATACTGATCCGTAGCCTAGTTACAAGACTTACTGGGTTCAACGTATGGACCGTGGAATATTTTTAATAATTCCTCTCGCGTTATTATTCTCGCGCGATTGGCCAGTTTCTACCAATTAATTTACACGAACATGGCCAACGGAGAGACACAGAGGGAGTTTAAAGAATTGATAAACTGGACGAACCATTCCCCGGACAGTCCACTATATAGAGAAGTAATTGGCAGGCAACCTGATCGAGGACTTTTCACGTGTGAAAAATTCTGTGAAGAATGAAAATTTGGGTCAGATCGGGGTCGAGCTACTAAATAACCAGTAGCTGACGTCTGAACGACCGAATGTAAGATAAATGAGATTTCCTCGAGCGGAGTTCGGAACCAACCGACAGAAGCGACTTCCACCGAAGTCGAAAACAGCTTGGGATCGATCGGATTCGTTGCAATTAGTCGACGATTAATAGAGCCAAGTGGAACAGCCTCGAATCGACCGGCGTCGATAACGGTGTTACGAAGTTCTAGTCTATTCCCGACACGAGCTGTCTCTCTCTCTCTCTCTCCCTCTCTGTCTGTCTCGGAATCGTGCTTGGGAGTGGCAAAACACGCTGAAATTCGCATGAAGTTCAGGCTAGACGACAGACGAGGACGACGGAGCTGCGGACGCGACGCGTCTGAAATTTTCAACGCGGCAGACTATAGCCCGGGAGGAGAATGATGAAAAGAAAAGAGCGGAAGAGAAGCAACACACACTTACCTTTCTCAAGATGCTGCGAGATGGGACTCTGTATCCTGGGCGTAGTCTGCAACTGTGCGGTGTTTCCAGGACGTCCTCGGGGCCTCCTTCCGGGTCGCGGCTGAAATATAAATGGAATACAGTCATTTGTCAGCCGGCGAAATAACGCGGACGGGACGGGCCTCGGGAAACTGTGTCAAACGCGGGCAAACGCTTCACGAGAGCGGAATTGCCGACGGCAGACGTGGACAATTGTTGGAAATTATTCAAGAGACCCGCATTCCACGTTACATCATCTTAATTTGCCGCCTCGTTCACTTCTTTTCTGTACACCGAGCCGCTCGAAAGTCCGTCGGAACGGCTAGTCAAACGAGAACGCAGACGTTTATATTCTTATCAGTCTAGAATGATTGTTAAACACGATGATTCTTCGCTCAGCTTCACAAAATAACATTAACTATTCGCCACTTAGATTTGCTTCCTGCTCTATTCATTTCAATATGATAATAGAATCAATATTTTTAAATTCTTTCAATCTGTCCACTGCTATAAACTGCACTTGTGACAGATAAAAACGGGGGAGGATCGAAATTTCGAATTCCCACATAAATTCGTTCCAGCTTCAAGACGTTCAGAAAGAAGGAATCAATGGAAGTTCACAGACGAGTTGCATCAATAGTTCGAACTGTTCCCGAGCTCGTTTATCAGCGGTTGTTCCGGAACACCGAAATGTTTCATAATCGGTAGAGAACCGAGTCGGAGGAGCATATCGGTTCTTCGTTCTCTCTTTCTCTCTACTTCTCTCTCGCGTCACGATCCAGCCTCCAAAGTGGAAAAAGATGTAGCTACACGGCCGAGAGATTATGGCCGACGGCGCGGCGTCGCTGCACTTTGCCCCGATTCGTGAGCGAACTCTCGATTCGTGTCGGCGGGACTCGGTCAGGAAGATAACGAGTTACATGAAATCCACGGGCACAATTTTTCCCGCGGCGGATCGTCTGATCGTTACCAGACAGTCCTGCTCTTTAAATAGCAACACCGTCTTCGAGTAGCTTCGCTTAGCCACTCTGAACCGGCAGGAATAGTCGGACATTATGCTGCACGTGGAATCTCCAATTTTCTAACAGATAAAACTATTTTTTAAAACAGGACTTATTGATCAAAGTCACCACCATCAATCTATTCTGTCCTTGAATTATTATGATCGAAAGTGAATTTTTTGGTTCACGTTCATCATTTCGTGCAAAATAAAGATTGCATAAGATTGCATAAATTTTAAAGAGTACAACTTTATTAATCAATTATATAGTCACCATTCTTTTCTAAAACTAGAAAAATACAGATACTAATACTATATTAGATACTAAGACAAGACATGTTAAACGAAACGAAGATGGATTTCCTTGTTGCTCAGAGTATAATAGAGTCGAAAATCTACGTCAGCACAAAGGTTGGCAGCATATTGGCCAAGATAATCGATCCCGTCAGAGTCACAATTGTCCGACTAGCCTGACACAATGTTCCGAAGGCAATGACGGTTTTGCAAACGCTCGACTGCGCTGGATTTGATTGCGGAGCAGCAGGAACCGCATCGGAGGCCCGGGATACATTTGAATCTTTGACCGATTCAACTAGAACTCCTTTGTCACGTTCGTCCCGCAGTGGGACGATCGTAACGTCAGTCTGGCGGCTTTGTTGTCGGTCGTAAAGTCACGCCGTGGGACACCCGGTGGCAAACGTGGACAGGGTTGCGAGGGCCGATACGGGGTGGCAGCGGTCTCTCCGCGTCTTTGTTCGAACGCCGCATTTATTACCGTAGATAAACGCGACAGCGCTGACGCAGAGCTCGAGATAAACGTGGTGCATCTACTGGGTGATCCGCCCGGGAACTGCATTAGCTCAGCCCTTTAAATTGCGCGAATCAATCTTCAAAATGGCAAGTTTTCCAAATTTTTATTCAGAGCGAATATAATTTCCTAAGATCGTAGTGCAAGGTGCTGTTTCATCAGCAGGATTTCATACCGAGTGGTCCTATTTATCTGAAGGAGCCTGTAGACCTCGCACAAACAGGCCACCAGGTACGCGACGAAGAAACCGAGAGGAGGCGGGACGTAGGCGAATTTACGAGCGTGGAAAGGATACTCGGCTGGATTATCGGTCGGTGAATATTCTCAGGGAACAAGCCCTCGAGGATAGAAGAGGGCCAGGGACCGCCTCGGGAGAAATTAAAAGCCGGTATCGCTCGTGAATATTCGAAAAGACGATCGGGAATCGCCTCCGAGGAGATTCCACGGTGATAAGCAGGATCGCTCCGAGGACGAACTCGAGTTTCAGAGGTGACACGAGTCTGAGTCGTCTCTATCTGATTAACTGGGTACCTTGCCTCTGCAGTAGGGAAGTTAATCATTTGCCCCGAGTGTTCTTACTGCAACCGGAAACGGGGCCAATCCTTATCAAAAATGAATCGCTTCGAACAAAATTATTCAGGATCAGATCAAGGTCGTTCACGAGCAAATGTAGAAATTAAGCCGTGAATATTATTTTTGCATACGAGTCATAGGAAATAATTCATTCCGAATGTCGGCCTGTGTCTGACCACTGCTGACTTATTCTACTGCTGACGCACGTGACGCCTCACACATCACATATACATATTCCAATTAGTAATTTTCTATCAGTTCGTGTGTTCAGAAGATTGTTCAAACCTCCACTAGACTCGCGAAGTAGAACATAATTACAGTTTGAAACTTCGTCGCGTACCTCCATGGAGATATTTCCAGTGACGGTGCGACAAGAGGTGGATGTTTGTGTAAATTTGCAGCTTTGTACTTTGTACATGGCTTGAATGGAACTAAAATTAAATAGAGCCTTAGCTGCTGCCGTCGAGAGTTGCAGAAAGTTCGTAACAAGACAAAAGTTCGCTAAATTCTATTTAAGCTCGCGTTTCGCTCTTCAGTTTTTATCATTTCCTAGACACTTTTTGTCATTTCCTCCGAAACTGATTAACATGAAAAATTTATATCAATCGTTTTCGAAGATGTCTTATCAATGTATCTCCAACGAAATGCAAGAATATGATCAAAGGAAATACATTAAGTGGGAAGTAGGGTTAAATTACAATGGATGATATTCGTTTCAATGCCGATCGTTGACAATGGAAAAACGCGTGTAGGGTTCGAGAGTCAGTGCACAAGTCGGTGATCGCTTCTCGACGGCATTAGCGCGGATTCCTCGGTCCAGGTCACGACCTCCGCGCGCGCGTTGGTGCCAGAAAAGAAGATTCCAGTCCGTTTTATTGTGAATCGAGGTTAAAGTATCTGGCACGGGACCAGGCATTTCACCTAGGCCGTCGCATTCCGGCGGATGCACATGGCCACGCACATTATGTGGCCCTTATGTAGCCCGGTGCTCGGTGTGCGCCTTCCTCGCATACCGAACCGCCGCTTCCCCTTGTGTAGCCTGCGCTCCCGTTGATATACGGCTCGCGTGTACACACGTCCACGCACACAGCTCCGACCGACGGCCATTAAAAGCTCGGATCTGCAGGGAACGGAGTGTAGGGGCCAACGGAGATGGAAACGGAAAGAGGCCCCAAGAGAGCAAGAGAGAGAGAGAGAGAGAGAGAGAGAGAGAGAGTCGTCTACAAGGGGGAAGCCCATGAAATAAATAGTTTGCGCCGTCGCTCCCGGCTTTGTGTCGCTCTTGTTGCTCGCGCCAATGGCGTAGCCCCTCCACAGCTCCGATACCGAAACTACAATCCCCCCCTGTGTACTCGACCCCTCTTTCTCCACGCCCGTGTCACAGGAATGCGGAATAAGTGGGCCGACCGAGTAATCCCGCGCGACTGAATTATTAATGTTCTGTCGCGATCTCGCAATCGGCTGCCGAAGATCCTATCGCCGCGGTGCCAGCACGCTAGAAGGGCGTCCGATCGAACACACAAGGGGTTGCACACCCTCCTACGACTTTGCTGAAACTTGCATGCGACTCCGGAACGGATTTGACACGATTTTTCTGTTTGATGTCGTTCGGGACCCTGGGGGCGAGAATAGTCCATGAAGTTGGGGTTTATTTCGGGAATTGTTGACCGTGACAGGGAAATTTGTGTGGCGATTTGTTGGCTGGTCCGGACGTATCCATGCGAACAGATTTTTCCCTTAATGATTTTAAAAAGTTGAAAATAGTACGTGGACATTCTTCAATTATTTTATTTGTTCTTCTGTTTCAAATGGTACCTACTACCCATTTTTCACCATCGTAAATGAAGTTGCACACGGTTGAAACAAGAGAAGAGAATCGACACGTTTTAAAGTCCGAAAGAGTCTGCGCAATAATTTCCAGTAAAAAACATCCCCTATCTCGCGCGCACGAAGCACGGAAAGTTCGCCGAGTCGGAGAAGAGAGTTTCTCGAAAATCGAAGGTAACGGAGAAAAGGGTTGTCTATCGGCATTTTAAAATTAGTCCGACAGGGTTCTGAGGGGATAATCGGGAGGGTAGACCGGTTTGCGAGCAGGTCGCAGAGCTACGCGACGGTCGAAGGATGCTAGAGGTTGTAGTCGCTCGCGGATGATCCCATAATGCCATTAACGCACGGTATCCTCCTGCTCAGCGACAGTGTATCGTCGCCGCGGGCGGATATAAGCGGATAGCTCCTTTTTCCGGCATATGCTAATCTAATTAATGACTACACGTACGGCCGGGTCGAGGCGGCGTGGAACGTTTCGCCTCGCATACTCGCTCGCGTGTGCGTGCACAGAGGCAGAGCCGGCTCCTCGGTTAAGTGGTTACCTGTGTAACTGGAAAAGATCAGCGCGCAGATGTGCACTGGCGCAGCCACCGACCGGTGTCGCGTTAACGAGCGACCGTCTCGATAACGAGGGGACCTGCTGCACGCCACGATGATTTTCTGGAGCCCCCAGACAACGATCGATTATCGATCATCGAATTTCGACTACGTTGCAATTTACTGCAGACTTTCAGACGTGGCTGGTAGAGAGAGAGAGGATGGTTAGAAAAGCGAGAGTGTGTTCGGTGATACAGATGAAGCTGAATGTTGTGTTTATGGTTTAAAAAGTGTTGAATTAATGTCTATGGTCTACGAAGTAGGTAAGTAAGGCTCGAAAATAGTATAGTATGGTTCGTGGAGAATGAGTCAGAAAAGCGAGAGTGCACTTGCTCGTACTTGGAAGATCGCGAGGAATTATTTCTGCCCTGTTTAATTTCGATCTTGACATAGTTTCAACCTCCTTGTGTTTAATCTCTACGAGGCCCCTCAGAGAAATCTATTCTGTTTAATTAATAGATCTGCAGACAATTAATGACTCACTAGTGAAACACCTGTGCGATTATTTAGCATGTTACCACAAGAAAACTCTTCCACCCACTGCGAGAGAACTTTCTCCCTAGAATCCACCCCTGAAAAATTAAACTTGCCCGAACCACCGCAGTCCGGTAACAATCCCGCGAATGTTCACACAGTTCCGCCGAAGTGAAGTAGAATTTCATTTCCCGCAGTAATAATTTTCCCCGTAGAGAATAGTTGCCGAAAAACCTTCGGCAGTATTCTATCGGACGTTCGGTTTTACAGTTTCCCGAGAATTTTTACGACCCATAAATGCACGGGCATCCGCGCGCTGCCGGGTAATAAGGAGCTCGGCTAAAAACGGAAACGACGTCGGTGTTCCCTTCCGGTTTTTGCGGATAGAAGAGAAATCGTCCGCTCGAGATGACCGATCGTGCGGAAAGTCGAAGGCGACGCTGATGCCGCGGTTCCCGTATGCATTAGTCAAGATTGCCGGGTTCGCATAGTGCTCGAGGAACGACGATGACGAAGCGGGGTTATAGATCGATGCACCTGTCGTCGAAAGAAAACCCTTCCTAGCCGAAAGGAAGATCTGGCCTAAATACAGACTGGCGAGAGACTACGCCAATGCCGGGCACGCTCCGGCATGCAATCATGGCCGCTCTCTTTCTCTCTCTCTCTCTCTCTCTTTCTCTTTCTCTCTGCACGCATGCTACGGGTATTACGTGTCGCGTACGATTGTCTTTCTTGAGGTATCGATGAATACGAAACGAGCCACGGTTTTTATCCCCGACTCTTTCTGCTCGGTTGCCTGCCGATTCAATGAAAGACCCTCCGAGCTGCAGTGAGTACACTGCCTGCCAAAAGTTCGAGACGATAAAAGTGTTCTACGTTGCACGGGTTAATGCAATGGTTGTTCAAGCTTGCTGAATAAATAAACAATGTAATATGTTCCAAAAAAACTCTGTTGAATCAAGTTCTATCAATGTGTACAATTATTTCAAAGCTTTGTCAAGTGATTCGCAAGTTCCTCATATCAAGAGAAGTGACCACAATAGTGTCCTCAATTTTTGTTATAAGCAAACTACAAAACGCTTGTCCAAATTATATTATAAATTGCAAAAATACTGAAGAGCGCCTCCTGATTCCATAAAATTCACGCTCCACTTCGTAATGTTTTGAAGTAATTCATAATGTATTGAGCATGTTCGACGTCCGCTCGAAGCCCTCGCTAGCCCGACCAAACTTCTTCTGATCGATAGCGCGCGCGCGCGGAGGCGAGGGTTGTCGCGATAAAGCCGGCCAGCTCACTTGTTTACCGATTTTTGCCGCCTACCATCGCGTCGAACCGGTTCTCCGGGTACCGGTTGCTCTTTCCTGCCCGTAAACTGGTCCACCCATGCACCGGTGACCCTCCCTGCATCCCCCTCTGCATTTCGCAGTCCCCCCAATGGAACGTTCACGAATTTCTTCCCTCTTTCCTTTGTTCCGAACACGTCCAACTCATCTTATTGCGCTCCGGTACCCGCTGGAACCGAGCTCGTGATCGGCAACAATATTTTTCCCGTTGCACTTGCGTCATCGGAACGTCAAAATATTTATGCACTTCTTATCGTTGCGCTCTGTTTGCGCATCGGTCGGTGTGCTTAGCCGCGACTCGTGAGTTGGCTCTACAAAATCTGTTACTCGACTACGCTGGATTACGGGGAGACTGTAAAAATCTAGCTTTGCGTTGTTACTTAGATAGATAATTAACTTAATTCTAGATAACTGAAATTCTCTGTGCGATTTTTATTATAATGTACATATTGGATAAAGAAATCAACGCTGTTTCGGTGCCAGGCAGTGAATAAGGGAGGTTTGTTCATATTTAATCGACCGTTTCCGACCGTCCGGCGGTCGTGCACTCCCAGGGCTCTCCTTCGGACGGTCCCCGGACGGTCGGCAATTATTCAGAAGCGGAAAATTCGCCTCGGAAGACGGATGAAAAGCTCAGATCCGCGACTTCGCTGCAAGACGCGTAATCCAATTACGTCCGGCGTGGCGAGCTAGCTGAAGCGGAAGCCGGGCACCCGTTAATTGCGAGACGAACGGGTTCCGAAAGAATCGCCGCGAATCAACGTCTTGGGAACGTTGCCCTCCGACGATCGTTTTACACTATTTTACCCCTTCAGTCTTTTCTCGTTTAATTGATTCGGGCTGATCGAATGCTGAACGTACGTGGTAAATGGGATATACTCTTTCAATGAAAAATTGATGCGCTGAAGCTATTCAAATCATTTAAAACGTTTCTACATGCAAATATTGGGTTTCCGATTTAAAATGAGGATGAAATTCCAACATCTTGTAAATGAAATTAATGGATCTCTGTATTCTTAATTGCAGAGAGGTACTGCAGAAAAATGGTAGATTATAATCGATGAAATTCGACAGCTTATAAATGAGATTAATGGGCCTCTGTATTCTTAATTGCAAGGAGACACTGTAGAAAATTTCGTGGATAGTCCATCAATCAATACAAAGACGGTCCATCGGGCTTTCTGACAGGCTTAACTCACTTGCAATTTTGTCCGGCTATTTTCGGCGACTCGAGCCGAGGCTCAGGCGACGCAACGTCGGTGTGCTAATGAGCGCGAATAAACGAGCGTTATCAGCAGTCACCGTTTATCGCTCGTCAAGGTACACGAACCGAGTCAGACGGATTCCTCCGGACTGTCAATATCTCTCACCGCCGCGCCGCACCGCGAGATACTTGACTTGTATGGCGAGTCAAGTATGCGCATAGATAAAACGCGTCACGACGACCGTATCTCTTCAGCCAGTCGCTCTGTCGTCGCATGTCGCCGACGAACAAACGGCACGCCGATTACGTGAGCTCTCGTTCGAGCCCGACGAATAATGGCCCGTCCGTCGAACCGCGTCCGGGTTTCATATTTTCGTCGCGTCCGCGGCCCGCAGGAATTCGGCAGGCCGCGCGATAGCTCACTGAAATTCACAAATTCCATCGGCGGCAACGTTCATCTTCGCTAAAATCAATTAATGTCAGTTTTTCCGGCGACGTGCTGCATCAACTTTCTATTGGATGCCCGTGGCACCTCGACAATACGAGTACAATAGAATTTCTGAATTTCCCATTGTCCGAGCACGTGTCAGAAAGAGACAGTGATGTTTAAAACAATACAAATTAATTTCTCTTAATTCTTGCACTGCCTTAAATTTCCATCTACCCATTTTTGTTCTACATGCAGTCTACAGATTATATAGCGAATTTCTATTATCTATGCTCCTGATATCAGAACTCTGTTATCCGAACACGTTTCAGAAAGAAACAATGCAATTTACAGCAATATACAAGTGTAAGAAGTAGCGAATCTTTGTGCAAAACAAAAATTGTTTAGTACTTTCAACAAGAAATTGATTTCTCTGAATTCTTGTTTTATATGTCATCTACTCATTTCTGTTATAAATGCGCTCATCCAATTTCTTTGCGAGGTGAATTATTATCGTCGTTAAATGCAATCAGTTGTATTCGCGTTTCTGGCTCCGCGATTTCCACGGCCGATGATGGCATAATCAAAATCCAGGGCTGAAAGATTTATGGGCGGGCGTGGCTAACAATGAGCCAAGTAAAAATCGAACAAGTCTGACCACTGCGAGCCCATTCCCCTTGGAGACTCACCCTAATGCATTATTTCGTTCGCGCTCGTGCAATCTAGTAGCAAAGGTCAGTCATACTCGCCCCTCGCGGATTTATTATTTAGAAGAACAGCGACCGTTGAATGGAGATTGTTGCTATTGTTGCCGGGAGTTGTACAGTCGCGTGATTGTTAGGGTGTTCAATGGAGGTCATTGTTTCGACGGTGAAGTGGCCGCGTGTTGTCGCCGTTTCGCAAGGGAGAATGATGCTCGGAGATTCTGTGCGTACGTTTTATGGAATATTAGCGGTTGCTAAAATTCAAATTCAATAAACATGTATTTTATATTTAACCATGTCAGTTACAAAATTATTCCAAGAGCTTCCCGAACGACTTGCACACATTTCGCCGGCGTCGATCCCCGGAGAAAGTGAATTCCCCGCGAAGCTACTTCTGCGAGGAAAACGAAAATCCCATTGTCGAGGCTCTCTGAAAGCGGTGGAAAAGCGAGGCTCGCGAATCAGCACCGCGAGGCCCGTATCACATCGCTCGGAGAGTAATTACTCGGTGAACGAGCGGAGAGGGTAAAGAAGAAAAAAAAATGGGAAAGAGAATCCAGCAACAGGGAAAAGCGAGATGACGACGACGACACGACGAGGGGAAAAGATTCGCGAGTGGCGGCGGCGGCGGCGGCTGGCCGCGAGTCTCGTTTCCGTGGTTCCTTGAAAAGTGCCGGCGCGGCTAAATCGAGCCACCCCATATACGCATTCATGCATAGTACATGCGTTCCCGTCGTTCGCAAAGAGTCGCAGACGCGTTTATGTAGACGTCCCATACATATGTAGAGACGCGTACACGTTCCGCGCCGGCACATGGCCGATGCGTTCTATATATAAAGCGGGTTTCTATGTAAGCGGCGCGTGTATGTAACGCCAACGGACCGGCAGATATTCCGATCGATCGTACCGGGTTATCTGACTGCCAACGAGAATTCATTTTCCCTTCCAATTCGTCCCTCTTCCCTCTTTTTCCCCCTCTCGCCCCCCTCTCTCTCTCTCACTCTCTCTCCCTTCCTCTCCTCTCTGCGCACTCGTACACCCACCCGTCCTTTCTCTCTCCGTTTCTCTCTCTCTCTCTCTCTCTGTCCGTCGACTTTCTCTCCTCGTCCCTCTCCGGGCACGCTGTTTCAATCTCCTTCCCACACGCGCGCGTATAATGGACCCCCGCGCACGTACACCGCCGCTCAAAAGTTCCCTCGACGCATGTCGACCGGGGCGAAAGGGCTGCTTGAATTTCAGTTTTTCCTCTTTTTTTCCAATTTTTTCCCATTTTTTTTCTTTTTTTTTCCGTTCGGTTGGTAGTTTCGCAGGAAACCGAAGTCGCCCGCGCGGAACCGTCCCGCCACCGCGGGAATTGTTTTATTAACCTGTTTCGACGGAATCCGAACCGTTTCCGCAGCGCGGAACCGCTTCAGACACGGGCGCGCGCGCGCGCGCTGTGGAAATTGCTACGGCGCGGATTTATCGCGGATATTCGGCGTCGAGAGGGTGCCACTCGAGACCCCACGGTTCAACGGGGGTTTTAAAGCGATGGAGCTGTGCCCTACCAGTGGAAATATACCCACCTCCATTTTTCTGTTAATTTGCGCTAGTCCTTTCAACTTGTGAACACCTGTATCGTTCTAAATTTTAATCGCCTTGATGCCTCGGAACGTATCGTTTAGAGTGACGGAAATAGTAATGAAATTGCAGAGTACAGGGACCTGAGGGTGTAACCCGATTTTCGGAAGGCACTGTACTCTCCTGTATTTATCACAGTTCGAATTATCTTGAAACTAATTGAAATGTCAGGTATAGAGGGGCCTATAGGCACAGCTTAACTTTTGAATGATGTGCCATCAGCTTTGAAGCTCCCTGTAGTAAGATAATGAAAGCTGTCGCAATTATGCAATAGAGAAGCCTGAGGATGCACCATATGACTTTTGAAACTCCCTATAGTCTCCTGAAAATTTGTCCTGCTCTAAATTATCATTTCAACTACTTCACTGGGTGTTTCTGTTTAGAAGGTTACAAAGCTGTCGAAATTTAGGAACGGAGAAAATTGCAGTTCACAGACCACGGATTTTGGAGCAGCCTGTAGCTCTCCACACGCGAACCCCCAGCGCCCCTGCCAGCATCCCGATTCTCGGGTTAATCACATTACACATGTACTCTCGAGCCAACCGGAAAGAGAGACTCGCCAGGAAGAACGGCAGAACCCGATAATCGTATCGACAATCGATTCAACGAAGCTTTCTATCGCCTCGATTTTTCCACGTAAAAATTGTTCTCGCGCTCCATATACAATAGCATATCTATTCGTCTGCGCGCGATTCGAAACCCAGCCGTATGCACCGCTAATCGAGTATCTGATCCGGCTGTTTTATCCGAGGGGAGATAACGCGCTCGCTAATTACAGCTTCTCATTGTTTAACAATCGCACCGCGAGCTATGTTTTAATATTCCTCGGCTATAATTAGCGCCGGAGAGACACGGCTATCGCGATCATTGCGATCCGACCGAGTGTTTGCACGTGTGTCCCCGCGGCTTACTGGGTCATCCGATCGGACCGAAGGTTTTTTCCGTGAACTTGGCCACAATCTATCTAACCCGACATGCGAACCGATGGGAAAACGTTTTTACAGTTCGCCATCTCCGCTCTGGGTACAATGCATCACGCCGACCCGCGGAAAATGTCACCGGGCTAAAATTGCTCGTGGCATAGCCAAGAATATCTTCGCACGCGAAAATTTGGAGTCGCCAACCATAACATAAAATCAATTTCTAGGGTCATGCAGAATTTCTAGCGACTCGTTCGTGCCAATTTTCTCTCGGTATATTTTGGAGTAGCAGAAATTCCACCGGACAAAAATTGCTCGTTGCAGAGCCAGGAATATTTTCTCACGCTCGAATTATTCGATGAATTATTAATGAACCGTAATATAGAATCAATTTTTAGGATGATGCAGAATTTCCTGCGATTCACTTTTGCGTCAATTTTCTCTTGGTATATTTTGGAGTATCGAATGTATAGGAAGGTAGCTCCTCTAAAGTCTCTTTTACTTTTAAAATCGAAAAAGTGCTTCTCACTGGAATAGAGGAAGAACAATCGAGGGTCCTAAATGGTGTAGCGTGTCGCAAGTGACATTCGCCGGGTGCAGAGGCGACCGGGATCGCTCCAGAGTATCGCGTTCCATTTTTCAGTGCGTCAGATCGGTAAATCGCTCGGAACCGGGGCTGGTGTGCGGGGGTGTTAATCGCGGAGCGAATCTCTGACGGTAACACTTACGTCTCGCGGTGGTGTGGCGTTGTGGTAGAAACCAGTTCGAGCCGGTCACCAGCCTGGTGCAGGTTTATCCATGAAAAATGGCCGCGCGCGCGTCCGTCGCGCTCGACTTTCACTTACTCGACACAGCACACAACCATTCGTCGATCAGCCCCGGCTGAAACTCGAATCGCGAGCGACGCGACGAGACGCGCGCCACGAAACCGATACTCCTTTACGTGTACGTGTATACGTATATACAATATATATATATATTATATATATATCGATAGAGAATTCTTCACTCGGTATCCTTGGAACGATCCTCCGGGCGGTGTGATCCTTCACTGCAACAATCATTCCCGTTGTCCACTGGCCTGCGGCTAACGAGCCCGAGCCGACCGATCCAACGATTCTCGCGGGGACAACGATCAAACCTGGATCCCGTAAGTTACCCGGTTGGATTCGTATCGCGACAGAAATCTCGGATATTAGATTTCGTCAGTTTAGCCGTTGGAAGCTCGGGACAGACCCCCGGGACCCCGGAGATCGTGTACAGCGGTGATTTAGCAGCGGCGGCGGCTCTCCCGTGGGAGAGAGAGAGAGAGACCGCTGCGTCTGGGAACGCTGCCAATTCGGAGCGTGTCTCGGCGGCGACGCGACGAGACGAGACGCGATACGACGCGGTGATCTATCTCGTGAAGCACAAGGTATCCGGTGTGCGTAGGCGTGTGTATCCCGAGAATCCGTCACGGGTCAAGTAACCATCGATTGCCCCCTCTCACGCCCCCTCGGGAGTCGCGCGAAAGTACCCGCGACGAATATGGCCAGCGAGAGAGAGGCCAACGGTGAGGACCCGGCGGATCAAACAACCTCGAACTGTGTCAAACTCTAGCAGAGAGGGGGCAGGGTCGGACCTGGACGCTCGGATCAGCCCCCGCCCATGAGTGCCGGCTCGACCCGCTCGCGAGCTTCACGTGTCTATACTATAGCGACCATACCACCGGGGGTCCTCAAAACCGGACTAACTAAATCGCGGTGGAAACAGTCCCGCGAGAATCGTTCTTTTCGTCAGTCGGCTCCAAGGACACGGTTTTTTTTCACAGGTGTATCACCTTGTTTCTCTCCCTCCTCCGCCGTCCTCCGTATTCTCTCTTCCTCTGTGTACGTGTGTGTGTGCGTGTGTGTGTGTTCCACACCCGTGTGCACCCCGTGTGTTCCAGAACCAACAAACAACAATTCACTGGGTTATAGGCGGCTCCGAAGGCAGAAACGGCGAAAAAAGGGAACTCGCACCGCGAACCAAACAGATAAACGCCGGCCCCGAAGCGTCACTGCTCGTACGCGCCCGCGATACGACCGCCACGGCAACAATAGACAGGACCCCGCTCTTCGGGGTGGGGTGAGCCGCGAGGGTGGGGGGACGCACCTTCACCCTCGAGACGACAACGACGGCGACGACGACGACGGCGGCGCTGGGTCGGGGGACAAGTGTAGAGACGAAAGCGCGCAGACGATCAGACACGAACTGCGACACGCGCGGCCCGCAGTGCTGCCGTCTACTGGGGCTCCGAGGGCTTCGTGGAATCAGCTCCCCCACCACCGTACACCCTCCCCGCTGCCTCTCGCTCCTCCCCCGCCGGCGAGCCGTCCTCAGCCAAACCATCTCGCTCCTCCCGCCACCCCCGGTTCCCCTGTTTCGACGACACGACCGAGATCGTTCTCCCGCCCCTCGCTCCGCTTAGGACACCGCCGCCGCCAGCCCCCGCCCCTCGGTCCCCGCAACCAGATCGGTCTTTCTCTCTTTCTCCCTTTCTCTCTATCTCTCTCTCTCTCTGTGTCTCTCTCCCGTTCATCATCCTGCTCGCCGTGTCTCGTGGTCCTTCTCCGTCGCTCTCTCTCTCCCTCCCTCTCCCACATCTCGAGACCCTAGGCAACGAGCAGCCGCCTTCGAAAACCGGGAGCGTCACGCGACCGACGATAATATTGCAAACGTGGCTCTCGTTGATGCATACCCGATAAACTGTCGAGCTTTCTCTCTCGGTCTTTCTCCTTCGCCTCTCGTTCTACCCAGTTAACCCCGCCCCCTCGTCTCTTCACCGCGTTCTCCACGCCCCCGCGCGCACCCCGCACAGACCCCCGGCGTGCCAGCTCTACGAACAACTCCCGGTTTCTCTTTCCGCGAGCCTCCTTCCGAAACTGTGTTCCGGGATTCCTGGCTGCGCGATCGCTCGGGGATTCACTCAACCCCATCCCCCAGGCGCGGGGGCGGCTACGCGAATTTTTGTTTTGATTCCGATGCCGGTTGCCGGCTCTTTTGTACGATTTCTGATTGCGTTTTCGGCCCGAGTACGCTCGTTCCGAGAGCTCTGAACGGGAGGGAGGATTCCGCGTATTTTTATTCGCCGGCTGGGGATTGCGGATATTGAGTTTTTGGAATTTTGCTAGTCTGCTGCGGGAGGATCCGATGCACCCTTGCAAGGCTTCCGATTGCGTTTGCGTAGAGAATTCGTTTCTTTATGGGCCTGTTTAACCCCCTAATCTGTAAGGGTTGATTTTGTGAGTTTTCCAATTTTGAATATTAGATGCGATGGAATCTTTCTTCTGTCTTATTAGTATTTTGGGAGTGAATCAATGTCTTTATGAACCTGTTTAACCCCCTCATCTGGAAGGGTTGATTTTAATATTTTTAGAATTTCTGTAGTGAATTAATTTCTTCGAGGAAGTTAACCTGTTAACCTCCCCAATCTCTACGGGTTGATTTCGCGAATGTGTCCTTTTAATTTTAAGCACGGTACGACGTGAGAGAACGTTTAGCCTGTATTTTTGGAATCTTTGGTACCGTTTTAAGGGTGAACGTGTTTCTTCCCAGAATGGTACGGAAAGCATTCTGCGCGTCCCTCGACATCGCAACAAATAATTCAGCGAGCTCTCGTCCGTTTTTAGAAGTTGCTCGCTTTTTATAAACGGGTTTCAGCAATGGCATGATCAATTATTTGGCGGAGATTTCTACAGTGAAATGATCGATGCGCGGCGTCGCTAAATATACAACCAACCAGACGCTAAAAAAATTATGACACGGCGCGGTGTGTCCTTTTTATGTTGCGGCATCAAAGACAATGAAACCGTAAAATCGTAAACTGGTCTATTTCTCCTGCAACTAGGTCGCGTATTATAAACGAACTTAAATTCACTTTTTATAGTCGCCTATTCCACGTACCTATTCTACTTCTACGTAGTTTATTCCACTTATGTGCGACATTCTTTTTTTTATAGATTGCTATTTCAGTGGAATTCTATTTCCGCGCTAAAGCGCTCCACGCTAGCAGCACTTTGTTATTGCCTCAAGAATTTTATTAACAGTAAACGCGTCGGAGACAAACAGTTAGCGTGCTTTAATCTCTTAACAGGCGCTTCGATCGACCGGCCGGCTGGCAGCGTTGGCGTTCATTCATGAAAATGCATCAAAAATTCCCGTGGTCGAAGCCAACCTCCAATTACGAGAACGGTGGCGTCTGATAGAATAACCAGAGTTTTCCGAGGCTCCGTGAATCGTCGAATCGCGTTCGGAAATTGTCGAGCCCATCAAGACCCCCCGCGGAATTTCCGCCGTCCGATCAGACGTCGAATTCAACGGGCCACCATTTGATAGTATAATTCCCCGCGTTGCGGAAGCGTCGCGTTAGTTTGCATAACACTGCGCCCACGCTCGAATCGACCAGAAGATTTATTAAGCTCCCTTTCTTCGACGACGGGGGTGCGCTGGGCCATTTCCATAAAATGGCTCCAACTAATCCGCAAAATTTTCCTCCCGTCGAGCCAGCCAAAATCAGTTACCACTCGCGAGCCTGGATTTTACACATTTAGTATAATGAAAATGTAAATCAAATGTAAGACGATACTAACATCGGAGAAATTAAAGATCACTGTTTAAGAGTGGGGAAATACACCCATGTTTATTCTTTGCTTTTTTATTTCGCATAAAGATCAGCACAGATTCTATCGAATTTAAAATTCCGAAAGACGGGATCGTTCGGGAGATCTCGCGGATCTGGAACAAGTTTGCTTCGAATTTAGTGATTGCAGAGGGGGAAAGAGAGAATCGACTCGCTAATTTCGTCGTGTACGCGAACAGGAGCCGGCGTTGTACGCGTAAACTCATTGCGAGTCGACGAACCGTGAACGAAATGGCTACCTTCACGCTTTGCCGGCCACGGGCTGCGCGGAATTTATTGGCAATCGATAGCCAACATCGGGACCGTGGGCTCGTGTGCCCCGGTTGCTTTTTAGCTTCTCTTGGACCGTGTCCAGCCAATCCTGATCGGCTCCGATGGAAAATCTCTCACTCGATACCGGGGTCGCGTGGCCCGACGCCTTAATTGTTCCAGACGTGTCCATTGACACGCTTTCGCTTGTGTTGGTACCACTCTTCGACTTCCGAAAAATTCAAGATCAACGAGACAGCGGTGCTTCGAGAAACACAATTATATAATTTGTCTGCAACTTTAGGAAATGAATCATAGAAAAATAGTCAATGTGATATTCGTCCGCAAAGGCTTAACTAAAAGTGATTGCTTTAAAAATACAATTTCTGTAGTGTATACCAAAAGAAATAAATTTGATGAACAATGGTCCTTATTGATGACCGAAGAAGCTATGATACAGTGATTTCATTGGACCCTAGAAAAGTGTCCACGGTCGGAAGGCGAGGAATGTTACTGGCCGATTATGAAGCTCAATCCGCGCGTTCTGGAAGCTCGACGCGGAGGTTCGGCTACAGGTTTTTCCAGCATGGAACGTCGAATTGTCCGTAGTGACAGGCGAGGGTGCGAGGGGGTCGAAGAGGGTGGTGTGCATGGCTGGTATGCATAGGCGATGAAACGCGGATAGCCGTTCGTAGCGGTGCGGCGAGTGGAGCGTGGCGGCTTTATTTATGCGGCTTACAAACTATCGATCCGGCACGTCATTCGGGAGTAGTTCGGCCAGCCGGGAAACTTTGTTGTTGGGAACTGAAAGTTTCCGAGCGGGGAAACTCCAGCACAAACAGGTGGAACGGGCGACGAAGGCCTTCTGGCGCCAGCCAATGCTACTATGTACGTGTTCCCTTAGGTGTCTGTGTCTGTTCGCCTCTGTCTGTGTTTGCGAGAGTGTTTGTACGCGTGCACGTTGCTCGACTGCACACACACACACGCGCGCACAGACTTAGGACACAGACACGTGTAGACTGTGGGGCGCACAATGAGTCCCCGTTCGCTGCACAACAGAGAGACACACGGACGAAGAACGTACACGTGCGGCGCAACCCTCCGCGCGCGTCAACAATATTGAGAGAGTCGACGCGAGGGAGGCACCGCAAACAGCCCTCCTCTCTCTGGGATACAGCGAGGGAAGGAGAGAGAGAGAGAGATGGGGAGATTCAAGGAGAAATTGCCAGGGTCAACCCCTTCCATAGCTGAATCCCACAGAGGAATAAATGATCCTGCGAGATCGTTCGGTATGCGAGGATGTCGCGGAAGTGCCGGAAGAACGCGCGTGCTTGCGGATCAGACGACGCAAATGAGCTTTGATTCACATGGATGTGCTCTGGGCGCTCCACCCTCCGGCACCCTGTGGCACCACGAGGTCCTCCGGAGATTGTTTAAAACCTCCCTGCATTATTCTTTTCACCAGACCAAAATAACATGATGCCTATGCTGAATAAACCACGCGGAAGTCTGCGTAAAGAAGGACAAGCGTGCTACCATAAAGAAAAAGCAGTTACAGAGATACACAAATAAATAGTAGATTCTGTTTAAAATGTTTAATGTTGTCCTTGGCCCTCCAACCACGACAGTGTCTCTCAGAACAATCTTGTACCCTTATTCTCCTCATTCTTTTAAGAGAAGCAGTACAAAATTTTATCCGATCACAGAAACATCTGTAAATTTAACACGATACTGATCGAACAAGGATCCAGAGTAAATCCCTCGAGTGAATTTATCGGAGGTTCCCGATACACCATGGTAACGCCGCGCTGGCCTCCTTTGTCCGGATATAAATTAATTTGGACGCGAAACCCGTGCATACATATCTCCGCAAAGCTGCTGCGTGCTCCGGAGTGGCTCTAACAGCGAACTGTTAATTGGATTCCCTCGGAAAAGTGATACACGCGCTTCGAGTTACAATCGATGCAGCTGATACACCGTAGGCTGGCTCTCTCTCACTCTCTATTTCCCTCTTGAGACGCGTTCGAGTGGCCTGTTGAGCAATATCCTTGTTCACCTCTTGCCTTGCGAATGATTTTCAAGCACTCAGGGTGCGTTTCAATTCTGCTCTGATTGTTCCACGTGAATTTCGTCGCTGGATCTTAGATTCCACTGCGCTCCACGGTTCCTTTCTTTGAATTATGTTCTGATGCTTTCTTCCATGGGGTCTCCGAAGCCGATTTAATGCGCTTAGTGGAACGATTAAAGCCGGTAGAATTGTATTCGTGATAAGTAGACTGTTGTACTTCGTGTAGAGTGATCATTAGCCTGCGGATTTTTATGTTAAATAAACATTGTCTGCATTAATGGCAAAATACAGACGCTGTATAGACACGAATTTCTTCATTAAACAACTTTAGCGAGCTGAAAATAATGCAACAGCATTTTTCATTTCATTAAAGTTTCTTCCTGCTTCGCAATTGATCTACTCATTTTTATTATAAATTCATAAAACGCGCGGTAATTAAGATCTTTGAGCTAGCTCGACAATTGTGAATCCTGCGAATAAGAAGCTAACAAATTTTTCTCGAGCTCGAACTTCGAAAAACCCGGTATCAAAGACAGAAGAACCAACGGGCATGATCGCCGGCCACCGCATTAATTACCAGGGGCCGCCGCCGTCAGAAGAAAATTGCATTTCCCAGGCATTAATTCAAGGTATCCGGATCGATCGGGTCGGGTCCCGCGCAATCATCAGCGAATTCCGGCGGCGCGGAAACAAATTTTTCCGAGGACGCGCTCGCCACGGGGATAATTTATTCGCGAGCGTGGCCGACGATGGAGTCGGTTCCGCGCGGCCAAACGGTATCGCAATTAATTTACATGCCATTTTCTACCCGGCCATTTCCGTCGGGTTCTCTCTCGCTCTCTCATGTCGGGTCCTCTACTCTTTTTTCTCTCGCCCCTTGTATCGAGGAATTTAATGAATCACCATCTCCCCGGGTCGCCCTTTACCGTAATGCTTCGATCTTAATGGCGAAAGGAGCGGAACGGAACGGAGCAGGACGCCGGAGGAGGAAGTGAAGGAGAAGAGGGTAGCGGTTCTTCCGGGCCCGTCGTCCGATTAAACTTTCATGAAACTTCTGATGCAAATTTAATTACCGCGAAATTGAGTCGCGCACAAAGGAGCGGCGCATCCGTCTGCCTCGTTTGATCGATTCCTGAGGAATTCCGGAGCGCGAGTGGCGCGCGACCGAGGACGCATCGCGCCGGCCGCGACTCCGCTCGGTAACCGGTAATTACCGTCTGAAAGTGGCGAGGAGAGAGCGAGAGGGAGAGAGAGGAGAGCCCCTGTCCACGGGGCTGGCAGACGAATCGATACGATCCACTACCCTCTCGCCGGCCCGTAGAACGAGGTATTAATAAGCGGAAGTATTTCCGTCGATACGGAATAAATGGACAGCTCCGACCGGCTCCTGGACGGGCTCGTTAACGATTGCCCCCCTCGCGCTCCGGCAGTCCGACTGGATGTCCCGGTGTGCGTGCGTGCCGTGTGATAGAGAGCGTATCGCGATCCGGTCGCGCCCTAACGTAAACAGACGGGAACGGGAGACAGTAGACGGCGAGGGTGTTTCGTGCGCGCGCGCTGCTGGCCGAGAGAAAGGGTTCTATTCGAAAGTCCTCGAGGTAAAGAGCCGGGGGCCAGGAGCCAAGAGCTGGGAGCTACGAGCTGGGCGTACGCAGCAAGGTCTCACGGATCCACCCCCGGAAACTGCCGCGGAACCCGCCGAATCCGGAATTCCGGATAGTTCGGCAAACGAAATTAACCAATTTGCAGGCTGATGTTTTGCGTTGGCTCCGGCCGGGCAGAGATGTGTTTCGCGCCAACCACCAGCCGCGGCCCCCACTATCAAGGCCCTAGCCCCACCAGCCTGACCTGCCCGAGAATCAATACAGCTACCGACCGCCGCCCCAACCCCCATCCACTACCAGTACCCCAAACCACCCTTTTCCTCCTCCCGCCCCACCTACTTTCCACGCTACGCACCCCCTTTCGCCATTCTCGAGTGCCGATTCCCATTCTGGGTTCGCAGCTTCAACCCTCCACCGTCTCTCTCTCTCTCTCCCTCTTCTTCCACCCTCCCCTCGGCGCACCCTCTTCCCCGACGTTTCTCTTTCTGCCACTCTAACCCCCAGGCCTGCATTCTCCCCTCCCGACGGCCTCGTCCTTCATCTCCGTCCGTTCCATTCCTCCGCTCTCTCCTCTCTGTCTCTCTTTGTATCCGTCCGTGCTAGTCTCTCCTCCGGCTACCAAGCAACCCCTTCAATCCTCCCACGTGCCACGAGGCGAGCTCGTTTTCTTCGGCCGGCTGCCGGTGCAGACTCGGCCAACCACCCCTATTGGCTGAACGACCCTCTAAAGCGGCTAGATATCCAGGCGAGTATAAAGATGAGACCAGGCCGATGAAAATGCCAGGAGGGGAACGCGCGCGCGGACTTCACCAACCCCCATACCGGGGGTGGATGCCCCGGATGGTTCGGTAGATCCACGAAGAGGGACGCGGACGGGGAAGAGGAACCACTGGCAGAAACAAGAGGAAGTTTACGAGTCGAACGTTCCCGGTGAACTTGAGCGAGTCCCGGCGAGATTGGCGGACCGCCAACTCCTCCCCTCTCTCTCTCTCTCTCTCTTCTTTTCTCTCTGTTTTCATCTCCATTCTTCTCACTCTCTCGCCCTGTGCCGACACCGACGGGGTGTTTGCCCGATATTTACATTTGAATGAATCGACCTGTCCGCGGACGGTGCTCCAGCGCCAGGATCCTACCACGTCTGGCTTTCGACGCGACACCAGTCCATCGCCGAACGTTAATCGCACGGAGCGCCACCCTCCCGGGGTGAACATTGTTGCGGAGATCGGCGATTCTAGATGGAAACGCGTATGGAGATACCATCGGTGGGACGCAGAAAAAATCTATTTTAACCCTTCGCACTCGGAGCTATTTTAACCCTTGCCTCGTCGGCCGGATGTCGTCCACTTACAACGTTTTGTGCGAGAAAAGTTTTTAAATGATCTATACATTCTGGATGGCTGCAGAAGAGTTTAACCCTCCTTGCGGATTCGCAGCAGCGACTTCAATACGCGTTCTAGTAGTTTTTCAACGTTCGTTTCATCACATATGTCATTTGGCCCAAAGTCAACGTCTTAGGGAATGAGATCTCGACTCGAGTGTGCCTGTAAGATCTCGGAGGATCGTTTCCGAGCAGAACGTTCGGATGCGAGCAGGGTAACGGAGTTCATCGGATGTTCTATTCTCACCTGAGACCCTTTTATCATCGTCTCCCGATTAGGAAGGCAGGCGCGACCGGTTCGAGGAGGCGAACATGCTTCCCCTCGAGGCGGGAACGCGTTTAATTGACGGCTCCGACCCGGCGAGGCTCCTTTTTAAAGAAGCTGTTCGTGAATTTAATGAGAAACACGAGGAGCGCGCGACGCTACGGGGGGAACCAGCAATCTCCCTTCTTCTCTCGGTTGTGGAATTCCTGCGAGCTCTCTCTCCTTCGCGAGTCTCGATATCGTTAGGGGATCCCATGGCGTGGAACACGGAAGCGCGACGCGCGGAGACCCCGTGCAATACGCCTCAACGTAATTGAAGAAAAATGAGACGCCCCAACGAATTTCTACCCTCTTCTTCCCCCATCCCCCCCAAGGATTCTCGCAACTTCGATGGCGTGTTCCATACCAGGGAAGTTTCTAATTCCATCGCGCGATCGAAATGGAACCGTTGGAATTAAATGACTGTCACTTCCCCGAAATTATCGGGCATAAAACGACTCGGCGACGGCATCTCGCGACAGTTTCATTCCTTCCCTGCCTATTAAACCGATTTCGTTCAATTATTTTTCAATAAACGTCTGTAAGAGTTCTGCTCGTAGGATTAACTCTTGTTTGAAATTAATGCCAATTCCGGTCCTCGTTCGGTCCACTATTTCTGTAACCCTGCCTGCTTTCCAGCCAGCGGATTTAACTCGCTGATATTAGTTGGAATTGAGTGTTCCTCAGCTATCTATGCCGCGAGATGAAACATGCAGAAATAAGCCGGAATGAACGAATTCGTGTCGAGCGGATCGTGCGAGAGTTTATAAGTGGAAACGGCGGGCTGTGACCAAGCGAAGCTATCGAACTAATTGACATATAACAAATTACTACATAAGAATGTCTAACTGTTCTACTGAGATAATATTCAAGCTAGAAAAATACGAATGTAGCTGTGAGTAAAATCACAGCTGTCATTCGAGACACTCTGTACACTTTTATCCGAGTATTTGTTCGATATACTTATACGCATTCAATTATTCTGCGAGAGTTACATATTCACCTTTCAGGCAGAGAATATAATGATTGACACAAAATCGAAGATTGAGAAGCCAGTATCGACAGATGTAGTAATTTTTAAA
Organism: Lasioglossum malachurum; assembly: GCA_028455605.1. Lineage (NCBI taxonomy): Eukaryota > Metazoa > Arthropoda > Insecta > Hymenoptera > Halictidae > Lasioglossum > Lasioglossum malachurum. The sequence continues at coordinate 18,657,797 of CM052317.1, read as the reverse complement.
CCTGAATGAATAATTATGACACGTGTTGAATTCTTAAAGATGATCAGGAACCATTTTACTTCCTCCAGTAAAATTCTCCTCCTCCACTTCTAGCTAATTTCCTCGACTGAATAAGTGAACTTCGCCATAGAAGTCTCTTAACCCTAATCATCGTAACTCGTCAATTTGAATAAAATAACGTCGCAAATTCACTGTTTACCTTGTTATTCCATTGATCTTTTAGCACTACGTCAATTTGGGACGCACGAGGGTTAATTGCGTGTTTCGCATCATATCCAGATGCATTGGGACGATCAAGACGAGGGATCAATTTTCTTGAAGACATCTTCCTCGAGAGTTCCCTGATCCCGGTCACGCGGATAAACACGAGAGATAAAGTAGGTTGTTTATCGGCCCGCGATCACCGTCGCAACGAGCGCGTTTCGATCCCGTAGAAAAGCGTGTCGGAGAACCACGCGCGTATTTCTGCACGAGGAACATCGACGGCGACGGTGCACGTTTAAAGCGATCCTAATGGTCGTTTTCAGGGATCCTCTCGGGGCTGGGGATGAGGCTGGTGGGTGGGGTAGAGAGCAGCAGCGAGTTCCATTACGGCCGTGTACTCGTTGGCTTAATCCCTTTCGGCGAGTTTTCGAACTCGTCTAAGCCGGCTCGGAAACTTGCCGACTTAGGGCTCCGAGGAGCCAAGTATCCGCGAGTCACGAATTCCGCGAACTTTCCGGGCCGAGGCTTGCGGAACCGGCTTGCTGCAGACTTTGCAACAGTCTGGGACGCGGCGGACCGATCCTGCCAAGCCCTGGATCCTCGACGGAGATCGATGATCTCGCCGGGTAGCAAATCCAATAACTCGCCGTCGAAAGTAGCTCGCTGGAAAAAGTGCTAGTCTGAAAATCATTTTCCAACGGAAGATCATATCGTCTAATAGAGGTTTAATCCTTTGCAGCAGATTGATCGTTTCTTTGAAAATCTAAGGTCAAACTGTCGAAGGTTAAAATTTAATTTTCAATGACTTTATTCGAGAACTACTTTACAGCAATTCAGGATGTCAGACGATCCGACAGATTCCAGGATCTTCACTCTAGATCAACAACTCCATCGAAAACCTAGAACAACTTCTAACCCATTCAAGATCGAGAAAGAAGGTATCAAAAAGTAATTTTAATGGCAGAAAATCAAATTCGTCCTATCTGAAGGTCCTGCGAAGGTCACGGAAGAAAGTAATTGTTAAGGGCTGGTCCTGCGGACTACCGTTCGGTCTAATGGCGGACCTCGGCCGGGAATGCCTTGGAAAATGATTTATGAAGAACCATAACCGGTTTCGGGACAAGGGTGGTGGTGGGAGGAAGCGCGGAGGGCTTCTCTCGCATTAACGAGATTGTAAGGTCGACGGATGGAGCCCAGAGTTGTTCGCGGAACTTTCCTCTCCGGGCACGAAGAAATTTCGAAGAAGGAATAACTCTTCCTGCAGACGCCGGTAACCCCGGCCACGTCGGATTCCAAACTTTCCCGGAATTACTCGCTAACGATAGAAAGTTTCGAGTCGTCGAAGCACAGGCCTCGGGCCAACCGGGGTTAACGCTTCAGTCTTGTCCCGGCCGAGACGCACCAACTTCGAAAAGTGACTTCTGATTACCATTTCCGGGAGCCCGATCGAACTCTTTCACCCCTTCGAACATCCCACTGATTCGACGACCCCCATCTGGGGCGGGAAACGCGAGCGGATTCGCGATTAGAGCACGTTCGGACGAGCTTGAACCTCGAAGTTCGATTCTTGGCGAGAAATGATCGTTCCTGGTCGGTGGAACTGGTGATTTTCGATTTCGAATGAAGCTGTTTTACATCTCGAATGGTACTGATCAGGTAATTTTAGTGGGATATTTTTATTTCAAGAGATAATTCCATGTCCGACTACTGGCAGGGATAATCTACTTAAAACTGGAACAAGCTTCCATATTGAAATGATGTACGTGAACGCGTTTGGAAGATATTTTTGGAGGAGAATGTGGTCCTGGCAGATATGTTACTTATTTGTATAGTAGATTTTGAAGGGATGATAATAATTCTTGAGATGGGGGATGGAAATTGTACTTGGTTTAATATATTGAAAACTATTAGAGCTAGAAGAATAGTATTAATGAGGAATCTAGCTGTGCTAACAGATTCGAAAAAATGCCATTTGTTTAAAATATACAACTTTATGCACTGAACTAGGATCAAATAGAATTCGATTTCCTGTATTAAAGATTCCAGCGCAACAAAGGTAAAATAATATTCAACTAAAATAGTAAAACATAAGCGAACACCTGTGCATTAGCAAAAGAACCACTAACGGCCTCACCGACCATTTACCACAAGGAATTTTCGAGCTAGCAAAATAAACGTTCGCCTCATTTCCATAAACTAGATAAAATAAGAACTTATCACGAACACATTTGCAGTGTAGTTCGAATTTACCATGCTGCGCGTGTTCTGCAAGACTGAGTCCCCAAGTGCACAGCGAGTTTCGCTTGTCTACGAGCATCGCATAATGCTATTTAAACTTTCCAGTAGAAAATGACGAGTTGAAGATCGCCTATCTCGCGGAGCTGTTATCTAAAACAATCTCTCTAGCGATGTATAAACAAGTAAATAAATAAGGAAGTTGGAAGCAGCCGGATCGGGCTGCTCGTTAAAGAGCTCCGAGCACACCGCGCGCCGGGGCTGTCTGGTGCGTTCGATTACCGTCTCGCCAGGAAATCGAGCGAGGAGGACACGAAGGTGGGGCAATCGTGTTCACGAGGAACGGAAGTCGGCCGCCAAGGTAGCAACGGACTCTATTCCCGATTCCTGAAAGCTCGAGGGTGCCGCAAACACGACTTTATTGATTCCCCGCTTTAAAGGGAAGCGTCTAGTCCGACCGCTGCACGATTCACCGGCTCGGGCTCGCTGGAAACACTGTTTCAACTGTTACACTGCGGATTTCATTTATGGCAAAAGCTGGAGCAATTTAAAACAACGGAAAGATTATTATTAGTATTATTTTCAACTTATTCAGATCATTAGAGGAAAGAAAGAGTTCTGTGGTAATATTCTTTTTCGTATTCCATGAGATTACATTTTTCATGAAATTACTTTATTATTGAAGATGATGCGGATTAGGACAGGTTCAGGTGTGCAAATTAGGGTGATTGTAGAGCAGTCTACACAGACAGTGTGTTCAACACTGCCTCGCTTTGCTCGCACCTTTTCCAGTCGTTCTCGTTCGAGATCCACCGTGGCTCGTCCGCTTATCTCGCGGGACAGATAATCGCTATCAGTCGGGAACATAAAGGCGGACCGGCCTCGGTTCACGGCAATGAACGATAAGGCGATAATAAGCGGTTCGATACGTCGAAACTTGCCTCGCTCATTATCTTACGGATGCGAAAGTAGATTCGTCAAGGACGAGCTCGAAGATTTTTTAAACCGAGGACACCGCTAAATTGACACTGTCGAGCGGCGGCGACCGCGATAACTTTCAAGTAGATACAGGCGGTGTGTGGTCAGACAGCTGATGCGAAACAAATAGTTATTACGCAGATCTCCGTGTAGATATCACATAGTCGATGTTTATTCATTTATGCAAAATACCTAGGTATTAGGAAGCTAGGTACGAATTTATTTTCGTCACTGCAAATTCATTAAATCTTTTAAATTGCACCTACTCATCTTTATTACAATTCCATGAAATACGTAGTCTAATAATGAATGTCTCCGTGGCTCGATCCAAAATCGGAACTAAATTATTTCGAGGGTGGGATCTCCCCAATTTTTCAAAAAATGGTCTGGGCAATAAGATTTAAATCTGGCAAAAGCAGCTGACATTTCAGAATTCAGCTCTGTATCTCATTATTAGTTTTAAAATCCAGCAAATTCGGTGAGAGCAAAGGAATTCTGCGAAACGTTCTCGGACGATTACCGTGGGAAAGAATCGGAGAAGAGAGCAGTGACCGTGGTTCGCGTTACGATGCAAATTCGTCTCGTAGGGCGACTGGCTGCTGCAATCGAATTTCCTCGGTCGTCGGCAAAGATACGGGTTCTCTGGTATCGGCGCGGGCTGACCGAGGCGTATTTAAAGCAATCTCCGGCTCGGGTTACATGTTTGCTTCGACGAGGTTATCGGCGCGGCCGGATTCGTGACTGGGAACCGGGTCCGATCGTCGATGGAAGTTGCGAAACGCGACGTCACGTTCCCCGACAGGCATTAATCAAGCTAACGGTGCTGTTCGGATCATCTCCTCTTTCGTGGTGTTTTCCACTATGTACTGAACATTTTCCATGATTCCTCCGAGAGACTCTCAACAGAGAGAAAGAGAGAGAGAGCGAGAGAGCAGTAAGAGCACGCAAGCGCAAAAATGTCTAACACGCTGCTCGTTTATTATCGTAAACTACTACATGGCGATTTAATAATAGAACGGAATTGAATTTCACTCACCACGACGAGCGCGTGCGTCAGAGCAGTCGATGACCTCGACCTCCTCGGTGTCATGCCGACGACCTCGCCTCTCATGATGCTCTCGACCACTGCGGAAAAGAGTTCGCCTTCGCTTTAGAACGGGAAACCGAGCCGAGTTTCGAGGGTCCAATAATTAGCCGAATTATTCGGATCGGTTTCGAACCCCTCGTACCAGAATTATTTGGTAATTATTCTCTGTATAATAACAACCCTCGAAATAGTAATCCCTGTGTCTCGACCGGAATTATTATTGTAGCGTTGCTAGTGCTCGTGTAGATTAATTTCTGTCTGTGTGCGTTGTGTTGGTTTGCAATGTTTGTGGACACAGCGAATTTAAAATACGCTTTGCAGCTGCGTATTATCAATTGTAAACAATACAGGCAGTTTTATGCATCGACAGTTGCATTTCCGATTGTCAATAAAACCGAGTGTTTGCCACGAAGAACAGAATTTAATTGGCAAAATTAGGGAGACAGGCAAGGTAGTCTCAAGTCAGGTTAATTGACTGGATGTCTGGAAGAAGGGCCTGTGTCAGGTTATGTAAATTTTATAGGTGCGCTAAATTGAACTCAAACGTAAATTGCAATAATAAGAACCAGCAGAAAATGACACAGGCCCTTCTTCCATTGGAAAAAGGCTGAGAAGCGAAAGACTTTTACGGTTTGTTTTGTGAAGTGTTGAAGCACAATAAATTAAGAAGACACCCACTCGACTAAAATGTTGTTGCGGGATTAAAGATTTCGGCTTTGTTTGATGAGTAAAATGGCGCAACTCACCTCCGTCGCCGATCAGTCGCATTTGTACTAAACTGGGGTCCTCGTTGTGATCCTCGAGGACGGTGTCGTCGGTGACGGTCAAGTCCTGAAACATGCGCAGGGTCCACGGTGAGCAATCGAGATCCGGTGGAAGCGAATCATGCGAGCAACGAGGCGACATCGATATGTAATCGAAGAACAGGAACGCCTCGGAACGGTTTCGCAGCTCGTGATAAATCGAGAACCGAATGGTACTCGAGCGCGAGCCACGGACCTGTCGTCTGTTCCGGTGATGCGAGAATCGCCGACAGGCAATCGTTGACACACGGAGAGAGTGAGAGGGAGAGAGAGGCATCTTTCATTTTCGCGTCGGTCGTCCGCGAACGATTGAAACATCAAGGCGGCTTCCGAGCGCCGATAAATCTTTAGCGAACCGCGGAATTTATGGCTGACACGTAGCGAGACGCATACAGTTCGCTGTGGGTGGTATAGCGCGACGGGCCCAATCTCTGTCAGCGAGGACGACGTGTCCGCCTCGTTAACGAGAATCACGATCCACCATCTCTGTCAACGTGCCTGCGACCTGTGAGAGGAAGCCCGTCGTCTCTCTAGGTAACGTCTGATCGAGTCCTTTTTGTCGTTCATAGTTAAAAAAAAAAAAATCAACTACTTTTCTCAACAGTCATTTTTTGTATTTTTCTGTTTGGCTTCGAAAGGCAAGACACCTCTTCTCGATTATGGCGAGGACCCGACGAAAAAGGACATTCACAGAGTAAGTCTCACCTTGGTGGACTCGTTGTAACCAACAATGACGGCAGTGTACCATTGTGTCGTGCCCTCGGCCCGATAAACCTCGACCCTGAAGCCGACCAGCACGCTTGGCGTCGTCAGCAGGATCCTCTGGCCGTCCTGCATCTCCGCCCAGCGTCGCACCGCACTCGCCCAGGACACAGAGCCCTTCGTCAGCTCCCAGTCCTGCTGCAAAGACGATCACGGGGTCAGGAATCCGTCAGAAATAAGTTAACCTTTAGCAATCGAATGGTGACTCTGAGGCACCACTAAAAATTGTTGGTAAATGTAAATATGTTGGTATCTAACCAATTACTAAACGTTTAAGAGGGTGATCTCGTTTCACGTAAGTGTTCTCAGTGAGAAGCAAAATTGGACCTTATATTGGTAAAAGTATTGCACGAGGTGAATTATTGCAGGTCGGATGAGATGTTTAATTTTCAAGTTAAAATAGCTCCGACTGCAAACGGTTAACCACCCTTGACTTATTACCATTAATTACCATTCTCGAGGCAAGAACATTGATTTCCACGTTGCACGATCTGTGCAAGTTGTGAAGGGTCGATAAAAAGCGTTCGCTCGATTCGGTCAATCGAGTTTCGAAATATCAGAAAAACACTGATTGATATTTGGTAGAGGCTGTCCGCTAGACTTTCTCTTTTCTCCTGTCGTTGACGGACAGCGTGGACAACCCAGTCATCGCCCTAAGGTCGTGCCGGCCACTTTCGACGGGATGACTCGAGCCTAACACTCTCGTGCAGCTGTCCCGACAAATTTTATATTCGCGCGGATGAAAAGACAAACATCGTTAGCCGCATTTGCACCGTCATCGTTAGGCTGAAGAAAGTTTATTCTATAATTTCAAAAAATTTGAGAATAACCGCGGAAATTTATTGCCGACTTATTTTGCGGCTGATTCGCTGAAAGCGGGGACTGACAGACACCTCGTCAGACTTCAATTTGAAATTCTATGGATGTTTTTTGTAGTAATCAGTCGCTGGATGTCAATCTCGAATTCTTTGAACGTACGTCAATTTATATTTGTGCGTTTATAGTACACAAGTTCTACTAAAATCCACACACACACACACAATAAAAAAAGTTCATATATTTATGAAATACATGAAAATATTTCAAATTGTAATTTCGTCTATAGAAGATTAGAAATTCTATCTCTTTACGAATTTTTCTTCATGAATTAGCTACTTTTACTATTTTGATCACAGCTGTTCTTAAAACTTGAAAATCCAGTACCCTCGTCAATGAAACAGAAAATAATTAGACTTGAGAACTGATGAGACGACCAGCCATCATGAATGCGTGTGTGTGATTCAGTATTGCTCTAAGATCTTAAACATCTTTCTTAGAAAGTACCTTCATATTCCCCATTTTCAGATGGCTCGTACTTTTACAATTTTATCGTCTGTATAGAAAAGTGATCGATCCGGGCACAAAAAGGAGGAAAAGGAGACGAACTAGTTCCGGATCGTTTTCCACGGGCAAGTCAGGCTTCCCCGAGGCATCGTCTGATACCTGGCGTAGTAATTGGCGTGATTAATTATTCTCTAGCGGCGCGGTGGCGGTTCGTTACGTGTCCGCGCCTGGCCCCGACAAAGTGAATCTTATCAGCGGCCGCGGGAACCTGATTCTTTGGCCTTCGGCGATTCATTAAGACCGATAAACGAGACTCAGGTCGTCGGGTCAGCGGGTAATTGAGAGGCTGGGATCGTCTGTGAGTCTCTTATTGGAACTTCGCGAAACTGTCCTTGCCATTTAAAAAACTTCTGTGACCGTGTTCGAACTCGCTATTGGAATGTCGACGAAAAATGCATTTAGCTGAGTTACACCAATCTTGTTAAACGTATTCACAGAAAATAAATTGAATTAAATTAAATTAAACATGTGGTTTGTGTTTGATCCACCCATTTTTATCTCATAATTATAAGAACATATTTTTACGCGCATTTATTTTTAAAACATGAGACACGAATGACTTAAAAGAAAAGAAAAGTGAGGGCAGTTTCGCGGTCGTCGATCATAGTGATCCGGTTCGCTCCTCCCCTAAGCTCGCACGCGTACGAGCGATCGTTGCGTCACGATCCCACGTTACGTCACCGTCGTCGTCGTCCCGTTACGTCAGACGGGTTGTGCAATCTCGGGCTGCGAGACGCGACGGTGATGCACGATAATGACAGTAATATAACGGCAATTAGAACGCTATTACCGAAGCGTCGGGAGCACTTAACGGGTGCCCGACGCATCGCGGCGTGTTCCGCGTAATGTCGTCGTCGAGAGCGACGGAATCCGCGGTTCTCTTCGAGCGTCCTTTTCGGTAAGCGTGGCTACGCTACCACCGATCTTCGTCGACGACGAGAGATCTCGCCTCGAGGATCGCAATTCGTGCAACTTAAACAGCGACCGAGGAAGCAGGCCATTGTGATTTCGGCGATTAGGCTGCGTGCGCTAATGCCGGCCCGGCTGCCGGTTGTTCCGCAGTTTGCACTCTTCTGCGCATTCCTGATTGCATCGCATCTGATAGCTCCGGCCGCCGTTGTTTATGCAAATATACATCCTCGCGCGATCTTCCAGCGCGACATGCACTCAGGAAAAGAATGCTAACCTTCCTCCAAGCGCGAGCAACGAAGTTCATTTAGAGAAATCGTTGATTAAAAAAATCTAATTTAGAGGAATTTTTATAATTACTTGATTCCAGAGGAATTTCTTCAAGTTTGAACCAATTCCAGAAGAATTTTGGATTCTCATGGGAAATAAAAATTTGGAAAAAAGTTGGAAACAATATTTCGGTGTGAGTAAATCATATTTTAATCTCGAAGTCTACAAGCACCGTTTCAATCTCAAGAAACGGCATCTTTAAATAGACGTCGTTTGGCCGACAAGTGATTAAACAATCCAGATTTACCGCGTTATAGCGAGCTTCTGTTCGGGTTGAAGACCGATCAGTGGCGACTCCGACCGAAAACAGCGTTTCAAAGCGTCGCTCTGTTCCCGCGGGGACGGAGGACGACGCGACAGTGGGAAAGCGGGAGAAACGAAACGAGACGACAGATATAAAGGCCGTGTGTTTGGCGTGGTTTGCCAAGGACCGTTAGGCAGTACGGGAATATGTTGGCGCCTCGTGTTGGCCGGCGTCCAACGTTCGCCGATGTTGGTGCACGCGGTTCCGACACGAGTCACCAAACGCGGCTGCCAACCGGGAACAAGAGCAAAAACGGGTCCGACCCGACCCGACCCTTATTCTCCGACCCTAATGATCGCTTGAAAAACGAAATTTTAAGTCCTCAGTCTTCTTGTAGAAGATTGCAGACAATTTTTATTTTGCAGAAACATCCTTGGTCAAATAGACCCAGACGCAAGAAGAATTGGCAGGAAGATTGGGAGTCACCAGACATTTTATGTACGCAAAACGTAATAAAATCTTGAATTTGGAAGAAAAGGGGGAAGAACTTATTTGCACACCTAATAAATAATTCACGTTTGAAATGCACCATGTACTTCTCTGAGAATTGATGCAGGTTGGACGCCATAGTGAGAGGGCAAGCATTTTTGGAGGTAGTCGAAATACTTGCGGACGTTACTGTACGTGTCGGCTCGTCCGCAAGAACATCCTCCGGTATGCGTGCGGCTAGGTATGCGCGCCTCGAAACAGCCCGCAGAAAGAACCCGTTGCATTTATAGTTCAGGGTCAGCAGACTCATCGCTGACTGTTCTGCACCGCGGCCTACCGATCCCTCTGCCTCTGACACGACGACGTTGCTCCTCTAACTCCTACGATCTCTCTCTCTCTCTCTCCCTCTTTTCACGTCTTCCTTTTTCCGCTCGACATTCTGCCCCGGCTTCTGCCCGTCTTTTTCCGCTTTCTCGTTCCACGAGACGCTCGTTTGCTTCTCTCCTTTGATGTGCCCTCTTATTCAGAGATTCGAGCGCCATGTTCCACGCTCCACTCTTTTTGGTAGTTTTTCGCTAACAATATCTGTTGTTACCACTGCGACATGTCCTCTTGCAGCAGCCGTCGTCGATATTTCAATATTTAACGAGCGAGAGCTCGAACTTAGGTCAAAGGGTGATATTATCTTCTATTGTAACTTCTAAATTAATGACATTTTTGGAAATCTGTTTCCAGTGTTCTATTTTTAAAAAATTCAAATGTCTTGTTTTGAATCTCTGATACTTATAGCAATAATGACGCATTTGAAGAGCTGAAGAGTTAAAGAGCGGAAGTTGCGCGAATCGTGGAAGATTCGGAGCATCCTTCGAGTCCGTTAATTGCCAATAAAAAGTTGTCCCGCGAGTCTCTCTCTGGCGTTTCTCTTGTTCTCGTTTTTTCCCCTCCGTCTCACTTGCTTTTTTCCAGCCCGACGGAGGGAAAGTGTGGCGACAACTACCAGAAATCGATAGCCAAACGTGTGCTAGCAGCAGCCGCCGCCGCCGTGCCCACGCACGAGCAATTTCCAGTGACCTCAATGTCACCGGTAAAATTATTCCCGCCGCATCAGCCGGAGAGAGATACTTGCTTCCCCTTTCATCGGGGATCGCTTAAAATATACAGGACGCTCCGCGAATCTTCGAACGGCTCGTTTAAAAGTAAATCGGGGGAGCCTGTAATAATTTGACGGTGGATCTCCGTGCCCGCGAGCATTTACATTTTTATGCAAGCAGACGCCCCGCCGAGCTGACAGTTCGACCAGGTTAAAAATAATTCCGGAACGAGCGACGCGTTTCATTAAAGCTTTCAGGTCGCGGTTTTTCGAAAATGTTTCTCGAGCGGCTGCATCGTAGCTTAGCAACATTCATTCATCGAGGAATTTCTTTCTCTTATTGGAAACTAAAAGGGGAACGAAAACCTTGTTACAGTTCTCTGAAGCACTGTCGATGCAGCTACTTTACCGAGAAATTTTCTGCTTCGGGGAAGCGAGAGTTCTGTAAAAAAATATTTCTTCTCTCTCGATTAATTTATACTTCCTGTATCAACAATTTTTCTATTCTCTCTGTACGAGGCTTCCCAAAACTTAATGATTTCTTCTGGTGCCTCTGATAAAATTTCAGGTTTGACCCCGTTTCACCTAATTAGACACAACTTCAGAAAAGAATTTCAAGAGAAAATCGTGCTTAAATTCGACAATAAAGTGTATAAGAGGTGAACGGAAGGAACCGTCAATAATTACGGTCGATTGTCGAGTGTAGGAGTCGCGATAGCGTCCGATCGATCGGGGTCGGCGTCGCAGACGTGCTGCGGGAAGTTTTTCCGTCGGCGGGTGGGCGGTCGCGGATGCGGGGAATTGTTTCCAAGTAATTAAACTAACGGAACTTTTACCGTTAAAAGTTTGCCGGGTGTTCGCGGACGCCGGGGCGGTAAGTGGTTCACGTGCGGCGAGGAACTTCCACGGAGAGAGGACCGACCACCGTGGCTCTATAGCTTTGGGATCAGCTGCGCGAGCATGGCCGAAGGTTTCGTGCGCCGATCTTCGCCGGTTACGTAGCAGACGCGATTACCCGGGAATTAGTTCCACTCGATGCCGCGAACCGCGTGTCCCGTCCGACGAACCGCCCCCCGTAGTACCAATGTAAATTGCTGGGAACGCGAGCATGTTGAGGTTTCGTGGCCTGGCCCGGATCGCGAAGACGTCTTTGCGATCGCTGCATCGATCGCCGATCCCGCCCGGGACCCGTCCGAGCCCGTTTGAACCGCCTCCGACCAAATCTGACCGTGTCTGGTCCTCGCGAACCGTTTCTACTTCAGGATAATAGACGCGCTGTATAATTGTCAATCGGTGTTAATAGTAGCTGCGGATTTTTATGCAAAATTTTATGCGTCCATTGCAGAATAATAGGAACTGAATAGACGTTTACTTTTTCTCTCAATCATTTCGGTAACGATCGTATTTTTAACCCTTTGCAATCGAAACTATTTTAACTCTAGACTTACCGAGTGCTGGAAACGATTAAAATGTTTTATTTCGGTTCAGTTCAGTAATTGTAAGATGAAAAATATAAAACAGTGGTAGGTTTAGCGTTAACTGGAAAATTGAACATTTCTTCCGACCTAGAATAATTCCATTCTATACGATTTTGTTCTTTTTATGGATATGTTGTGGGTGGAAAGTCGTGATTAGATTACGGATGCAAGTGCAAACGTCAGTGATAGATGCATAGATACAGTGAATCGAATAAAACTTAGTGGAGCCCACTGAAGATTCCATCAGCATCCAGAAGTCAAACCTAGTCAAACTCCAGCGAACTTCCCAATGACTTCCATTCTAGGTAATCAAACTACCTCTACAGGAACAAGATCCTCAGTCTGATAAGTGAAGCTCTGTGCTAGATCCTAGGGAACTTATTAAACAGCGAATTACCGACTAGTGTAGAATAATGAACCATCAAAGGAGACTGAACGAACGCTAATAGGAAGCGAAGAACTTGGCAATAATATGAAAAATGGAGGAACACGAAGGTATGCGAGATTAAAGCGAACAGGGGTGAAAAATGGATGAAGACAGTGACGAGCAGTCTGATAAGGAATCTTAGCGCGATAAGTAATACAATTTCTTCTATCAGGGCAGATATTCTTTCGGGTTCAACGGGACCAATATCCCGAGACATCAGTTTCCGTCTGGATCGCGAAGAACCTGTCGCTCATGCATAAGCGAGGAGACATTCGGCCTGTCAATTTGCCATTTAATTGGGGGCTGAAGCACGAACTGTCACGCACGTCACTCGCAGAGATTTATCGCGCGACGGTCTCACGGCTAACCAACGAAAATTACCAATATTCGAGAGCGGTGCTCCCTCGCCATTCGGAAACGGAAGTCGCCGGAGTCAGCGAGAAAGAGAGAGTGAGAGAGAGAGAGACGGGGAGAGAGAATGGTGTGACACACTCGTGAACTGTCGGCAAGTTCGGCGCTGACCTATTGGCGTGCTTCGACTGCCAACGAGGGATCGTCGTCCCCTGGAAAGATTTCTCGCAGACGAACCAGCTACGGCTCCCGGGGGGGCTGCGCGAGGGAGGAGAAGGTCAACAGCCTCGGAAACTTCCCACAGCAAGTTTCCCCGCCGCCCTAACGAACTAAGTTTCGAGGGGCGAGCCCGGCCCCGAAACTCGCACGGCTCTTAATCGGCCGGGAATTCTATCGCGAGCAGTCAGGAAAATGACACGGGCCAACGTAACCGGCGCTCGTTCCAGACAACTTCGAACCTGACTTAGACGTTGATTAACGCAACCACCTCGGACGGTTCGCACAAACGCCCCAAAACACCGCAATCCTCCGGAATATTTTCTAAACGCAGAGCTTGCTGAACGAAAAAATTTTAACGCGGCCAGTACAGGCTCTGTGAGAAGTTGAGGGACGTGTTGAAATTTTTATGAACCAGTATCAGCGTTTAATTGCCGCGAACTGCCCCAAAACATTTTTTGGACAATGTATACAGAGCTTTGTTGCTGCGGGTAAAAATTTAAACGCAAAGTTAAAAGCACGTGCTCTTATTATAATATTGTGATACAACAAGTGCAGAGATACTCACGGTGAACGGTTTGAGTTTCGAGTAATCGACGAAGTCGAGTCGTCGATCCTGCATGAACTCGAGCGGCATGGCGTCTTCCGGGAGGTCGGCACGCGCCACCAGGGGGTAGAATGTCTGCAACAGAATCAGTGTCGAGGGTGGTTTGAGCTCTCGCAATTAGACTTCGTTTTTTCTGTGTTGTGCGGGCACATTCGTGACGCGACAATGGAGCCAAATTAAGATCTCGGCGAATTGATTATGACAGTGGCAAAAGTAAAAGCATGAGCAGGTGCAGGAGTTGCTGCGACCACGTGGCGACGCGTAATTTTTTAACGAATCTAATTTGCCCGGTGCTCGCGCGGCCGTATTTCGCTTATTAAGCCGCGTTTCCGTCGTCTCGGCCGTTTAATCAGAACCGCGTCTCAGACACCGAGGAAATAACCGTCGGGGCTCGAGTGTCGGCCTGACAGATAATTAAAAGTTCCAGCTAATTACGATTAAAACTCGCGTCGACTGAAAGAGAGGGATGGAGAGAGGGAGAGAGAAAGAGAGGGAGAGAAAGGGTGGCGAAACACAGCTGCAGAATAGCGGCCCCGGGGATACGACCGATTCTTCAGACGACACCGGGATCGCGGGGCCACTTTCTATGCAAACTGCGAACCATTCGCGCTCGCTCCGCTGGAAAATTCGAAACTGCAATCTTCCGGGCGCGTTCTCGCGAGAACCGACACCTTTGGGCGCGACCGATCGACTGAAATCGCTTCGACGACACACCAGACACCGGCACTTTGTGTTTCTTATCCGATCGACGACCGCGGCGCGGCGGCTGCTCGCTGTTTTATTAAAAAATCGGAACTGCGAGCAGAGTAAGAGGAAATCGCGCGTACTATAGAATTTACATAGAGTTCGGGCAATATAAAACATTGGAACGTTTCCGTAGGTGCGAGGATAAAAATGTAAGGCTGCAGAGATTGCGGTAGGAATAATGGAATGGTCAAGGAAATTGAACGACGGGAAGAATATGTGTAAGACAGACATAATCCAAGATAATATAATTCAAACCGAATGACTTCTTTTAGGAAAATGGTACTCGCTGAAGCGGGACATACTGAGTAATTGAATGGATGCCTAGATGGATGTATATGCTACATTTCATTAAATTTATAAATGAGACAATTCCTTACTATATATAACAACGAATAAATCCTTCTTCTTCTTCTTTGAGAAATACAATTTCTTTTGTCAAAGCTAGCTGATTCTTCCATTGTTACAGCGAACATCCATTCAATTTTGAAGCTGCACGAATATTTCACATAAAATTTGAACTGTCGATTTTTTAATGGATCTTTTAATGAAGAAATATAGTTGGGTTAGAGGGGCAGGTACCTGCATGAGGAAGGAGTTAGGCACGTATTAAACAGAAGAGAAAGGGCTCGCTTACAAGGGCTGGCCAGGCGACCGTGTTCGCGACTGCGGTGGCGCCCCTCAAGGGTTTCCCGTTGATGCGATGATGGTGGTGGTGGTTATTATTCGCGTGGTTGTGATGATCGATGGCGATGAGGCTGGCATGCCTGGGGTCAGGTCGCTCGGCCCAATTCAGACCCTTTTCCACCAGGAAGAACGAGAACACCGCGTCCCTGTGCGGCGATAGCCATTCTCTTCTTTGCCACTCGACGTCGTCGTACTCTACGAGGATCTGAAACCAAAACCGTCGAACTTCGTTAGAAAAGAAACCCGAACGTCCTCCATTCTAGATAATCCAAGCTATGAATGCTAGACTAGACTAGCTAGATCGCTGGACCATCGTTAGATTCAAGTAGCGGAAGAAATGGGGGAAACACAGGACAGTAGAACAGTTTTTAAATATTTATTACCTAGAGCACCTAGATCGCGGGCAATGGCGCGGCGCGGCGTAACAATAATTGATGTCCGGTCGCGACCCTTAAATCGGCAGCAGGACGGAAAACACAAGTCGGGGGACGGAAGGTTGATGTTGTCCGATTAATGTTATCCATTATTCATAAACCGCGAGCTGGATCGACGTTAACGGGGCTACGGTGGCGGGGTTGGCGGGTGTTACGGGCGGATTCTCACGGTCGGTTTACTGCGGGGCTTCGTTAACGCGATGATTTCGACGCCGTGCCGCGCCGGCGAGCGGCGTCGCCGAACGCTCGCTAATTGAAGGTCGGCCTGGCCTGGCCTGGCCACGAGTCGCCTAATAAATGCGATCACTGTGTCCGACTGTCCTGATAAAATTGACCGAGTCTTTCCACGGCTCCGCCCTGCCATCGACAAACCCGTCCCGATCGATGGATACGTCCATCTTCCTACTTTTCTCTCTCTGCGCTGTTTGTTCCGGTAATTATGAAAGTGACGTAAGTCGTTTAAATATTTAATATACGTATAAACTCCATGTTACAAGATCGCATATTTTACGAACCACTTCCTTCCGCGAACATATTTTTTAATATATTCAAACGCGAATGTCCGAGTATCCCGAAACGAAATATGTATGACTTACATACGTTAGTTTCAAAATAAAAATTTCGTGCATCAGTTGTAGGAGACAGAAGTCTAGTAAAAAGATCTTTCTTTTTCTACGAATTTCAGTAAGTTGAAAATAATTGTTGTCATCGGCACATTTGTGCTTGTGAACGCGGGCGCAGGATCGATGCAACAAAAATCGCGATGAAAACCGACCTATGAGAGCCAACGTCGGTATATTGTGTATGCGGGGCCGCAAGACGCGCGCGAGTTAATTGTCGGATAAATATTAATGCGCGATCGAGACCGACGCGGTGCCGCCGCGCAAATAACATAAATGTTAATACCGGGGCGTGTCGGCAGCGTCGTCGTCGATTTTTTAATTTATAAGCCGTGCCCACCGATTGAATTTCCTTTCGCTCCCGGGCCGAATTGATGCCCGCGGATGCGCGCTCCCCGTTTGTTATTTGCTCGTATTTTTATCTCCCCTCCCCTTTTTCCAGCCCCTACTCGAAATTCGAGCTCGGCCGGTCGGTCGTATAATTGCGACGCTGTCCAACGATGACGCGGATAATTAACGTACAAACACGCCGGCTAATTGCTATGCGAATCGCTCATAATTATGTCGCTACAACCGAGGCAAAATTTTTTCCACGGGTCGAACAGGTTCGAAATCATTGTTCCCGCGCGAGCATATAATTTCTCTTTCAGGCCGACTACGTTGGAATGATCTAGTTGCGATCTTGATTGTTGAACAACGTTCTCGGCGCAAATCATTTTAATGGGGTGAAATCACCCTGTTATAATCTGTTTCTACTTTCTTCGATATGTTGGTGGTAATTTTTCTTGCGGGCTGACTATTGTTGGAATGATCTACTTCCAATTCGTATACAAGCGAGAGTTTCTTTGTACGATAAAAATCATTGTAGAGGGTTGAAATTGCCCCGTATAATCTTGATCTATTTCCTCTGTATGCTTTCATGAAAATACGCCCCAGAGAACAGCTGTAAATAATTGTTCTTGTTAACCACGACTAAGTTGAAACGATCTCCTTTAAGATCGTATGTAGGAAAACTTGTTCAGGGGTGGAATCGAGCCCTATAACGTTCTCCTACCTTCTCGAACGCGATATTATAAAAATACAAGCCATTGCATACAACATTGTGAATAATTTTTTCATGGTCTGCCTTAATTAGAAAAACTTTTTTCTTCGTCAAAAATCATTTCGCTGGGTGAAATCAATTCTTACAATCGTCTTCTACATCGTCGAATGCAATTTCATATAAATACAGCACAGAAAAAGTAACACATTTGTTTTCGAGGGTTGGCAATATCTCCCTTTTCCATTAGCAGACACAAATTACCCTAAAAATATTAACATGGTTCCAAAGACCGGTGCATCCAATTTCCCTTTCCGGAAAAATAGATCTCCATGCAGGCAGGATGATCAAGATAATCTCGGCTGAAGGGAGATCAGAGAGCCCGTTAAAAGCGCGGGGAAACCAAAGCCTGCTAGTTGAGGGTTCGCCCGATAGACGGCGATAGCTGTCGGAGAGGGGATTCGTAATGGCTGCCGGGATCGCAAGCTCCGCCTCCAGGGAGCCGTTAGCCTCCGCCCACCGGTTACCATGGCGACGACGTGTCGGCCATTTTGGTCTCGCGACCTACCACAACCTTCCCCTACCAAGCTCAAGAACCTTGCCCCCTCCACGCGGCGTTGTTGAACCGCGATTCACCTCCTTTCCCCTCAACCTCGTGGCGACGCGCGCCGTCGCGGTTCGTTTCGCGTTCCTCTTGTCGCGGACGCGGACCGGAACGGTGCACGCGTGTTATTGTTTCCCTCCGGCGCACGGCGCGGCCTCCGGATTAGTTATCGACCATCTTCGAACGCCGAGTTTCGGGATCTTTAATCCGCTGGCCGAACGACTTCCACCGGGGAGCCCCGATAATCGTTCCAGGCACGAAACCTGGCCGGCTCGGAATTGATTTTTCGATCGGGAAGCGGCGGGAACAGAAATTAAGAGGCTCTTAAAGGGGGATTCTCCTGTAAAGCAGGAAAATTGACTATTTTAACATTTATTCTGCGAAACTGTTAGCTGCGGAAGTTTATTATTTTATGGATGCAAAGAGATACATACAAAACCTAGGAAATAATACTTTATATTCATCTTTTCATCATTATTACACCAACTTATATACAATCGTTATTCTCTTCGGCAGAATAACCATTACTGGCGTGCAGTGCAGGGCTTGCATCAGTCATTAAATTATAACAGGTGAAATATTTCTTTAAAGTTTCTGAACATGTTAAATTAAACAGGGGTTGAATTATAATTTAAAACTGATTTTTAGGACAGGTTGCAGAAGAATCCGCTTTAAAGTTCGAGATTTGAATTCCGAGCGGAGAACGTTGCCGTGCACGAGGAAAAATGCACGAGGGCTCGACGCGACGGTGCGCCGGAAGCTCGCCAACCCCCGTTAGAGCCTTCCGTGACTCTAATCACTGTCATTTCCACTTTCCAGCGGCGTAACGACGACCGGAGGCGTGGAAAAAAGCCTCGTTGTCCCTAGATGGCGGGCTACCGATAACCGACACGTTGTTTTCTTGCTTTTTAAAGCTCGACCTGTCACGCCTAGGTTAGCGACTGAGACGGTGTTTTACGGTTTCATATGTTTTTATAGTTGCCTCGATTTTCTTAGCTCGAGTTGTGGGTGTGTTTCGAGCAATGCCAGGCTGGATTTGATTTTTAGAGAGTGAAGACCGTCGCAATTGGACTCGAGTGGGATCGAATGAACAGTTAGACGACGACGACGACGACGACGACGTCGCGTTGCGTAAGGGCTCATTAAGAATTACGTTAGAGCTGGCTCTCCGGCCTCTGCACGTTGCTCTCGAGCGTCTCGCGTGCTCACGTTCACTTTTGCGCGCTGCCCTTTCGCGAGCGCCGGGGTTCCTCCGGATTTCGCAGATCATGCTCGGTAATTATGGGTAAATGCACCGAGGGTGCAAGGAACTCAGAAAATGCTCGGACTCGTTCACAGAAGCCGTGGTGGGATTCTAGTGTGGGTGGCTCTTCCTGCAGCAATCAGTGAAACACAGAGTGTTCAAATTGTACAGTACACAAATATAAAATAGTAAAATTAAGCACACTTGCCAAAGAATACGATCGTTGTCAGGGAAATTTATTTCTGACGCGTTCGCGAAGCGTTCGTTCTCGCAGTAAGTAGAAGTGGTCGATAATGAACAGACACGTTTAAATTAAACTATTGAGAGTTCTTCGTTCTCGTACGGTAAGCAATGAACTGACAAGTTTCATTGGAATGATTGGAACTACAGTAGGTGTAGATGTTCACAGGTAGAAATGACAAACAATAAGCATACAAATTCGATTGAAATAATTGCAAGCACAGTAGAACCTCGACTACAGCCAAAAATATGGAATTCTCTATATATAACAGTTATTGTTTTAATCTAAATCCGGAGTAGCGACTAGTGTCGCAGATTATTAACAATAGAAAAAATAGGCGACATAAATCGAAAACAATAGAAAGTAGTAACTGTTCCATGCCAGTTTAGGAGCATCGGCTTTCAAGCGGATCTACCGATATCGGGCAGACCTCTCCGGGAACGAAAATCTGCCGGCTAGGTTCACGGGGCTGTATCCTAATTCCTTGGCCGGTGACCTTGAACGTTAACCCCGGCTAGAGGAGTTCACGGAGGAAAGAGTCGCGCCGGCATCTTTCGATCGTATCGCGGGACAAACTTGTCGGTGGTAGTTCGAACTTTTCGAACGGAGAAAATGGGGCGAGCGAGGGGAAGAATGGGGGTGGCAAGGGGGGAAATAGAGGAGGGATAGGCGAGAGGGGAGGGCGTCGTTCACCGGAATACAGGGACACAGGGAAAGTTGGCTTCCTGCGGCAAACAAGCCTGCATTCCGCTCGCGCGGAAAGCAGCATCAAAGGGTAGCTTGCGTCATCCCGACGTCTGTCGATCGAATATTGGATCGAGTTTCTCGTCAAATAGTGGAAACGGGAGCACGGCACCAATGGGCGCCCCTCCACCCCTTTTTCCTGCACCCTCTACTCACCCTTCCGTTCGGAATCGCCGAGTCTAGCGCGTTTTACGCCATAATGCTCCGCTTTCTAATAATAGAACGATCGAACGCCGAGTTTCTTTTAATTTCGGGACTTATCGCCGCCGCATCCGAGGTATGTAGTAACTCCAGGCTCGGTAATAATCACCGTCCAAGAAAAGGAATCCGCTCCCGTTTTCGTCCGCTCCGGAAAAACCGTCCATCACGGATCTCCATTATGGTTAAATAACGGTAGCGACGCGACGCGAAGGAAGCAAATAATTCCAGCGCTGTTTGCTCGACTCGCACGTGCTTTCAGAGTCAGGGCCCCCCTAGCGCAACGCGGAAATTCGAGCGGAAAATGCGCCTTTCAAACGACGGCACCGTGTGCATTCTTTTTTAATCCGCGCCAGACCTGCGGATCTTCATGCGAATTTTCGGCGACAAATCCAACGCGAGCCATCGAAAATTGGTACCTGTGTTGTACCTGTATTTATATTTTGTGCGATTTTTACTATAATATATGCTGGAGTCAGAAAATGTATTCAATCAATTGCCATGAAAACACCTTTACAATCTGAATAATTGTCAAATAAAAAATCTAAAATGGGTCATTTGGTTCCTTGTGATAGATTTAGTGTTAAAATTGGCACAGCGATTTTGTAGAATTTGAGACCACTTCTATCCGAGCCCTGAACCGAACAAAAGATGAAACAGAATGCAAAAACGGGGAATATAATGGAACGAAGGGGCGACAGGTGAATTGTCGAGTCTGTCGAGGACCGACGACCGCAGCAGGGTTCGATTTCCCGCAGGTGTGCCTCGACCAGTGTCCGATCGTTCTTTCCATTCAGGGTCTCGAAATAATCGTGGGTCGCGCACAGGTTTCGCGGGGAATCGGGTCGAGCAATATCGAGATGCAAAGCATCGTGTGCGGTGGTGCATTGTGCGACCTGTTCTCGGGGGCGAGAACGCATTGTGCGCCGGCAGGGGACGTAGCCGCGAGCACGTGCGGCGAATAAAGGCAAAACTAATGACACACTGAGGGATTCGGGGCAGCGAGGACGCGAAATAAACCCCGGTGCCGGGGGAGCAAACGGAAGAATGGTGCCGGCGACAGAATCCTACGTTCCCCTTTCTGGCCCCTTTATGCCAACAGCCCCCGGTATTCGCGGGGGACGTTGTTAACGCGACGAGACGAGACGAAACGCGACGAAACAATGAGGAATCTCTCTCTCTCTCTCTCTGTCTCTCATACTCCCTCGCATTCGTTGAAGTCGAAGTCACAGTCGAATGCCACGAGATCGCTAAAAAATTTTTCAACTCGTTGCGAGACGGGAAAATGGCGGGCGGAAGATTAAAGTGCCAGAACTCGTGCTAGCGGTTCCGGTTTTGCAGATAAACGTCACACCTGTCCCTCCGCGAACACCCGACTCTTATAGTTTTTTAGCAGTTTTAACCTTTAACGGCCTAGAAGTATTTCGAGTTTCCAACGCGACTGGGTCAAAGCTATTTTTCATACAGAAATATGGTATTCTGGTCTCCACTTGTCAAAAATCTTTTACAGTCAGCCCGGTAAACGAATCCGTGAGCAAAGTCGAGAGACAGAATCCCCGACTCCACAATTCCGTAAATGAGGTTAATCAACGCGGGGTCGTGTCTCGCGGCAGAGCCAAGGAAACTGCATATTTTAGAAACACTTTTCCGAACCCGTCTGAAGGGGGGAAATTTCCCGTTCGCTCGCCGGGAAATTCTCAAGTTGTCCGAGGAAAAATCGGCCAGCTGACTCGTTAGAGCGCGGCCGCACCGCGGCGAGGAGCCTCGCGGGAGAAACGGAAAAAACGCGCGATGCGAGAAGAAACAAGAAAAAGGGAGGAGAGGAGGAGGATTGGGAGAGAAAGATAGAAACACACAGAAAGAGAGAGAGAGAGAGAGAGAGAGTGTGTGGGTGAGGTTGCACAGGGGGTATGAGAGCTCAGTGATACGCGCGGTAGAAACTAGATATATGAGCGCGGACGAGCTCTCGTCGAAACGTGAACCCTATTTCCCCGGGAATTACGAGTGGCCGGGGTTGGGGCGTGTGGGGGTGGTTACACGAGGGAGGCGCGCACTTCTCGACAAAAGATCTTTTTCCATTCCTCGTGGCGTCGTTAGGTCTCTCTCTGTCTCTCTCTCTCGGTCCCTCTCCAATCCTTCCATTCCGCTCGTCTAGCTCCCGGAGCCACCCCCGCCCGCACAGTTTCTCTCGTTCCTCTTTGTCCCTGTTTCGCTGCAGCGCGCACTTTTCATACACCGGGGAGGCTCGTGTATTTTCCGCGGAAATAGGCCGAGAGCGTGGAGAGAGGAGCGGCGAACGAGGACCGCGAACACCAGAAGGAGGATGGGAAAAGAGAGCGCTCGGTGACTCTGACTGCGGTGACCTCTTTCTGGCCGGGCACAGAGCGCTCAGGCTCCGGCTCCGGCACAGGCTCAGAGCTCCACACCACAGCCAACGATCGAACACCGGTGAGAGACAGAGAAAGATAGCGATGGAAAGAGAGAAAAAGAGAGCCGGACGACTGGCAGGTGTTGCGAAGGGCTATTTCTTTTTCCCACCCTCTTCCTCGTCGTCCTCTTCCTCTTCATCCCACCTCTTGGTGCTGCTAGCACTCTCGCTTCTTCCTCTGCGTATACCCACCCGCGGCGACTACCTCGACGGCTCTGGCTGAGCCTAGAGATACCCGGACCAAATCGGTATCGACCCCCTCACCCCCTCGAGTCGAAACCCTGATGGGATCACCCGACGTCCCGGGAACGGGTTTTATCGATCACCCGCGCGATAATCAAGTGTCTTGCGTTCGGGGCGTGTTTCGAGCACGCTTCGATAATTTGCTCGACCACCCTACCTACCCCCTCCTCTGCCGCTGCTGCCAACCCCCAATCCTGCTGGCTAGCCGAACACAAAGTCTAACGAATTCGGCGACATCGATCGCTTTTTAAATCGACCGCGGGATTCCGATTCTTGCTCTTATATCAATTTCATATCCATTAAACCGAAAAGAATGATATAGAATCGAATTATTCCTGGTCGGAAGAATTGTTTTATTTCTGAGTTCAAATAGCTCCGAGTGCAGAGGGTTGAGAAATAAATTTATGTGATTCACGTTTCTTAACAAACACAGAAAATATTATGATGAAACAGAAATTCTCTCGTTTACAGATCCGAGCATTTCAGTGTGGACGGTCTCGAGGCTAGGGTCGGCGCAGACCCAGCCTCCGCCGTGGTCCATCGAAACCAGCCGGTGCCAGCGCGATCCTTGCCGGGCGGGTCGTGCATCCAATTAACTCACGACAGGGTTCACACTTCGGTAATCCGAGGAAACAGAAAATCAACCGCGACTAAAATTCAATCAGCCCTCCAATTTCGGCGAATCGTTTCCAATTAATCGGATACACCGCTCGATTTTCCGCGGCATGTTCGAAAAGCGACCGCGAAACAAATTGCCCGTAGTGCTTGTCCCCAGCCTCGGAAATCGACCGTGGTGGAAAGCACCGCGTGCGCGATGTTCGCATGGACCTCCGCCGCCGTGTATGACCCCATGGCAAACACCGCGCCGATGTGCTCCAGGTGCATCGGCATGCAACGGGCCGCGTCACTTTTTTCAGGTGATCGCAGTCCGGGCCCGCTGACGCAAGGAGAAAGGAGCAACCGTGTGCAAGCGTGACCCTCTCCCAGCTGGTGATCAGACAGAGGACTCTGTAGAACAGCGGAGCTGATCGAATCTGTGGAACTCTGCAATCGTACTAGGCCGGTGCATATAAAATGGAACGTTAGTGTAACAATAGTGACATTTCATATGCATCAACCTAATATTGTTTTGATGAAAACGTTTCATCAATATGCCACTGTCTTGCGAACTTAGAAACTCTATGATTAACTTTGAATCTGGGACGAACGGGACGGATGAATTGTTATTTTGATCGACAATAAAATTTCAGTGCACGTGAGAAAGTGTTACGAAACAAGCAACGACCCTAAAATACTGCTTCTAACAAAAACCTTGTTGCGACAGCCAATAGCAATTAATTGAATTAGACAATTTGAGTATATCGTGTCTGTACTATTAATTCATGAACAATTTGCTGAGAGGATCTGTCAGCATTGAAAGTATCTGAACAATCCTCCATCGCAGGAACTGTTCTGGAGCCTAGACTAGGGCAAGCCTCGTCTCCTCGACTGCGGGGTATCAGAAGATCCGTGTTGAAAAAATGAGCGTGGGTTCGATCAAGGGAGAAAGTGAATGGTGGGACAAAGACGGCTAGATCTCTAGGAAGTGGTCGAGCGAGTGAGAGGATCTCGGAGCGGTTTCGTAGAGAAGGACACGCAGCGCGAAAGGAGAAGCAGCCGCCGATAGGAGGACGAGGCGAAGAAGAAGTGGGGAGTGTGGGTGTTTGCGGAGGAGGATGAAGAGAAGAAGGAAGGAGGGGGGAATCTCGAGGAACGGGGGAAACCGAGGGGAAGGGGAACGGCCCCTTTTATGTCTGCGTACGTATGATGCGTCCATGTGTGTGAATACCACCACCGGAAGTTGGAGGCCACCGCCTGACCTTGCAGCGGTCGGTCGGTTTCAACTCCGGCTAGCAGCCCCGTTCAACACTCGATTATATGTACCGGGTGTCCCGGGAGTTTGCCGCCAACAGAAACAACGGTCTAACGTAGACTACTCGATGGACTGGCTCTCATTCATGGTGAAAAGTTGCGAATGAACGCGATTCCTCCTAAATGCATTGTCTTTGCAGCGATCCAACATTAAACGTCCCAATCGACTGGTGCGAAAAGGTCATCGACTGCGCCCTGGTGACTGTAGGACACAGTTATTCTTTCCACAAGATTCTGATACATTATTTAGCTTTCCGAGAGAAGAATTTTCAATATTTCAGAAAAGCCTCTCGTCTTCAAACAATTATTTCTCATCTAGAGCAAAAGATTCTGATAGATGATTCAGTTCTCTAGTACGTTTAGTATTTTCGTTCAGGATTTTCTATCATTATAAACGAATGGAACGCATTCTACACAAACGAACCATAAAACCGACTTCCACAGACGTCGGTCGCGTCACTCATGCAAGCAACCCAGCAGTCCAATCCCGGTCCGAATCGAAATTTCTAAATCCTAATCGAGTCAACGAACGAGCGATCAACCTGGTTCCCATTGTGCGTCTGAATAATTCAGGCCATCCGTCGAGCGATTCGCTTCTCGTTCGGGGTGCGCTTATAGCTACCCCGTTCGGCGAAGTTTATAAACAGCCTTGACGTTTTATATACACTTCGAGAGAACTGCGGCTGGCATGATCGATACTCGCGCCGGTGCGCTCTCTCTCTCTCTCTCTCTCTCTCTCTCTCTCTCTCTCTCTCTCTCTCTTTCTCTCTCTGTCTCGTGGGTACATGATGCGACAAGAACCGCGGCGCGAGAGGAATAAAAGGGAAAGGAAGGAAAGCAGAAAAGGGTTGCAGGTCTCGTTCAGAACCACGAACAGCTAATCTCGAGGAGCCATCCGAGAGGAAGGAAAAACCTGTTCAATGTTTGCCTCGTCGCGGCGTCTGCTGGCTCGGTGGTCGCCGCGGCATGGGACACCTGAACACACACACGCACACACACACCCGAAATCCGTATCTCGAGTTTTCCCACCGCTCTTTTTCCTCTTTCCTAACTCTCTGTCTTCGGAGTCTAGAATGATTTCTAAATGAATTTACGACCTAGAGTGGCCATCATCGTTGGTTGCTCAATTCTCCACAAAATCTCAGTCCCAATTGGTTGCTCCACTTTCTTCGTCACTTCTGCTTCTCTAGATTTACGATCCAGAAAAGGCTAGCTATCATCCGAATCCCAATTGGATCCTCTCCATTTTCTTCGTTACTTTTTCTTTTCCGTCATCTATCCTCAGCGCGACTGCCTCTCTAGATTTACAATAATGATTTCTAAATGACTTTTAGAAAATGTTCGAGGGAAGAGCTCCACCAACCAGTTGAGGGTTAGGAAGGCGTTTCGCGGGTATTGGGGGATCGAAGAGAAACTCAACGTTCGTGGGACCAATACTATCGCCGTCGAGCTGCGAGAGAGACAGGGACAAAACATTGCCAGCTTGGAAAGATCCGATATGGACCCCTTTAACAGATTGAAACTGTAATATGGGCCATTCAAGCCGATAGCACAATATTTCTTCGTGGTCCGCGGGCATCGGATCCCCGCGAAACGGAATTTCGCAATCTCGAAACCGCGAGCGAGTCCGTCTGCGCGTCGCGTGTCTGTCGGTCCCGCAAATTGACGGACGCTTGAGGACACTTCAATTGCCATTTTCCTCGCGCGCACGATCGCTCGATCGCAGCCGCAGTCTGTCTCTTTGGAAAACGGCTGCGGGAACGGAAAAGGAAAACGCGCCGCGGGGAAATTGCCGGGTTTCGAATGGTTTCCATTAATTATCGAGGAGAAATATCGCGTCGACGAAGAAAATCTCTCGGCTCGCGTGTCTCTGCTTCGAGCCCGTTTCTTTTTCTAGCATCGATCTACAAGGTGTGTTCGAGAGAATGATATTATCGAGACGTACGAAATCAAAAAATAAAGATGTATCCTTTTTGAAACCAAGGACAGCTTCCGAGGACATTGCATTCAATCAAATTCAATAAAAACGAGATATTTAAAAAATTGAAAATATTTTTCTTATATATGAAAATATTAGGTTGTAAAGAAAGAAATGCAACTCACATAAAGATTAACACCACCTAACCCTGGCTC
This sequence comes from Lasioglossum malachurum, assembly GCA_028455605.1. NCBI lineage: Eukaryota > Metazoa > Arthropoda > Insecta > Hymenoptera > Halictidae > Lasioglossum > Lasioglossum malachurum. The sequence continues at coordinate 18,630,935 of CM052317.1, read as the reverse complement.
GTTAGTTTTGCAAAATAAATTGCTTCGATTTTACCCAATTTTCGCTCAGAGCTATATTTTGTATTCTGATGTAGGTTTTCCGCGACACCCCGTAGATATTTGATCGGACTCAAAGCTGTACACAGGTTTGTACACAGGTTTGTACACAAATTATAATTAGCCCGTCGTCCCTTGGAGTGTCTCCCGGTCAGTCACTGGCGGATCGCGATGAATTCGCATGTCGAAAACAAGGTGGAATGGTGTGGAACGCGACGCGCTGCGACCGGTGAATAAATAAAAATCCGCGGGAAAGTGTGTTTCGACGGGCAATCGATAACCGCTGGCACGTAAACGGCGCTTTAAAGATCGAGGCTATAACGCTCGTGGTTGAGCCGCGCGCGTCCGTAGACACAGCTGTTCACACAGAAAAGGGGACGAAAACGGTGACGCCGCTCTGGCAGGGTGGTCTCGTTACGTAAAGAGGGTTGAAAGGTGCAGACTCGAAAAAAAATCCAAGACGAAAACAACGTTGACACGGAAACATCCTCTGCACCCGATTCCTCCCAGAACGATTCGCGAAAATAGAAGTGAACACTTTGCGGACGAGAACATCCTCTATATTAAATTTTCCAGTGTGTTAAACACACTCATTTTTCTATAAAAGAAGGTTATATAGTGGCGATATCGTGGTACTCCACAAACAGGGTTGACAATTCACTGTTTAAAAAGAATTGAATTGACTCTGTCGTGAATGTAACTAATTGCAATAATTACAACTTGTAGTCTGTTAATCAAATTTTCCATGAATATATTTCAGATCAGAAAGGTTCTCAAAAATATTCTTTTAAAAAGTAATCTGGTAAAAAACATCTCGGATGTTGTTATTGGCAGTGATTTATCAGTTCCCGATGGAGAACATCCTAGCTTCAAATCACCTACATCAGCCACATTAAATAACCACCGATAGTTAGTGACTCTACTAACCTAAATTCCACGTACGTACTCTGTAATCGGGGAGGAGTAAAATTGCTTGGGCACAAACTCTCCCGTCAACATTTTCCGCAACAGTACAATTTCATTTAATCGCGGCTCGAAGATAACCGTTTTGATATTAATCACGATCTCGCAGAATTACACGGAGCACTCGGACCGTTTAAAAAACGGTTCGATCGAGGCGTGCACTCTCGGAGAAATTGTCCGAGTCACGATCCGACAGCTTCGTTCGATAATTAGAGCTCGCGAAAAAAAAGCGACTCGACGGGGAACACGAGCAACGAAAAGCTCGCGCAAAAACCGCTTCCGATGGCTTCGTAGCCGAGCACACGGCGCGGAGCACGTCGGGAATGGTTGCCGGTGATCGAACAACGCGAATAAGTCGTCCACGACGGAATTTAATTGCTGTCTCTGCGTTCCACGCCTTCGACTTTATCTTATCGCGATTTCTATTACGCGCTGGCGATCGAATCACGTGCTAGTTTCGCGTTTAATTGCCTCTGGATTTGGGGAGTCGTGATCCACTGATCCAAACATTACGTAGATCACACAGTGCAGAGACGTTCGTCGCTCGAAACGATCCAATTTTGCGCTGGAAAATGGTTCAATAACGTTCGCTCCCCGTTAGGTCTCTCTGCTCAATCTGAACGAATTTACTTGTTCGTAGAAACGGTGCATTCGAATCTTGTGATATCAGATGATGCATTCAATATCTCAATTAGTAGCAGTTTCATTTCGTGCAACAGAAGGAATAATGTTTTTATTGCTCGATAAAAACAGTCCAACTATATTTGTTATTTTATTCCATTTCATGCAAAGTATTGGGAGAAGTAAAACCCAATTTTGGGAAAATTTTGAAGTTTTATGAGCGCGGAATTATGAAGCTACCAGAGAGATGGCAAAAGATCATCGAACTATTCATTAAAGTTCATTGATTGAACAGAAAAATTGGCTTTGTGTTCCACCTTAAAATACCGAAATTACTTTCTTGCCAACCCAGTAATTAATCAAATGGTTCGAAGGGTTGATCTGGAGTGCACACCGAAGAAAACTTAGGCACTTCCAATCAAAATTTGTGCAGACATCGTGGGTCCAGGAATCGCGTTCGTTCGCCCCCGACACCGTCAATTTTTTCCCGAATGTCGGTCCGATGGGCCGGGCAAAGGGTTGATATGCCTAATGAGTTTCCCAATGACGTCCCTTTAATAAATTACCCCTGTACGGTGTTCCCCGTGACAGAGGTCGTCACGGTGGCGCGGCGCGAGTGAATGAGCGAACTGGTGTTTGCGGGGGATGGTGGAAGCCGGCCTTAAAGGGGATGTTACGGTATTTGCGAAGCCGCCATCCATCGAAAACACTGGTGTTACTCTTCCACCATCCATCGACGACTCCACAAAAATTCCACACCGATATCAACCCGTTTCTTCGATCTTTTGCTCTTGGTCGGAGATTTCTTCAAAGACACCCCTTTTGGGGTTGAAAAATCAATTGTCCCTATCGCAGAAATACATCAGGCGTGTCAGGGGATGTCGCGAATCCTCCTCCAACAATTCCACAACGATTCCAAACCATTTTTTTTATTTTTTATGTTCGTGCATCGCAATTTGTTCGAAGCCACCCCCTTGAAAAATCAATCGCCCCGAAAAAATATGTCTATCGGTGTCAGGGGTGCCGGGTAACGAAAGTTTTTGCGGCAGTAGGTTCGAAGGGGCTGTTCACGCAAAAAACTAGACACAATTTCTCGCCGCCGCAACACCCCCGACACATCCCGTGGCTTTGACCGCTCCCGCAACAGGAGGGGTGGTGTTGGGCGGCCAGGGGTTTGATTAAAACGAATCCAGTCGCCTTTGGCCGTAGAGCACATCCCCTTTCCTGCACGGCCGCGGTTATCCAGCACCCTTGACACCCCCGCTTCAACCCCCCGGAATCCCCTATCTCACCCAGAGTCCGGCTACGCGACAAGCTTTGTCGGGCAACGCCCAGATCAGACTCGGAATATCGAATCTCCACCCCCACGCCGCGTCCTCCACCCCACGAAACAGCTACGACACGACCGGCTATTTTTACAGTCGCATATTTCCATCTGCGGCCCGGCCGAGAAGACCCCTCAACTGCTATTTTTTCAAAGACGAACTTCCAAAGGGTGGGTCGCTTTGCATTTAAAATTGTACGATTTTGAGAACAACGTCAGTAGAAGTAAAGATAAGGTTAATATAAGCGATGAAATGTAGAAGATCTTTCGTAGACTACCGAATTAACGCGAATCTCTCGATGTTCGACGGAGACATCACTCCGACAGACACTTGGTTTCTAAAAGAATTTTTAAAGAAGCACTTCCCTTCTGTTTGATCGAGGATTAGTGGATTTATGCGGCGACTTGGTGTTCAGGATCTCGAGTGCAATGTCAATATCCACTGGATTCAATGGTTATTCGGTTTTAAGATGATTTGCGTTCGAGGCTGCAGAGTCTCGGACTTGGCTGCAATATTATATTAATCCATCCACTACGTCTCAAGCGACTGAATTCTGGGAGATGTATAGTATCAATTTAAACAGCACATTTACATTTACATATGTTCTCACTGTGTATCTTATACTATGTTCGGGTCACTATGAATTTAAGTTAATATTTATATACAACAAATTTTAGATAATTCTGATGAGAGAGAATTGCCTTATCAGTTTTCTTATACATATGAATTATTTTTTATACGAACAGAGAACCTCGAATGAATGCAATGGAAAAATAATTTTTTTTAGTTGTTTTTTATTATTTATATTATACCGTGTACCTTAAACGACAAAATTTATGAAATTTACTTGCCCATCATTCAGTAAATTCCGGGGGATTACGGGCGTATTAAAGAGATTCGTCGTCGATTTAAGAAGAATAGCTTCACCAACGTCAGCATCATGCTTCGAAAAAGCGTTCTCGACCGAGGAACCAGATTTTTTCGCCCGGTTCTTCATGATGACGTTCGAGACTCGTTTCACCGTGCGTTGTGCAGTTGCAACGAACACCTGGCCTGTCCCGTTCGTCGGCACTCTTTCCCCGAACCGTTCTTTCGCAAACGCAGCCTTGACTTTTCGTCCGCGACCGAAAAAACGTCGGTCGCACGCCGACTGAATAGCAATGCCCAAATGAGTCATTCTCCGTCTGACACGACGATGGCATCTTGCGATACCTAATGGCGCTGTGAACAGTACCGAGACACGATCCTGTTCCTTTTTCTTTCATACGACGATGATCTAACGACGATGATCTAGCGACGATCGCGTAAACACATCGTTATCGCCAGCCCTGACCTATCCTGTCCGAACGCGCGCTAAAATCATGAAACCTGCTGGATACCGTCCACTCCGACATCGAGTAATCCTTGAACCGAGTCGGTGATTCATCGAACAGTGACGCTCGGATCCACGTGATCGCGGACTGAATCTATTAAAAAATACTCGTGTGTCACTGGACACTTGCATGATCCTACGAGAATCGTTGCTGAAGGATCGTAGCATGATACTTTGCATATTCTTGCATTGTGGTTTAGCTCGACGAAGAAATATCTTCGGAACACATTGTCGGGAGAATTTTCACGTGGAAATAAATTGAAGAATCTGAGCGAGTGAAATTCCGCATGAAAACTGTGATGGGGGATGTTTGAAGTTTTTCGGCGAGACACGGAGAGATCGCCGCAAACGAGAAAATAGCGAGCGGTCGTTTTGCGAAAGGTAAAAAGCGCAAAATATTTCAGCGAGCTAGTCGGCGAAAAAACTTGGGGCAAGGATGTCCGCGGGCGGGACGAGAATAGTCGTGAAAGTGCTCGTGGTAAGAGAACGTCGGGGTCGCGGGGGTGGGCGCACGTGCATCGTCCGGCTCTATTTTTATGTGCGACTCTTTTGAGATGGCCCTCCGCGAGCTACGTGGGAGTCCCTGTACTTTTTTCACGTCCCTCGTCTCTCTGGTTCCTCGGGAAAATATCAGGACGAGAACCGAGCGAAACCGGCGGCAGACCGAAACCTTTCTTTCGCTCGACTCTTCCCGTCGCCATTGTGATAACCAGAAAGATTTCCGTCGGATCCGTGGAAAAGTTCTCCGCTATTCGCGTACTGCAGCGCATTGTTTCCGAGAATATGAAGACAATTTCCTTAATGCCGCTTCGAGGAACTCGCACCCGCGATCGAATTCAATCAACGGCGCCTGTAATCGAGTTTCGCGAGCTGCTAGCTCTTGCGAGCCCGTATTAGCATGTTCCTGGGAGAACACGGGTGAAAAGCGTCTTAATAAATTATCTACTCGAATTATTCGGTAATTTCTGGATCTACCGGCGAGGTGTTATTTAGAAGCGAAATGTACAAATTACGTAAAAACAGTAGTAACTCGATAGATGCGCGAATTTGGGGCTGTAGAGGCGAGTATTGGAGAGATCTAGGTGTCAGAGTAGGGAGCTAACGCGTGTGATTGGGTCTGAGAACGTGGGGCGTTCCTAGCGGCTGCTTATCGCGAGCGAGTTCTCCCCACCCGTTCCTTCGCACATTAAAGTCACGTGAGAGTAGTAGGGACGTTCCCGATGGTTGTTTAAAGGGCTTCTGGTTATCGAACTCGTAGCGCACACCTCTCTTATCATCGGTTTTCGCAAAAAATTGATGTGTGAGCCCGCCCGCAGTGGGCTAGCAGTGAAAATCGGGAGGAAGCGAGAACTGGGAGAAAAGGTCTGACACAATTTCATCTTCCGGTGTCTTCCTGCAAGGATGATGCTTTCGGAGTCCTTTCAATTTCAAAAATAGTTTCCGCTCCGGCGGCAGTTGGACGGCTGGCTCAGGGCTATGATGGACCTCGAGGGTGCGCGGGTGACAGGGAAGAACCCATTTTCCGGTTCGTGGTGGCTTCTGTGTAACAAAGTCGACGGTAAAAGGGGACTTCATCCCTTCGTGTCTGATCGGCGCCTTTGATGGTCACCATGGCAACTTTGCTTCTCTGTCGCTCTGTCTCCGTCTTCTCCTATCCTTTCATCCGCGCATCTTCGTCGTCCGTTGCTCCTTCATCCTGGCCCTTTGTTGCTCTCTACGCTCCGTGACGAAGTCCAATCTCGTCTGGATGTGCACGCGGCTGCCTCTCTTCGTGGTCGACGTCTTCTAGCCTCGGTATATCGCGCGAGGTCAGTCAAATGTTCGAGCGCTCGTAAATTTTTACGAGCACTCACGACACACACCGGCATTCTTTGAAATTGACCTAGGTCTCCCTAGTCTAGCCCGACCAGCGCGCCCGCACGTTCCCTAAACCTTTTACTGTTGGCACCGGAGACGCGGATAAGGCCGTCGAAATATTTCACGCGGCTACGTCGGCCTCGGCTTAGCCGTAAGCCTTTCCCTGCTTCAGAAATATCCCCTGACAAAAATGAAAGTGGGCAAGCTCGGATACTTGGCTTTCTGACGGTGATTGAGGGCTGCATCGATTTCTGCGAGCAGCTTTCTTGGCTCTAGTTAAAAAAAGTGGAAAATGGGTCCACGAAAATGTTCAAAAATAAATGCGAAGTGCCTTGGTTCTTAAAAATTCGGAAAAGTAATTGCAAGCTCACCTATTTCCTAACCATTAGATTGTACCATTTGATAATCGCCCTATTGTCAAATCGTTCCCGACAAAAATCGTCAGCGGATCGAACGAAGAAGGAATCAGGGCCTAATTGAAAAAGCATGTGACGGACCTGGGGAAGGGGGAGGAAGCACGTGCGTGGTCGTCGTTCGGGCAGAGCCAGTGAAAGCGAGTCCGCAGTCAGCTGAGCGAGAATTAAACGAAAGAACTTGGGCCGGTCTCGCGGCTGGCTCGAGCAGAAACTTTTCTGCTGTGTGTTACGGCTAGCCTAGTTGCCCGTGGAAGAAAGTGAACCCAGACAAAGAGGCAGCGCGACACAAAGGCGGAACGAAGAAAGGGAAACACCGGTGGGTGGTGGTGGTAGTAGTTGTGCTTGCTTAGCGGTGGTGTTGGTAGTGGTTCGGATCGAACACGAGAGAGAGCTGGAAAGACGGGAGAGATCTTTTTCTCCGCGGCTTGAATAATTGATCGAAGAGTTCCTGTGAACCGTCGTCGTCGTCGTCTACGGGTCTCTCGCGGAGCCGCGGATCGCGTGCTCGCTATCTCTACACCACACGCTCGAATTCTATATTACATCCTCTTAACTCCGGCCATTTTTTATCCGCTCCCTCACAGCCCGAACATGAGCGCAGACCTTCGAGACAGTTCGAAACTTTCCCAATGTAGAATCCCGGAGAACGAACAGTCCCTTTCTTGAATATTAACCGAAAGAACTTCATAGTCCTGCTAGTCTTCTTCCTCACTTTCATTCATGATCGACCACATACTTCTCTCAGTTATCCGTGGAAATGCTGCGGGAGCGTTCGTCGGAATTACCAAGCCAATAGAAGTAGAATGAGGTGAAGTGGAGACTTCTTTTCAGTCCACTCGGGTCATTGGGTTTGACGTTTCATGCTTTGAAGACTAATGTCGATATATTGACGACACGTTAGGACAATCTAGGTCCCGAAGCACAGACTTACACCCAATAGTAAGAGCTCCATTATTGCAACAAACTGGAGTAGAATTTTATTTCCTTTCTTATTACGTTTGATTACTGTACTGTTTTAAATGACACCTGCTTATTGTTCTTACAAGAGAAAGAAGAAAGCGATTCAAGACTGTCCTAACCAAAATGTGGAGTCCAAGAGAATTTTCCCGACATATCGATCGACGACCGATGTAATATCGAGCGTATCGACGGAACTAGGGAATCTCGATCGAGGATTATCGAGCGTTTCGGGAGCCAGCGGTAGGCCTAACTCGGCGGCGGTTGAGCGTGGTTGGGGGCGGGGAGGAATTTATTGATCTCGGCGCAGCCCTTTGGCCTACATACGAAACCGTATCCCTCGTTTCGCTCTTTATTCTCCTTCTCCCGGACGTTTTGTCCGTGTACACATCTTCTGCCGGTCCCCTTTTCTCCGTTGTCGTTCTTGCATGCATCGCGAGAGGCCCCCGTGCCCTCGTCGCTCTTCGCGAGCTATTATCTCGTCGCGAAGCTTTTTATACCTTCCATAACGATCTCCTCCTCTCTCCGCCCGTCTTCCCGAGCTTTCTTTCTCTTGGCCCGTTTTCCCTAACCCCTCCCCTTTTTGTCCGAGAGTCCAATTCACCTGGAGACAGGCGCCCGAGCTGATACAGGGTGGTCAGTAATAAAGGGGATGACGATGAAAAAAATTTTTAATAACCCCGTTCTACTTCGTCAGTTCGATTTGCAAAATCGATTTTCTCGAATATGAAATCTCAAATGACAGTTTTAGTTTTTTTCTTTTTCACGTAGAATAATCTTTCCAGCCACCAACCACCACGTGTGTGGTATACCCAGCTAGCCACCTGTCCGAGAAATACGTCGTAATCTCGTCAAATATTTACGGCAGGTGTTGCGAAGTCCTTCCCCGCGAAACTTCGCTTCGACTTCGAGCTGTCTAAATTGCAGCTCATCCGCTGGTATTGTCCGACCGGCGCAGCGGACGGCACCGGAGAGAGGGAGAAGTCAGTCGAACAGGGAGCGAAGATGGTAATTGGGGAACTTTTGGAAAATAGCGGAGAGAATGGAGGAGTTTTAAGTGGAAAGAGCAGTGGATGACAGACGGTTTTGTGTAGCTTGATGTGGCGTGTGTATTTTAGTTAAATCGGCCCGACCGGTGCGACGACTATTTTCGGAGACTTTTGTGCTTGAAATATTGATCGAATATTTTCAGGACTCTCAAGTGGATGGGGTATTGGAACTTGTCTTTCTTTATCTCTTTGAATGACCGCAACAGCTTTTTCATATCAGTGGGACAGTGAAGGTGATTTAGTGGTCTGGACAGAAATGCAATAAATAAGAAATGCAGAAATAATAAATATAATTATAACGTTGAACGTCCTGAAAGATTCATTGGCTGTCGAAAGCAATCGGAGGTTGACGCAGATCCTTGACGCGTACGAATGAGAATATTTTGTGGAAAATTGTTTTTAAGAAGTGAAATCAATCTAAATAATTACTTCTTCGATCGATTTAATTAAAAAAACCATAAATGTCATGAAAAATGAGCTCCTAAAATCTTCTTCTACCGTCTTGAATATGATCCAACAATAATACATCCAAGAAAGATACTGTAAATAATTTTCCTCGACTGTCTGGCTACATAGTCAGAATGTCTGACTACATACAATCTACTTGCCGTCATCCGGCGACAAATTCCTCGCATAGAATCATTACAGAAGACTAAAACCAGCCCCTAAAGCTATCCCAATCATTCTCCGACATAACTTCGTAACCATAAATCACTCATCAGCTAGACAATCTTCATCACTACCCTTACATCGATACTCGCACGCAACAGCTCCTGAGAACGAAGAATCGCCGGAATGATAGATACAAATTACAGTTCCCCGCTGTCCCCCGACTAGTATCATCATTCCCGTCTACGTTTCACAGTCTCCCGGTTCAGGTAGAATGACTGATGACTCGGACCGTTCTACGAGGACCGGTTATTCCGTTGACTAATGTCAGATGTTGCGCGTCAGCCGCTACAGGTAGAAGAATAGTCCGGTGAAAAGAAAAACGAACTATGTGATAAGGGTCGCGTGCCACCGCTGGAAATAATTGTTCCGCTTTAAATAGTTAATCGCGAGCCGACGTAGAACCGCAACGTGTTTCAGAAATCAACGTGGATCGATTTCGCAGTTTCGTTCGCGGAAAGCTGGACCCAAAGTTTGTCTCCGACAATTATTACTAGACAGTGGACTCGAAAATAAATATGTTCTACCCGACACAAACCGGAATGTATTTTCTTTCGTACCGTTTAAAAGGTTGATAATGATATACGAGTATTTTTCGTACTGGTTTTTCAGCTATTTTATAGAAACGTGACGTCGTTGGATACGGAAAAACAATTCCTCTGTGTACGAGTGAAAACCACCTGTCACACACGTAGAGCGTGACTCACTCACCCTGACACCTTGATCAACACCTTCGACACCGCTCGAATAAGCGAAAGTGACTAGCACGCCGCGGGTTTCTACGCTGGCTTAATATTAAGCCGGCGTTGCGTAATGAAGGCCTAGTGCCAGTGATGAATGACAGCGAAAAGATATCGGTTGTAATAATAGAAGGAGGCGCAGATGTTGATTAATAATAGAACGCCGGATCGGAAAGGGGTGACCAGAGATCCGGTAAATTTAGCAGCGTCGAGAGAGAGAGAGAAAGAGAGGCCGGCCGCGGCCGCCGAGAGACGCACTGACAGCGCTAACTTTGGGCCCTCGGTTTCGGTTGTTTCGAATCGAGTTGTGTCACCGTCCCCGTATCGGGAAGAAACGCCTCGCCGATTAGACTTTTAATCTGACAGTCGACGGTGCACTCGACTCGGTACAACCGCAAATAGAATCGTTAACATCGGTGCCTGAAAAAGAATGCAAATCGACTTTTTTCCAGCTTGTTATTCAGTCGTCTGATTTTCGCGAATTTCTTGTATTTACGTTTCTCAGGAAAAAAATACACCCATTTACTATTTTCACATTCTGTAAAGCGATCGATCCCTTTACCTCTATGTTGTCAAATGTATTTCTTTACAATCTCACGTTATAAATGAAATATAATTTATCTTATAAACATACAGACATATTTTTTCTATACTGTTTGCTCCGCGAAAATGTACGGGATCCAATTACACCGGTTAACATTAGAATAGCGGTACACAGAGAGAAGTTTAAGTAAAGTGAAGATATTGCTAGTGTACGACTGAAAAAAAAAATTCGATGCGCTAATCCGGCTAGTTAGCAAAGCGGCAGCAAAAAGAACTGCATCGTCTGGTGGAACGAGAACTCGAAGAATCCTGAATGTAAATAAAAGGCAAGCGGGAAGAGGAGCAGCGATCGAATACGAATGACGAGTTGGCTGGTCCCAGCCGGTTAACAGTAGCCTAGAGGAGAGCAGGCTGGCGAAGAGCAGAGGGATTCCGCGAAACATGCATCGGAAGAGGGACGATCGGAGCGTGCAGCTCGGCTTCTGAATTGCAAATGCCCGCGAAAGCCCAGGCCGACTAATGAGCACCGGGAAGAAGACGAAGAAGAAGAAGAAGAATAAGAAGAAGAGAGAAGTTAGCCGTCGCCCTCCAGCTGGTCGCTTCCGATCGTTCCGATCTTGCGAGCACCGCAAACAAGACGTCCGGGCTTGGTCGAATATCGCGCAGCAGGCGTACACACGACTGTGAGCCACGCATTCCTCGCGAATAAGCGAGCGGTCCTCTTCTGCGACTAGTCGAGGCAGACTGTTCGCGAAAAAAAACTCCGCTGAAAACGCGCCCGAAGAAACTGGAGCGTGCACTTTTAACGCGCCGCCGCCGATGCTGGCATTCCCGTTTCTTGCTCGAGGAGAAGCGTGCCCGGAACGCACACGCGCTCTTTGATACCATTCAGGCTGCCATCGAGGCTACCGCCAGGCCTTTCGAAGGCTCTGAGAAGCTGGCTTGAATTTTGCCACGATTTTTGGTTAGTGCAGTAGTTGAGTTAGCAGTTGAGTTACACGTACAGTATTCTCTTCTAGAGAAAATAAAGGACAACTCAGACACTGTACCGAGCTTTAAAAATGGCTGGCACGTGTTCCTTCGTGTGACTTTCTGTGATTTTTATCATAATATAAAATAAAAAACTAGAAACCGGTGCACCGGTGGTTCGACCGGCGGTGGTAGGTTTAGCGTTAACACTGTCCGAGGGCTGCGTAGTTTTACTAAACTTGAAAATTAATCACCAGATGACGCATATATTTTCAGGTTCCCGCAAATTCAGTCCTGAAGTGACTGGATGCAATTACGGAGTCTCCGGGTTTAAAAAAGACGGATGTCCGCGCCAAGCTTGTGGTGGTCAGCGTCGCGCGAAGAAGGAGCGGCAGAGAAAAAATTCCGCCGCACTTTGAGCCGGCATATATTCACCCAGATACATAAATAAATAAGTGCAACGTGAGAGGTGCAGCTGGGTCGGAATACGGCCGGGGCGCACGGTGGCACCGGGGGTTAATTAACCGGGGGCCGCGGTTCCAGTGGAATATAGCGGCTCGCTATCAACCGGACCATCAAAACTCGCCTGTAAACCGGAACACGGCAGCACGCCTACGACACGTTCGAATTTTTGTCGGCGTTTGCAACGAGCGAGCGAGCGAGCAAGCGAGCTAACAGCGCCGCGTATGGAAATTCGAGGGTCGTCGGCACGCTCCGTGCACACGTCAGGGTCATTGACCTCGATCCCCGCACACACGTGCACGCGTGTATACACGCACACGGCCGCGAGCAACATGGTCACACCGTGACATAATACGAAGCGGTGCCGCACACGTGCAACACGAGACCAAACGACCAATACACACACGCGAATGACACGCTCTCGCGCTCGCTTCGTGACGTACACGGGGGACACGTGTGCATCGGTGCATCGGTGCACGCGTGCACCAGCCGCAGCCACGAATCGCGCGACCTCCCTCGAAATCCGCTCGCGTGGACCGCCGGTTCCGGAGCGTTTTTCGAGGCGACGACGCCGAAATAATTCGACGACGCGCCCCATTAACCGTCCGAAATATTGCAGTTATATTCTACAAAATGATAGTCGTCATCGATTCTCAAACGAGACTCATTATCACGGGAAAAATTAAGAAGATTCACCTGCTGGTTGAGCTACTCAATTTTTAATGTGGGTGGCAAAGCTGTTTAAACATTTTCTTGATCGCACTGGCCACAGTGATCGTGTTAGACTGCGAATTCTTTATGCAGAATTAAAATTGTCTATCTTAATAATAATCAAAGAATACAATATTTTAAAATTGTCCTAATGTCTTTTCTGTTTTAGGTTGCACTATATTGATCATACTATATTTATTGTATCTTTTAAGCGTTCAGGGCCCTGTTGGAAAGTAAAACATACGTTCGTAATTTTTGTAATATTATACTTAAGAAACTCGAGTCAACAAGGTGTACCGTAGCAAGAGTTTGTAATTACACAGACAGTTTGCTACTCGGATCATTCTTTAATCGCTTCCACACATGATAATACGAGTGAAACTGTTTTCATTTAAAACAACACACGAGAGACTATAATTCGCACATAGGTTGCAGCATTTCCTGGCAAATAAATAAGCGAACAAACACTAATTAAAGTAACCTGCATCACTGCAAATGGATCTCTTAAATTACGACGTGTTTCTCTCTCTCTCCCTGTCTTCAAACAATTTATAATAATTACCACCTCAATTGCAACATGGATTATATGCAAGAGACATAATTCTTTATCCACAGTTAAGAATTAATGTTTGTCGTAACGTGCTTGTGTATTTCACAAGACGAATTTCATTAGACCTGATTGGATCTGAAAAGATTCAAATGAACAATCATTAATTGTATGGAATTTCTTGGGGCGATGATTCATTGAACATGTCAACACATTTTGTTGGTGATGTATGAGTAACACAATTGTTTTCCCGTACTTTAAAATCATTGTTTCTCAATGATTGAACAATTCCTCGAGGGAACATTTCTGTAGTTTCAATAATTGCTGTGATGTTGATATTTTGTGGCAGTGAACGCATTAAACAGCATTAGGATGACGAAACAAAATGGGATGCGTTAAAAAATGTTCCCAGAACAATCCCTCTTCGAGAGTAAGCTCGAAGTTAGAGCTGGCCAGACTCGTTATCTCGTCCGCAGCTTTGGAGCGAGCAAAGAAAAGAGAACAGGACCGGTAGCTAAAGATGATTCATCGCGTGGGCGTGTCCCAGGTGGCATCGATCAAAATTGCGAACGATCGACAAGAGGGGAAGGAAGGATCGCAAGGATCGCAAGGATCGAGGAGATCCGTTGGATCCCTTGGATGCAGCCCGGTGCACGCTGCATCGTCCGAGGATTATGTAGGCTTTATCTGGCGAAGGTGCTTGCCGGAGAAGGCAGCTAGCGAGCGCGCGCTCTCCACGTAGAGAAACACACACGCGCGAGCGCGCACACCTGGGAGAGAGATATCCAGGATGTACAGTTACTCGACCTTGTCTGGATAACGTTAAAAAATAAAAACGTCACGCCGACGCGCGGTATTTATTGGCTTGCGCCATGGGGCCGGCGCGTGTTGACCACCGTCGAAGCGGAAGAAACGGGGTAGAGCAGAACGAGGATTGCCGGGAGGAGGAGAAAGAAGCCTGAAGAGAGGTGTATACGACGAAAGAATGCAGTTCTCGGTGCATTCCAAGTCACGTGCCTCCGCGCGGCCTGTAATTTTATTGTCGCTGCGAATATATATCGCCCAGGCCGGCTCAAAGAACGCTGCCTGCCCGATCGACGATCCACGGGATCCAGAACTACCTCCCGAACGCGATTCGAAATTGTGCCGATCGATACGGTTTGAAAAAACAACCCCCGTCCATGAAAGACAAACAATTTTATTTCCTATCGAAGTCAACAGGTTCACAGGAATTCACCATCCCGTGGAACGTTAACCCCGGATAACTAAATCACTCGAATAAAATCATGAATCGTACAATTCGAATTTTTTCATTGAACTACAACATTTTATCCTACAGAGGAACAGGATACACGAAATTCATCATTTTTACTTGGAATTGGATTTACCGATTGAAACATTTATTACATGAACGTCGCAACATTCGATTCGAAAAATTAGTTTAAATTGTTGAATTTGGTGGTCATCTCGAAATTTCTGTACCTCGTTGCCTGATACGGTTCTATTTATTTGTTTATTTATGTTTTGAATAAACACTGTTTCCATATAGTGAACGTATTAGAGCAGCTAACAATTTTTACTGCGACAGAGGCGAGACGGTCGATTCGCGAAGTTTTAGGAATCGACAAGTCGACAAGGAGAGTCATGGTGACGCCAGGCGATTAGAAGCTCTCGCGGCTGTGTCTCCGAGAAGACGATAAGATGGACCCGAGGATGGACCCCGAGATGAAAACGTAGCCGTTCCAGAGTCTACGCGGGTCGATCGGTGATTTCGGGATCGGTCGAGCTTGGTGATCCCCGTCCCGACGATCAACGGAGGAGAGAAGAAGACCAACAGAAGTCGTTCGAGACGCAAGGGCAAAGAGGTCGTCGAGATAAGTTAAGCAATTGACGATAAGCTATCGTTATCGCTGGCAGGTCGGCGCGGTATTTGGCACGCGTTCAGATAAAGAGACAAATGAAATCGAGAAACCCTTGCTTCGGGGAAGAGCGGCTCGATAGATCCCAGAGACACGCGGCTCACGCTACTGCAGATCCGGAGCGTCGAGCGATCCCTGAACGGTTGACCGATAACGAGCACCGGCCAGCCTAGAACCAATAAGCCGGCAGATAAAGAATGTGTGTCGCTAACGAGGACTCGGTCTCCTCCAAAAATACCCGCCTTACCTTCTAATCGATACGTTTTCCTCCACGCTTTTCCCACTTCTTTCGAAATCCGAAGTTTCACTCCAGAAACTACAACACCATAATCAGATGCCGAAGAATAATCAACGTTAACAAGATACATTAGATTTTGAAACATCATTTTTTAGAAAAAGAATAAAAATTCTCTAAAAATACACTTTTTCCTTTAAACCGATAAATATCCATCGACATTTTTTATCAGCTTGGGAAATCTGAAGAATTACGCTGGACACTGTGGCAAATAAATTATCACATGTCAATGCGATGTTCAAGAATAATTAACATAAATCACATTCGCTTGAATTCTTCGAAATCGTCTCTTAAAATTACATATTGCACACGGCAGTGGCTTTCAGCCACCAATAAACCATGAATAACTTGAATATACATATCGGGTTGGCAAGAATGTAATTTCGGTATTTCAAACGAATTTCCGATTTTCTTGTTTGTTCTTTTTGGCAAAGGATCATCAAACAAAATGGAAAATATTTTATTCGTTAAAGTTCATTGCTTGAATAAAAAGATTGGGCTCTATTTCACCTCAAAATACAGAAATTACTTTCTTGCCAACCCAATATTCGAGAAAAAATTGGCTAACTGCTATTCACGGAGGGCAATACAAATTTAGATAATTATTTGTTGAAATTACATGTTAGGATTGCACATGAAATTTAGACGTGTCTTATTGAAACTATACAAGACATTTAAAAAATTCTATAAATTACACACGAGTCTTTCTTTTATATTCCCAAGCGGACCTTTCGCTCGTTTCGACACGTTGCTCGCAGAAGATACCGGATCCCGAATCAGTGAATCACTCTGCGCAAATAAATTTTACACGCATCGAGCACACAAATAACAAATTCGCCCGACCCCGGCTGGCTAGTGAATGCGTGTTACCCTCCGCGTGCAGTCAGTGTGCAGGCCAGGTCGTGAACGATAGTAAAGGTCCCGAGCCGCGGCCAAATGTCAAGACAGCGTCGAGTAAACGTCACTGTCGCAACAGAACAAGTTACCCGGGGCTATGCGCCGCTCCAACGATGGGCAAACAGAACTAAACTGAATCGAATTATGGCGTAGGAAACGAAACCTAACAGAATAGCTGCAAATTGAGACATCCATCTGATTGTCCATTCTCATTTCGCTCTATCTCCCTTTAACCTCGAAAACCAATGGGTTACTGTCACGTGATCCTTCGCGCACGCGTATCGAGGTCCCAACGACAGCTGATCACAGAAACGAGTTTAACATAATTTATAATAACTCGGGAACGGTTCGATCAATCAGGACCAAATGCGGCACAAGTAATCTTTAAGGTTTTGCGGAGAATATAGGCTATCGTAAAATTTAAACAATTCACCTATTCTCCTTAATATTGTCTATTAACTTAACTTCTGAATTTTAATCGCAATTCATCTCGCAGTAATATAGATTGCAATAGCATAAATATAGATTGCACTCATTCTTCCTAAAATTGAACGTCTGCCCTAATCCAATTGGAATTTTCTTAAAATATAAATGCATAAATTCCCTAGATACTGCAAGCCGGTTAAATTTAGTGCCTCGCCTATCCTACATTTTCTAGATAAAATGAACTCGAGCAAAACGAGACACTTGAACCTAGCAGAGCACGGACTTCAGAGTCGCCTGACAGATCGTGCGTGGACAGCAAAGAGAGATGGAAACCGAGTTTCACTGACAGCTTCGCTATCGAACTTCCATCTCGCAGAAATTCATCCCACGTGAAAAACATTCTTGCCAGGTCTCCTCTCGAGAGTCCTCTCCGTCAGACTCGCAACAGAAGGCACGCTAACGCGATATAGTACACGGCGTCTGAAGAGCACGCACGCGATCCCCGCATTATTTGTAATTAAGCGAAAAAAATGATCCGGCCTGGAATTACGCAAGACGAGGATACGATACGTCGTAAGACACGGCCGAGAGACGTCTTTATAATTCTAATGATCAGCGGAGCACGATCCTCGGACTTCGGGGAGCCTAATCTCGCGAGGAGGTGCTAGCACGTTGAGACTCTAAAACGGGCTCTTAGCTGCGAGGTTCGCAATGTGTCCCTGGCGAGGTAATATTCATAAAAATCCTCCTGGGAGGATCCGTGATGAAATGAAAACTGCGCGAACCTTGGCTCACCTCAGCCTTTAATTCTGAGTCCCCAGAAATGTACTTTTGGGATATTTCTCCATTAACATATTGGGTTGGCAAGAAGGCAAAAATTTCTTTAATCGATAAAATATTTTCCATTTTGTTCGATGAACTTTTGTCATCTTCCTGGTAGCTTAATAAAGTTATTGGCTATTTTCATAAAGTTACGACTGCTACAAATTAAATAACAAAATTGGATTTCATTTCACCTCGAAATACCGAAATTACTTTCTTGCCAACCCAATAATTTCTCTTAAGATTCTGCACGATAAAAAATGTATGTTGACAATTGTCTTTAAATCGAAATAAAATTCTATTTTGGTTTCGTTAATGTACAGCTATTGGAGAACGTACAGGCATACAGCAGATATAAATTTTCTCCTTTTTAAGGAAATTATGATCTACAAAAAAGTTCGAATCACTGAACCCGTAAAATAAATCGTAGGGCGTGGAGTTAATCTGGTTAAAATAATCAACGGTTGTGCCCAGGGCGTTTTAATGTCAAAACAGTTTCGATTTATTATATGGTAATTTTTTACGGCGCCTGAGCGTCATCATCCGACGACTGCGAAGGGTTAAAGAGACACAGTCCGCAGAATAAACGACAGCCGATCGAGTTGAAGGGTAAAAATCACAGCAAACATTTTTCAAGAGGGTTCAATTCATATTTCGAGGAAGGGGTCCGGTTCGGAGAGATTCCTTTCGAAACTGTTGGTGCTAGGGTCGTTTAGGTCTCGGGGCCAGGTATGTCCGTCGAATCTGGCCTCCACCCAAATTCTCCGGGTTTCTCCGGCGCGGCGGGTTCGTGTCTGGTCGCCAGGGTCAAAGAAGCGTAGACCCCAAAGGCGAGCCTGACCTCGTACGTTAGAATGTTCACGCGAGGTGGGGATGTTCAGCGTGTGGGGGAGCAGACAACGAAACGTGGCCGAGGAGGAACGAGGAGAACCACGTCGAGGTCCGACAGTGTTTGGCTGTTTGTAGAATCTGGGTGAGTGACCTGGGTCCCCGGCCACGGCGGTTAGTCGCCTGGTCTGCCGGGAACCTGTTCTCCCGACCGTTCCTTCTCTCTCTCTCGCCCATCCTCTCTGTGATCCACCTCTCTTTGTTCACCATCTTTCTCTCTTAATCTTCCTCTCTCTCTCTCTCTCTCTTTCGCCTGGAAACCCTGCCCGGGCAGAACCCCGCCAAGCTTTTCGCGGCCAGGATGAAATAGAGGTCTGGAACGATGGGGCCCCATACGCTCGACGCTTCACGGGATTCGTGCGCCAAGCCAAGAGGAGAAAAGGTGGCCCGTTAGAGGGACACGATCATCTGGGTCGTGATGATCCGGGTGAAAGTGCTGAGCTAACGGGAACGGCCTCTCTCACCCTGCTAGATGCCGATAGAACGCGAGGAGCCGCGAAACTGCAGCGCTTCTTTCTCTAGAAGATTCCTCCGCGCTCCACATTCGGCCTCGACCGTGCATACGGCTCCAACGTAGAAAGGGATCCTACGCTGGGGAATCGGTGATGGAGGAGTCTTCTGTGGGTGTGGAATAGCAGACCTGGGAAACCTGAGAACTTCTACGCGTTCTCAGGGTGAAGCTGTTTTTGGGAAGGATACGGTCTTGAAGAGCATCAGGTCTTTCTTGGATTTAGGGACAATAGTATGCACTTGTATGCACTCATTTGGTGGATCAACTGAGTACCCTAGATCCCACAACAAACATGATCGATCCAAAATGCATCAAAAGTAACGTCAGAAACTAAAATTAACGTTCAAAATCACTTTAAAGTTGACTCTTCCTCTTGATCAATGAGACTAGATCCCTTCTAAAGCTCGTTTAGGTCGACCAACCGTCGACGTCATCAACCATAATTTACCCAAATTGCCCCCAAAACTTTGGACAGAGGGTAACCCCTTTTTCATCGCAGCTCCAAGTCAGCCAAAGAAAAAGGAAGAGAGTATGAACTATGGAGCAACTCGCAGTTTGTTTGTCGATGGGCAAACTTTTGGAGTCCCGGCGCGATGTGGGTGTCCTGCACAGGTGTAAGCCTCCTCGTCGTGCCGTGGGGTCGACACACGAGCCACGAACGCACAGCCTGCATCCTGCGTGTGCATGTGTACACGCCGCCGCGCGTTCGGATTATGCAAGCAAGTCCGCTTTCTACGTGGGCTTAGAATCTGGGTCGGACACGAAGTCATTGTTTACAACGAGTCGGCGTTGAATAGGTGGGTTGATGCTATGTGACGGAGCAACGAGTCTACCTCGCGAGCCGCACGATCGACGACGACAGAATCCCTTCGGAACCCTTTTCTCTCTCTCTCTTTCTCTCTCTGTCTCTTTACTCGTTGTCTCTCGTGTCCCGATTAATAAGGACACGAGGAGACGCGACACACTTGCCGACGATCCATTCGAAGGCGAAGAAGAGTCAAGACGTCGTCATCGGTGTCTCCCGATGCCTTTTTTCGAATCTTACAAGCTGCTTAATATTCGCATCCATTAACGATGCAAACGCTTTTATTCCTCCGCGATTGTCCACGCACGTGACCGAACAGTCAAGTGTTTGTAGTCTCTTTTACAATGGCTGTAGTCCTCTTATTATAGTAGATGGATTATTTTCTCAATTTCCATTTAACATCACTTTCCATGGCTGAGATCCCTTTATTTGGTAAACTAAAAGTATGTCAACCTCGACGACTTTTTTATCGCTTGAAGAAGTCTCAACTCTAGCGAATGTCCTTATTATACGACCACCATTTTATCAAAACAAATTTGTCTTCTCCATCATTCTAGAGTTTAGAGTTTCCTCGATGTCCGAGAGCGAAAATTCAAGATACAACAATGTTCTCCTGCGTCGTAGGTGTTTACGATCGAAGAATCGCTTAATTGACGGCTCAAAGAGTGCTTTATGACTAGCCAGCTAACTTTAGAACGCGTGGAAGAAACACGAAAAAAAAAGAACTACGCCTCCCATTTTCAATCTCCGCGCGCAAACACCGACATACCTGCCCACGAAGACTTTCCGCCGAGACTGTACCGTCAAAGCCGTGAACGGATTAAAGTTCCACACGTCTACGAGTATCTATTCTTATCGAGCTATTTTCACAGCGCTATCAGAGACCCGCGATAACGAACAACACGTGTACCAGAAACACAAAAACGCGATCACGAGGCGAACGCAGCCCTTTGCAATTGACAATTGGTGGATCCCTTTTGTCGGAATGTGGTCAGCCGTATTTGCGATATGCACTCGGAATGTAGTTCTTTCTTAAGTCCAATATTTAATCTCAATAGACCGAAAATGTTGTATTAGTATATTGACGTTCCCACCTCTTTTTAAAATTGCTATTTGAAGTTTCACCTTCTCAATTTTGTCAGAACTGCATAATACTTAGTTTAGGCCAGCAGAATACAAGTTCTCGGGATGGATCAGGTACAGTTCTCGGGAAGACAGGTTCGAGTTTCGATACCGTAGTTCTCGAAAAAGTTGATTAAAACGCGTCGAGCAGCATGACGGATCGCGCGGAGCTGTCCGACCCTAGCTTTGTGTCCCCGAAGGGACGGAGTGGCCCTCGAAACTATGCGGGCCGAACAGGATTGTTTCGCGGACGAAAACAAGGAAAACGAGGGAAATGCGGCCGCGGAGCGGCATTGTCCGCGCGCGTTACAGTTCACCCGGCTGAAAGAGCCCACGCTATTTTTCATCGCGGAATTTCGGCCGCGCCTCGCGGACAGGAAATCCGCCGGGACCGTGTCTGCGGTCGAAACTCGACTTCGACGTTTTTCCCCGGACTTTTTCTCCCCCGTACATTTTCCCCCAAACCGAGTTTTCCTAGCCACGGAAAGAGTTTCCGCGTGAACATCCCTCGCTTAGACCGACGGAACACCGTTTGGAAAAACCGTGATGGTCTTTTTAATTACAGTGGGCTGCTGGCGGATTGATAGAGGGGCTCGCAGAGCGTCGGTGAGCGAGTTAAAGTAGATAGAATGGTCTCTGCGTAAGCTATCAAATCTCAATAGTATAGACCTCCAATAAGCACGTCGTCGAGAGGTTTGAAAAATAGTAAATTATTTAAGATGTAACAAGAAGAACGAACTTTAAAAAAATATTCGACTATCCCCAACAAAAATTCGCAAAGATCACCAAAGTCTCGAGTTCGATATTCGCAGTTTCGGCTAGAAATTTATGATTATTATGAACAGGATCTACGAGTCCCGGACAGTGACCTAACGACTTCCAGGGTATCATGGTGTAGCAAACGTTTTCCGGAACGCGGTACGGCGCGAGTCTGCGGTTTTCGCGCGGTAGAAAGTCGCGCGCGAGCGTGTTCACGTAGTCGCGTGGGTGCGCACGCTTGCATAACACAATGCGAACAAGCGCGCAGCGCGGTGCACCGAAATGTTTCTATCGCAGAGCCTTTAAGCCACTCTAGACAGCAAGAGCCGAGCGTTTGGTCCGAGAAAATATACGAAGGCGACCGACTTGGTTAAACCAAAGCGATTGTATATCCCCGTAGGCCGGTAGGGCGTGCATCGAACCGAGCCATGTCATCTTCTAGCCGTGCCACGGGCCGTTGCACCCGGATTTTAATATTAGAATGCTCCCGATAATGATAGGGCCCTCGAAATAACGTTCGCCATCGGTTTCGACGTCGATTATTACCAGCTCGATATTTGCACAACAAAATTGATACTCTCCTCCACGCGAAACGTGACGCGGGATTTCGCGCGGTTCCGACATTCGATCGAGGCCGTTGAACCCACACAACAGCAAGGCGGCGCGGCGGTCCGCGCGCGTTTCGGCTTTCGAGCCGCTTCGGAATCTGTCCCGGACTCGTTACATCGCCGCGCAGGAATGCCTCGGCTCGCGTTTTTCATACGTCGAACGCGTACCTCCATCGCGCGAATTTTCCAAATCGTCAATCGCCGAAATTAACCCTCATCAACTCATCCTAAACGAAGATTCATCCACTCCACATTTTACACACACAACAGAATTGTTCACTTCTCTTCAACCAATTTTAGACGCGTCCGAGATGTGCTTCAGATCCTGCAAAAATATTTATTCTCCGGTGATTCTATTGTAAATCCTGCGGTGAGAACGGACAATTGGATCTCTAACTTGATGAACGACCTAATTCAACGAAGACTGCAGAAGTTCATCTGGAAGCAACGTTGAAGAATTTCTCTGAAGTTAAACTTCTTCTGAAGTCCATGAATGAACTTCCTGAACTCGAATAGAAAAAATTATTCATTGAATTAAACGCGACTAAATTTTCTCTCCTTGCTGGTTCTATTTCATCTCTCACTCCAGAATTTTTTTAAACTTTTAGCGTGAATTTTGTGTAGAGGTCTGACCAGTACAGCCACGATCTACTGGAATATTCAGTGGAGAGATTAATCAGCGTTGAGGAATTTCTCTCAAACAGGACGTAATTAGCCGTCCAACCAGAAGATTACTCGATAAAGATTGCTATTCAAAGGTCCAAAAATCGTTCATACTTTCCAGATAAAATTCATTCATGCCAGTTTACTGAAAAGATAATCTCGAAGATTCGGATGATAATTGAAGAAGTTGGGAAGTGGTTTAATCAATCTTCTGGAGAAACTGCACACGTTAAAGCACGGATACCTTAAAAAGAGTCTAGCAACACGAAATTCAGGCAAGAAACACAAACTTCCCTTATAAAATCGAGGTCCTCCCTAATGCACCTCTTGACCCAATTAACTCAAGAAGAATCTTCCAACCTACTTAATTGACCCCACTTTTGCCACGTATATAGCAACGCGACTGCATAAAGAAGAACTGTAGAAGTCGAACCGATCATTAAGCTGAGATACAGCGAACCTAGAAAGACAAAACCGTGTTCTCTTTATTTCAACTTCCTTGTTACATTCTTTACGAGATTCATTAAATTGTGGAGCTCGAATGGAAGAACAATTCATTTGTGCCTCAATCTGTCCGCAATCTATCCAAAAAACAACAAAAGAACAAACTTTATAAAATATTCTTGTCTCCTTCGATTCCAAAAATTTTCATCTCGATAACATCAACAGACGCCTGGAAAAAAATTCGCAAAGCCATCATTCAACGTAGACTCGATTTCGAAAGCTTTTGAAATGATCGAGTCTCGATGAACAGGGTTCCCGACGCGACACTTCCTGCACAAAGACGGAAGGAGGTGTCAGAGCCGTGCAATTTTCACGAGAACACGCGCATAGAAAATTTTCGCCACCGGCAGAGCTTTCACTTATCATCCGTTCGACGTCAGTCCGAGTTATCTGCGGGTCGTGCATGCCGAAAAGGCTCCGGAGCTGGCGAGTTCAATTTTCCAAGAACGTTTCACGATATTCGCCCGCGATCTCTGGACCCTTGGACGCTCGTGACATAATTCGCGGGCCCGGCCCGGCCGCCAGGAATCGGATAACGTGTCAAATTGGCCCGACACGCCGGGGATGCTTAATCTGTCCGGATATCCCAGCCACGGAGATCGCTGATAATGAAACGAGGGAGAAAGTTCCGAGAGCGCTATATCTGCGGTCGTAAGGCAACACGACGCCGCGCTCGCACATTTTCACTTTCGAGGCAGTGCGGATTAAAGTTTCAAGTATCAATCCCCCACTCGCTGCATTGTCGTCCTCTGGATCCCCGTTTCCAGAAAAATACAGTTTCTCCAAAAAGTGTCGGGCACCAAAGAATAGACTTCAGTTTTTAAGAAATCGTGGACATTCAAACGGTTATAACTTCCATATAAAAAGTCATAGGACGATGAATCTGCAATAGTTTTACAGTCTGAAGTTTCTATTTTTACTACAGATTGTTTATATTAATCTCAGATGTTCTTCCATGATACAACAGTTTCATAAAATTGTATTTTTGCATTGTTTAAATGCCCGATGTGCCTGTAACCCAGTTTCCAGAATTTCCAATGTGCCAATACTTTCTGGAGCCACTGTACATACCTGTGTGTTCCATCAACGTTCTCAATAGAGTGTATCTATCACATTATATCTCGTCGCCCTGTTTTAACTTTCGATCTCGAATGTTTTCAAGCTTTATCGCGCCTCCTTAGATATGATACGCCCGTGCACGTGAGATAAAGTGTGAAAAAACTGAGCCTTTGGTTCAGTGCCATTCAATAATTTATACGATCTTTCCCTTTCTTTTCGCTCTGTCATGCATATTTCCCAGACTAGACGCGGCTATGCATGCGAGATAAAACGCGACAAATTTTGCATTCGGCTCAATGTCACCTCTTCGGTCTTCCAAGTAATTTCTGCGATCCTTCTCTACTCGTGTCTCTCTTTCCCTGATCCTCGAACGAGCCTTCCAAGTACGCGTAATGCAAAATTAATTACAACTTTTAGTATTTTCCCTATAATTCCGACCAATTGCAATTTTGTCAACACATTTTCCCGTCTTGTCGTACAACAATTGCTCTAAGTTCTCAAAAAGTATCCAAATCCTATATGATCTGATATATCTGATAGTTTCCGAATATTACTGTGGTTCAATTTCCAGGATCTACGAATCGAAACGGAACTCGATTGGAGCCGACACGTGCCAAAAGTAATTTCTAAAAATGGACAAAGAATTTAGATCACCTATATGTACGACGGTGGTGCGGCAGCAAACGAGTAGACGTGGCCGCGTGCATTTTCACCTGAGAACGAAAATTCCAGTTTCCCGGTGCCGTGGCAGTAAGATTGAAACGTTGGGAAACGTGCTTCGTTTTTCTGGGAAATACAGAAATATAGGACAACGCGAAGGTATTCAATCATCTGACCCAGTGATTCTGACACGGTGGAGTAGCCTCGGGGAATGAATACGAAAGATTCCCAGGCGCGCGAGAGGCGACCGAACCGACGAACGAACGAACGAACGAACGAACGAACGAACGAACGAACGAACGTTTTACAACGTGAAAAAAAATCCTCGATGAGATGCATCGTGCTGTGCTCGCCGTAGAGCACCGTAATCTTTTTTCCTCCGTGTGTGTGTGTGTGTGAATTTTTTTTCTCTCGAACGTGGAATCTCATCGGATAAGCTCGTAATCCCCGGCGGACGACGAGAGCGGATAATAAGATGTGCGGCGATCAATTAACGACGTGCGTCATCGAAGAAGGAAAGACAACGCGAGAGAAGCTGCAAAGAGTTTCACTCTCCCGGGGCGTAATGGCTGCGTACAGGAATATATACACGTTATACCTACTAGGTACCTCTCTCCCTCTCCCTCCCTCCTTCTCTCTCTCTCTCTCTCTCTCTCTCTCTCTCTCTCTCTCTCTCTCTCTCTCTTTCTCTTTCTCTCTCTCCGTCTCGCAGCCGCTGCTGGAACCAATAGCAATCCTATTTAACCGGGCATTATAGTTGCGTTGCTTAACTATTTTGGCCAATTAACCGTTTTAGGCAGGAAGCCGTTTTAGTCGGTTAACCGCTTCATTCGGTTAAGTGGCGAAATCCGTTACCCTTCTTGCCGAGTCGAATCTAGTAGTAATTTCGGTGTACCCGCCCCGTCATGTCAGCCTGCCGCGCTCGACGGAATAATAATCCACTTGCACTCCGGAATCTCGAACGCGCGTTACACGCGTTACACACGTTACGCACAGAGCTGACAACCGCTCGATATCGGTTCCGCGCCCGGTCTTTGGACACCGGTCACTCCAAGATCGACTGGAGTCACGGTGTCGGAACTCGCAATGAGATCCACGACGCTCCATTTTAGATACTGGCCTTTCGTGGACCTTGTACGGGAAATCCGAAAATTAAAGGAGTTGTGTCTGTTTCAGGCACACGTTGGTCGTTGAGAACGACGTTCGACACAGATGTATCATGATAAATTAATCAAATTTGAAAGATTCAGAATGACGTTGGACACAGATGTTTCATGATAAATTAACCAAAATTGAAAGATTCAGGATGACGCGCGCGTTCGACATAGATGTTTGATGATAAATTAAATAAAATGAAAGTTTCAGAATGACGTCCGACAGAGGTGTTCGATGATAAATGAATAAGAATTGAAAGATTCAGCCCCGACGTCGTGCACCCTCCAAAAATACGGGAAATTGAAGCAACGCGTCGCGCAACTATAATTATTCAGCCCAGTGGGCCCCACCGAGGATAAAAGACAATTAAGGGCACCGAAGCTCGTCGTTCAATGACGACGCTAGCGCGGATCTGAATGATCGAAGAGCATGTCAAGAGAAAAGTACGCAGAGGAGTCCCGTTCCTTTCTACTTTTCCAAATAAAGCTCGTTAACTAGGCTCAGTCGAACGGAGAGACGATCATGTTAACGAGCCAAGGGAACGAACCGCGTGTTCGTCCACGAGTCTCTCTTTCTTGGCCAGAATTTCGGAATCGTTCGGGTGAGTCAATCCTCTGAGCAGCAGAGTGTGAGAGACGCGAGTGAGATAGAAGAGTGGCTCGAGAAAGAGAAGGATAGAGACTCGTGACGCAAAGAGGCAGGGTCCGTTTAAAGCCCTGAACCATCGCCTTCGGGGCTCGGACCTAATGACAGAGATTTTTTCCACGGTCCGCAAACGACAGGGGAAGAAGGCAGAATATGCACTTCCTGGTCGGAGAACACGACAAGGAGAGACCGAGTTCTGTCTGCTGGCTGAACCTCCGTTGATGCCTAAGGGATCTCTTAAATTCTTCTTTCGATCTCAAGCTCTGTCCTTGAGCAAAATACTACCTCGACAGTGCTCCATTGCGGTCGTCCTTTAAACCGATTATCTGCGTCTGTGTATTTATCCGTGTACTGTTGGACTGGCGTAGCTGTACAAAATATTTACGCTATTACTGGCACTGGTTACCTAACAATCATAAATTAGATTCTTCTTTCTTCTGGTTTTTCTTTGTCAATTCCCTTTTCATCGCATTCTTTGCGAAACTTTCCACGATGCACAAAGACCTTATTAAGGTGGAACTTTAGAGACCCACTATAGAAAGTGTTAGCAGGTTTTTAAAGCGCTATAGCCGCTCGATCAAACAAGGGATCATCGTTATTACCGCAACAAAGTTCACGAGGTGATCGTTGCCTTCGAGCTTGATCTGGAGCGGACAGAAGCGGACAGGAGAGGAAATTTAGCACGAGTGACACGCGCGGCTGTTCGACAGCCTCGGTGTCGCGCGATTACGTCCTCCTCGGAAAAACGACGGAGCCAGGAGGCCGAGGTCTTTCGTAATTTATGCTCCATTTGCTGAGAGGAATCCGAAGGAAAGCTTGGAGAATCCTGGCTTGCGGAGAGACCGAGATTTCCTTCGTCCTCCTTCGACGACCCTCTCCTCTACCTCTGCTTCTGCCTTTACCTCTCCTCTCTCGCGGACGCCCCCACTCGCTTCAAGATTCCATTCACCTTAATGTGCAATAAAACGGGGAGCAGAACGCGCGATGTCTCTACGCGTTGCGAGCAATCGAATGCCGCTGTATATCTGCACAAAAATCGAGACGTTTCTTAACGATTCGCCAGTATGTTTAAATTATTCTGCAATGTCTGAATGGAATATCGTGACCGTAGTCAACGTGTAATTATTAGACTGCTGATTCTATGCATTCATGAGAAGCATGAGTAGGAGAAGCTAAAAATAGTAGAAGGATCGAAATTAGAGAATTGTTCAAGGAAATTGTTGAAGCCAGGAAAAAATTCCTAAATTAAATTAATTATACAGGGTGAGTCACCTAACGTTGCCACCTCGAATATCTTCGTTGTTTTCAAAGATACGTCAAATGTCTGAAGGACAAAGTTGAATGGTTCAGTGGGGCTCACATGATACCAGAAACATTTTTGTTTTTATGTGATTTTCTTTAGAGATGTGAAGGTCACCTTCATTTTTTAAAATGGAATTAGGTATTTTTTAAAAAGTACTAATGTATGTCGAAAAGTTAGTACTTCAGGAGATATTTCAATTTAAGTAAATCTAAAACACCATTACTGTCGTATTACTTTAAAAACAACAAAGATATTTGAGGTGGCAACGTTATGTGACTCACCCTGTATATGACATTAATCAATGTAGCTTTGAAATGTGAATGAACCTGAAAGGAAAGAATAATTTTTGTAAACGCGACACATTTTTAATCGAAGCAAGATGTCTCATCGTCATGTAATAATAAATGAAGATAAAAAGACAGCGCGATAGAGCGGCATAACGCAAGCAAACGTTTTTCCGAGAGGCTGCCGAGTCAGCTGTTCGGGCAAAGACCCCAGAGCGTCGTCGGTTTACGCCGGGAATTCCATTGACAGAGGCGCGACAAAGTTAGCGGGGCCGAAACCCCGAGCGCCGGTGTCATTGTCAAGATCATCGTCGATCAGGGACGAATATTCCGGCTCGTGGGACGCGCGGAGAATTTCAAGGACCTCCGTAGAAGCTCGCTCGGCATCAAGGACCGTTCCCGGGGCGAGTGTCAACGTTCTGTCAATCGTAAATGGGTCGGCAACGACAACCTCTCTCTCTCTCTCTCTCTCTCTCTCTCTCTGTCTGTCTCTCTCTCGCTCTCGCCCCACCTGTGAACACCGGTAGACCGCCTTTTTCGTGCACCTGCTATGCCCGCGTGGAAGCACCGTTAGCCCGGGCTTGCATCGAGTGCATCGACGCGCACCGAACCGCCCGAGAAAACATGTTCCAAACGCAGGAAGAACCGGCCCAGGGAAAAACAACGTACCCCTGGAATTATCGGGCAACTACGGGCCCCGAAATTTGCGGTTGGCAACCTACTCGGCCCACGAACCTAACACTTTCGCGTAATTCCCGGACCGTTTCGAGGTTTTGCACGAACCCGAATCGCCCACGAGGTTGGCCATCGCGTACACAGCACGACAAGAAATTCGCGAAATGCGTGGGAAGAGTTCCACGGGGTGCGGAGCACGATATTTTTAGGCATTTGCACTTGTTCTGACAGAGTTTTATGCATGACAAAAATTGTGTCGATTCCAAGAGATCGGAGTCAGATACACGATCCTCCCTTGCATGGACACGTCGAGAATATTTTTACTCTTCAATTACCTGAAATACGTCCACGTTCAGTCGACTCCATCCTTGGACTCGAGCAAGTCGAATTACAGTTACGGTGGAAGTATACTGACAACGGTGGGGGTAATCGGAATTCTTTTTTGCACTGTTATCTCCGATGTACGGGGAACTTTAGATGCAGAATGTCAATTGCGAGATATACGCATGTCACGAATCGAATGAATATTAATATCGAGTGCTGCGACTTGTAACTCACTGGTTGTCACCTGTCGAATTTTATTTTACGATTCCGCCGACTAATTTGCACTCGTGAAGAGAGGTCGTCTCGGACAATGCTTTTCCAGCGATCCTCCTGTACCCTGTGCTGGAATCGTATCGAAAACTTTTTTTTTTCAATTTGTTACTCGGCGAGAATATCGATACTTTCATCGATAGAAAATATCTATGCGAGAGCACGCAGTCCTCGAGGCACAGACACTAACGAGCAAATAAAAATCCGAATTCCCTCGAGTCTTTCCCGCACCTGATCGTAGTCGGCGCTATAAATGGAGAAACTATCGATCGGGAGGTTCAATCTCCGACACACCTTTCTCCGCTAGAAAAGAGCAATTAAAATCCGCGGTTTAATTAAATTCAAATAGCGTTCCCGGAAACGGTCGAAGAGCTGTCTTTCTCGAGGCTCGACATATTTTGTGTTTTGTCGATCGAGTGCGAGAGAAGCCCGAAGTACGCCGATTTTTAAAATTGGATTGGGGAATTGACAGGTTCGACGAAGAATTGATGAATCGAGGCGAAAAAGCCGGATGTATAGTAGGTGGGATTCTTTATTCGACCGGCACCGCAAGGAATCGTATCATTTTCGAGGTAGGAGAAAGCGAAAACGCGATCCATCCGCAGCGAGTTCGATTCAATGACCTCGGAACACTGGCTCAATGGCCGCGGCAGCGAATGACCTCCGTGTGGTAAATAGTAAGCAGATGTCAACAGAATTCATTCCGGAGACGCGCGGTAAGTTGGCGCCACCGTGAACACGTTCACAGGGGCTCACGTGAACATTCTCGGAGGCAGCTAGGCGCCATTGCGAATCCTCGAGATTGCCTGACGACAGGCGCATCAAACCAGCCAGACTCTAATCGAACTAAAAAACATTTGAACACCATATTCCCATTTTGCAGATTATTTTTGTACATAATGCTCGATTGAAAAAAATGCAACCGAACTGCTGTTTAAAAATGCCCTAACTAGATATTGGGGGCAGGTGCTATTAAAAGAAAAATTGAGCTGGTAGTTTGCCTTCTGAAGGCAGTGGAACAGCACACTGCAGTCTCCTTAAAAGAAGACCGTTTATTATTGCTCTTAAAAAAAGCCATTTTCTTCTGCCGCTTTCGAGTTTAGTCGTCCGGGCAGTGAACATGCAAAACCGTCCGCGGAAAAAGAAATAAAGGAAAGTTTTTGCGTTTCGCCGGGCAAAAAAAATACAAACGCGAAGCAGCTTATGCTAATGCGAATACGACGACAGCAGGGACGCAAGAATTTTTCAACCGGGCATAAAAATACTGCATCGAACCGAACCGGAACGTATCAATCTCCTTTTACCGAATCCTAAGACGCCATTAGACATTGCTTTATTGTTATTAGACTCGTTTCTAAATCTTAACAGGTTGAAAACAACACTGGGTGAACATTTCGATGTTCCAGTCTCTTTGCAACGAAGCATTTCCCGTGCATTATACTAATAGAGTTGCTCGAAAATTCGAAAAATCACTGCGCACACATCGTTTGAGTGTTTAAAATGTTAACGCCTACCGCAAAACGCGCATCGCCCGTGTAAACGTTCAACTCTGGCGAACACGGAGCGAGGAAAAGAATTATCGGTGAAATCTCATGGAATAATATCGGGGAATTTCAACTATAAATTTAACTATAAATCCGGCGGACGCGCTATCGTATGGAAATCGGGGCGTGTCTATAAAATTCGTAACGAAGCCGGTCTGTATGTTAATGGGGGAGCCATTTAACCGCGTAAAGCATCTCGGCATAAATTTCGCGGCCCGGTATAGAAAACACCGGGCCGATCGGGGAATTATACTTGACCGTTGAATTACATTTAAATGATTCGAACGGCGGCGCCCGAAACGAATGTCCCTCGGACAAAACAATTTTGTCGGCCGTATTATTGCCGGTGTTACGTGCGCGGCTAGGTTCCCGGAATATTAATGTTCCCGTTATTAAATCGTAAATAGTGATATTAATGCCAACATTTTTATTGGTATTAAATAGAAGAATAAATTGGAGTGACGCTATTCTCTTACAACCTCTTCGGCCGCACCACCGATCAGTTTATTCAAAGAAATAGATTTATTGAATGCAGAGTTGGGCATCAATTAAAATGTTGATTGATTGATTGATGTCTACGATTCAAAAAGGTGATAATTGAAAAATCGACGATCGATTCAATCGATAGATAAAGTTATTCGTTAATCGTTGATTAAAAAAAGAAATCATCGAAAAATCGATCGCGAAATTTTTATTCTGAAAATTTTAAGAAATAAACTTTCGTTCAAATGGACAACAAATCCGAAAATTGTGAATTTAAGCGTGGGCGTGCTTTCGAAAATAAGGAGGCCACTCGAACGAAGAACTTTGTACCTTTAACCGTGAGCAGATAGCATCTGCCGATGAATAATTCATCGTCTACTAAATTCCACGGTGAAGACGAACGGGAAAGAAACGAAGGACAAAGAATGCGTCGGTGACGTTTCTTAGATAATCGTGGTAAATTTCAACTTGTAATTAGCATCGCGTGGAGGACCGACGCGACGTCTCCGTCGTCGTCATCGTCGTCGTCGTTGACGTGGTGCCGTTATCGTGTCGGCAAGAACAATTGGACGCGTTCGAGGATCGGACAAACGTGATTGCAAAAGCTCGACAGACTCGGTTGCATAACGGAAAAATTAATATTCCCCGGGAGACGCGATCTCCTTCGACCGTGTCCGGGGTTTCTGTTCTTGCGAACAGAAACGCCGGGAATTGCAAGTGGTTTCGGTCGCGATTCCTGGATATTGTTCGCCAGGGACACCTCCCCCCTTTGAATTTACAAAACTGCATTGTTTTCGAAACTTCTGGAAATAAAAAGTTGCCGAATACCCGGGAGAATTCGAGCTCGAGAATTCTGTACACGATAGATACCCTTTATACAATTGTTTCGACAAATTTGATACGTGTATTCTATTATATGGCAGTAATCTACAGTAAATGTGCAAAACAATTCTTTTGTTCAAGTATGTACATCTACCGATATTGATGATACATATATGTATAGACTTTTTAAACAATTTTTTCCTACTGTGGATAACCTCCAAGGCTAAATAACTTTCCTGCGTACGAGATGCTTTATCTCCGTTGTTTTTCTAAGACGCGATATTTTTATTGAAAGTAAAATGCAAGTTTCGTAATATCATTCTCGAAGACACGAATGACGATTAATCGTTTTCTTGATAGATCCTAGACATTTCTATCCAAGAACGAGCGACTGTCAAGGACAAACAACTATTACGTGTGCCGAGTTCGTTATCTTCATTCTGTAATGAGAAATAGTATTTTCGTTGGAGTCAAAACAATCCCTCAATGTCATTCTTTGGAGACACAAAGAGCGATAAATAATTTTATTGATATAGCTCGAGCATTTCAAGTTTAGAATGACCAATTATCAAGGCCAAACTACTTTGCTGCGCAGATCGTTATCTTGATTTTTTAAAATGAAAGACGAGATATATTTGCTTCGGTAAAAATAATTCTCGAATATCGTTCTTGGAGACACGAATGACGATAAATAATGTCGATGTATTCTAAGCATTTCAATGCAAGGACAAACAACTCCGCCGTACACAAAGTTGTTTGTCCACGATATTTTTAAAAGAAACAATGTTATCGTTGGAATGTAAATAATCGAGAAATAAATGTTTAATATTCCCACGACAGGGTGATGCGAGAGCTGCCCCTGGAGCTTTCGGGGTGTACGCAGCCGAGAATTTCCGCGGACAGGCCGCGGATTGCGAAACGCAGAAGCGAAGATGTTCATAGGACTTCTTGGCAGCCGAAACGAGGAGGAAAATGAGTGATATGCTAATTTTCCAGTAGCCGCATCTGGACTGGCACAATCACGGCGCCCCCGCCCCGCTCTCCTGACAAATACCAGTGGCGTAACGCCTCCAGCTCGTGTCCTCGAAAACTGAAATAGTTATGACCTGACGTCGCGATAAAGGAAAGAAAGAAAAAAATATGGAAAAAACGAAGCTCCCAGGTAAGTCGCTCGATCAGGGGGTTATGTAATTCTGACAGAAACGGCCGCGCGGTTGGACGGTTCGCCTATGCTTCTTGGTAAGTTGGTAGCAGCTTGTTGCTCCACTTCGCGTTTTGGCAGCTAGTCCGCGGCCGTTTAACCTTGCTTATCGGCGATCAAGTTCGACCAGACGCTCTCCACCTCCTCAATGGATCTTCGATAATATCTGTCCACCGTCGAGGACACGCACCATGATGCAACAATTCCGTATTCGTGGTAAACACGATGCACGCGGGCTCGTGGACAGCTGTTGGATCTTATCGTCTTCGTACTGGAGACTTCAAGATTATTCAAAGAGACTATAGGAGCCTACGATCGACGGGCGCTTAAAGAATTTAGATTCCCTGAATACTGGAGCAGCAGAGTTTATCCGGACTAGGTCTCTGCGCGACTTTGCGACTATAGACACCTACTTCGATCATGTTTTGTCGAAGGCGATCGACGGTGGACTGTGTTTTTCACTGGAACTCGAACGAGTCCATCCGAAATTCCTCATAACTCCTTTCGAATCCATTATTTAATCAAAACAAGACGTAGTCAAAGAGACTGTAAAACTTCAACAATGTTTTAAAGAATTTAAGTTACCCGGAGGCTATCTGGACTAGGTTCGCGAGACTTCGCGACTATAGGAGCCTATTTCGATCATGTCTTGCCGAAGAGAATCGACAGTGGCTTGTATTTTTCACTGGAACGTGAACGAGTGTATCTCAAACACTGTTTAACTTGCTTCAAATCCGTAATCGAACGGAAACAGGGTCGCGGAGCCGTTTTATAGCGTTCGTCGCGGTTCTTCGAGGAATGTGCTAGTCTAAGGAAACGAGTCGAACATTTCCCGCGCAAATTGTTTCCGGCTCAGCCGGCTAAACGATAATTCGACGATGTATAATTTCGTTTGATACGTCTCGGCGCGGAAGAAACGCGTTTTCGAGCGCGTATTTAGCAGATACAGAACGGGGACCAGTACGCCTCGATGCGTGGAACGCGGCGTAACATTTTTTCGGCGAGTAATAGATAGTTCGTCAACGTGTTTGTCTCTTTCGAAATTCCCGTAGTCGTAAAGTTTCTCAGTTATAATCTCCCTCGCTCAGGTGTATCGTAACCTTCGTCCCTGAATGATTTTTCGACGATCACGAAATTCCACGGTTCGTCTCTCAGTTCCTCGCGAAAGAAGAAGTCGAAGACACGCAGCGCGCGCATGGAAACGATTAGCCATGAAATTTCACCGGAAATTTGAATAACAAATGGCACGTCACTGCGTGAGCGAGTATTAATATTAATACCAGCGGAGACGGTCCTCTGCGCAACGAAGGTAAACATACATTCAGAACGAACGCGAGCATACGCGAAAATACGCGATGTTTATGCAACCATGCTTTCTGTTTCGAAGTCCCGGCACGACGAGCCCAGGGCGACCTTTTGGAAACAGCGCGAGAGATGAACAACCCCCATTCCCGGTTGCGTAAAGATAATATTCATTCTCGAACAAACATGTCGAGTCTAAGCTCGTACGAGAGAACAAATTAACCCTTGCAGCTGAGTTATCTACAACTGTGCTGTAATACGACGCATATGATTGACATATGAGAATGTAAGTCGGACGCAAATGGTAGAATCGAAGTGCGACATGTTTCTAGGAAGCGTAGAGGGTTATCAGGTCTATTTTTGTCTCGAAACAATTGAAGTATTGAGGTAGGCTCCAGCTGACCATGGAACCTGACCACGTCCAACGTAGTCTACGCAAGATGCGTAGACGAATATTGGAAAGGTCGGTCGGTAATGTAAACAGAAACGGCGTGTGTCGCGCGCGATGCCAGATAGACAGCATGCATCGAAACGGGATCTGCTCTACTGTTCCGTGTATAGTAGTTTGAAAGGTGTTGTGCGGAAGACGCGCTTCGCCCGCAACGGAGAAACGGGCAACCTAATTAAATAATGAAACGGCAACACCTACCTGCAGATCATGACAGCCGTTATCCCTGTGACTGGCAGCACGAATCACCCCTGCACGCCACCCCCACTCACTGATCTTATTCACCTTTAGCTTGGTGAAACCACTCACCGAGAGAAACCTCTTTCCCACGATCTCTTCGCGAAACTTGTACGCCATATTATGGATCGGCAACCGCGGCGTGTCGAATCCGCGAATTCGGATCGCCAGCCGGGTCTTCCAATCACCCTTTCTCCGCCTCTATCTATCTATCTGCTTCTCGTTCCCTCTCCGGTTCCCCGCACGCTCTCTCTCTCTCTCTCTCTTTTTCTCCCTCTCTCTCCACCCTTCTATCTCTGTCGTTCTCTTTTCCTCT
Organism: Lasioglossum malachurum; assembly: GCA_028455605.1. Taxonomy (NCBI): domain Eukaryota; kingdom Metazoa; phylum Arthropoda; class Insecta; order Hymenoptera; family Halictidae; genus Lasioglossum; species Lasioglossum malachurum. Next base: position 18,594,751 of record CM052317.1, on the reverse strand, counting down.
ATTCCGATCCTCCGGCGAGCGTGCCTCTCCCCCAAAAAAGAAAACCCCACGTAGCACAGAACCGCGGTGAAGAACAACCGAGAGCACCGATCACCACTTCGTTATTTTTTCCACCAAGAACACCAGAAACAACACGGTTGCACTCGGAGAACTCTTCTCCTCGTGATCACGACGGACCAACAAACAACAGGGCCATGAGGCGCGCACGATTCCCCTTTCTATCTCTTTCTCTCTCTCTCTCTCCTCCCTCTTCCTCCTTTCTTCTTTCGACAGTCGGCCAAGCACCAACACCAGCGGGGCACAGCCACTCCTTGCTCCTACATGCACGTCTGGACAAGACGGCCGAAAACTCTCCGGCCGTTTCGGACGATGCGCTACGTTTCTTGCCGGGCGAGCGATGTATCGTCGTTTCCTTCCTTCTTTTCTTCCGTTTCCTCGGTCGCGCTCCTTTTACAGTCCGTTCCACCTGCGCGGCCCCCGTCTCCCCGTTGTCGACGGCGACGACGACGACGAGGACGACGAAGACGACGACGACAGAGGTGTCGATGCCGATGACAATGACGATGATGATCCCCGGAACGACACAGAATTCTACTCGGTCCCTCACCACGTCCAGGACCGAACCGACCGCCGGGGGGACACTTTTCAAACTTCCGGCCGCACACCGTGGTATTACTTGGCCGCACACTATTCGGTTGACGGTGACGGCGGCAGCGCGGTAACCAAGCACTCCGAACGGTACCAGTGTGAACGTGAGAGTGACGCACACATGACCGGCCAGTGATATCGCGTAGCGCGCACTGCGGGCGGACGGCAGGGAGGCACGGCTCCTTCCCGCGGCTCGTGCCCCCTCCCCCGCCTTCTAGTCCATCGTCCCTCCCCCCTCCCACGGCACCTCGCCGCCTTCTTCGCCGCCCCCTCGGCCCCTCGCCCCGCCTCACCCTCGAGGCTAGCCGTACCGCTCCACGCCGCACCGCGCCGCCACCGATACTCCCCCCTACCCGCTACTCCTCTCCCTTCTAGCCGCACATCTCACCACCGACACCCTCCCTCTCCCGACCCTCTCGCTCTCCTCCACCCCCCCCGCCCCCCCCCCCTTCCTCCCCGCACCCCTCCGCCCCCCCCCCCCCCCCCCCCGCCCCCCCCCCCTACCCGCTACTCCTCTCCCTTCTAGCCGCACATCTCACCACCGACACCCTCCCTCTCCCGACCCTCTCGCTCTCCTCCACCCCCTGCGCACCGCCCCTCGTCCTCCCTGCACCCTACGGCCCCGCACCCCACCCCTCTCTGCATCTTTCTTCTCTCATCTGTTCTCTTTTCTTCGTTTCTCTCTTCTCTTCTCTCTACCATCGTGCTCTCCCTTCGGTTCTCTTCACTATTCCTTCTCCTTCTCCTTCTCCTTTTCCTCCACTACTTCTTCTCCTTCTTCTTCTTCTTCTTCTTCCTCTTTCTTCCTCCTCGTCTTCTCGTTTCTCTGTTTCTCGCAATGACGGCATGGCATCCCGACCGCCGACGTTCTCTCTCACGTTGCTGCCACCCATCGCCACACGCCGACCGTGTGGGGTGAGACAGTCTAGGGCCGTAGCACCGACCGACCGCGAACGAGGCGCACAGGGCCGCAATTCCGCGAGAAACGGAGGGGGGTGAAGTGTCGACTCGAGGGTCGCATTACGAGGGCGGACTCGGGGGGATCCGGCGCCTACGCTGTCGCCGCTAGCCATGACTACTCGGCCTCTCCACGGCGCCAGGCCCCGCGATTCTCGCGCCTATGGATTCGAACACGACGCGTTCCTCCCTTATCTGCCGCTGTGTTTCCTTCGTTCCATAATCTTTGCTCCACAAATGTTTTTTTGTACGAGTACAATGAACTTAATCTATACCTGATCCGGGAAGCTCAAAGGGTATCAGAGTATCTCCAAGGCAAGAAATGTTGCCGGTCAGTTCAGTGACCTTAAAACTTCTCCAGATCCAGAGAACTAGATGTTTTGCAATTGCCCTAATCTAATTACATTTCAGCATTGTTTTCTCGTTTTAACCCGTTGCCGTAACATTTTCTTCGCGGTTACAATGATTACAACGTCTTCATCCCCGAAAGTGTCGTCGAAGAGAAAAGAAAATTTATATTTTTTGTATGGCTATATTTATTTGAATGCTTAAATATAGATCACAAACGAATCAAATTTTATTTCATCTAAGAAGAAAGGCGTAACATTCATACTTGTTGGACTTCGTTAAAATCTTCGTCACGAGTCTGACTCGTTAAAATACGGCAAGGGGTTAAGAAGAGAGGGTGTCGTAGCCATTGCTGGCAAAACACATCACGCATGAAGAAATTCTTCTCAGCTTCCGCCGCTCAATTTATTTGTTTGCGCGGGGGTAGTGGCCTGGAAGAGGATTCATCGGACTTATCCACCCCCGGCGTGTCTTCGCGTTAAGTGTACAAACATTGTTTATCCGCTCCTTTATCAGTCACCAGGTACGTGTAAACATACCGTGTGATGCATGTTATTTTTGTATTTTACTAGAGCGGACTACCGTTATGCTTCAGTCAACTTCAAACCATCTGTATTACAATGAATAGACTGCAAAATTGAGTAGATGAAATTCTCAAAATTGTTGAGATATTAAAAAAAAATTGAAGATATCAATGTATGATTTCTCCTCTATTAAAATCATTAAGGGAAGAAATAATTTGCAATAAGAAATAATGATGCAGACAATTTTTATTTTGCATAAAGCTTCGCAGTCTAACAATGAATATTCCACCTTAACGGTCACGATAAATCGTACGCAATAATAATTGCATGCAATTGTATCGCCCGAATATCTATGGTTGTCAGCGAAAACGCCGCATGTCACAATTTCAAAAATTTGTAAATACCGTATTTACCAGGAAAACAGTCATGAAAATAAATTCCCAAGGCTCAAAGGAATAATGCAATTTGTAATAATGCATTCGTGATCAAAACTTTAAACAGCAATACATCTTGAAAATATTTTCAGTGGTGAACTCGTACCGGCAGGCACTGAGTGCCCCCAGTGCGCGGCGCCCGCCGTTCCTACGTCCCTGCGGTCACGTGACGAAAACACGACGTGACGTCACACGCGCAGCAGCAGCCAGCTGCCAGTCCAACATGGTTGACCTGTGAGCAGCGGTGCTACGAACGGCTGTCCGCATTAATCGCTAGTTTCTTCCGATCGCGCGCGCCCCGTTAACCATTGTGAACCGTTAATATGATATCCTCGATCGTCTCGCGTCTCGTCATGTGAGTATTCAAGTTCAATCGGACCGAGGGCCGGTGGAAATACAGTGCGGGGAGAAGTACATAGTCAGCTGCGCCTGGATTCTCGCCATCGTTGACCCAGGGTTGTTCGACACTCTATTTTGTCGGTTTACGGTCAGTTCACCTAAAAACTTCTCTCTCTCTCTCGCGACCAATATTGTCTGCGCACGTTTTCCGCTCGCTCTAACTCGCGAAAAAGATAGGATTTGTGTGGCCACCGAGTATCCTATCCGCGGCCGTTGTCCATTTTCGCATTCACCCCTCTGGCGACATAGGGGGTGAACAAAGATGACGCTGTCGTACGATACGCGAATCGGGGTGCAGTGTTTTTTCCCAGTGATCTGTTGAAAAAAAGCGATCGTCCCCATCCGAGGGGGAGCCGATGCTTCGTTGTCTACGGAATTATGTCATCGCGTCGCCGCACCGCGTCCAATCCTGCTGGAAAGATTTCCATGTTTGGTTACAAGCTTCACGACGAGCTCTAGCCGTTGCACTGCGGTTACATTTGAAAATAGTAACGGTCGAACGGTTATCGATTCGAGGGCTCTTCGGGTACGTTCACAGTTCTGTCTCACAGGGGTCGTGTGTTCGCGTAGCCGAGGTTAACGAAGGTAAGCGGAACATCTTTCGTATACATATCCTTATTAGGAGAACGGCCGGTAAACAAGCAAGGTCCGGCGCCTTTAACGAGGCCGCGCGAAATTGTAACCGTGAAACGGATTTTTTTCCGCCTATAGAAAACCGACGCTGTGTACGTTCGATCGAACGAAGTTGTAGATAGGCAGCTATGAAATTCTGTGACGTTGGTGAAAGTGCATGATCATCGCCTCGATATCGGCTTCGCTTAGACTTGGAGGCTCGTACGTTGCGAACCTAACCTAACCACCGAGTTTCGGGTCCCAACACCAGGCGCCTACCCCACCATTGCGGACATAACCTCGGGTTGCAACACCTTGCGCATAATCCGCGACTCTCGCTAGTCCTTGCACAAACGTGACAACCCTAAACAAAATTTCTTATTTTTATTTCCTATTTTCCATAATATCTCGAAACCTTGATCTACCGAGTTCCAAAAATAGTGATGCTTCGAGATTGAGACGTTAGGGGTAGTAAATTTGGGACTTCGGACCCACCATGTTCTTCTATCGCCGCTTTGTCAGAATATCTTTTTAGTCTAACTGATATATGAATGTTGTTCTGCCCTTTACGAGCACTCTCTCCACGACGACTCGCTTCGCTCCTCTCGTATCCGGCCGAGCACGTCGGGTGCCCGCTAGTCGATACCATAATAGAACTAGTTCGGGCGCATTTGGACATGTTCCATGCTCTGGATTGATATAGGCATGTGCTCTCGCTCTTTATTCCTCGTACCCATTTTCCACGCGGCGTGCCGAGTGCGTTTAAAAATAGCCGGACGCGCTCGAAGGAGGACAAAACGCGGCGGCCGAGGGGGTAGGGCTCTTTTGTGATCCTCTTGAGGCTCCTTTGTGGCCTCGGCGTCAGCTGATCGAGTCCCGTTGCCTCTCACAAAGCGATACAGTCTATCGACGCAGTTATCTTATCAGTCCGAAGATTTACGAGCCGCTAAGTGGTTCCCGGTCGCTTCGGAGGGGGGCGTGGCTACAATTTTTACGCTCGACGACACAAGAACAGTGGATCGGTTGTCGAGATACCGTCGAGATCCCCTGCGTCGACAATTTTTATCAGGGCCCTACGGTGCGCGTATATGGTAACGAGGCATCGACGCGTAACAGATACATACGCGCTCTCGGCTGGGGACAAACGTCTCGGACGTCAGCTGATTCGGTCGACGTCACCACGACGGGGACACGTTCCTCCCTGGCGTCGCGCGGACTCGAGGGAGCACGTTTTGTTGACGGCGTTCCTTGACACGCTGGCAACCTCGCGCCGCCGCCAGTCGTATCTACACGTGTGCATATTAGCGATCTCGCGGAGCCGTGACTCATGCACGCTGCACTTGACAATAAACTGGAACGAGGCGATGACACGTTGATCTTGGTCCGAGCGGTGGTCCGACGATTCTTCTTCGTGAAACTTGTTTGAGCGATGATTACATTGCCTTGGGTCAATTTCCAAATACTAAAGTCCGTCTGCTCGTTGCTGCGACACAAATAAAACGCGTGGGAAGTTATCTAGCAGTCCAGAGGACATTGCCGGTGCTTGCGCCACCGTACGATATCCCAGTACGTATCTGTTCTTGTTTTAGTCCCGCTGCACGGGACATGCACAATTTGCTTACAAGCTACAGTTTTTCAGCGGAACGATCTATCGTCGTCGATTTCGCGCCGTAATTACCCGAACCACGTTGCAGAGGGAAAGGCTGGCTCGGTTAAACTGCGGGATAGATTCGGTAAAAAGCCTGCTGACACCGAGTGATTGCGAAATACGACCTTGTTGCACCGCGAGCGATCGCACGCTTACTTCTCGGACACTCTTCCTTTCGTTTCCTGTACACTTGTACGGGGTCCGGGATAAAATCGCGGTACAAGCAACCGAGAACCTTCCGCTCCGAATTTTTCTTCCTTACGGTACACGGGTGACTCGGTGGTGCGACTTCTGAGGTACGGAGGCGGTTCCATAACGAACCGGAAGGGAAAGGCAGGTTGCTGGTGTCGCGGTGCGCTTCATGGCGGTGGTTGATTCATTAGGGCATCGCGGCGTCATTCTTTGACGGGTGTTTTGCTTCTCAATAATATCACGCAGAACTGTTATCTCTCCTCGCGACTCATTGTGTGATTCACGTTTGCTCGGCCGCCTTTGTACGCCGGGGACACATTGTCTCGATCAAGAAACACACGCGAGACCGTTTTCCTTTCACTTGGACGGAACGCGCCGTGTCCTGTGCACGTGTGTGCGCCTTTCAAAATCTGTAGGCGCTCTCTCAACCTCGACGGACGAGTACACGGCGAAGTATATCGACTGCAATCAAATCGTCGATTAATTTCCTTCCCTCGGCTTCTGTCCAGTATCGACAAAATCGCGATGGATCCAGCGAGAAAATCTACCGGCGGAAGGAAATAGGCAGCTCGGGGGATGCTTTCTTCATAGACCAGAGGAGAACGTGGTTGGCCGTTGGATCGATGCCCGGTTGGCAACAGGAGGGTGGTTCTGCTGGTGTACACGAGGCAGGATGGCCGTGCAGCACCCCTCGCGCTCTCTTTCGCCGCCCTCTCTCTCTCTCTCTCTCTCTCTCTCTCTCTCTCTCTCTCTCTCTCTCTTTCTTCTCTCTTCTCTTCTCTTCTTGTATTCCCGTTACAGCTGTAAGGGTGGCACGATTCTCCGACGGCCTGCCGGGAATCGATATTTCGTTTCAGAAGAGATCCCGCGTTAACCTTTCGCGTGTCCACGCCACAGGCATCTCTGAACCTCTCCTAGGCAGCTAGTTTCACAGCGATGGCTGTTGCTTGATGCTAGAGACGCTAGGACGATGCTAGAGAAAAATCAGTTCAGAATTTCTTGAAAGTTTTTCCGGGTTTTACAGCCGTTGGAACTATCTATAATCTAGCGAAAGGCTAGCCAATTATGGAGGATGATTGTTGATTCTATATTTTCTCGTTGGCACCGGTAACAACCGAGCACAAAATCCGCAGTCTGGTCGATACCCATAATCATCGATTCACAGTTCCAGCAGCACATTTTTATACCTCAAATGTAAATCGAGTAATTACTCAAGAGAGCAGGCATCGGGTTATTGATGCAAAGGGTCTGCCCAGCTTTCTAGGCCAGTTTCATCATAGATGATCCGGCTGAAGTTTTAATTACTAGGCCCGGCATCCATTGAAAGTTTCGGCGCGAGGTTTTTGAAAATACCGAGGTGGGTGTTTTCCCCCAGCAACCGGCTGCAGCGGCGCACGACGGGCTGAATGACGCGGGGCGATGATTAATTTTACAAATGCCATGCCAACCGGGTCGAGATAAAACCTATCGACTCTGTTCCCGCTGTCTCTTCCACACCTCGATGCCGCGCAAGCACACACGCTCAATCTATTTACCTAGCCACTGTGTTTCATTCCGTGACCCATATCCCCGATGCTGCTGAAAGGTATCTCATTTTCTATGGATGCAGCGGTTTCTTTCCTTGTTGCGGCCGCTGCAAACCGGATTTTCAATTGAACACTCGTGTCAGTTTCGTTCAGCGATTGTGCGCGGTTACAGCGGCTCATTGGAATACAATCCTCCGCACTTGTACAACATTTATTTTTGCACCGTGGACGTGCGTCTAACATTGTCCCTGTTGACACGTTTATCACCGTCACTGTCGCACACTTCCTGTGACGATCCGATCGCATAACTTGGCGACGCCGTTCTTGGAAATTGAAAGCGCGATCATCAGCAATAATCATCTGAAGCTCCTAATCCTACCGAGCATCTACTTTCCCTGCGATGAACGAGATTGCAACCAGAGCTGCAAGGAAAAGTCTTTGCGCTTCCCTCCAGCGACTCTCTGGGAATATGCGACAGCGATTGCCTGGCGGGTGTTAACAGCGTTAACGTAGTGGGGGGAAGCATTTAACGGGGAATACACATGGTAACCCTAGGTTCTAACTAGCGAGGTTCTACTGTATTTGCCACGGTTCGACGCGATCGCAGCTCCAGCCAGCCGACGTGTTATTACGTCGCGTTCGACCGAGCGTACGACACGCGGGTTCTCTCATTGTGGAGAAATCCGCGGTAAAGAGGCCTCGAGGATTTCAAAAGGCTGCCAGCGACTGGAAGGAAAAAAGAGGAAAGTCGACGTTCGCGCGCGTGTCGCCCCAGCCAAGGCGAGCAACCGAGAGAGAGAGAGAGGAAAAGAGAAAGAGAGAGAGAGAGAGGTCGCGTCTGTGTTACGGTAATATGCCTGAGTACTTAAGATCCTCGACCTCGTGACGTCATTGCCCTCATTAGAATAATTAAGAATGCCGCTCGCTAATTACGATGCGGTTGGCTCGCGCGGTACTTTTTCATACGGCTGCTCGCGCGTGCCGTCGTTGGCCCGACATGTTCCCGAATTGACCGAAGGGAAAAGACGAATATCGTCCGACCATAGTCGTCGACGGGCTCGCCTAAGCTCCCGCTCGGATTGGTCTGTTTTCACCGGTGGGACAGGCTTGTTAGTCGCGTGAGCTTGTTCCCAGGCCGGGCGCCATTATCCCCGACGGCTAAAGAATTGTTCTCTGGTAAAATAATTACTGAACCCAAAAGGAGGATGCCTCGCGACCAATTGTCAAGGTATTACTCGCATAATAGGGGATCTTTTGTTCTTCCGCGGAGAAGAACGGAAGAACCGAGAAAACCGGGTCACCGGCGACTTCCATCTTCTTCCGTCGCGTCGACGACTGAAAATAGATTCTGAAACCGAGGCGAAAGTCGTCGATAAAAATTGCTCGGCACGATTTCCGTTACTCGCGGAGGCTCGATTCGCCGAGGCGATATCGCTGAAGCGAGAGGCGCAGCGCAACCAGCCGAGCTCCCCGAGGAATCGAAGGCGGTATCGGGGCCTAGAGTTCGCAGATAACAAGTTCGTGTTCCTCTCGCACTCGGGTCTCCGGCTCCCCGAGCTGCCGAGGCGCAGAACCAAGGCACAGAACCGAGCACCGCACCGTTTTGATTTACACCCTCCTTTTTCCCGCCCTCGTATATAATTACGCCATTTTCTCGCAGGCCAGCCCATATTTCTTCGTCCCTGGAGACGCGCCAGGGAGCAAAAGTGCACGTCACGAGGGTGTGGTAAAGAGCACCTCGCTCGTAGACCGAGGAGGGTGGCGCGGCGAGAACCCAAGAGCATCGTGGGGTACGCCAGGGTGATGACCCTTTGGGAGTACCCTGAGACCTTACGCTCCTGGTATCGTTGCGATATGTATATTTCTCTTTCATTCTCCCTCTACCTCCATCTCTCTTTCTCGTTCTCCACAATCCTCTTTATCTTACCTCACCTTCGCTCTCCCCGGATCATTGTGTTCCTCTTTTTCGGTCGACACTCCTCCGCCACGGTTTTTTTACCCGTTTTGCGGGTGGGTGGTGGCGGAGGATCGACGCGGCTAGATCACCGAAGGGAAAGAGGATTCGAACGACGCGTCGGAATGCGGTGCCGAACTCCGAAACGCTTTTTCGCGTTGCTCTGTTTTCGGCGCTGACGGCCGAGGGACACGCGAGAGAATTAGCAAGCTGGGCTCGTTGCTCCTTTTCCAGGAGACTTTTTTTCCTGCGGTCTGGCTACCGTGGCGAGGGGCCCGAGTTTCAGTCCTCCGGGATCCCTGAACCTGGATCTGCCGCTGGGAAAGACACTTTCAATGCCGTTCTATGTATACCGTCTACACCACTTTGTAAATCGATTCTTTGTCTTTACTGTCGTTCTCGATGTAGTCGATTTTGTTCGGTGCTGAGTTAGTTCGAGCATTACACTGAGGTTCCCCAAATTTTCAGAACCTGGAAATACACTAGGAGAGGACACTTTAAACATGAGCCAGTGCCAGCAGTAGACAAGACTGCGTTCCTCTTGAATATGAATATTAGACTGCAGATCTTTATGCATTTATAAAGAAATTGGTTCAGTGAAATATAAAACAGCACACAAGATTAGAAAAATTTGAGAATTCCGTAATGTTGTTTTTAATGTAACGAAGTCATTAAGGGGTGAAATCCGCAGTCTAATAAGTATATTTACTTGCATTGATACTATTCATTGAGGTTGTGCCAATCTAGTTTGGGCACAATACTGAGACTCTCCAGAAACCAGAAATACACTCCAATTTGTTCCATTATGGGCAAGAGGTGTGGTTTATGGCCACTTTCGCTCTCGCGACGGTCCCGTAGACTTTTCCAACAGGTTACCGATTCTCTTTTTCAGCGGGACCCACTGTAATTAATTTCGAACACGTGTCGTGACCAATGGCTCGTGCACCGGTCTATCTCGATCCCGCAGAAACGCGGGTCGCGTGTTCGATACCGAAGCTGGTCGCGTCCCGAATAAATCTCGGGACCGCGAGGCCGCATTAATTTCAGCCCGTTCTTAAATCTCTCCACGCGATGCACATTCGTAAACGAGCGTGCCCGCGTGCGACTCCGCGGCTTGGCTCGTGTTTGAGAAAGTTCAGACGCAGACGTCTACGTGGGAGGTCCGCGATTCACCGTGTTGGCGTTCCCGGATCTTTTATAGCGCGGTTTTCCCGGCATTCCTCATCAGGGAACAGGACGCGCGTGTTCTGCACGCGTGCACATGATGCGTTCTAGGATCATTGACTCGTCTTGGCCACAAAAGCTCGACTCTTAGAGCTATTCTGAGCTTACCAAATTGAAGACCCTTGGACAATGGGGTGCTCTAGAGTGTCAAAGATCCTTCGCAGGTCCCAAGAATTCTTCACGAGAGTCCTAAGCCCATCAACTTAGTCTAGTATATCTAATGAGACTTGAATATTTCGAAGGTCCTAAGAATTTCACCTTTCATTGACTCCAAGGCCCACGTGCTAAAGAAGTCACACCAAGTCGCAACGGTCCAGATTCTCGAATGCCCATTCATTACCGTCATTGTTCCCTCATCTTGCGCGATTCGGGATTGGGCACAAGGTTCGCAAGGTATATATATTCCCCTGAAATGACAGAAATAAATCAGCCACACGGACCCATATTTCTCGGTCGGTTGTTTTCGCTTGATACGCCTCGAAATCTTTCTTTTCTTCGGTATTTTTCATCCGCCTCCGCCCTTCGTCGTCCTCCTCTACACCGCGTGCCTCTTGTTTCTACACTCCCTCCCTCTTCTATCCCCGAAGAAAGACGCGTCGACGTAGCGGTCGTAGACGTCGACCACTCTGTTTAAATATAAACCCAGGCGCAGAAGTGGCCAGCTTCCAGTTCGGGCGTCGCGACGCTTGTGGAACATACAGTCGTCGGCCGAAAGCTCGGTTGCACGATCCCCTTGCGATCATTGTGCCCACCTCGGTCGAAGAATCTCGTGGATCTCCCTGAAACTGCAGCCTTCGATCTTCTTTGATCATTCTCGGACTGTCAACCACGTGGACGAGATAGCGGATCGATCGGATGTGCGGGATCATCGGCAGGCGCCTAAACGCACGCCAAGAAGTTCGTCGACCAAGCCGCTGAGAACGATGAATAACGTTTATTAATAAAAATCCCCTGTGCACGACGAGCTGGGGTCTCGGGAGTGTTAGTCGATCCTCGATTAGGTTCGTTTCGGTTCATCTTCGCGTTGCTATTTGCTGCTTCTGCGAAAGGAATATCCGCGGCACGGCAATGGAACAGCCCCGGGTGAAACAATCGATGCGAGATCTCCGAGTGGAGAGAGTTTAATTGGCAGCTCGGAGTTCCCGGCGTTCGGAAACGGACTATCAAGGGAGCGTGCGGACCGTTCAACGAAATTTTCAATCGGCTTCCACCTCGCTCCCCGAGCAGGTCGAACTTTTTGAAAAGTTTTCCAACTTCCAACGAACGCGCGGCACTGTGAGCCAGCTGGAGTGAGAGGGAGCAGGAAACTCTCCGACTGAAATCGCTCGGCGGATTTTCGCGATTGCCGCGTCACGGGAAAGGGAAGTCGGGGCCGATTGTCGTCGGTGGCCTAAGTGCCGCGTCTAAAAGGGACTGTGCGCGCGAGACAATCGAGCCAGCCCGATGAAAGGGCTGCATTCAACGGCGCCGGCTCCTTCGCTAATGTTTCGAGAGGACTGGTCCGGAGAATGTCTTCGAATGTGAAGCAACGGTATCGCATAACGATCTTCTTCCACGACGGGGTCGTGGTGATCTACATCTGAGGAGAGTCCCCTATCCGAGGACACGAACAACAATCCAGGGAGAGTTGCTCGTCACCGAGGAGTATTATCGCTGTTCGGACCGGTGGCAGTTCGGCTGTGACATTCCCGAAATTCGTCGGCGCGGTCTGATTAATTCGTTCGCGGGCCGAGTCCCCCCGGCTGCCATTTGTCTTTGTCAGGGACAAGGTCCCGGAGGATCGGCAGGGCCGGAGAAAAATAGCCGGCCAGGGAAAAGGACCGGAGGGAAAGGGGCGCGGCTCTCGGCAAGAAAGGAACCGCTCCTTCGACTCGCCACTTAGAAAACGTTAGTTGAATCACTTAGCCGGTCGTTGCACCGGAACGACGCGGTCGGCGTGACAATAAAGAGAGGCCGGGCCCAGTCGAACGTGCACAATCCGACGGAACAACGCGGGCCTAGGATGAAAAAAAGCCCGCGACCCGGTCGGGAGAAAGCGAAACCTGTCCTTAAGCGGTCTTGATTCTGGTTCTCGAGGGAATTCGGGGGCTGGAAAGCTTCGCGCGCTTGTTCAAGTACCGGAATCGAAAACCTGGGGGTCTGAGGATTAAAGCCCCGGGTCCCCGCGTAGGAGGAAGCCGAAAAACGACTCCAAAGTGATCTCGAGCGAGGACCTCTACGTTTCGTGGGAGATCTCGTTGCGCAACTCGCGCGGGAACATGGCTGCAAGCTGCTGAACCAGACTCCATCAATTCTATCGAAGGATTCCCGCCGAGAGATCCTTCGCGAGACCATTTACAGGGAACATCCTGCGCGCACTTTCTAATCGGCCGTAGTTACCGAGTGATTACCGATCAGCTGGTGAACGGTCCGAGCGATTCAGGCCAATGTTGCAGTCGTTAGACTGCCCCAACCTACCGGCCGACAGGCTTGCTTCACGGACGCTGCGTCTCCGTCATTTTCTCGGGTCTGACATGCTTTGCATCTAGCCGCGGAGGCGTATTGAGCGTCTGTTTGGGGCCTAACTTCTTTAGGATCTAATTTGGTTGGGTGTAATTTCTTGGGGCTCTACCCTCTTACCGTCTGCTCGCCAAGGCTTTAGATCCTTCGGGTCCAACTCCGCAGCGTCCAACCCTATTACATTTACCTGTTTAGTGTCCAGCTTCTGAGATTCCAACTCCAATTGCCCCAAACTTCAATTCAAAGCGGTTCGCGGTGTGGCTAATCGGATTTCGCATAGTTTCTCAGCAGACTTGTATAAACCATGACCTGCCCCCTGCCTCCAAAGTCCAGCCCGCCGGCGCTGGTGCCCGCGGTGGCCAGCTACTACTCGCGTAACATTCACATGCCGATCTTCAAGCGAGTGACGATCGTGAACACGGTCTCGGTGGTAATCCTGCCTGCTCCGTTGAAGATATCGCATAAACCATCGGGCAATTAACTTTCTGGACCGGTCAGCGTGCGAAAATAGCGACAGAGCCGTATACGTGTCGTCGAGCAGTGTTAACGAGCACCGTTTCCGGCTCGTGAGCCTCAGACGTTATTGTTCGCGCGCGTGCGTTCGCTCCGATGAAAGCCAGAGTAGAACGCGTGTATTCGCGGCGCTCGTAATTTTAGAAAATCTCGTTGCGCAACAACCGCTAGGTCAATGTGTCAGCGTGGCAGGTGAATCGTGAATCCGCGAATCATGTTGGAAATAGCGGACCGTCCACTCTGGAGAGATTCGCGTGGAAGACCTGAAACTTTGCCGGTTGGTAAAAGTCGTTATTCCCGCAGAAATCGTCGCGTGATTTTATGTAAGCCTCTGTTTCCGAGCATTAGCATCGATCGTAAAAAATGTATCGGATTGCGCAACGACCGCAAAGCACACCGAATCCGCGTGGCATTGATCTAAAATCAGTGGACAGCATTGTATAACATTGTTCTCACTGCCAGACCGGGTCCGAGACTCCGTGTCAGCTGTTCAAAAAATGATATTGTTCTATATGTGTAGCAACAACTTGTTCCACGATCATGTTCAACCATATTTTTCTACCGAAGATTGTAAATGTCGATGAAGTCGAGCGTCGAACAATGTGGAGACGCCGGCGACAGCAATAAATCGATCGTGAGGATAAACGAAAGATCAACACTACCATTCTTGGTCTCCCCTTTCTCCTGCTGTGGATCCACGTGAGCCCGTTTCATCGACGTCGATCCCATCGCGTCGTCATTATGGATTACCCGCATGTCTCCTCGTCGCGCCCATTAATCTTCGTAATTAAGCGACTGCTTACATGCGACACGGCAATAGCTCACCGACGCGAATCGTCATCCCGAAGGTGAAAGTTATTAAATGTTTCGGATAGAGAGGGGGTGGGTAGGGGAACACGAAATTAATGAAACGCTGGGAACACGATCTCCGAACCAATCTTTTCCGAACACGGCTGTCGCGCCGAGATACCCCCGTGTCGTCGATTGTTATCTCGCGGTACACGCGCAGAATCTAATCTCGGGACACGATCGAGCATTGTCGGGAAGCCCTGTCGGTTCCCATAAGCTGTCTGATTCTACTGGCAGCCGCAGGATCGAATTCCACTTGTACACATTACAACTTCGAAAAATCCGACGAGCTTCAATGAAATCTCCGCAGAAACATTCCCGTCAGACATTTACCCTATACACATTTCGCATGAAACCGTCTACTGACAAATGAAATAAGTTATAGCCAGACTTCTGATTTTATGCATCCGTGACACGAATGAGAAAGACATTTAAAAAATGTTCAATTATTTTCAGATCCCTGAATTTATTCACACAAAAATTACTAAACCTATTAAACACATTCAGCAAGAAATTAAATATTTATTTCATACCAGCTTGTTGCAGTTAAGATTTTACGTAAAGATCCGCAGACTACTAATTGCAATAATGTGATATTGTATCTCTGACTAGCCGAAGTTTCTAAACGACGATTCTCGTAAAAACGAGCGCCAAACAGAAGCGAGCAATATGGCTAGAGTATCAAATCGTGTTTCGCTAACAGCAATGCAAATACTGCAGAATTTATCGCTCCCAGATCTTGACAGGAGCCCAAGGAACTGCACACACGTTCCAGATAGTACAAGACTTTCGAACGATAGGTGATCAACGTTAAAAATCTTTCGCTGGTCTAAGACTTCTTCGCTAAATCTGGACCTTCTCCAAAATTCGGTGTCTCATTCGACCATGGAACTTTGCGACTGCATCGGAACAGTGCGGCCGAGACGTTGCACCAGGGTCTGCCAGCTCATCGTCCTTGAAACCGATGACAAAGCCCGTTGGAAAAGCGAGAAAAAGAAACGCGGTTTCGATTCTTTGTTCCTCTTGGCCGAGAGAGCAGTGTCGAGCTTCGGGGTCGAAATTAGGATCGCGATGCAATTATCGTTATCGCTCATTTTGATCGGCTTCGTTTAGTTACAACCAGATTGTTCTTGTTGCAATGTTCCTAAAATGCAAAGTATATATATTTTTTCTAGTTTTAAGAAATCACACACATTGAGGAGGTGTCCTTACTTTTGAGGACGTTTATGTACGATGTTGATGAATTTTTTTCGAGAAAATCTACCAAACCTTTTGCATTAGGAATTTGCACACATATTTACTGGTTCAACAGTATGAGTCAACAGAGATGAGTTATATATTTCTTTTTATAAAGCGCGTTTAGAAGTTCAAAACGCGCTAGCAATCGGCAGTATCAGTTCGCCAGCACGTTGCGAGATGGATCAGGTTGATGCTCCTTGTCCCCGTCTCGAAATAACCGGGCACGCCCTCGTTACGACGATTTCGTCGGTTCCCCGCTCATTAGCGCTCGAAATGAATCGCTGCGGTCCGCCCCAGGAAAGTTAACAGTCCGCTTAATAACGACAGCGCACTCGCTCGCGGAATCGCGCGCGCAAGAGTCGGGCGATCGAGGGATTTTTCGTATCCGTCGGGCTTTTAATTAATGGCGAAGAGATAATAAAGAGGGACTCGAGGGAAACTGTGAAAGTCCGAGAAGGGCCGCGATTAAAATAGAAAACTGGGTCGACCCTGAAGCCCGACCAGGAGTCACCTCGCGGCCGAGTATCGAGCACGTGTGCCTATTGTCCGTCGCCGAAAGCTATTCTCGACGATTTTTCATTTAACTTCGCCATCCCCAACTTGCTTGGCCCGGCCAGCAATTATTCATCGAGTCATTACCGATCTGGACAGGTGAACTCTCCAGGTGAAGCTACCTCAGTGTATTTCTTGTTATTGTCCTCGTTTAGCAGAGCCGCAAGACGTAAGAAACGAATAGGAGTTTATTTCTCTCTTTGCTGATTTTATTTAGTTGTAAGAAATGTGTGGAATGCAAAAATGCATGAAATGCACAAACTAGTAATTCACTTTTTCTGATTAAGCAGCTCTTGGCTAACTCTGTGCAGAATATAATAAATTTATTTTCTCCCACCCTGTCTGGTCCACTCCGTACACTACACAAAAATTTCTCATCTTTCTTGTTCACTTCGTATTCCAAAAGAGCGCCAGACAAATATCAACAGACGTTGATCACAAAGCTAGCAAACGTGTATTCTTTTACTGCAACAAGAGAATTTCAATTACTGTTCCGAAGTTAGCGGACGAGTATTGTCAACGGGAAAATCGAAGGTCCAGGAAATTCGTGTCCCGGACAAAAAGGGCAGCGTTTACTCCCTTTTGGATTTGCGGGCCACACAATGCAGCGATGTCCGGCATCGGAACCTGTTACCGGAATACAATGGCGAAGTAAATTTTCCCGGCGACAATATAAAACAATAACTATTCTCCTCGCTTTCTCCGCAACCTCTTTCGAGTGCATTGACGACTCCTCGATTTTTCGATGTTCCTCAATCGAACGCTCGAAAATTCTTGCGTCGGAAGTCCGCTTTTCAGCGTTCAAGTTTTCCTGTTCGCGTAGATGGTTGGGTACTAAGAAAGTGCTGACTGCTAAGAAGGATTCGCGGCGGAACGTGACAGAATCCGCTCGAACGAACGACAATGATCTTGACCTCGTACGAATAAACGCGTCGCCGTCGACCGAGGCCGCCTCTCCGCGTTTCCGCGTAAGCGCGCGAGCGCGTTGGGTTACGCGGCTGCATTAATAAACATGAAAGCCGCAGACCAGGCGAACAATCGCTCGTGGATCGCGTCCGTGGCTTTGTCGTGGCGCATGTCACGCTGACACCGTTGTCGCCAACGGGAACCATAATTTTCGCTGCCGAAAATCTCGTTGGCCCTCCTCGGAAGTCCGTGTACCTTCTTGTAATTTCTCGTTGGCCTTCAACCTCTCTGAAATATTCTAGATGCATAATAATGCACTTCATACTCACGAGATTTTGTGAAGAATTCTTGTAAATTAACCCTCCATCTTATGTTTACTGACGCTATTTCTCGTGGCTCTAAACTTCTATAATTTTCTAGATGCATAATAATGCACGTCAACGAGATCGTGGAGAAAATTAAAATTTCTCGAAATTAACCTCTAGTTTATTTTCAGTGACGCCGTTTGCGTAACAGCATTTGCCGACGCTGTTTGCATTAGTGCATTTACAGGGTAGTCTGAGTTTTTCGAGTTTGCTCCTCTGGCGAAATGACATGACAGTGTCTAAATGGTAGACAATGTGTTTTCTGCATACAAAACATGCATGCATTCTCGTAGAAACAATACACAACTTGCTCACGGCCAACTGAATTATGTGTTGGATAATCGATAGATCAGTCAATTGTGTGTTAGATAATCGACGTTCCACATATGGATTCCCTGCAACACGTACGAAATATTGAAGCCACATATACATCAAGATAACTCTTCGTTTTAATCATTTTAATCAGTCTAATATAGTGTATCCATATTCAGAAATTTTTCAACTGTTATCACCAATTCATTTTCGTCAGAAAGGCATAAAATCAATCTAATTATTATAATCGTAAGAAAAGAAGAAGAAAACTTTTTGGCCAGGTCAATAGCACGGACGATCTATAATAGATATAACAATCGGAGTGAGTCAACGCAGGTCTAATATTTACAAACACAGTCCCCGGTCGTCCGAAAACTGTCGACTCGTAGCCAGTACATATTCGGCATCCCAATTGAACGGTGTCTGTCATCGCTGACAAAAGACAGTTCAAAACAGTGCAGATTTTCGGGAGGGAAACGAGTCCAACAACAAGTCCGATCCGTGGAAAATTAATAATCGTCTGATCAATGGTAATAGACTAGCAATCTACGGTAACGATAGATCCGATCGCGATCGCGATACATATCGAACGACGCCAAAAGAAACAGGATTCCTCTGGACACGTAAAAAGTCGTGACCGCGGTGCTCGTTAGCGCGCGAATAACATCCACGTTCGTCGAACAAAGGACGCCCTGTTACGCAATCCGTCACCGACATTGGTGATAATCATCGAATTACCTGCGAAGCGCAATCGACCATAGTTTCGCGCGATTCCCGCCGCGCGATCTCAGTTCGCGGGACGAGCTTCCCGCTGATTAGTCGGGTCTCCGTGGTGGAATTAAGAGGATCATAACTTTGGGACCTCCCGGTGACTTAAATAGCCTAAATTTGTTCCGTCCAGTGTGTAGTCTGAGTCTGACAATTGTCTCGTCTCGTTCTGAAGTCTGACAAAATTTCCATCGAAAGCCTTGGTGCAAGTTTGGGTGAGTCCAGATTTAGAAAACTCGTAAATTCTTACATTGAACAGTATAATTTCTCTAACAAATGGGTGTGTCCGATTTTTGCAAGGTCTCCAATTTATCCCTTCTACTAAAATCGCGATTCGAGTCGCGTAGGGAGGATCCGATCGAAGTGCGTACGAGGCTTTAGGCTGCGACCAAGCCCATCTGGTTCATCGACCAGCGTAAACGATGTTTCCAGTGCGTGGTTGCGTGTATCCCTGTGTCAGGCGGCACGGTGGCGGCTTAAGGCGCTAAAATAGAGACGGTGGACCCGTCGGTTGCAGCGTGCAGCGGTGCACGGTGCAGGCGGTACGCTGCGCATTTAGTCTTTAACTGGAGGGATCCGCGAGCGGAACGGGCCGGGTCCGCTTCGCTTCGCGTTGGTCGTCACTCGACGATCCCAGTGGCAGATCTTCTCGGCCAGATCGACAGTCTCGGGCAAGGATGTGAACACTCAAGGATGCAACAAGTGCGTCGCGACGTCCTGGAGCCAGTCCCTGAGACGCACACACACACACAGACACTCTCTTTCTTTCTGCTCGGAACTTCGAATCCGATTTGACAGACCGATAATAACTCGCGAATTGTCTCGGAGAGCAAGATGTTCCGAGCCTCGAAATGAAATGAAAGTGTTCGAGAGAGGACTCCTCGATCGTACGATCGATTAAAGATCGCTCGACGCAGTCCCCGAGGAGAGATCGATTTTAACGATTCGATTTGCCGACGATCGAAACACTCGCTCTGTAAGCCCAGCTCGATTTTACCAGTCTCGGGAACCACTTAATCGTAAACTGTCTCGCTAACACGAAATCTTCAAGGAAATACCAATTCGTAAATTTGTTTATTGGTTTCGCAAGAAAGTATATAGAAGTGCACAGTGCAGTTAAGAATTTAGATAGATTGCACATATGCGGTCGCAGGACGTTCCAAGGTCAAATAAATGGGATTTCTTTTATTATTATTATCTTTCTTTTATTCTGCCTACTCTGTCTACTTTAAATCGCACTTACTCATTTTTTATTGTAAATATATCTTGGAGTCTGAACGTCGCTCTAGCTCTTTATGTGCCCTGCGAGACTGAACGATGCGTAATCCGTCTGAAATGTTTAAAACTCCGCGTTCTCTCGTGTTAGGCGGGTTCGCTCGAGTCTTTCGTTCTCTGTTTTCTCCGTTGTTCGATCTATTCTTGATTTTTGTTGTTTGTCTCTCAAGCACGTTGCGCTTCGATGTTGCAGTTGGATGCGTCGTGTCGAACCGACGCGCGTCAGAAAGAGCAACGTTAGAGAGCGAGCGGTTGCTACCAGGCGGCCAGCGGATTAATAAGACGGAGAGAGAGAGAGAAGGGATTTTTCCTGAAATCGCGAAAAAGGAATGGAAGCCGAAGAGCTCGCACGTCCGTCGGGTGCTCTCGTGGAAGACCCGCTCGTCCGGATGCTCAGTAAAACCGCTCCCCGATTGTTCACCCAATGTTTTTTCGCTTGCGTACAGTTCTGCACGGACAAAATGCCGAAGAGAGTGTCCCTCGGTGGACTGGGAATCCTGGCCGCGCTGATGGTCTTCGTTCTACCGAGAACGATCACTTACGTTCTACTCTATCCGATTTTCAGATTAGTTTTCGGCAATCTGTACCCGGCCTACGCGTCCTACAAGGCGGTCAGAACGAAGAATGTCAAGGAATACGTGAGTATGACGCACCTGTACCTGGTGAACCTGGTTTCAGCTGTTTCTAATTAGGGGAATAACTCCTTTCTTTCAGTCTCGGTTGTAGGCTGCCGAATAGCACTTGCAATTTCCTTTCTTCTTTTAATCATTCTAGTAGGTCGAAAGTAATATATTTGGTTTTATCATAAATAGATCCGCAGTCTAGTAATTTGTCATTCCAGTCAAATTCTTGATTGTAATCAGTCTAGCTTCAGCACGTTCTCAACATGAACGAGCTCTAGCTAGCATGTCGATGTAATCTCGGCAAGACAATACTTTCAGAAAGAATGAAAATATTTTCAAAAATGTCTTGAGCAGTTCAGTCAATTTGGCGAATTCTCTCGAGTCCATCTTCGATTTTAATGAGTATAAAAATTGTTTGTATAGCATTCCACAGAAGCTTGAAGTTAAAATCAAAGTCGGACAGGTCTCGCGTCTTTCTTTCGACACTCCGCGAGTAACATTTGTGTTTCTCGCGTATCCGAGAATTCGCCGTTGCCGGGAATAGACATTGTAATTGCGGCGTCGCGCCCGTGTCTATTCACCCGTGTCCGACCGTCCTGATCTCCTTTTCGACCATGAATATGTCCTTATTGGTAGCGGTCGGTGTGCAGTCGCTATGTTAAGCCGCGCGTTCTTTCGTTTTCAGGTCAAATGGATGATGTACTGGATCGTGTTCGCGCTGTTCACGTGCGCGGAAACCTTCACCGACGTCTTCTTTAGCTTCTGGTGAGACATTTATAGTCCGCACGCTTTATTGCTCGTGTCCGAAACGAAACTGAAACGTGCCCCTTCGAATCAACGAATTATGGATCGTCAGCGGAGACGCAGTCGAGTGATTCCATTGAAAAGGAAATTACGAGCGATTTCACAGTGGAACGCGAATTGGCCGCGATTGATTTTTCGTCTTGAGTCGCGTTCACTAAAAAATTAACACGGTCACGACCGGCACTCGGTTTATATATAATAACCTTCGTAGTCACAATATTCTATTAACACTTTATCGGACGGAAGTCTGTTAACGCCTTGCACTACGTAATATCGAGTCAGACTGGTGATTCTGAACAGAGTCTAATAAATATTTTTGATTAATGAACTTTTTTCCTTTTTCGAAGAAATTATGATCAGCAAAGAAATTTTACTCACTGCGCCTGTAAAATAAATTATAGTGTAATGGGTTAACCGGCTTTGAAATGGCAGCATGTTCTTGTGAATTCCAAAAATCTGTTGAACGTTCAAAGAAATTCTTATCGCATTTGAATAATTTATTCAGACGTTCTTGCAGAGTGGGAGAGCGAAGCAGGAGGTCTGGTGGAGTCTGTGTAACAGTCTAACACGCGTGAGGTCGGTCACGGCCCCGTTTTTCGGCGGAAGCGAGGGAAATTTTCGTTTTCGAGCGAGCCTCGGGGCCAATAAACCGACGTGAACCGGCGCGCGCGCTGCTCGCCACCGGGAATTCCGAAAGTCTAATTTCGGCCGAGATGGATATTGGCTTACATGCACTTCTGAGGGCTCCACCGAGCCTATCTTGCTCGCCTTCCGTCTCTGTTTCTGCCATACCGTTCGCCTCCCCGCCGCGCTGTGCCAGATCTCTCCCTTCATACTCGGATTACAACCGAAACGCAGAGGACCCTGTGTATTTCTGGCCAGAATACCCTCTCGTTTTCCACACCCGCGCCCCGGCCCCGTCGATTTTTCCCTTCCTCGATCATCCTCCTTTTTCTCCGTTCGAAGACTCGCGGATGCGTCACGCTTGACCATCGAGTGCTCCCGAATCAGGATTCAGCAGTTCAAAATCGACAGAAGTAATTCTACAGAAATTGGTACAGAAGTTTTGATATACACAATATGATTTCCCTAATTGCTCCTTCAATGATTATAGTTCCCCTTTACTATGAAGGTAGCTTAACGAATAAGAATTCGAAGAATACAGAAGCTTGTTGCTTTTGGAACAGCTTGCCATTTCCCGAATTGTGTTCCCCAATCGTTTCCTGATGGATATATTAATAGAGCCCCGAGGTGGATGGAAGGGAGATCCAATACAGATTGCATTTTCGCTGTGTCCGATCTAGGTTCCCCTTTTACTATGAAATTAAGACTATCCTGGTGATCTGGCTGCTGAGCCCAGCCACCAAGGGCTCGAGCATCCTCTATCGCCGCTTCGTTCATCCGGCTTTGATCCGCCGCGAAGCTGAGATCGACGAGACCCTGCAGCGCGTTACGGAGCAGGGTTACAGCGCTGTCCTGAACCTGGGATCGAAGGGCGTCAACTATGCCACCACTGTGCTCATGCAGACCGCCATCAAGGTAAGTCACTCACCCAGGTCTAGAACGATTCAAACCACGCTGTAACGTTGGGGACGGTCGACTTGTGGCGACGCGACCATTTTGTAAGTAGATTCGGTGGGAACCAAACTGTTCAACTCCTTCTCAAGATTCCGGTAGATCCTCGTCTATCCAAACCTGTTGCCGAACTACAGGCCGTTCGGATAACACAGACTCAGACTCCATACAACAAAAGTTTGTGGATACACGAGGTTCTAACGCGATTCGATTCGAAAGAACCATTATACGTACGTACTTCGCTCAAGACGACCGTCGTCCATTTTACGCTCGTTCCGTCGCCCTAACCCGCTTCAGCAGCAACGCTTCGGAGAGCCTGGCGGCTAATCTTCGACGTTTTTTCTCGGTTTTATGTTTTCGTTGTCCCGCACGCCTATCCTGCACGCCGCACCGCCTCTAATCAAATACCACCATCAACGCCGATCACCGTTGTCATCATCACACAACATCGTCCAACAAAAAAAAAAAAAAAAACAAACTGACCAAAAAATCATCAACCGACCTCCCCTTAACAAAATTAAAAAAAAAAAAAACAACCAACACGTGTCGCCGCTTACGAACAAACAAACTCCGTGTCCGTTTGTGCGTTTACATAATTGTGTGCTCATGTTCCGCGCCTACTGCCCGATCTACCAAAAAACTCGTGCGCCATCAAACGAACCAAAAATCTTGTTACGACCATCCGATCAACCAACCAACCAACCACCAACAACAACATCAATATAAAAAAAAAAATACCATACCGGGTCAGCTGATCGCAAAGGCAGACCCGAGCGTGCTATATGTACTCCCTGGCAGCCAATCAGACTCGGCGATTTCTAGCTTAGCCAAGTATCCTCCAACATCGACGACGAAGACGGAAACGGACGGGACCGTCGTGACGAACTCGTCACCGGGGCGGCGTCGCCTAAGCTTTAGCAGCGAACACTTCGATTCCGCGGACGAGGCGACCAGCTTGGTCGAGAAGGCGCTGGAAAGATCTGTCAGCGAGGACGAGGACTGCTTCAAGGTGCCGGCGAAGAGGCAACGAGGACGAGGAAAGCAGTCCAGAGGAACCGCGAGAAGGCTGAGGTCCTCTAGCCGAAAGAGGGCCACTAGTTATGCGAAATACAGCGACGACGAACCCGAGTATCACGCGATCTACACGGACTAGGGCCCCTTCGAGGTCTTGCGTAGTCCTGGGACAGCTGGTCTCCTAGGGTACCTTGCGTTGGAGCTGCGGTAGAAGCTCATAGAGCTGATCTTTCTTGATTCTGTGTGTCCACAATGGAGCAGTGAAGATTGTACTTTCTTGGCGGATCTTTATACAAAATAACAATCGTCTGCATCTAACAATTCTTTACATCCCTCTAATGGCTTAAATCCGCAGTCTAGCGATTTTAATGCAGCAGCGAAGATTACCTTCATTAGAGCTGCTGGAAGCTGTCTTCCTTGGCTCTGTGCGTTCATAATGAAGAAGATTGTGCAGCTTCCCCACGTCTATCGTCGATCATCGATCAATGATAAAGGGAAATGACAGCTACGAGCAAGTAACATTTGGCTCTCGACGTTTCTATCGTTGATCTTCCAGTAAGCAGGGCTATATTCGCTGCTCCAATGTACACACCTTCGATACGATAGAATGTACTCCTACACAGCTCTGTCTTCTACACTTTTACACAACTCCAACAGAAACGTACCCTTTAACCATTCGAGTGCCACGCGCAGCAATCGAGCTTCTCCTGCTCAGGAACCTATCGAAAGCCTGACTTCAACTAGAAAGTTAAACCTTTATCCTTTCGTATTTTAAAAATTCTAGTAATATATTTGTTTAGGTCTAATCATGTTAAAGGTACTGTCCTCAGAGTCGAACTGATTTTTAAATTTCGTCTACGTGTGTCTAAACCCGAGTTTGTACCAAGCTTCAGTTTTGTGGCACTCGAATGATCGAATAAAAATCGTAACCGTTCCCCTCGGTGCTAACTCGGCCGATCCTCGTTTGAGCTTGCTTGTTAGGATCGACTTACCATTGTGTTACCATTGTATCGACATTTAAGTAGATCTATTGTCCGGCCCAGTTCGCCGGCGAGGTATCTTTCCAAAGGATTATTATGGGTATTCGTATTAGTATAGGGACAGTGGTCACTCGGCCCGTTGCGACCTGAGCCGGTGTCTCTTTTAGGCGAACGATTTTCGAACCGTGTACGCGTGTGTGTGCGTGTGTGTGTGTCTTTCAATAATGTCTGCGATATTGTGACGTGCCTTGCTGTACCGGTAGGATGTAGAGTCTCTCTCGCGACACTTAACATTTTTCTCGCGTGACTCGCCGCGAGCCGTGATAAACTCGGTGAGATTTCGGTGCCTTAGCGACCTCGGGTTGCCACGTGATTTTTTGAACCGACTCCGTTTCGATGGATACGTTATTGAGTGATAAGGGATCCCTTGCGACCATAAAGGGAATCATCCCGATTTTTCTGGGCAATCGTTTGGGCATGTTGACGGGGAGTTTAGGTCGACCCACTTGCGAGTTACCAGCAGGGCTTGGAAACGCGCACAGAGAATGTCTACGCCGAGTAGCTGTTAGGAAGATCCGAAATTTGCAACTGTTATCTGTTTTATAGACGTGATGTTTACTTTATCCGGTTTTATTAGGCCAGTGCGAAAGCTCGTGCCTAGTTCCGTAATAAAATACGAAGAATAGGACACGAACTATAGCACCGATCTAATACACTCTGTAATGATTCCATGGTGAATTTTTGTACTGGCTTGTTGTATTTACGCGCGTTTTTTTACCAAATCGTTGTCGAAGAAGAAACATTTGTATATGTCTCCCATTCAAAATGGAACGTTGAAACGAAAATAAAGCTACATATTTTTCACTCGAGCACATTTTTTACTAGATCGTTGTAGAAAGCGAAGAAACACTTGCGTCATCGATTCCGAATGGAACGTTGAAATAAATAAAGCTATGTACATACATTTTTCATGCATTCTATACCATCTATATTCAGGATTGGAAGTTAATAAATGGAAGCTTCGATATCCCGTTTTCAATTTGTATTTCATTTTGTATTGTACTCGATATGAAACGTGAAATATAAAAATCTAATACAATCAATTATACAGATATTGTCCTGCGCTTTTCGTAGATCATTTATGATGTCTTGTCTGTCAATGCAGAAAATAAATATGCGCCGATTTGATTATTGCAAATTCCGGTTCTCTGTAACACTTATTTTGACAGCGAAGTCTTTCAAGCCCTGGTTACCAAGTGATGAAGAGAATAATACGCGTTAAGTTTGTTTCTACAGATTTACGACAGTTTTGTACGAGAAACCCTGTGCAACTGTGCAGTCGCTTGAATGAGCAGACGCCTAGAATAAGACTATGTTTAATAAACTTCACCTAGCGCCAGAGTGGTTCAAGGGAGAAGAGTATAATCGAATTCGTAGCGAGAGTATAATCGAAAGTTTGTTATGCGATAGAACCGAGCGAAAGTGTGCAAGACTGTTGCGTCCGACGTTGAATCGTCCGACGATGTAAAAGTAACGCAGAACACAGAAACAACGCTCATTTTCGTTTCACTATTCCCCGCATTTTACGAACGACTCCCTCAATTTTTTTATCGATCGCGTTCTCGTTACTTGTGCACCGACGACGATCGTCGGGGAGATCTAATCGATGCGCACAATTAGAGAATAAGACTTTTTTATACCCGATCCCAAAGATTTACGCAACGATATATGGTATGTTTGATCGTTTCACTTTTTTTTCACGAATAAACGCATTCTACTGATGAAAAAAACAAACCAGACCACAACGGTTGCTACATCCTCTACACCTGGGGAGGAAAAGAGTAAACAAAAATGATTTTAATAAATGCAACGTTCCTCCTTCGTGCGATACACATGTATGTGGATAAAATAAAGAGTACCTTCGAGTAAACGGCAGGATAGTGGAGCATCGGTCACGAGAAAACGAAAGCAAATATTAACAAATGGAGTTCGGCATATGACATAATACAATTAATTCTCTCTATCTCAAGTAACATCGATTCGCAACATCGCGAAAATCGATTTTTGGTCGTTTCGTCCGACTGCGGCCCAGTCGAATATCCCGTCGAACGGGTCGGGCCAGTTGATCAACGAGAGAACCCGCTTCTTCTTCTTCTTCTTCTGTCGCTGGATCACGCGAAAGCACGCTTGCCCGTTAACCCGTGCCAGAATGCGAGAGCCAGAAAAGAAACGCATCCGGATAGAGCTCTAGGACCGACAAACCCGGCCTAGATCGATAGACAACTATACAACAACGAGACGATGGTCCTGTAGATCTCTGGTCGGCTGGCGAGATAACACAATTAACACCTCATTATTTTTTCCGGGTATTTTGGTAAGACCGTTGTATTTTTTTTTGTCGCATTCTTCTTTTTCTCTATTTTGCTCTCTTCTTTTTTTTTTTTTTTGGTACACCCTGTCTTTCGTTGCTCTCGGTCGAGATTTTTGATTTTCTTTTTATTTCTCTCTCTTTTTGCACTGACGCTTTAACAGTATTAAAAAGCAACGTGGGCGTTCTGCCGGCCTCGCTGAAACAACCGAAAAATTGGTCTTTCAGGGCGGCGGCGGACTGGTGCAGCATTTAAAGAAGAGCTACAGCCTGAGCGACCTGACCGGCGAGAAGGAAGACGAGAATAGAAACACGTCGCACTTGCACGACGAGACGGACATTGCAGGTTGCCCGACGATGCTAGACCGCTTGTTCTCGCGTGACTTTTAGATAGAGGATCATTTGCAAGATGATTTTTCGAATGCTACGATACGAGGGGAACACGCAATCTAGTCGTTACACCACTTCGTTTAACCCGTCTAGTTCGATTCGTAAGCAATCCTCGGACGACGGAGGACTTGCGGGATGTATTTAGGCCCATTCATTCTCATTTTCCCCTGTACTCGCTGATCTACTTGTTCCTTTGACACTGGTGGACTTGAGTCGATCATTACGACTACCTGGGCTGCTACGTTCTATGTCGGGCGACCACTTTCTGGAGATTGCGTTGGCTTGGTCAGAAAGTCTTCTAGCATTTCAAGAATTCTGTTATGTCAAAATATCAATCCCAAGCGAAATTGTTATATTATGTTATTAGAAGTTCATTGTTGGATCACGATTACAATTGCTATTGCTACTGAAGGACTGTGTGGTATAAGAGGACTGTCTGGCCAATGCTACATCAGTTCCATGGTCGAACTGACATTAAAATTACGGATCAAGACCTGCATAGTTTATTGGAAATTTGTTGTCAATTCCAGTGGAACCTCGTCGAAGAGAGCACGTTGGAAGAAGAGGCTATAGCCCTCGTCGGACACAGTCGAGTAGCAATCGGGTAGAGATGTACTTCTCTGAAGTGGACCTGTACAAGTGCATAAACGTGAAGGAGCCCACGTCCAGGGAGCCCACAGCCAGCTTAACGTGCGTATCTTTTATAATACTTCCTTGTTCTCAAAGCTTCCCTTTGAGAATAAATTGAGAACTGTACCTATGAGTTGCTAACTTTAATCTATCAATTTCAGCAACATAAGATCCTCGGATGACATATCCAGCGGATACAGCAGCGGAGAAGCCCTGCAATCGACTCGTTCGTCCCAGGGTGATTCTCTGGTTCGAACGGCGAGCGTCGGAGCAAGGACACGCGCAAAACCTCGTTCCACCACGAAGAAGACGCAAGAGGTACTATATGGCAGCCCTACGCGACGATATAAATCAAGGCTCAACTCATTTGCATCGTAAGGAAGACTGAAAAGTACTGTCCTTATCACCAATTCTTTCTGTGTCGTGTTCAAGCACAAGAGTTTCAAACAGCGACGCTACAGCATCGCATTTCCAGTGATCTGCACACATTGTTGTTCTGCATATTGTTACGTCCAAATGTGTTTAATTGCGAATGAACGTGGACGATGCAAATGGGCGGACTTGATTGTCAGCCTCGATCGCCATCGATCGTCTCTTCGCGGCGCTCCCACGACTTCCGTTCGGTTGTAATCAGATAATTTTTGGTATTTGAAGGACACCGGCGAGGATTCCGACAGCAACGACCTCCCTCCTTCCATAAACATCTCACTTCCGACACCTTTGAGTCACGTCACCCCCGAGCAAGCTCTCGAGATCTTGCTCCTGCTGTCGCAAAACAGTAATGTAGCCGATTATATCAGGCTCGATCGTGGATCCTCTGTCGCAGGTAACGACGACCCGATCGAAAACACCAGTCAATCAGGCCTAGAACCTCTAGCGACAAGCACAGAGTCCAAGGAGTCGATTCAAGACTCCTCGGACCCTGTTTTGACCGCTGAGGTTCAGATCATTCAGAGTATAGAGGTGAAGACTGTCCCTGAGACAGTGGTAGCGATTGAAGAAGTGAAAGACAAAGAAATCGTGGACAATCCGGTGGGTGATCAGGTGGTCAAAGTTGAAGAGGAGACACCTGAGATTGTTCCTGAAGCCTCTGTAATTGATCAGGAGCCTCCAACTGTTCCCGAGGGACCCGCCAGTGAGTCGGAGCGCAGCCTAACCGACGAGCTCTGCCAGACGAAGTTCGACGAGCTGAAGCAGCTGTTGAGCGAGGCTCACAAGGCTGTCAACAACATTGTGTACACGCAGGAGAAACAGAAAGGTAGTAATAGTAGTATCCCCGATTCATTGTCCCAAACAGAGGCGAACGTAGACACTAACGAAGGCCCGAGCGACGCCAAAGAAACGCCAAAAGAGACCGACGAATCGAAAGAAGTCGATGATGCAATAGCGGAGAATGGTAACGCGATGCAAAACAGCTCGGACAGTCTGAGCCGAGCTGGCAAGTACAACAAGAAACCGGCGCCAAAAGCGCCTCTGACGAAGAGCGAGGAGGATCTGAACGAGGAGGCTGACCTGACCGAGGCTGATTCTCAAAATGCGCTGAAAGCTACGCTGGTGATCAAGACTGGCACGGTGAAGACCTTCTCGAACACCAGCCAGACAAAGGACGTGTTCATCGCCCATGTCGCTGACAAACCGAAGAGCAAGAAGTCTAAGAGACAGAGGACCAAAGAGGGTATCACTAAATTGTTAACTATCCCGAAGAACATCTTCCACAGCGCCTTCCATAGAGAGCACAGAGGTTCCCTGAAGTCCGAGGACTCTGCTTCGGAGATCAGCGCAGCAGAGTCCAGGTCTGTGAGCAGTGAACCGCAAGAAACTATCATAGAACTCGCTCCCAAGCTGTCTATCTCCAGCCAGGACACTAACACCGACGACAAGAGTGATAATGACACTTCAAACAGCTCGGATACCTACGTCCTAGCTCCTAGCGTGGACACTAACGAAGCTGAGACGAAAGAGAAGGTTGAAACGACAGCGAAGAGTTCCCAGTCGGATATCAGAGAGATGTCTCAATCGCCGAGAGCCGGCAAGAAACTGGAGTCAGATATCTTCTGAGACTGGCTTGAGATGATGGAAAACGTAATGATAAGAGTTAGGCGGGTCTCATTGACTGGTTTTTTGTTGACGGCATACTAAACCGAACCCTCTGTGGCCTATCCCACCCCCACATCCTTCTCATTGTTTAAACACTGGCGAGTCTGCGAGAAGAAACGGATTAACACGTTCAGATCGTATGGATATGGTTTCTAGAGTGATTTTCTGATTCCGTAATCTTAGTCACTAATCATCTAGCGAGTGCCCCGTTTGCATGCTGGTGCGGCAGGTCCTCGTTTAGAAGAGCGCGATTTCATTTTCTAGTATGTTGTGGAGTTCTGTACGCTATCCTTTAGGTTGCCCTACTTTCTCTATGGTATCCTAGGTTCTCTATGGTACCCTAGATTACTCTAGGTCCGGATAAACGAGGTCCAGCCGTATTTTTGTTAACAATCCGCGAATCGCTGTGTAACGATTAACCGTTGCTTCCGCGAGAAGGTTTATTGACCGAGGAAGATCCAGGTTCGAATTGAATATATATCGCTGGCGTGTGGTGTGCAATCGACGAACCAAATAAGTGTTTCTTTGCTTTTTTTCAAAGGGCTAGAGAAGTTCCTAGAGTCCGCGGGAGCAGCGACCGGTTTTTTATTTGAGGATTGTTGCCCCCAGCTAAGATGGCTAATCCGAAGTCATATCGTTGAGACGCATTCGTTTGTTTGCAGATAACAAGCTCCGCCACCCTACCCCGCAGCAAGAAGACAAGTAAGAAGAAGGTTGCATGAAACTTGGGGACAGCTGCTGATCGCATCAAGGAATAAGACCAACCACGTTTCTGTCGACCACATATGATTGAAGGCATCAGCAGCGGGCGCCGTTGAGCTACACTACACACAGACAGACACACATCATACATACACAGGACGCGTAACACGCATTGATAAACATTGTGTCTTAGCACTAGGCGCCATAAACTGGATTCGTTTGTACATAGTTCTATCTTGCGGGGCAAACGAAACGTTCATATCGGTTCTGTTCCAAGCATCCGGGCTAAGCTAGTCGCAAACTGAGGGAGAGGGTAAATCGGGTCCTAGCCGATATTTTGATTAGTATTCGCTGACGAATCGACGGGTATGGGGGCATTTGCTCTTCGTTTGACGAAGACAAAGAACTTCGGTCGCGGGGAACACCGTTGCTCACAGTCATCCGGAACGCGATTAGTTCTGAACTCGTCGGTCCTAGACTACTCGTTAGACGCCTTCTGATCGCGCGGCCCGACTCGGCGGACATTTTTTTATACGTGACTGAGACAACACGCCTGTGCTTGCTGCGCCCTAGATCAGTGTCGCTTACGATCATGCAGTTGTCCATCCAGGAGTTCGCACGGAGTTCCGTTTCCTAAGCTTTTTCTAAAAACCGTAGCTCTCTGGTACTTTGTATTGAGGATCGGCGCGCCGTGTAACCACGGGAGCAACTTAGAGTTGCAGAACGGGGGAAACGAATTCTAGTCACACCTGACACGACTCAGGCTACTATTGGTAAACCAGTGCCACTTGACTTTCTAGATTTTGTGTACGCGACCCTAGCTGCTAGACATCCGCTCGGTGCACAGTGGGTAGTTTCTATGAAATGGACGGAATTCGTCCAAAAATGTTTATAAAACAAATTTAAATTAGGATTATTCATGTAGTTGTACACTCGATTGAGATGCACTGGGCACGGACCTTGCTCGCGGTATATCTGACCGCGTTTGTTAAATAAACAAACGATAGTCTCTCGTACCGTTTTCCTCAAAGACTTATGTATAGACTGCGGATTTCGAGGAAGATAACAAGCATGTAAGAGTATCAATATATTTGCATAATGGCCCGCAGTCTACATATGTGTCTTGACCTCCTATTAAAATCAAAATTAGAAAGAAAAGTATTCGATATTTTTTCTATCAGACCGAGAATGTTGTAACTTTCTCCAGCTTTGGATTTCGTCCAGGTTGCGATTCTGACCTACTGTGCGCCGGTTAATCCGTAATCAGGCACGGGCAACTTTAAGACAGCCCGTGGCTGCTGTAATCGATTGTATGATATCGAGGCATCCCCCTTTTTCATGGAGATTAGCGTCGACGTGGCGCGCGTGTTTGTCGAAACCGTAGTAAATCATCCTAGCTAGCAGCTCGTGAACGATAACGCTTAAACAAATCGCGCAGCGAATGTTCTCTTCTGTGTGCTTTCGAGAGGGTTCGAATGCAACAGGGTTTCGTTACGTCTCGAGAAGGATAATTGCACGACTTAATTTCCGTATAAGAACGAGCTGAAGAAGCTGCGTTCGTTGTCGAAGACTTAGCTCGTTTCGTTTTCGATAGGGAGAGAGCGTTGCCTCTGTGAATCACTTCTTGCTCACGTGTTTCTTAACCATTGTACGCGTTGATTATTGTTTTCGATGATAATTGCGTCTCGTTTAGATTCCCTTTTGTATCGGGCACGGCCAGCCGTGCAGATGATTCACGCACAAGTGCGGCAATTACGTCGAAGAACTTCGGAAAGGTGTTTAATCACAGATGTTAACCAGTTCGTGCATATATATAGTTTATCGTGCTATACTCTAATTGTCGTCGAGTGCCCTCGGCCAGTCCCGTTCGAAGTTGATGTGCATGAGAACGAACACTTTGACTGCCTGGCCACTCTTTTCAACGCATCTATTGAGGACAGGTTGACCACGAGTAATTAGAATGTTAACACTTTGTCTACCGGAATAATATTAACCCATTAAGTATTAAATTTATTTTAGAATTTTTGCTCTCTAAATGTATTTAAAATGATTGTTACGATCAATTGAAATTGTAACGATAGTGGGGAATTAGTGTGTACGAAGGCATTCAAAGTGTCGCCATAAAAGAGGTGTGGTCAAGCATCCTAGTGGGAATGACTGATAACTGTCTTTAACAGGAGTGCATTGCATCCAGCTGGATGTAGCTGACGTTGCTATATAAGGCTATTCCAATCTACTTTGTACTTGGACCTGTTTCCGATTCAACGTTGGTCTTTCTCTTTGGAACAATCTGTACTTAACTCGAGTAATCAATCGGGCAGTGCCACCTCTGAACCGAACTGGTCCTGGACGAACCAATCGCCGCGTCGAGGAATTTCGAACGCACCGTTAAGTTAGGATCTGTTATATCGTATAATTGTTGAGTTTACCATGCACGTTCTACGCGATGTTCACGGCTAGATCACCGAAAGAAAATGCAGCGAAAACTGTGTGAAATTAAAAAAATTATTGTGACAAAATAGGGTCTAAAATGTTCGAGTAAAGATACTTTCGAACGTTTCTCGGTTCATAGCGTTCGCTGCATTTTATGGATAACGGCTCGAAAGCTCGTCAGAGAAAGCTAAACAATTGCAATTTATATATATATATAATATATGTATCGTTAATCTTTAGCCACCTTGATATTTCGGTGCGAATGAGAATTCTATACGTGTGCTTGCATATGCGTGTACCAGACAGAGAGAGAGGGAGAGAGAGAGAGAGACAGAGTGTGCAAATGCGTATGAGAGAAAGAGAGAAAGAGAATGAGAAAATGCTCAAGTAAGAATCTCTTTGCCTATACTCGAAGGAGAATGAGAAAGAGAAATGAAAAAAAAACTCCTAGACTCATTACAGTATCTCGACATTACTCGAGCTTTGTTCTTTGTAATTATTAAGCGTTTCCGGCACGACGACGATGCGCCGCGAATTATATGGTGCTGCGAACTTTCTAATTTGTTTTATAGTTACAAACCCCGGCAGCATAACGGAGGAAACGTGTTCTGAGTGTGAAGAATATTCAGAGACTTTTACGGAGGATGTGGATAGGTCGGATCACAGTATTTCGGTTTAAGTATGTCTGTAGTCAATAAAGTGACATTAAAGTGATTCTGTGCGTTATCATTATTCGACAGTCTGCAAATCTGCTGCCTTCCCATGTCTTCCCATTGGAAATCTAAACTCTCCCAGATTCTTTTCATTCCGTCTGTTCCGAAGCTATTAGGTTGTTGCATACGAAATGTTCGATTTCTATTAATGTTGACTTCTATTAATTTTGTAAGTATTATAATTTGAAACAAAATAATTACAATCACGGAATGGCCATTAATGAATAATTTGTGTTATGTACGTCTATCATTTGAAATTGTCCCGCCATTCCCTCTAGAACTCGGTCCGTTCCGTCAGTTCCACCTGTTCCGATTGTTCCCTGTTCATTGTTTACGTGACGTGGTGATGCGACTGGTCGTTGCCGGTTGCGTTCGAAGGGAAACGTAATCGTAGTTTTGAGGCTGTTTTGTTTAGTTGGTTCACGTAATTTGTAGGAAAAAATGGTTGTGGCCTCGTTGCAGTCTGTGTTCGACGATGTCCGGCGGATGAATAAACGTCAGGTAAAGAAATTTTGCATGCTCAAGCGTCGCAAATTTTTCGGCGAGCAGGCACATATGGTCGGTGGAATGGAGTATAACAACGATTCTCGTATTATTATTTACAGTGTCTGTATCAAGTGCTGAGTTTCGCTATGATTGTCTCCTCAGCGTTGATGATGTGGAAAGGATTGATGGTCGTAACAGGTACCGAAAGCCCGATCGTGGTCGTTCTCAGGTATTCCCAACACTTAACCTAACATTTATGCTAACGCATCTTACGCGCGAATAGTTTTAACTTACGAAACTGACAATCTTCAATTTTACTTGCGTCAAATTTTAGTCGCGCTATTTCCGAATAACTTCTAAATATCACTGCATCTCGATATTGGTTTTACATCTTATGTTCTTATTTAATGCAATTTAGTTGTCTTTTGAAAAGGGTTTTAATTATTTTTAAGTTTCATTAGGATACTCTGTATGTAATTTAACAATGCTAATGCACCGTCCTCACGCATTTTCCACCTGACTATGTTATAGTGGTAGTATGGAGCCAGCATTTCATAGGGGGGATTTATTATTTTTAACCAATTATCACGACGAACCAGTCAGGGTAGGAGAAATTGTTGTCTTTAAAGTTGAGGGTAGGGATATTCCAATTGTCCACAGAATACTTAAACTACACGAAAAGTAAGTATCAGCTGGTCGCTAAGAAATGGTAAGGTTAGAACATAAGCTGGAATAATCAATGAACGAGAATTCATGAATTTTAGGGGTGACCAAAACAATACTATTACGTTTCTGACAAAAGGTGATAACAACTCTGTCGATGACAGAGGTTTGTACGCAGCTGGTCAGCTGTGGCTGACCAATAAAGATGTTGTCGGTAAAGCAAAGGGTTTCCTACCGTATGTGGGGATGATTACAATATACATGAACGAGTACCCCAAATTTAAGTGTGCGGTGTTAGCATTCTTGGGAATGTATATTTTGGCACACAGGGAATAAGTGCACCTTGGCTAGGGAATTCTGTGAAATAGACTGCCATTGAACATCTATCGAAGAGAAGTGCATTGTAAAATGAAATGCTATTTACTTGGTTATTCAAATACACACGTGGAGCTATGTACAATGTGATGTTATGTCTTATTGATTTCATACCATACTCGAGGAACCTTCTGTGCGCGACGAGTTAGTACTTGAAAAAACAGTTCTGCACAAGTGTCTTTGCATCCATGATAACGAGAACATATTTAACATGTGTCTGTAATGCTCCAGTACTTATATGTACATTGCGTTGAAAGAAAGCTTCGTGCCCGCCGTCTGGTGTACGTTCAATGTACAAATACACCTTATTTATAGATAATACGATTGTTATTTTGCCAAACTTCATTAACTCATTTAAATAGTACAATGCGAAGATATGTTAGATTATACCGATACTTTTGTCGGATCCAGCATCGAAGCTTACAGCCATTTCCGTGCTACACTTACGACGCATTCCTTCCAGCGAATCGTTAATGCACACAAAGTTTTATTAACGAACAAATTACAGTATTCGAATTATATTCCTGTATCGATATTAAATTATTGAAAGCTATTTGTATATCAATTTCATAACAAATTGTAATAAAGAACGATGAAGTTTTTCATACGTTTGTCGTGTATCTAATTGATTTCTGTCGTTATCGCTGGTTAATGACTTTTCTCGGCGCAACAATGATGATACACAACAATGGAATCTCTCGATTGGCATCGTTCGATTACTTCTAACAGTTCTAACGCATTAGATACTCAACATGCAAAGCCGTTGTAACACAGGTATGATTACCAACTTACGATTGAATGGCACCAAATATTTTAGAACTATGAACACTCTGTATTTAAAAGGGGAAAGAAGACATGGGAAATTTGGGAAGCTTAGCAATAAAGTGTATATGCAACTGCGTCGGCATTTGTGTCGGTGCGTTCGCGTTACGAGAACTCGCAATCTTGTATTTTCACGCTGACGAAAAATTAATTTTGATTTTATAGAATATGATTAAACATCGAGTATAAATGTTAGTCAAGGATAGGAAATTGTGTCTTCTGCGAACGCGATTGACTCAACATAAATACCGTCGCTTTTGCACGCGAGTTTTTACTTTTTACTGCACATAAGAGTAAGGCATCTTCCCTCTCTTCTCCGTCATAGTAATATCTGTACATAATATGTTTATTTCACAGTCACTGAATATTTTAATAAGAATACGTCTCTTAGAATGCAAGTACGCATCGACAAACGGGTACTTGCTCGTAGGCAACAATTTCGAGAACCTTTCTATGTTAAGTACGTTTAGTCCAATGCGATGTATTTTTTTGTCTCAGACTGTCACGAATTATAAAAATAAATCTATAGCATGTTAAAACGTACAGTGTGCTGTTTTCATTCCATCCTGACATAAGAAAGATGACCAATAATAATAACATACTGTCGACCTCTTGATAAAATCTGTTTACCAAGATATCTTTATTGCAATGTTTTCGGGACCGATTTGTACGACATTAAAAACAAGATAAAGCAAAAGCCATAGTTCACAAGTCGTCTTATACATATTGACCAGGGATAGAATTTCAATTTCATCATTTGTTATTATTACCAATTACCTAATCAATGTTGTTACAAGAAAGTCCGCTCCTATCCTCCGTACCGTGGCTCCACCCTAATCCAGGTCTCCTTGGGGGTGACGATCAATCCAGGAATTTTATCGTTGATCCCCGTAGGTTCACTCTCGACGAACCCAAAATTGAAGGACTGCATCAGCGCAGCGAATACTCCGAACATGTTATACCTGGCGAAAGTTTCCCCAGCACATACACGATGTCCTAAAACCAGGATTGTTATTTCCCCATCGAAACATCACTGGCAATTGCCAAATACTCTATACGTACCGAACCCGAAAGGAAAAGTTAGGTCTTTGCCTAGTTGGCCATCTTCTTTGAGGAACCGTTCCGGCCGAAAGTTCTCAGGGTCTCCCCACAGTTCAGGATCGGAGTTCAAACCTGATAGATTCGCAATCACAAACGACTCCTTCGGGACATGGTAGCCGCAGAGAGTGGCGTCCTTCACGGCCTTGTGAGGCACGCCGAGAGGCGTCAGCGTCTCGTATCTCATGCTCTCTCTTATGGTGGCTTCGGTGTACGGCAGGCTGAAGCAACATATATCGAATCAATATATTTGCTATTTTTTCATTTCGGGAAGTGCATACTTCTTTCTGTCCTCCCAAGTCACGATCCTTCCGGTCCCAACCACCTGATCTATCTCGCCCTGTACTTTCTTCCCAATTCCCGGATTGTGCATGACGAACTTGATGAGGTGCGTTAAAGCGCTCGGCAGCGCTGATAGCGATGGGAACATAAAGTCCACCATAGTCATGATCAGTTGCTTCTCCGAGAAGTCGGACGAACCAGTCTGGTTCCGCATTTCGGTTAGATACCTGTCTACCATCCCCATGTCGCTGCCATCCAAGTTCAATGTCCTCTGCTTGTCTATGTATTCCTACGGCAATCGCAACGCTGCTGAATTGATAGGAACGAATATTTTTTCAAATTTGACTACCTATTCCCGTAGGATTGTATCACTCATTTACGTAAAAACGAATCCCAATTTTTCCGACCCGCTACATCAGGCTGCCTTAAATTTTCTCTTCTGCACACCCAATGTAACAAAGGACGTACCTGCACGAACTCTACCATGCCAGCGTTTCCCTTGATGATATTAGTGAATCCGAACAAGTTCCCAAAGTACTTGAGGAACGCTCGCTGGGTAAGGGCAGCGCCGGTGGTGTCGCCGGCCCTTTGGAACATCATGGCACTTCCACAGAGGTTTCTCAGCCGCTGGTGTTCCGAACGATCGTACCTCTCGCCGGTCATGATATCCCAAATGCTGTTCGCAGAGTATGGGAACAGGATGTCGGGAAAATAAGCCTCACCCTTCCTCAGGAACGTCTAAAAGACACCGTGTTAATACCTGATCGAAAAGCTACCTTCTAGCTCTGCGCAGAACACCTTCTCTTGGTTGTTGATGGGTCCGTTCCTCAGCATGTCGACCAGTAAGGTGACCTCCGCCATCATATCTGCCTCGTACTTCTCCTGACGCCTACCGAAACCGAAGTCCCTCAAGTTCCTAAGAGCGAAACGTCTTTGATGTTGCCAAAACGAACCTTCGGTGAAGAAGATGCCATAACTGCTTCCAAAGGCTCTCACTTTTAGAACGTCCACGTCGACCCCTCTGCCGTCGAACGCTTCGTTCTTGTACAGTTCCTTGATACTGTCGTAGTCGTTTGCGATCACGGTCAAGTATGGTCCCAAGTAGCAAGTCACGA
This sequence comes from Lasioglossum malachurum, assembly GCA_028455605.1. Classification (NCBI taxonomy): domain Eukaryota; kingdom Metazoa; phylum Arthropoda; class Insecta; order Hymenoptera; family Halictidae; genus Lasioglossum; species Lasioglossum malachurum. The sequence goes on along the minus strand of CM052317.1, from coordinate 18,555,837 downwards.
CTTTCGATTTCAATTTGTCAACGTAGTAGCGCAGGGTGTTGCTGGGGAACGCGTAGTCGCCCCAAAGAAGGTGCCAATAGGACCCGCCGAACGGCACACGCGGCAGAGCTGTTAGTGCACGAAGAGATTATTGAAAATCGTTCATCAAATCGGTCCATCTAAAAGAGGCTCAACCTGCCCCTGTATCAACTTTCCCCAGTCTTCCTAAATTAGTAGGTTTTCCGTTTTTTAGTTGCACTTACTTGGCGGGACGTTCGGTGGAACGCACGTAAGAAACTCGTAGAACTTGTACCCTATGATTAATAGTATTATAACAATTAGGATAGGCGACATGGCGAAGCCACTGTTGAATCAACCATAGACCCCTAACTTCTGGGTGCCTCGACGGTCTAGCGGCGAATGGATATTAAAAATGTGTATGTCGGCAGACTGCGTATATTAAGCTGTTTATATGATGATAAATTCCTACCCGTATCTTCCCGTGCAAAGTCGAATGTTTTGGCATTATCGTTAATAGTGGGTAGTCATTAATTGTGATGCAAAAAATATAATACGGAGCATCAGTGGAAAATAGAACAAATTGTTCTCGTACATGTGTTCAATTGTTTTTAGCTTCGTATATTTTTTCGTTTTCGTTTAGATAAGAGCTTCTTGATGATGGTTGGCAGATGGTTGCTCCAGTTTTCGGAGAAAGATAATCGATCGGTTTTAATGTTATTATTCCCCGCGAAAGGAATGATTGCCGATTTATTCGAGAAGTGGATAGCTTTGATCGAGAGACGTTCTAACAAAAATCTTTATTTTACAATACAAAGTGCTATACATTTATTCATTAAATCACAAATAAGATTTCTAAGTACTATTCGTTATGTTTTATTTTATATCATACCCTAAGAAACTACAAAAAATAATGTTTTCTTTCCGGTTTTAAATAATGCGGCCCATACACACAGTTTGTCGGAGTTCATTCTAGAACAGACTTGTTTATGGTCGATTTCACTCGAAATATTTGGTATCGCCTAGGCATGCTACTTGCAGACTATTCTTTATCACCGAGCGTGTACGATCGTCCCTCATTACTGCGCAACCCACGTTCGGGGACAGTTTGTATAACAAACAGATGCAGTCTTGCAGATTTCGCATGATCTCATTGTCAAATACAGGAGTCTCTGTTAGGTCGAAGTGTAATTTCAAGAACGCGGTGTACAGAGGTACACAGTGGGCCGCGCCTCGCAGATGGAACATCAACAGAAACGTTTTGGCCGTCTGAAAAACATAATCGAATGTTTTACGTACTGTCGATAAGCGAACGTAAATAAAAAATGCCTTCGAAAATATTCACCTCCAATGTCGCTTTCAACGTTCGAAGGTCCGTATGATGTTCGCAATATTCAGTCAGTATTCTAGTTAGTCTCTCACACCACTTTGCGCAACCAATGTTGGTCAAAAGTTGGGGTAAACTCAGCATATAAACTCGTCTGAGCTCCACGTTTTGCTCAAACTCCATGTTATCCAATAAAACAGCCAAAACATCATCCCGTTGTGTCCACTGCAATAATGCACAATATAGTAATACATACATTGAAATGAACATTATTATTAAATATAATGGAGCTTACTTCGAAGACCTTTAATGTATAGTCCCAATGCTCGATGGTAACTAACAAACTAGTTATACACGAATATACCAATATCACATATTTGTCTTCTCTCTGATGAGTCAAGCGCTCTAAAGCATGGAACATTACTTTGGCATACCCGGTGTCTATTAGTCCTTTTTTCTAGACACAAGAAATCAGGCAATTAGTAAGGAGACAAGTAATATACAGATTACAAACAAATTCTATCTTACCAAATGTGAGTGCTGGATAATTTGCTGTAAGCATTCAAGACCTATCACCACATTGTATGGCACGTAGTCGTCGATAATGATTAAAGCTGTTGGAAGAACATCGCCTAAATGGTCGTGTAAAGCTGGTTTCTGTGGAACAAACAATCAGCTTTAATATACGATCAAAGCTCACACGCATCGAATGATTCTACAGACCTCCACTTGATGCAAAAGCCACTTATAACAGGCTACAGCAGCGGGATAAGATTTCCAAGTGTGTTTCATCAGTTTGGGTCTTAACGTGACCAGTGCAGTGACAAAATTATCCTGCTCCATTAGAAACTGAGCTATGCTCTGGCATTTGTACAACTCCAGGAGACTGTTTAACAGCTCTTTGGAGATGGACACAGACTCTGCAGTGTTCCAAATATTTTTCTCGTTGTGTTCGCCGATCAACAACAACAAGTTAATGGTAAATGTCCTAACAGAGGACGCGTTCTCCTGGCAACAATTGTGAGAGACATGGGGGAGCATGGACCTGATATTCCTCAGGTTCCTGTCGACGATCTGCCTGTACTCTCTGTAGTCCTTTTCCTCGCAAGGACGACTGGCACCGATCGTTTTCTCAGGAACATAGGTCTTCTGTACAAGATCGACGCATGCCGTCCAAAAGCCATTCTCGAGCGGAACACCCGAGATTCGCATGGCCTCGAGCTCCCCCAGAAGATCATTCATTTTGCGAACGGTCTGCGATTCAGTCCCAGCCAGAGATAACGATCGCCGCCTCCCGAATCAAATTTCCTGGGATGATCTGCTCGAATCGGCAGTGCACGTTGAAACTGTCATTTTCCGGATTGAAAAAACGACACCACGATCGAATCGGTCGAGACCTGATCAATAGGAAACTGACGACAACTGACAATGTGACAATCCTTTTTGCGGAACGTTACCACTCAACAACGGCAGGGTGTACCGACTGTTGTAGGAGGCTCGGGCCTCGGGCATGTGACGGATTCGACGCAAAACTCGCAATTAGGGAAGCATCAAAGTATTTTCACGGTAACGACCGTGACCACAATTATTTCCTCCGCCCTCTCTTCGACCATTCACGGATGCGATTCTTTCTCCGATTTTCGGACGTGTTCTGGAAGACTCAGGAATCTGATCGATACAATATGTATGTAGGTGCTACGAGGTATGTAAGTCATATTCCTCTTCTCGGAACAGGCTGCGTTTCTGCAAGCTGGGTTCCTCGTCTTTGATTCACGCCGTTTCTGTTTTTCGTTCCCTTGGCCCAGACAGTCGCGGAATTTTATGCCTAATGCGAAATTTCTATTGGAACCTACGGCATTCATGATTCTAGATTGGACGGCCTTGGTTTACTACGAACAGAGAGTGTTGCCGCTCTTCCAAGTTCGTAAATTCAGTCCTTTTAGGGCTGCGGGGAAAGGAAGCGATGTAATCGAAGTGTAATGTGTAATATGCATATTTTCATACATTCAGGGCGAATTTTCTATTCAGAAATCAGGACACATTCATGGCCTACAAATTTGTGTATGTATGGTCACTGGGTACATGGGGCTTCTGAGAAGAACAGATGTACCGTGTTTTGAAGCTATGTTCACGGCGGACAAACTTGCAGACGCATGCGAACTGGAAATCGATTTTTGGGAACCTGAACCAGAAGCCTCGCCTCTGGTGTACTCTGTGGCGTAGGTTAGCGCGCCTTTCTCCATCCGCGCTGTTTTCGTTCTAGTGCTCCGAAATCGTGGAATTTCCGGATCACTGGCACGACACCAGTGAAAAATTCGCATAAACGCCGTCCAGTAGCGTGCCCATATGGGTGTCGCTCGCCTTGCGCGAAGCGTCGTGTCGCGTTCACGTAAACGTTGTTCGTTACGTACCGTCTAATACCCAGAGGCTTGGTAATTATGAATTAATGAAGGTGTAGTACCTGGTAGTTACGATATGGCTGAGTACAGTTAGTTCATTTTCTATTCTTTTATATCATTTACGACTGTCATTCGTCTCATTCTGGACAAACTAATAAACCGCAAAGTCGGCCGCGCTAGTCGCGCCACCATCTTGCTCCCTGCTGCTACGACACCGCCCTTTTCGCGATTATTATAGTTTACCGTGTCCAGAAAATGCCGTTCGCTTCGTTTGGATCGTCGGTCTTTCGTTGAAGCTGTCTTCTATTCGTTTGTGTTGCTTTGTGGAAAATTTTGCGCGTTACATAACCTTACTTGACGGTATCTGTCGAATTTTTTGCGATTTCGTATAATTTTTTAATGGCATTTGTCATTTCTTACTTTAGTCGTTTCTCTTGGACAGTGGGCTGGGCGGGCTATGGTGTCGGAAAGTCGAACTATTTTCTAGTCTGGCGTAAAGTCACGGGCAGCGGTTCTCAAACGCGACCTCTATCGGGAGCGAGATCGAATGGCAGGATGACGGGAAATTGCGGTTGACTGGGATGAGCACTGTTCACAAATCATGCTCGTGAGATGTGTCACTTTTGGTGTCTGAGAAAATTTTTCCTCTGGTGTTGAAAGGAGCTGGTTCCTACGGGGTATCATCGGGTGTCGGCAGTGATTCGGAAGTGATGGCTGAGTTAGCAGCTTTTCTGGGCCAGGAAATCCCCGAGGGGAGGAGTAACCTGGCCGACAATCATATTAATTTGGAGCGGGTCGCCGACTACTGCGAGGCGAACTACTTCCAAGCGGAAAACAAACGAATCGCTTTGGAGGAGACGAAAAATTTCACAACACAGTCGTTGGCCAGTGTTGCATACCAAATAAACACTCTTGCCTATAATTTTTTACAATTGTTGGATCTGCAATCATCTCAATTGGATGAAATGGAGAGCCAGATGAATCATATTGCTCAAACGGTCATGATACACAAGGAGAAGGTGGCTAGAAGGGAAATAGGCGTGCTGACAGCGAACAAGATCACAGTACGCCAGTATAAAATCATTGCGCCAGCGATCCCTGAGAAACCGATTAAATATGTGAGGAAGAGTATTGATTACAATGTCTTGGATGAAATCGGGCATGGGGTACGTAACAGTGGTACTCCAAGGAGCAAGCAACGGGGTGGGAGTCAGGGAAGTGTTCAGAGTTTAGGTGCTGCATCCACTGGTTCAGGACTAGGTGCTGCAATGGTGGGACCGGCACCTACCACGAAGCCACCTACTCCTCCTCAGACAGTCAGAACTGGTAAGTATAAAATTGTATGTATACATTGTATTGGTATCTTGAATATTAAATCTGATTTCTTTCGTACACAGGAACCTTGAGCAAAGGGTCACGAGAGTACAGGACACCACCTGCAGTGGCCCCACCTCAAGTCCCTAGTCACTATGCTCCGAATTACCCATTGGGCCACCCTCGAAGGGACCGTGGCCCTGGTTACAGTACCCTACCCTTACATGCTCACACCACATCTCATACTACTCATAATGCTAATCACAACACTATCAATACAAACACCTTAAACCAACACACCTCCCCACCACAGGTAGGAACGGTTCACCCTCTGCAGAGCCACCCACAGACTCCACCCCCTGCACCATCCAGCGTGACTGCTGGGTATGTCCAAGAGCCACACAGCAGCATGCCTCGTAAGTATCTGGTTTATTGAAATAATCGCGTGATACTAGTATATGCATTTCAATCGGATCGATACTTCATCTTTAACGTTCGTTTGCAGCTCCACCGTCCCCGTTGGTCGGCATCACGGGTGACTTGGCGGAATATAGTGGTCACCATACCCTGCCGCACAGACTGTCCCATCAAATCAGTCGGGGCAGTGGTGCGAGCAGTCCGCCATTACCACCGCCCCCGCCACCCGAGCAGGAAGAACACCCACAATTTGGCAGACCCATGCAATCCAGCGGCGCCATCATGCCGATCGTGCCCGACGAGGAGGACCTGCCGGGATGGGTGCCGAAGAATTACATCGAGAAAGGTATGTTGGTTGTTTACGGAACTGTTTCAGGAACGGAATGAAATATTGTGCTTTCAGTGGTCGCTATTTATGATTATTACGCTGACAAGGAGGACGAATTGAGCTTCCAGGAGAGCTCTGTAATTTATGTATTGAAGAAGAACGACGATGGGTGGTGGGAGGGTGTTATGGATGGCATAACGGGCCTGTTCCCTGGGAATTACGTGGAACCATGCGTCTAAGCAGTCCCATAACGTCTCGAGTATATCAAAAATGGTGGACGGTAATCATTCACGGAAAGACTGGTTATTAAAAGGCATCCTCTGGTGTCTCTGGTTTTAGCGTCGTATGTAGCACTGTGTAACAGGTGTAGAATTTAAGCTCGACGTCGATTGTAGGCGACAGTGCGTAACACGGTGCAACCAGTACGGTACCCGAACCACGACGATCGTATTCCTAAGAACCTCGGATATCACGCGAGTTTTCTAAAACAAAAAACGAGAAAAAAGAAGAATCAAACTAATCTTTGTATCAACAGGAGAAAGTGTATTTTTCGGTAAATAGTATTCCCCTCGGTGAACATTTATTTTATCTCGATCCCCCCCTCGTGGATCGTATTTATATACCTACGGATAAGGACATGTAATTGTCGCTCCATTATACGATAACGCCAGCACTTAGCTGTATTTATACGTATGTCTTAAGTGTAATCGAGGCGGCGACAGCGATAGGCTGTCGCGTAATCAAAAGATACCAAACGTCCTGCTAACGAGAATCCTGGCGCCTTAACAACTTAGTGTAAGTTCGTTTCACGGTAGTCGATTCTGTATCCAGTATTCTGTTTCTTCGAAAATAAAGTGCGAAAATGTGCAATCCTGCTCGTTACGTCGACTAGAGTGATGCAGGGCGAGGGAAGGAGTACAAGTCAGAAGTATTATGGTAAAGCATGGTTTAAAGTGCGATGGATCTGGTGTTAGTAACATATGTTTCCTTCCATTAAACTTACAAAATACACAAGGCATTCGATCTCTAAATTTGTTGTGTACATTTTAGTCCGCCCACCAGGAGATACGTATCGTTTAGGGCGTAATGATTCGCGCGGTTTAATCAGCCGCCGAGGTGGCAAGAGAATTCGCATAATATTCGCACATTGTGCGGTGCTAATTAAGTCATTAGCACACCGTTGAGACAGTCATAAGCACTGTGTAATTGGCTAGGTAACGTGCCGGTCGTGTCCTCCCTCGTTTCCCCCGTTGATGTACTTTAAATTTCCCTTTATACGCTTCGAGATGCTTGCATAGACAATAAGGGGCTCGTTTTCCGCGAGGATTATGCAGTTCGCAATTACTGCCGGCGCAGGATTCATACGGATGAAAGAAACTGAGAGACCGTGTGTCCGTGGGGGAGACGGGCGGACAGATCTTTTTTTTCCAGGTCGTTACTGGAAGTTTCTCTCTTCCATTCATCGTTGTTATTCAGTGGCAACGGGGCGAACTGGTGTACCAGTACCGATTGTATTTATAATCAAATAAAAAGACACTTGTAATATAGAACGGAATTATTCTCCCGCAACCAGCGTGCACGTAAGGGGCGCGTGACCCGCCCGCTCTAGAAGTAAACGAAAGGGGGCCCGCAATTACACCGGAAATGGCGAATCTAACCGGCGAAATGAAGGTTGAACGATCGCGGTCACGGAACAGCGTGTACTCGCGTGTGAGAGCTTCCGCGAATCGAAGCCGTTCGCTGGGAGAACCAATTTACCGATTGTTTAACCCCTCATTTCACAATTTCACCATTTGTCTTACAGTTTAACCCTTAATATGTGTTATAATTAGCAACATGATCGAGATAGAAATGTCTTTCTTCTTGTAATAGGCTGGAGATAATACATTGATCTTAAATTCTTTTTATTTTGTCAGAAATCAAGACCCATCTTAGACGTCACTTTAAGTCAGGTTCACGACGAATTCCTCTCGCGTTCAGTTAGAGATTATTTCCCGGACACGATACCGAGATTTTCCGGTCGTAAACGAATAAGAAGCACAGCGCGGGGACCAGTTTCTCGTTGGGAACGTTCTCCCTGTTAAGTCGGTAATGACACCCCCGGGATCCAGTTTTGTACAGTTACCGTACGCAAATTCTCGGTTGTGAAAGATTCGTCCTCTCCCGGCACTTGTGTGAGAAAGATAGAGCGAGAGAGAGAGAGAGGGGGCGGGGGGAGAGGAAAGATAGAGGAGAGTCGGGTCTCGTATATCTGGGATCCTCGTGAATTTTTTCATTTCCGTGGCGTACGTACAAACGGGAAAGATGAAAACAGGGCGCCGTTTTGAGAGCGTCCCGGCGAGCCATCCTCGTATATCACGGACGAAAAGAGGTCGCGCGAAAATAAGACAGCGCTAAAGGGAGCGGAGGAACGTTATTTTTTATTATTATTCACTCCCGTGATACGAGATGCGTCGACTCTTTTCACCTCGTGTTCCACTCGAAATTTCCATTTGGGAAACCGCTCGGTCGCGAGTTAACGAGCGAGGACCGGCGAGATCGCGTTTACTGAGCTTTCTATTTCGCCTGTTAGTGTCGACGTATTTTAAGTGAAATCGGGGGCTGACGGCGATGCGATTCTTGCGTGGTTGAGTTATTAAATTGATTCAACGTCAAAATGATGTATTGAACTGAACGTTTGGTATTTATTTATTTCTTTGCAAATTGTCGTCGTAACAGGGTCCTGTGCTACGAAGTACAAAGAGATTCACATTAGCCGATGAAACAGTTCGAACACGTCTCGATATGCTGGAGTTTCCGGCGGGAAACGCGAATTTATCGATATCGGACGCAGACAGCAATAATTCCGGTTGTCGGTGTAATATTCATGGATAGCCGGGATGTAAATCGGCGGCGGAGAAACGCTGATGACGCGAGCATTTCAGCGCGGGGGCCAAGCGGCGGCGACGGCGGGCGAGAATTTCGCTTAATAAATCCCTGGGAAAACCGCGAACGATTGTGCCTGTCCGATAAGCGAAAAGCGTGGAATTTATTCGATATCGAGGAAGCGCGCGACGCTTTATCAGGCTTCCGCCGCCGACTGGATAAATCTAAGGAGACGGAGCCGGCGCACGTACAGTCCCAGCTATCTGATCTAATTCTCCAGATTGATTATCCCCGGGGTACAGGCAACTGGCTCCTCGGAGCCATCCTCGGCCCGGCTTGTAACAGAAACCGCTTCATTTGATTAATACCGTCTTTCCGGGCAGCCGCGACCAACTTCTCGGCCTCGATATCCCTTTCAACCCGAGGCCCGAGGCCCGTCTGTCATCTCGCTCGTCCCCCCATCGAATCATGAAATATTCCTTCCATCGAGCCCTATCTTTGCTTGACGCTCCAATTCATAGAGGCACAGTAGCTAGGCAGTTCTTTGTACCGGTGAATAATAGTCTTTCTTGCCGACACTCCTTGTCTTCGCCGTCTACGCCTAATCGATCGACGCTTGTTAATTTCCTTCAAAGTCTCCCGGATCGGACTGACTCGCTTTCGGGGAAGCTCGTTCTTCCAGCGGAAATCGGAATCCGATTTCTGAATGCAAATTTCTTCGCTGTGAAAAGATACAATTCTTCGGGAGATTTGATTCTTTGCGATTTATTTGTCTTGGTTGAGTTTCCTGAAATTGACGAAAGGGCAATGTACTGTTTGATCGGCCAATATGTAATTGTGTAGCGCAAGGTATTCATTCTTTAACACGTTCGTATATACCACGATGTAAATTATTTATATTTAATTTCAATATTTCGTAAAGGAAGTGCATGAAACATTTCAACAGTGAAGATGGGTGGCAAACGTGTTGCCTAAAAAGTTGGCTGATGCAAACGTGGCTGTCCTGCTCATTGTAAATCACTCTGGCGAGCAAGCTGCAAGTGTTCTTATCTTTTCCAGACTAGTCGCTCAGCTGGGAGGCATCCCTTGCCGACAAACTTCATCTCAACAGTCGTCTTGCGAAAAAAGCCGAGAACCTCCTGGATCCCACAGATGTCTTCGAAAGCGTATTCCCAGGACTTCGGTATTGACCCTGCAACACGTGAGACAGTTCAAAAGGCGGGTCGTCAAATTCGCGTCTGCTTTATCCGCGAGAGATTCGGGTTTTATGTCCTCCGCCTGGAGCGTCGCTCTTTTTTATTGGCAGCCTGCTGTCGTAACGTGACTGCAATAATACCGGCTGCCGTATGGTTGTGAGTGGGCGGTGGTGTGAGGACAGAATCGAGGATTTATACGGGGTACATCATGCGAGGTTCTCGGTGTCGGCGATGGGAGCTGGATTAATATTCGTCGTGGCTTCTGGCCTGGCTCTCTAACTCGTCGATCCGTTTCGAAAGGAGCAGTCGCCAGTTCTCCTAGGTCTGTCGGAAGGCTGAACGGAATTCGCATAGTTCGCGGGGGAAAGCAAGCCGAAGAACTTTCTGTCTCGTGGCGTCATCGGTCTTGGTTTTAGTTGCCAGGCTTCGGAGGCCAGATGTTGCTGGAGCCGGGTTCCTGTGGGATCCTAAGCGACACAGGGCTGAATGAGAGACGCGATGCCAGTTGTCATCGCGTTTCCCGGAGTTCCGAGCCCGAATGGCTGACTTGGGAACACTGTGGCCTCTATACGAGAGCTTTCCAAGTCGCCTGGATTTCGTCCCATAGTTCGTTTCGACCTCCCGGAGGATCCGTTCGGATCCTCTAAAGTTCGATGATCGTTAGGACCCATTCGTCAATCTCGTAATTAGTTTGTTTACGGTCCGACCGGATATTTATCATCCGGCATCTCAGCCAGCGCAGTGGGGGCTCAGCCATCTCCTAATTCCACTTTCATATCTCGAAACTTTGACCATAATTGAAGACTAACGAGATTTACGGTACGAGCGAGGGGAAGACGGCTCGGAATTAGCGCGCGCATACACCGCCCCGCTCTAATCTCTTTAAGGCTGATAATCGACGGCGAATCGATGCTCCCGTTTCTGCGGCGAATTGTTATCGTAACTGCGTTATTCAATCTGCTTAGCTCTTCTTCGGTTTCGGGTAATCGTATTGCTTTTATATCAGGTTCTTCGCGGAACGTAACTAGTTCGCTAACGTGGTTAACGAACCAAGCCACGCTCTCTCTCTCGCTCTCTCTTGCCGGATTATGCCGGGCGCCCTTTGTGCGTCGTAATTTTATCGTGAATCCAGTATGCTAATCGCGCGATAAAGGCCTTTCGGTTTGGCTGTCGTAAACTAACGATCGTCGTGGCGCGTTGCGTTGCTTCGGAAAATTATAAGACGAGGTGTAGGGAGTATCGTGAAACTGTTAAGTCGCTTTGACTTTCCGTAACAGTTTTAATTTTGTTTCTCCGCAGGAGAATGCGAGAGAAAGGAAGGAACTATTGGCTAGATTAGGGTTCAAGATAAATTAGCAGAGGAGTCGTGTTTGTATCGTTTAGCAGATGTATTCAGCGTCCGGGACGGCTCGCGGACCCGCGGTTAATTAATACAGTCAAGCCCCGTAAACAGCCCTGTCCATTACCGAGCTCTTTTTGCTCCGGAATTTATTTGTAACACAATGCGTTCTCTGGCCGCCTCCGTTGCCGGCGGACTCGTATACATTCCGAGGTGTTCACGAGCCATTAATATTCATGTATTTTAAACAATCTTTTCGTCGCTGCTTTTATTCGCGACCACGGCAGCATCCATCTTCGCCTCCACCCCTCTCGCGAGAAAGTCGGCAACGATTCACCCAACAGAAATTTACCGTTTACCCCGGGGATCAACGGAGGTGGAAGAAAAAACGGAATAAATATATTTCCTTTCTGTATTCAAAGGGATCTCCTTGATATGCATTCTAGGGTCTGCAGGAGAGAGAGAGAGAGTGAGAGGAAGAGAGAGAGACAGAGAGGAATGGAGGATAGTTATCCCGGCGAACAAACTTCGAACGGGTCCGTCCCGCCATGAAACGCAATTTCATCGGGGTATCGTGAAAGGACAAGATGGTCCAAGTGGGAGCCGCTCGCTGCTTTCCATAATATATGCGTTATGGTCGGCCCTAATTTGACGGGGAACACTCTGCCGACATGAATTTGTATTACGCACACCGTGTACCGTGTTACGAGTCGGAGGGTACCCGGAATTACGACGGGTTCACGGATAAACCATCGGGTATCGCAGCCCCCTCGCACGGCTAAGGGGGACTAAACCAGATTTCATTGCGATATTACCTCTGGGAGCGCGTGTTCCTAGGTCAGCCATAATCAACCACCGGCCCACCAAACTTTTATGAGCGGCCCGGAACACTTACATTCATTATTAGGTAATATTTTAAACGGGCAACCTAAATTTTTAGGTTATGGTGTTTATTCGTACGTACCATATGTGGCCCGCGAAAAAAAAGGTATGGCTGTCCTAGGCGGACACCGTTTTCGTTGCCACCTGCCGTGCGGAATTCCCGAAACGTTTCCGACGGGATGAAGATACGGCAGCAACTGTGCGCGGTCTTCGGAAGAAATCCGGTCCAAGGCGAAACAATTAAAAAAGACGATCCATTCGCGAGCGGGGTTACGTTTTGTCCGTGTGTCGTGCGGCGACACTCGAGCCCTTTTTCTCTTAATGGGAAATCGATTCGATACACGGACCTCGGCCGCACACGTCCCATTGAACGGACGCGCGGCAGCTTACCCGCAAAAAGACCCGTTTTCCGCGAGAGTGCTTGTAAAAAGCGACCGGGCGTTGATCGATCCTCAGGTACAAATAAGTAAACCGTATCGTTTGTAGCGGCGTTAAGCTGTCCCGAACACTTGAGCCGGCTCCGTTTCTTCGTAATCCTTCGGCTGATCGAAACACAAAGGCCCCGTGATTCGCCCGCTGCCAACACCACCGCTTTCTTTCCATTTCTATGTGTATCTCTCTCTCTCTCTCCGTCTACGTTTCTCCGTCTTCTTGCTCTACTAACTCTGTTGTCTCTCGTGTGCCTCCCCCGCCTCTTGCTCCATCCCAACACTCCCCATCTGTTGGCCCTTCGATCTCTAAACCACTATCGTCCGCTATCCGGGACTGCCTCCGGTAGTATGTCCAGTACAGCCCCGGCGACATTAATCTAGGATCCGCCGACTATCCCGGAATCCGCATAAAGGGGACGTCTTCGAGCAGATTGATTGAAAGGACTATAAGTCTCCGGGAAACCCAAAGACAGTGCCGAATGGACCGGATTTCTATCCGCTCTTCCCTGCCTTCTGGCTGAATGCTGATCAGACAATCGGAAGACCGCAGGCGAGCCGAAGATTCTCTCGGACCTTTCTCGCGGTTAATCGTCGCCTGACAGCCCCCTCTATTCACTGACACACATAACTATCCTGACGCTCGCGTACCTGCCGATTGTGCAAAGATAAAATCAGTCGGAAACGTCTCCCTGCAACCCTCGATTGAACATTCAGTATCCAAAATTTATTACGATCCAGACTTAAAGTGCAAGAAGCCTTTTTTAAAAGTCGAACACCCGAGTCTTTTCAAGAATTTATAAGGAGAATTGAGAACATTGCAACGTCCCTGAAGAACGTTGTAAACAAGCCAAGTGCTTTCTTCAAGTTCCCCGATCTTCTACAGATCTCGCCCGGTGCGCGCAATGTCCCTCGCAGAAAACGATCACAAGGGTCAAGGAACCGTTTAGAAACTAAGGACCCTGAATCCCGGGGTTGATACCTCCTGCAGAAAGAACCAGAAGCGAAAGAACTGCGGCTCGGCGACAGGTGTCGCTAAAGAATCCCTCGCGTCTTTCTAATTCCTCCGGCACAGTCTGCGCAGCTGTTCTTATTCATTTTAATTAAGGTCCTCCCTCAATTCTCGTTTGTATACCAACGATATGCCACATCTGAAGCATAGCTTCTCGCTTGTGGCGATTAGGAACGACAATAACAAAACAGAATTTGTTTCGTTCCACCCCGTATCCGATAGTCAGTGTTGCTGAAAACAAATTGTTTAAAAATAAAGATCAATGACAAATTACTCTTCAGCCTATTCTTCATTTCCAACGTGTTTACATGGCTGATTACTGGTACAGTTACCCCACATGTCAACAAACTACACCATCCGGGCAGACGAAAAACACGGTTTGAAGGTTTGTGGCCGCGGTTCTCGCTCGTAGGTACCGGTTATTACCGTCCCGAGCAAACACGTCCGCTAAAAAACGGACAGTGCAAACGGGTCCCGCGGAAAAGCGTCAGAGAGGCGGGACAGGACGCGGAATCCGCTCGTCAAAATTGGAATTCTCGAAATAACAACGTGGCCGGTGTTCCCGCGATCGCGATCATCGATCCAGCCGCAGAGTGTCCCGGTTCACGGGGTTCCCTTTGACCTCAAAGTGTTTCCGTGTTCCTCATCTCTCTCGCCAGGCCTCAGACGTCGACGCTGTCATCGTCGTCGAAGGAACACGAGAGAGAAGTGCGGGCGAAACGTGGAATTCGAAGTCCTCCACGCTCAAACGCTCCCGGAAATTGAAGACGCGTTTTCCGCGAGGAATCGATCAGGTCTGCGAGAATCCGACTCCATCGAAAAGAACGATCCCACGTGATACCGCGATCTTATGCCGAGGTCTTACGCGTTACATGCTCCGGGATTGCCTCGGCGCATGAAGACGTCGCCGGAATTGATACAGATTGGCTTCTGGAGCACCTGCACAGGCCCCCCTGTTCCCCGAGATATGGTAGCGTCTCTTGTATTAGAATTAATTGCCGGTAACTGAATCTTTCAAGCCTTTGCTCGGTTTTTCACCCTGCGCTGAATTGTCTTCTCCACAGGATGATTGGAACTTGTTCTTCAAAGCTAGAATGATTGAAATATCTCTGTTCTTTACCCGCTGCTGCATGATCTTCTTCGTGGCTAAGATGAGGATTTCATGGATTTATAAGAAGCATAAGTGGGTGTCATTTAAAACAGTACAGACATTCGAAGAATTCAAACGTGCTCTGGTGTATTATTTTCAACCTGTTAAACATATTAAGAATGAAAATGAATTCAGTTTGTTAAAATAACAGGAAGATGGAGAACGATGGGTCGAAAAATCAGAATAAAGTCGGAGCGGGAGAATTGAAATTTGCGGGGGAGGGTGGGGGTGGGAGGTAGATAAGATCTGCCGGCTTCCCACGATTTTTGGCAGGACACGGCACCGTATCTGCGGAATTGAAAAAGTTCCGGGCGACGTGCGGCCTCCCGTGAGACCTTTAAGAGCCGGGCGTATCAACTTCTTATCGCGCGCGATTAATCTCGAAGAACGTTCCGGCGGCTGCTAGAATCCTCGACCGAGCACCCCGTGTACTCGCGTATACGTTCGATCGTAACGCGTTATCACTTAGTCCTGGCCGCCGGTTATCGGCATGTACATACATACACTGTTAGCCGGCAGATCGGCTTTCCTTCCCGCACGATCATCGCGACGATCCATTTAACGAGCTCGGGAACGCCGGGTAACATGCATTACTGCACTCGGAACGACCGTTGCAACCCGCACACTCTGCAATCGAGATTTTTCCGTACGGTCCTCCCTGCAGGCGAAGCTGCGGACGCGTTTAGAGCATTTTTAGGGAAGCTTTTTAAAGAGAAGGAATAAAATGACAATGAATACTTGACTTTTTCAACTTATAGTATCGTATCCTAAACAAATGCGATAAGAAGTAATCAAATCCCAAGATAATACTGGAGACACAACACCGGAGATAATAACGCTAGAGACGCAACAGCACTCGCAGCGCGCGGGTGCAGAAAACGTGCGAATTTTCGCCGGAGGAGCACGCTACGGCTAATGTCGAGTTACACACGGTGGAAAGATCGTCAAAGAGATACTCTGGCTGGTTCTCGCCCTCTGTTCGAGCGGAAAAGTCGTCAGACGGAGCATTTTAATCGAAGAAGAAGACGCCGGAAATTCAAGATCTCGCGGATAATCCTCGAGTTTTCGGAAGGCGTGCGCGAAGGGATTCAGGACGACTGGTTTTCCCCGTGTAACCGAGCCAACAAGATCGAAATAGAGGTCGACCGTTGGGGTGGGGCAGGCTGGGACGAGGGAAAACGCGGAAACAAAGGGAAATGAAAAAGAAGGGGGAGGGCCGAGCAGCGAGCCGTGGTAATTGGCCGAACAGTCGGTAAGTAATTTCGGGTACGTGACCGGACGATGGAAAGGCGGTCGCCAGAATGGAAATTGATGCCGGAGAGAATACCAGGTAGTTTACCATGGAGCCTAATTTCCTGGAGACGATCCACAATCGTCCCTCCGGCCGGCCCCGGCGTTTTCCCGCTCGGTACACCGACCGAATTCGCGAAATTCGATGAATTGCTGCGCAGCCAGTTTACAACGCGTCGGAATACGCGTTGAGTTCGCCGAGTGGCACATCCAAAACGCGTTCAATTTTGAAAGTCGTCGAAAAAGTTTCTGACGCATTTAAAATTAAAATCCTACGCAGAATCCAAATTCTGCGCGTTGCAAATTCAACGCGTTGAAATTTCGGCGCATTTTAATTCGGCGCGTTTCAAAGCAGACGCGACGCAATTTCGACGCATTTCAAATTCGGCGCGCCGCAATTTCAACTCGGTGAATTCGCAACGCGCAGAGTTTGGAACAGGTAGAGATTATACCGCGCAGAACTTGAAACGTGTAGAAATTACAATGCGTGGGTTACAAACGCACGGGGATTAGGGTGCGGCGAGTTCGAAACGTGTAGAAATTACAACGCACGGGGATTAAAACACGCCGCTGTTGAAACGTGTAGAGATTACAACGCATGGATTATTACAAACGCGTAGGAATTAGTCCGCGTTGAGATTGCTCCGCCTGATAATCGAACGTTTCACAGCACAAGTTGGTCATAGAACCCATCGATGAATGTCATATGAATTTTTGTAGGATTACACGCAAGTGTAGGAGAATCTTCCGCGGCGGCTGGAAAATCGATGCGACGTGAAAATTCGAGTTCAATTTTCGCGTGCATTCGAGCACGCTAAGAGAGGAATTCTAGACATCCCGGTTGGTGCTCGAGGATGTCTACGTGTGCATTCCTTCCGGTTCCTCCTCGTTTTTCTTCCACCCTTTCCCATTTTTTTACTCCTCTCTCTCGTCTGTTCGATCCTCTTCTCTCTATCCGCCGAAGCACGATAAGAGAATCTTTGGGAAATTTTTACGCTCGAACTTTTGAAAGCTTTTCGTTCCTCCTTTAATTATCTGCTGGTCCCGCGGAGCTCTCTCGGCTTGTAATATTTTTCCGGCTGCTCGAGCCACCTCTCTATGAATAAACTTTCAGACGTGAAACGTCTTATAAAACTCGTAAACTCGGCACGGGCATCGTCGGCGTAAATACTCGCCGCGGGAAACTTTACGGGTCTACTACAAGGTAATCAAATTTGATGCTTCATCAGATGGAATCCACCGCAACGCGATCGGCCGGGTCCACTGGAGATCTAGACGTGAGGCGGGTTCACAATCGGACAGAGAGCAAACTCCGCCGATTAAGGTGGTCCAAGAAAAGAGTCGACCGAGGAAGAATTAGAATAAAGAGGGAATCAAGCGAGTCCGACCTGGCGTCTGATCTG
This sequence comes from Lasioglossum malachurum, assembly GCA_028455605.1. NCBI lineage: Eukaryota > Metazoa > Arthropoda > Insecta > Hymenoptera > Halictidae > Lasioglossum > Lasioglossum malachurum. The sequence goes on along the minus strand of CM052317.1, from coordinate 18,538,490 downwards.
GAACGTCGGAGATCGTTGTTTAGCCTCGTACACCATCGGAATATTTCTCGATCACCATCAATATTAACACGATTATTCCCCGGTCGGTTGGAATGACCATTTTGGACCTCAACTAATATATATATTTGAGAATTAATGAAAATGCTCGCAGTCGGCTGAAATTGTCCTTTTTCAGGCGACCGAATGCACGTCCAGCTATAACGCGACAAATCCTTGCGAGCCAGTGTCCGTCGACACGGAAATAAAACCTGATCGGACCGCAGCCACGTTGCATAGGAAATGCAGTGAAATTATTGAGCTTCCGCGGTGGAAAATATGGTTGGCGTCGACGATAAACCTATGCAAATGCACGGTCTCGTTAAATTTATTTGTCAATCCGGCCGTTCCAGCGGACTGATTTATTTTCGTAATCCGTTGGAAAAATAACACTAACGGCTACGAAAAAATGGAACGGCCTGGTGCGAGAGAAACGTAGAGAGAGAAATACAGAGATGCGGAGGAAGAGAGACGAACAGCACGGGCTCGCATGAAACATTTTATTTGCGACGCGCGTCCACCAATTCGAACGTTTTGTTTGCAAACACCTCGGCCTGGCCGCGGGAAATGCTGCCCGGGAAATAACGTCAAAATATTATTACACGTTGGGAATATTGCGCCCGAAATGTTCCGTATTTTTTTGGTCTTATCTCTATCACTGCGAACTGTGGAACAATAATTTTTCCGCCGGGACGAAACACGCGGGATTCCGCGGGAGGGAGAGAGAGAGAGAGAACTGAGAAATTGTTACGTCCGACGTTCGAGCACCGACTAAAAATTTGTCGGAAACGCTCGCGGATAATTGATCCCGGCCCTTTTAATTATCATCTCAGCCGGTCCCATTATGCAAATACGGAAGCTCTAGCGAGGAGGCGACTATTCGATTTCCCTCTTTCAATTTCTTTAATTCGCTCGAAGCGCGGCCGGGGGTTCCGTTAATTAAACTTCTTGAACATAGTTTCCCCCTCGCTTTTATTAATTCTGCGCCCCGAGGACCATAACCGTAGAACTCTACGGGCAACGTTACAGTCTTAAACAAGAATTAACCCCTCGCTTTACAATCCACGACACAGTTACAGCCCAAATCCCTTTCTTGCAACTTTTTGAGAATCGCTACCGATCTCATGGACGAACAGAGCCGGGACTTTAACAGAGTTACACGATGGCGATAATAATCGCAAATCCTTTTGTTAGCGGCGCGATGATCGTTGCCGCGGGTGCTCGACGGAAAATAATATCGTCCGGTCCGCGCGGAGGCTGGCATAACGCTTGAGATACGATGCTCGTGAAGACGACAGTGATAGTAAACGATCAACCAGACCGCCCCCATGGGTGCAACACAGCGAACGAGCCGGCGAGTATGGTTCTCGAATGTATTTCACGGTGCTTGCGTCCTGGTTGAAATTCTCGGATCATTATCGCACATCCGATTGCGACGATTAAACGATAAAGCCGCACCATTCGGCCGAGATCGCCGTCAAATGGATCGTCGATCATCCGCAGAGTTAACGAAGTCGTTTCGCAGCGAACGGCTTACGAGCTCGCGCGATCCTAAAATTGTCAAACATTAGTTGCTAGCGATTGTATGAGCATCTCTTAACGAATTCTTATTGCAGTTGATCACGAACGACTTTGAACGACCTTCATGATGTGGATTATTGTTACATCCACAGTCTTCAAGGTCCCGAGGACTGGAACGGTTCTATTTTTGCAGCGGGGCCCCGGTCGGATTCTTTCATTATCGCAGCCCGTTTGCATTCGTTCAACGAAATTCTCCGGCTGTTAAATAAACAATTTAATTAAAGTTAACGAGCGCCGCGAGAGGCGACCGTCGAGCCCCGCGAAAATTAGAGACGAAAAGCTCCGGGGTTGGTGGACTCTAACTCTCGAACCAACGCGGACTGGTTCCCCCGTTGTTCGCCGCTGTTCACGGTCCCGCGGTTATTGAATCGTCGCTATTATTCCACGAGCTTCCCCTCTCTCTCTCTCTCTCGATATCCTTGCCAGCTATTGAAATACATCCACAGGATCCCTGTCGTGGATCACGGGCCATCCCTGACCCGTATACAGTACTGTCAAGCAATCGATACAGTGCATCCTGTCGACGATACCGGGTACCGTGTATCGCGTTACACGCTCCCAGCGACAGCCAGATCCGATTTGCTGCCTGTCGGTCAAGATCCCCGCTCTTGCTCTGATTCCTGGACCCGCCACCGGGTTCGACTAATTACACGGGAGCCGAGGGCTGATAGCCGTTTAATAACGCGAAAATGACTTTTAAACGCCGGGGCCCGATCCTTGATGGCCTTCGGCTGTAATTACGCTGATTACGCTTCTACTTGAAAGTCTCCGCGGGCAGTTTCTTTCCCAAGTAGAACTCTCTCGCCGAGAGACAGAGAGCATTGTCAGACTCGGGAGAGTCTGGGCTATTCTACGTTTATGAGCACACGTACCTCCGGCTTCCACACTTCGAAACTTCAGAAGTTTATTGAAAGGCATTAGAAGAATTTAAGGACACTGTTGTACGATTTTCGACGTTTTAAGATGATTGACAGAGAAAATATGAGAACTGCTGTCTCGATTACGCGAGATACAGAGCCAGGCTCGACCGCCAGGCAAAAGCTTGCCCCTTGGAGGAGGAACTTTTCCCCCGACGCGACGCGGGGAACTTTCGCATCGGCAACTCTTATTTTAACGGGGGCGGAAATTTTTCGCAGCGAGCCGAGGCCGCGAGACTCGAGCCAGGAATTTCGTACGCGTGCACGTTCACAGGTAACTTCTCTCGAAACGTCGAAGTGGCCTCGGAAAAGGATGAAAATGGAGGCCCGAGTGCGTCTTTATTCCGCGCGAGATCGCGCTGTGTGGGAGTTTCGTGTTTCGCGCTTCCCGTGGACACTTCTGTTCGATGGAATGCACGAGGTCCTTCAAAGGAAACGATTCTCCCGAGCTACCAACAATTCTATCCACGTATTTTAGCTGGGGGTGGGGGTGCAGTGGTTCCTCCCCTAGGCACTCAACACTCCTGTCTTTTGTCAGCTACGTGTATTCTTGCGTGGGATCTTCTGGTGGCAGTTATTCACACATTTTAGTATTAATTAATTGTTGACACCACGGAGACTTCGCTCACTACAATCCAAAAATTATTGTAATAGGGAAGATATTTTTCTGTTTTCTTTTTGACAGGCAAAAATGTAATATCAGTTTTATTTGTATTGTCAAGAATTCTTTAGCTGAAAGGATGAATCTCTCCTTTATTTCCTGGCCCTCAGAAAATATTCTACGGAGATCTCTGTTCGGCAGAACATCTTCCGCATTTGTTGAATGCACCGTTGCCCCATCGTCTATAAAAAGCTGCTTAACAGGTACATTTTTATGCTCGTTATTTTGTGAAGGGTTTCAGTATATTCGTTATTCGGTGTCCTTAAGGGGGAAAGGGATTCGCCGCGACCGACCAGCATCCGCCAATCAATTTCTACATACGATTCGCACGATACAGCTGCTCGTGCAGTTCAGTGTATGCTTGGGAGTAACGACGCAGCGAGGTAGTAAACCCAACGGGAGCATAAACGGAACTCAACAAAAGATATTACGCCAGCTGGGGGAAGCGAGACTTCGCTCGGCGTTACCAGCACAACAGCTTTTTTAAAATTAGCTACCCTTTCGGGGCGGCTCTAAAAATTTTTAAGATGCTGAGGACCCTTTGGGACCCGAGATTTCTGCTCGGCTTACCTACCAGCGGAAATAAACATTTTGTTTACGGGGGTCTAGCAACTTAACTGCCTTAACTTTCAGCGAGAGTCGTGGGAGAATTCGTCGGGGCATATTTGAATTACTTCAAAGACTGGTTCAAACATTTTATTACTCGAGGTGTCCAATTAATCAGATGATATGGAACCTGACGTTTCACGGATAGTTTTGATAAGGAGGTTCGACGTCGATCAAGCTGCCCTTTTCGCGAAGGCGTTCCGAAGCGGGTTCCGGGCGCGGTCTCAGCCGTAAATTTTGTATCAGGGCGGCCACTATTTTCCAAAGGTCCGGAATAGCGGTAGTCAGCCTTTGAAAGATACGATCCACCGTCAAAGATTTATGAAGGACGGCCGGAGTTATAGCGGAGGTCAGAAAGTGGCTTTCTTTCGCGGCCAAGGGAAGAGAGAACCGGTGCCGGTACATAAACTACCCTCCCTTTCCGCTCGGTTGTTCCTGCGTGCGAGTTATTATGATTAAAAAATATATCATACGGATCTGAGGGGTGGGGGGTGGTCTGGGTTAGGTGCGCGGCTCCCTTTCCAGCCAGGTGAGTTCATAGGTCCGAGGATCGTCGCGATAAACTTTTGTAATTGAAGCGTTAACCCGGCGACAACGATAAAGATTCCATTTCTTTCTGTTATTACAGAACGTCCATGGATTCCCGACTTTACGACTGCAATTTGCGCTTAACCACGCCCGTTACGTTTCCGCGTTTACGATACTTTTCTCTTTATTGGTGGCGGTCGGGACTCCAAGTCGATACTCGAACTCGCAGAAATCCGGAGGAATTCGGCCTCTTTCTAGGATTTATACCGATCAATATGTGCAATCGAACGTTTACAGATTTGTTATTCATCTGCGAGGCACCTGATGGACATTAATCACAAGATTTCTATGGATCGCTTTATGAAGATTGAACTAAAACTCTCTTCGGAGTTTCTCTGTTGAGTTTGAGAAATTCTGGGATCGCTCTCTTAATCGTTTCTGGATATAAATACGAACAGTTCTATTTCCTGAATCGCGAAGCTCGTCCGTACCCTTCCGAAGCGCTCCGTTTAACGATAGATTAAAACACGACAGTTCGCCGCGGATTCCATATTTCAAAGTGGCGATCACGACCGTGACTGGCAGCGTTCCCCGATATTTCGAATTGGATCCCGCTCGATCACCACAGTAAATCAAAAACCATGTCACGGTCCTCGGGCTCGCCATTACAACTCCCGAACCGCTCGAACAAATTTTCATTTGTCAGCCAAATTTTCGAGACCCCTTACGCAATTATCACGATATCTCGACCATTGACAGCGAGCTCTTTGTGTAGAAAAATTGAAACTGAACCGAGACAGTCTACGATCACGTCGAAATTCTGCTAATTAATCGACGAGCCTAATGGCGAACGAAAACGTTCTGCCTAGCGATTCGTAAACCTGTTAAACATCGGCCTGTTTGCCGAGTTTCTCGATTATTTCGCGGGGCACTAACTATTTAGAGTCGCTGGAGGGTCGGAGCAGGTTCGTGCCACCGCGAACCCCTGCTAAAACTATGGCACACACATGAAAGTCAGTTTCATACGTTTCACGTATCGAAAAAGGTTTGGAGAAAATGCAGAAGGAAACTATTATAAATATACAGTGTTTTATATTCGTCTTTATTTCATCATCACCAAACTGCAGATTTTCAATAAGCTAGGAATGATTCGTCGATATCGTTAAACTGCTTCAGTTTTACCGCTCTTTTAAATCGCATCTCGTTTTTGTCATAGATGCATACTATCCGTAGCAGCAACACCAAAACACAGTGGACTTGTACACATCCGTAAAGTACACACCCAGCGAAACGCATGCTAACAGAGGCTGCAGTGTCTGATTTTATCTGCGACTTGTATTCCCGGAAACGCGTTCGCCTGTATCAAGCATGTTCGTTGAAAGCTAATCATGTTACCCGACCGACCGTTGCGCCTCTTGTATTTTCTCTGCAATCAGCCCCATTCCTGTTAACCTTGCCTCTGGAAAAAAGCGTGGGTGTGTCTCGATTAATTAAAAGCCGTCATCAGACGCTTTGCACTTTTTCGCACGTCGCTGCTCGCGAAATACTCTCTCCTTCTCTCTTTCTCTATCTCTCGGCGGGTTTTTTTTTGCCTCGTGGCGGCTGCTAATCCCGCGCGCAACTATCAGGGAAAAAAGCACGGGGGAGCAGCAGTGCACGGCAGTGCACGGTGCAGTTTGCAGTTACACGCGCGGCGTCCGAAAGGGGATCCGTGCCAACACATTTTATTAGTTTGATGTTTGCGATGCTGGCACGCCGCGCCGGCCCGCTACCACCACCAGCTCGCATGAACATCACGTTCCCGAAAATCTCCGCCTCCGATGGTTCTCGCGGCGAAACAAAATTCATTTCAAAGGCATCAAAGTATTTTTCGCAGCTGCCCGCGGACAAACCGACCACGCGCCCGCACCATTCCCAGCTCTAATGAGCTGCCCGGGAACGTTAATCACCGTCGCTGATGATCAAATCGCTTCCGCTTGTTCAACGGAACGCTGTTTTCCCTCGAAATCGCTCCGCGCTCAGCCTCTCCGCAGAGGTGCTCGACATTTCATCAACGGGAACGTTTCGCACCATTTCAAAAATCATAAAAATCCAGTTCTTTCAATTTTAACATTTGTGTATTCTTCGGGATGACAATTTACCCATTTTTTAAATACTGTGGAACTTTCAATTTGTTGATTTAACTAGGGTTGTTTCACAATCGAAATTACTTCTGCCGTCGAACGAGATCAATTAAAACATCCTTCGTCAAATGGAACCCCGAAAATTATGGAATAATCGCAGATAATATCGTCAGGGTTGAAAACTCGCTCTGAATTATCCCGAGAAATCCGAGGAAGATATTTTCCCGTGCAGTTTCGCAATTTTTCGAGGAAGATTTTGCTTCGGGGAGCTTCACCCATTTACTTTTCCGCGCGATCAAACCAGACCCGGTTGCATCGTTCGAGGGTGAGTTTCCCGGTGCTATATTCATATTAAGAGTCTCGTTAGGATTCGCAGGGCCGGTCCCGCGTGGTTTCTGCACTCGCGTCCGACGAAATTTAAAGAACCACCCGACGGCCACAATACCGCGTCGAGCACCAGGAATTTACATTCCGCCGGGCAACACCAGGATTTCAGCCGGACCCAATTTACGTTGGTTCTTTTCAAGGAACCGGATTCCGCGGGGTTCTCTACGCCATTCACGCACGCGTCGAAAAGCCCACCGAACGAACGAACGTATCTACGAGCGGGTTACGTGTTTCATTTCTTTCAAAGTCAATTTCCGGCGGGATCCCGCGGATCCTCCAGTAGAACGGAAGAAAGGAGAAGCGGAAGTTCCGTTCGTTAGATACGGAAAGAAGCCAACAGAAATTCATCTCGCGAGTTTTCACCTCGGGATTAAGAAGAGAAGCAAAACAGCCTGTGCTGTTCGGAAGACACTTATGTGTCACCAGTCCCTGAAACCCTCGCTGTCGAGGATTTCCAACTATGAAATAATTATTTTTCAAGGTTGACCCTCGCGATGAGTGGAATACGAAGCAATTGAAAGAAATTTTAGTTTTCTGACCTCGAATTTTCAAGCTCAATATCCACCAAACCGATAATGGTGGATATTATTTTGGATAATCACCAAATTCTGAAGGGAGAGCCACGAATTAATAATAAATGCGATTAAAAGTCGAAACTGCGCCCGCTGTTTCTGCCGATTTCTAATCTGGGCATGCCACGGCGAGACACGCTTAATCGTTCCAATCTCCGCGGAATTTCGCGCGTGCTTCCCGCGGTATCCACGCGGCTAGGATAAACGAACTTTTTCCGCTCGGTGTGACTTCATCGCGGAAAATATTACCTCGGGAATTACGGGGGCGGAGAGAAGAGAAGAGAGGAGGCACGTCGCGGGGACGGCGTCGTCGCCGTTGGTTTTACGGTCCCGGTTTCCCGGGGACGATGAAAAAAATAACGGCGCCGCAGATGAAACGCGAAAGGCGCCGCTCCGCGGAAATTTCAGCCGCGAATCGCGGCCCAAGTTGCGGCGACGGCCTCGTAAAAAGACCGTCGAACGGTCACCGTTTCTTATTCGTCCGCGGGGTATCCCGCCTCGGATATAGAAATACCGGATTAACGGCCGGCCGTCCCAGATTTACCGCTGCTCACTCCATTCTTTCCATTTTCCCACCCTTCGTGTCACCTTCGCCCTTTTTCCCTTCTCCTCTTTTTTCCCCACCAGATGCCACGCACGGAATTATTCCGCGTTTTATTCCCGCCGATCGCGGCCACGTATCGGCGGAACGATCCCGGCAGCCATATTCCTCGTCCACATTACTGTTATTATTATTATTATTATTATTATTATTTCAACGAGGATATAAAACCCGTTGTTGGCTCTTTTATTTATTCTCCTCGCAGTTTATTCGCTTTCATTGCCCGGTGACGGGCGCGTGTTTATTTATTCGTTCTGTTGTTTTTAGTGCCGCGCGATGGGGCGTGACGAAATGGATTTCGCAAACATTACGGGATCGTGCAGTACATCTATGGTTGCCATTTTGTCCTTCCAGCGACTGGACGCGTTTATCTTGCTGCTGCAATGTAAGTGCTCGATAGAATATTTGTTGAAACTTGTATTATTTTCTTCACAGTTGCGATTGCTGGAGCTTTCTCTAATTATTTTCCTCGTGGAACAAGAATATTTATATTCAGCGTAAAAATACAATTGTTCTTTGATTCAAAAGAATGTTCGGCAGAGTCTGTTCTCTATCGCTATAAGGCAAGGGGTTGATGAACCATCTTGCCGCGATGTTGCGTTCGATGTTCATCGAGTTACGTTCACTGCAAATAGACGTGCACACGAAGAGCTTGATGGGTCTGAATTTAAGCATCGGTTTTGCCGCTCAGTCCTTAGTTCAGCACTTTTCGCCGTGGTAGAACGCGGGCACGGTTTCGGCGGCGCGTTGTAGGATATTATTTGCGCTATTGACTCGAGCATCAGGCGCGCGCGGTAGCTTGTCCCATTCTAGGGCTTGTAAAATGGATCCGAAATTACCCGGAGGAATTCGAGGGAATATTTGCCGACGTTTATTGAACGCGCGCGCCAGAGAATATGTTTCCTGAGTAAACGTCGCCGGAACGCAAACAGCCACAACTTAATATAAACTTATCAAACGCGTCCGGGATACCTTCGCGTTACTGTCTGGACAGTGGCGGACGTCCGTGACGGAGGGATATCGCTGGGTCCTGTGAAACCCACGTCGCCATTGTTCCACGGGAGCCTTAAATTTAAATTCGCCCGCCGAACAGCCGGCTAACTAAACGCGCCGCTGGTTAATTCGTATTAACCGACCCTCGGCTACTTTGTCCTGGCGCGATATACCCCTGGGGACGTCAACGGCCGGGGGATGTTCCATTAAAAAAACATCCGTCCCCTGATCCGGATGTCTCCCATGTTGGAAGCTGGCGGTGCCAATTTTTTGGTAGTACTTTTGGTGGTGCCACTGCTTTAATGCTGTTATTTAACCCTCCGTCTGCGTACCGGGTCGTTTATGTTCGCGACTAATCTTTTTACTGTTCCGGGCTTCCGAAAAATCTAGAAAAATTCTGGAATACGTGTCGAAGTCTAAGGGTAGTTAGCAACCATTTTTCTCTCGGACATTTTTTCCCGTGGTATCAAGAATAACGGGGTTCGGTGTAAATGACGTCACCGAAGGAGACCCTCGATCTTTCGCAGTATTTCGCTGTTTCCCGCGTTGTCCGACCGCCGGGAACTAACGGGGAGTGGGGGCACGCGAGCCCGTCAGCCGCCGATAAATGACAAATGGATTCGATTTGCTGATAAACCGACGATAAATCATCAGTCCATTGTTTATCAACAAACGGGCCCGTATTCGGCCGGGCAGTGATTCTTTTGTCGGGATATTTTTTTTTTCTGCGCCCCGTTACGATCGAACGCAGTCGACACCCCCGAGGTATTACGGAGAGAGAGCCAACCGTCCACCCCCTAGGCTGTGATTCAACCCCCTCGTGTGCAACCCTGTCAAACCCCTTTCCTCTCCACCGGTGACGTAGAACATCCATCCCTGCCGTCGACAACCAAATTGGGATTTATGAGAAAACTCTTTGTTTTGTTTTGTGTGCGTGTGCGTGCGTGTGTTTTTCGCTTTTACCCGGTTTTTCGTTGGTTGACGGTCTCGTTGTGTCGCCGCGATCCACGGGGTACTCGTTATACGCGCCTCGACGAACCAAACGTCCGCCGATGCTCCCGGATAGCTTTGTCCTTCGAATAGATCGGTGCTCGCACTTTTGTCTAGCCGTTGGACCGCTTTTACTAGCTGCATCTCCTCTGTTTTTCACCCTTATGCCTGGTTTACACTATTGTTAACGACGAATCGCCGGCAGAATCATTCTATCGTGCCTTTTTTCGAAAGATCGTCAGAAATTGAATTTCCGATTTATTGAATAATTTCCCTTTAACGCGTCTTCGCAGTGTCAAACAGTTTTTATTAAGCAAATTTAAGAAGTGTCTTCGCGCACCTTTGACAGAAATAGTGTTAATTCGGATTTGCTAGGGTACACCGTGAATTACGAAACGTAGGTAACAGGTTAGAACGTGAAACGTTGGACGTTGCGAGAGATTCCAGTAGAAAAGCGAACGATTGATCAGACAGGTGTTCTCTCGGAGTACACTAGAAGATGATCGACCGGTACAAAGGCATTGCAGGAATAGAAATAGACAGAGACAGGGACCGGAGAATAGACGGCTACGACAATGAGAAGTACTCGAAGGATAAAAACACAGGAAGAAAACTCCGCGGAGGTACACAATCGGGACGGGAACCGTCGACTGACATGGGTAAACGTGCACGGGTATGAAAGACGCATAGGCAAACGAAAGTATGGCCATGTAGTACAGACGAGAAGACTTGTAAAAGCTTCGGGCGGTCGATCGTCCCCGCTGCAATTAAAGATTCGTATGGGCACGTTCGCGTGTTGTTACAGCGCGCGTTTCACCGCGGAAGAGTTGATCTGCATAACGCTGCCCTTATTTCGCTCCAGTTCCGTTCTCGCAGGCGATCATGTCGAAAACTACAGCCGTAAAAAGGATAAAGTGTCGAACGGGCGGAGACGCTCGGGGAACCCGTATCTTTTTAACATCCGCCACTCGCTCGCCAACTTTTTATTGTTCGGCCGAGCACGAGGGCGTATAACGTGATCGCGCTCGCGCGCCTTCCGGTTCGAACGGTTCCCTGCGTCGGGTCATGCGATCGGACTTAAAAATTTCACGCGGATGCATTCGCGCGAGCCGTCCCGCGTGAACGCACCGTTTTATGACTGCATTAAACCTGATTTATGGTGTATTAGCCTTTTATTGCTGGCCACGCGACCCTCGCAGAGCCGCGATTACCATGGATCGCGATTTATGAATATGGTCTTGTTTTTTCGTGAATTCCGAGCGAGCGGGATCAGCGCGATTTGATCGCGACCACATTTTTGAAAATCACGGTCCGGCGGCTGGCTGGATCATTCGAAAAATGCTTCTACCAGAGTGAAAACTGCTAGCTGGTTGGACGAGGCTCTCGCGCTTGAAGGATCATGGCGTCTGCAGAACCCGTATATAAGATCTTTCAAGATTGATTGTCACGATGGTACAAGTTCCATCCATTCTCCCCTTTAAAACGTCTTCATGTAAGTCTAAGAGAGCACGCTCGTCGATGAGCCAGGTCATTTTTGTAATAAATCAAAGTCACGGACGATCCCGGCCGTAGTGGAAGCTCCCGGCGGGCGAGCTGACAGGCAGACAGCAGCGCCGGCGAAGGAGAAGAATGACCGGGACCCGCGTTGTTATTAAGTTCGGATTTTTTTAATCCCCGACAAGGGGCTGTAATTACGCGCCCGCTTTTTTTCCATCCTGTCTTGAAAACAACCGGGTGCTGGAGTCTGTAGTCATAGAAAAATACACTCGGGATGCGTTGCGTCTGTTGAAACTCCTCCGGGGTTTCGATCTCGCCGTATTCGGGGCAATCCCCTATTGCATCGGGTTTAACGCGAGCGATAACACTCGTCATTCTCTGGAAGACAATTCGGGACGGTTAACGCGGATTCGGTTCCCTGGGCGACGCGGCGCTAAAGCCGCCGCTGCAGGCATCCTCCGTCGTTCGGAGATCCATGCTCCTCTCGGACCGAATTGTCTTTGGTTCGCAAAGTTTCGGGGGGCGAGCACGCCTGCGAGAGCTAGGTGTTATCAAGCTTCGGCCCGTATCTCGAGCAGCTTAAACTTTAATTTCCATTTGCCATACTCGTTCCCCCGCGGATACGGTGCGCGCGCGCGTGGCGCGCCAGCCCCGCGATACGATCTCCCTGCATCGGGACGAGCGGGAACAGGAACCATTCGATTTTATAACTCGCCTGGAGGGCTCGCCGCTGCCTCCTGGAGAAACGATAAGCACGGGGTCAATGGTTCTTCGAGGGCCACGGGAACTTTACGATTCCGCTGCCGGCCCGTTTGAATCATTCCGTAAACTTCCGCCAGCCAGCCAACCAGCCGATCCTTTGACGGCCGGCTCCGATAGGGGATTAACTTTTCACCCTCCCGCACCCACCACCGTTGAGACTCTTTCCACCACCAGAGCTCCGACACGCTCGCTCTCGCCACCCTCTTCGGAAACTTCCCGGCCCAAGGCTCTTTTTCTTCGGGATGGCCACTCTCGTGTTCTTGCCAACTGGCCGAACACCTCGCCACGACTATCGACGTCCGCGGTGAATGATCGCGAGCCTACCGGCCTGTTTGCATTCGAATCGGGGCGGTTTACCGATTGACCGTTTCCGTCACACCCCTCCGACTTGATCCGTCTCAATAATCTTCGATGGTCTGTCCCTGAACTCCTCGTACGACATCTTTTGGATAATCTCCACGCGATCTGTATTTTTCCTAGATTCTTCTTTTCTTGAATGATAACACTCGCCGTGATCCTTAGGATCATTTTATTTGGTCTTTTTCTTGGATAATCTAGCTGTTCATTTTTTTTATTTCTTACTCAGTCTTCTCTCTCTCTCCCTAGCGTTTCTTTGGAATGTTTTGTCTTTTGTTATATATTGGTAACTTTAACTATAACTATTTTTCCTCCATTCATGCATTTCAAGAATGTCTTTGTTTTTTTTGGTGGTTGGTAGTTTCACGCCACATTTTATCCTCCGTTATATTTCTTGTCTTTTTTTAAAGATACAACGTGGGTGCTATTTTTAAAAATTATTGATTGTGATGTATGCATTATAAATTTTCTAGAAAAATGAAATTGGTGTGCTGGGTCTTAAACCCAGACCCTTTTGATAGCAATCGAGCGTTCTCCTCGTGTTACCACACAGTCCGCTGTAATACAACTGTGTGTGTGTGTGTGAATATTGTATATTACCTCGACTAGACGATATAAAATTGAGATATTTCATGATTTCAGAAGGGTAGAAAAGATCCCGCAGATTTAGGAGGAATATTTTCGGCATGGGAGCATTCCGCTCCGGCGAAGAGGCTAATATTATGAGCCAAATCCGTACGTTTAAAAGATCCTATTTACCCGGGCGGTGGTCCCCGCAGAGACAAGAACATAGTGGTTTTATCGCCGAGTGCCGCGTTTGCGCTCGGGCACGGTGTCTGGCCCCCGGAAAGCGTTAACTTAGCAAAATGGGGTTCATGCAATTTTTTCCCGGAGACGTGGCGCGGCTCCGACGCGGCCGCCACGTTTAAGCGGAGAGAGTTCATTCGGAGTCCTATTCGGTAGGTTCAAAGATTAAAGCGCCTCTTGAGCATCAAAGGCTCCGGCCTCAGAATGAAATCCGAAAAGAAAATGTGTGCGGACTCCGGCTCGCTCCCTTATTAAATTCGCCGGCCAGGCTCCTTGCTGTAAAAGTGTACGGCGAATTTAATTTTTCGACTACTCGCTGGAATCCAATTTTCCACGCAACCACCATCATTTTCGCCGGCCGCTCTTTAATCCCGTTTTCCACGGGGTCCTGTGCATCCCCTACGAAATGTCTTCTCGCTACGCAGAGAGAAAAAACGAATAATTCCCCCGGAGGTCCGCATGACCAATTAACTGTCTCCGGCTTTAACCCTCCTCGATCCACCCTCATGATTCGCGAGCTGGCGGATAGAAAGTTTAATCTTTTCACGGAGGGGCGGGGGTGGGGGCGACGATTGCTCAACTCCAAGCGATGCTCGAGCACAGCTAGCTTAATCGAAACGGCGATTACGCGCACCTTGCGCTAAACGCATTAACAAAGTGCTGCCATTAGGGGAAACTCGGCTGGAAAACAGAATTCCCTCGAAGGGCGGCGAAGCAGCCGACAAACAGGTGCCGGGAGAACTCGGGACAATTTTTTATCCCCGCGGTTCTCCGGTTCGAACTTCGCCGATTTCTTTGAATGTCTTGGAGGGTCCTTCGGAGGGCGCGATTACCACTGAATAGCCTCGGCCGAACTTTCCTTGACCGCGATATTTCAGGGGCGGCTCGGTCTCGTGCACCCCGGATAAACGCATGGCTGAATCGTCAAGCTTTAATTTCGCGTTTCCAACCCTTTGTGCCGGGGGCCGGGGCTTTGTGCTCGTCCCCGAAGAAAAAGGGCGGAAATTTTTCTTAAGCGTGATACTCCGCGGGCAATAATGGGCTGGAATTTATAAAAGCGGGGAAAGAAAAAGGGGAACCCGCGGCCCGACGTGTGGTTTAAGCGTCGAGGCTTAACGTCAGGGGCTTAGCCCTTTGTAGTTGGCCACGCTCTCGCATTAGTTACACGTCCGTGACCCATTCGTCTGACCAGCGGGAACAAAGGGACTCGGGAACTTACTTCATTATTGTCTATAATTCCGTTCAACGTGCTCTCTCGCGGCTCTGTCAGTCGACCGCGACATCGATGCACCACAGGCACCGAACCTCCAACGACTGTTTTACTGTACCGACAACAAAACCCGTCGGGAATTATAGGGATTCGAATCCTGCGAGCTCCGTCGCATTGCTGGCACGTTCGCAGAACGCTCACGCCAATATCATTACGATTCTACCCCGCTTTTCTTCTATTCAAATTAATTGGACGGTAAACGTGATATTTTTTTCTGATGCAAAAGAGTTAAATTATTACCACAATGATTCCGGCAAGTAATTTGGTCAAGTACTTTTTATTTTATATTGGCCCCCTTCAAGGTTAACACTAGACCTACCACATAATATTCTTACTCGTCCAGTTTCATTTCATGTATTCGTATCCAGTTTAACGCAGACGCCCACGGGAGGCTGTGTATCCAGCGCGACCCGCAGCGGTCTCATATAGCTCGCGACGCTAAAAAATATTTTCCTTGCCCGTTCAAATATTTCTGACAAACCCGGGCGAGGTCCCTGGGGGCGCGAACGGTTTCGTTTTTAATCCCCCACGTCCGCGTTGTTGTTTCTCGGCAAGCTGGCGGCTTAATGCGTCTTCGTTCCACTCGGAACCACTCTGGCCGTCCCGGGCTCGTCCGGCCCGTCTTGCCCGTTCGTTCTCGCGTCGACCCTGCGGCGCTGTAAGACGCCACGGTCTCGTAGGAGGCTGCAACCCGCTCGCCACATCTCCGTCTGTCTTTTTTTCAACGGCGAAACCATTGGGTTCTGTCTGGGTTAGATAAGTGTTTTTACAAATATCTCGGGAACCGAAGTCTCGCGGTGGAAATTTTATACACGAGGTTCCGCCCTTCCAAATTTCATCCGAATTTAATGTGTGGGTTATACTATATTTTCCTGTCCCGTGTGAACCGTGAGGAGATCGTGTTTCGGACGATGGCGAGCCGATAAGGGGGTGTGAAGGTCCAATTTTTAGCGGGGCGCCCCCTATGAATAAATATGACGTCGTCCCAGGGATACCCGTGATTAAGTTAAGTGCTCCCGGGGCCGCGAGTGAATTTTTACGGGGTTAACGTCGAGTGACCGGCAACGGAGAAGACGGCCATTACCGCGGACGTAACGGCGCCGGTTAGTTTGCGTTGGTAATTTCGGGGCGTGTCACTGCTGCGCTGTCGACATTGAAAAAAAATCGTAGGATCGGGTGAAAAACAACGCTCGGAGAAAAACATATTCCCGGGGGGACGTATTATATATATATATGTATATATATGTATTTTTTCATGAATTCGAGCCACTCTCTAGCCTGGAAATGTTCTACTTTTTATTTCTGATAAAAGCCCGGTCGCGCGGCATACGTGCCGGCGTCCGACGGCATTACACTGTTTACGGGACGTCAATATTTTATTGGTAAATATTCCGCGCGCTCCGAAAATGCATTTTTGTTCTCCGGACCTATATCTCCTTTCAGCGGAGATCCCTCTCTGTTCGGTGCTCCAGGTGACACCGACGGCTTCGTGCTCGGCAGACCAGGTGTCTAATACGTCACGAATAATCCCCCTACTCCCACGCGTCGTTAATACCGTTAGGCAGACGAGAGAAAATACCGGGAGCCCCCTAAAGCACCCTGGCCCAATAAAGCGCCGGGTCCTAATGACTTTTCCAATATCTCGGGGGCGCAGGAAGCTTACACGACTTCATAGTTTAGACCCTTCATAGTTTAGTATCTTCCTCGCAGCCCGGCAATTCTTTTTCACGTTGCCGGGACTCCCATTCTCTCCCGTCTCTCTCGTACCCTCCCTTGTCTTCCGTTTCGTAACTTCGCGAGGCAATCGGTAACGAACGAAGTTTCGGCGGTAACCAGCTCGACAGCGGCGGTCCTCGTTAGTCCGTTTTCAACCGGCGCTCCCCAGTTGCGCGCGGCAAGTACTTGCGATAAGCCGCTTCGGGCTGTTTCCAACCAGCGACTTCACGGTTTACGAGCGAAAACACCGTCGCCGCCCTTCCGTACCGGGTTCCCCGCGATCTTACATTCCACGACGAAGCCGGAAAACCCGCTTTGCTAGCTTCTTTCCGTGTTCCCATTCAACGAGACGTTCTTTTCTGCCCGCCGAGCTCGCTCGATGTTTGCCGCGACTCCGTATACAGCCGATTATCTTGAAAACTATTGGGCGCCACAACAAAGTACTTTCATGAAAACTATGTGCGGCGAATATTCCTTGCACCGTTTATTCCCCGGGCACGGGAGCTACAACATTCCTACACTTATTTACGCTGGGTCTGCCAGATGGTCTATTATCCCTTCGGGGACGACGATAGATTGTCACTTTGCTAAAATGATCTCTAAACGATTTGGACTTTTCGATATTTTCCCTAGTCATCTTCAAATTATATTTCGAAATAAATCTAAGAGTCAGGTCCAAAGGGCTCGATCAATTTTTCGCCCCTTCCTAATCGTTGAATTATTTTTCCACGATCCAGCATGATCCACTGAGAGCTATACCGAAGTGGTAACTGGGGACTGAGTTAAGGTCTAGTCCACAGACCCACGAGACTGCAGCTGATCGAGACCTCGAGTTTAAGGGATGAAGAATCCCGCTGTCGAATTTACAAGCAGATTTACCTGCTATGAGGAGGGAAGCTGTCTATCGGTTTTAGGGGGCTCGATCGAGCTGGAACACGGACAATTTGTCATTGAATTCGATGTCCAGAACGAGCAGGGTGGGGGAAGGAATCACCGATCGAAGGCCGGCCAGTATTCAGGCCGTAAATCGAACGGGACCCCGGTCCGTAGGTGTCTATTCCGGCTAACCGATTGATCAGCGGCCACACCGACCTGCTGCGACCGTATCATCCTCGCTTCTAGATGTCTGCACTGCGTCACGTATACGATTACGCGGCGCAGCCCGCGAACGCGTGCGTTTGCCTATGCAAATTCGCGTGTTTCCGGGCATGTGTGAATTTATGCATGCGGTCGCGGCTGCCGGCAGAAGTTACGTCCAGGAACGGGGACGCCAGCCACCTGGCCCGGCTAGATTGCAATCGTAGACGCATTTGCACTTACGTGCACCACGGCTTATACAAGGGATGACACGCGACCGGTGTTTGCCGTGCTCGCCAATTAATTAAGGCCGCCGTGTACGTCTAAACGTTACGTGCTACCGTCTGACCACCGTGCACCTCTTACTACGTCGGTATCTGCCCGGGCCTTTTACCTGCCTGATGAACAGCCGCGCACTAACCGCTGACCGACGACCACCATCCTCATCCTTGCGACTCGCATAATTTTTCAAGCCATCTTCGTTCTACAACTTCGAAACGACCCTGTTATTGTCTTACATGGAGAGTGCAAGGTCGATGAGTCTCAGATTTGATTGAAACTTTGTACAGTTATAGATCTCGTTCTCCTGTTAACGTGTATACACCATTATTGGCGCAGATACTCAATAGTTTTAAAGATATTTATAATTAAAGGTTTTCATTACCATGAATATACAGGGTGAATATTATAAGGCGTTACAGACGAATATCTTTCAGATGGAAATTGTTCAGTACCGAGGGGGACATCACGTGGTGGAACTTTTATTTTTCCTGGTGGACACTCCAAGGAGGTTTTTACTATCCAACCTTCGTGCACACCTCTATCCACGCCTTGGCAGCATCCACGAATTTGTAAATCCACGAAGGATCAAGCTTGGGATCGTCACAAGCGATTAAATACTGCCCGCGATTCCAGTTGACAGAACTGTAATAACAACTGTAACTTTGTCAACTGCATACTGCGGTGCCGGGACATTTGCATCGATCAATCGTGATAAACGACGGCCGGTTCGATCGCCAGCTATTCGCTGATGAGGTCGTTTAACTGATGGTCTCCGGGATACGTCAAGTTCAAAATTAGGAAACCGGAATAGATATTAGACCGACACGGGATTACGTTTAAGGATTCAGGTTTATCGAGGTGGCTGTTCGTTACACGGCTGACAAATGGCTGGTTAAAAGCCGCACCGTTCTCGCGCGTCAATAGATTCCTCCACTTCTCCACGCACTTTTTCACGATAACTCTGGGGAAGATTCCTCCGCGGATCCGTTCCGGTTCAATTTCACGAGAGAGAGGGAGAGAGAGAGAGAGAATGGCCAAGTCGCAGGTGATGGTACGTAGCCCGGGGATGAGATAGAGTTTTTATTTGTTCCCGAAGCTGAGAGTTTCTGACTGGCTGTCGCAGCCGCGCGCCCTCCCCTGTAAATAATGCTCTCAGTCCGTGAACTGCGAACATAAATCGTCATCTTATATCTCTTCGGGGAGTCCACCTTCGCTTTCCGGCGCGGCGCGGCAGTGAGCCAGCTCGTGGCGCCTCCCCTCTTCTTGTCGATCGCTTTTGACAACGAGAGACCGTGTTGCAATCAATTTATGGCGTGCCCGGCTGCAGTTATCGCCGGCTCGAGACAAACTCGTGCCTCGAGCCGAATAAATCGGCCCGTGGATATCGGCCCGGAACGATGTTACGTGTCGATGTGTATTTCGAGAGGGAGCGCGTTTAAACCGCCAGAGATACGGCCAGCTTTTACGGCAGCAGAAAAGTGTAATAGCTCGGTTGTTAACTGGTTTCCCGAAGCGACACACGTTCCGGAAGATTTCGCCGATCTAAGGGGCCTATCGGCGTCCCGTTTCGCTTTATTATCGTCGCATCCGGGATTCGGGAAGTGTAATACCCATCGACGCGACGCGGCGGAAGAGCAAGCAGGTCGTGTGTAAACGCGGGGCAAGCGTGCCATAACCGGAACCAGGAATTAAGCCAACTGAATCCGTTCGACCAAGAACCTATGGATAACTCAGTTTGAAATTGAAGTTCCTCGAATTATTGCGTATAATCCTATTAGCTGTATTAGGCCCGCAACGTGGCCGGAATGGACGTATAGAACACTTACGGAGCCGTTTGCTGGTGGGAAGCTTATGCTGTCCCTTTAACACGATTTTCGGTTAATTCCGAAGAGTAAATCCCCTCTGTTCCGAGTCTCTTCTATGCAGTTTCGAGAGAACGGATCCTCGACGCGACGGTGCTGCGAGAAATTTGTTAGAGCTCACCACTCCTTCTCGCTCTGTTTTTATTCGTTTGGGTTCGGAGGGTGATCGAAGTACGGCAAACGAACGAAACAGAAGTCGTAGAGTCCGGCGGAAGTAGCCCATTCGTCCCTGATTGCGCATTAGCGGCGCTCTTGTAATTCCCCGACCGTGGGGAATAATTAAAAGCACGAGCCCACGAGAGATAATTATGTCGCCGGTAAATTGCGCGCGGCACAAGCCTCCAACGCTTGCAGTTACAACGCGCGGCTACACGGACGCACAGACACACGCTCGTGTTGATACAGCGGCCGTCCACCGGTTTACGCTGATACTACAACGCTGGCCACTGTGAAAGTGGCGTGCACTTCCAGCCACAAGCATAATGCCGGCTGATAACCTCAAACGCAGCCGACCACTGTGGGCCAACTTTGCTCTCGGTGTTACCTGTCTCCTCTATTTGCCAGTCGACGTGTGTTTCTGTCACGTTTAGGTTCGATTCTCCTGTTTAGATACTCGCTGATCAGAGAGAGAGAGAGGTGTGCGGTCTGACCATTATATTACCATTCCGCAGTCTAGCATTATCATTGTCTGCACAAGCGTTCGAAAGTGTCGGAAATGTTTAAGAAATCAAGTTGTTTTCGTCAATGTCGGTATTTCAGACACGAATATGGCGATTGGTCTACTGCTATACCTCATCCGTAACTCTAGCGACGTCACCACGCGGCTCTCTCTAATATATCTAAACTTTCCAGGTATATTGCTCGTCGCAGTATCTCACAGCTGCGCGGAAGAATCTTCCCGACACTTTCTCCGAGCTTTCTCCACAATAAAAATTTTTTTAATTAAACCGCGTCTCCCTAATAATTAACCGGCTTCGAAAGCCCGGTAAAAATTTCATTTAATATCCCCGCGGCGCGGCAGCGGAATGAAGTGATCCAATAAATCCAAGCAACTCGTTCTCCCGGTTTACCGAGCGGGGAAGCTGTGTAACATCATTCTGCGTCGAAATGAAAGGGAATAGTTTACGAACAAAGCTTCGACATTAGTTCGTCGAATCCGATAGCGAGAGGATTTTCGGTTGGCTGCCGTTAAAAAAAAAAAAGAAGAAAATAGCGCGAAAAAAGGTACACAGGGACCCCGCCCGATGCACTCTTTCGTTAGAGCAAATCCAATAGAATCTTTGAATCGCGTCGGATTTCACGATTGCCGGTTCGTTTGCGACTGGCGAGGGGGGGGGGGGAGTGGGGAGAAAATACGCGTGCGGACCGTTGGAGGATGAACCGGGCTTTGCGATTCCCCGAGATGAACGGGTTCGATAAAACAGTGGGTTAGCGAAACATGATTAGTCCGCGTCAGATGATTTCGCCGAGCGATCTGATCGTGATGCTCCATAACAGTTTGTTTGCGGTATCTTCGTTCGGAAAAATAGCCCGAGGGCCTCGACGAGGGAGGAGGGGCCGACCGGTGGCAGAACCAGGGGCCAACTGGGGGTGTGCGCGGAGGGTAGTGAAAAATGGCGAGAGCTCGCCGTTGAACGCGTTTCTCTGTTTCCCGGGGAAAACGAAATATGTACAGAAGTATTACGAATTTCTTGACTGTCTAAGAAGCTCCCCTTGGAAGCCGGGGGAGGGGCGGGGAGTTGAACGGGGATGGATGATCACGGATAAGCCCCGGTACAGAGCCATCGCGAGTAAGAAGGTAGATAAAATGTGGCTTAGAGATACGAGAAAGTTAAATAAACGGGGAAGAGAGAAAGAAAGAGCGAGAGCGAGAGAGAGAGAGAGAGAAGAGATTGTTGCAACAAAGACCAGAGAGACCAGCTGGCCGGGTGTTTGTCTTGATGAAAGCCGAAGTATCCTGCTGGAATACGATATTTTATATTCCTTCACATTTCACCGTCCCGGGAATGGGGGATCGTTACGCGTGCCCGTACGCGAACAGATTAAAGATGCTCCTCGCGCAAACAACCATTAACTGCATCCTCCTACCGCCGCCGGTGATCATTGCGTTACATCGTTTATCTCGATGACGTGAACCAATGGCACCGGGAGAAAGCTCCACGGGAAGGAGACACCATGATCCGACGCTATCAACAACCTTCTAGAACCATGAAATTATCTGTCGTCTCCCGACTCATTCTTCCGGAGAACCGCGAAATGTGCTCGACCGTGGGAGGACACCGGTGCAGCACCACTTCCCTCGCATCCGTCATGTTGCGGACGTCGTCCTGGCTCGATACAGCAATAAAGGAATCGGCTGATGTAATAAATAGACTGCGGATCTTCAAGAGGAAAAAAAAAAACAGACGAATACCGTGCGCATAAGAGCGCATCGATCGAGGTGGAAACTTCTATGACGATTGCATACCTGTCTGTTTCACCTCGGATGGCCCTCAAGAACGAGTGCATCTCGCCGAGTGCATCCGAAGCAGATGTCGAGTCTGCCGAATATTTTAGGACTAGTCGCCGCGAGAGAACTGTCTTAGAAAGGTGCCTACGCCAAAGACAGGCTCCCCGGCGAAACATTGCGCAACATGTTCAGTGTCTTTCGGTCTGGGAACATGTTCCCGACAACGGGGACTCGAAGCAACACGCTGCGCCCTGATTTACATGCGGCCGTACACGCGCGAGCCGAGGCAGAGAGCGAGGCGCGGACGCGGGCGCGAACAGAAGTTCGCGGAGGCGAGACCGAAGGTAACGGTGCATTATAATGTTGATTTATGCGCTTACGATGCATAACGAGGCGTGCAACGCAATTCTGGCGGGCACGGCGCGGCACGACGTGGCACAGCGAGAGGCACAGAGCATCCGCCCCGTCGCGTTTAACAAACTCAAGGAACATTAGTATCCGAGTCGAATCACGGGAAACGTGTCTTCGCGACGACCGGAGAACCATGTCCTCTTATTCGTCTAGAATAGGCGTCGTTGCGTCGCAAGGAGGCGTCGGATTTCGTGGGAAACGCCGCATCTCGAACGGATTCTCGCGGTGTTCCTTCGTTTAATTAGAGGAGTCGGCCGATCTTCACTCCGATGCTGCTTCGCTGTTTCCATGAAGGAGACATTGGTTTGAGTTAATAGTTTGAGGCAGTAGTTCCGTTTTTGCGTCATTTCGTAGACGTCGGGAATTTTCTAGTATTTTTTTCACATTAAAGTTCTTAAAAATGCAACAGTGTCATCGAACACATGAGAAAGTTCCTGCATTCAAGAGCGTCTACCGTCGCCAGAAACAGAGATAGAGAGAGAGACCGTCGGTACTTCGTCTAAGCGAATCACAAGTCATTCCAAAAATGATATTGACCTGACTCCGGGCCCCCATCAGATTGTGAGAGGCATTCGACGTAAACCGAGTGGTTCCACGCCGGTTGCACGTCAAAAGGATGCTCGTCGTTTGCCGTTCGAAACGAGCGTCGAAGCATATGCTGGCACTTCGGCGCTGCTCGAAACCTCGGGTAATTTCAACCTCAAAGCGGGGCGCGGCGTCGGGTGACGTTCGAGAGATCGATTCGCGTCCATTTGATATCCGTCGGGAGACACCAGAGACCGTGCCCGTTCGGTGTCATCATCGTCTTTGAGTCTTCGGTCCGTTACCATTGATAAACACGCCGTCTCCGAGCCACGATCACGCCACGAGATCGGAGCGATGGTGTCCTCGAGCGATGAACTTCGCTGAAAAATTAGAACCGGAATTGCACTCTAATAAATTGATATTCAACGACTACCATGTTTAAGTCTATAATTGTCTCATTGATACGCGTCCACGTAATCGACTTCGTTACCCGACTGGCAACTTAGTCTTGTATAAATAAATGTAAAATAAAAGAGACCATAACTTCTGCATACACTCAATATTTTCCTACACGGTTTCCACCATTACTAAGACAGTTGTGATAACATGCCACCGGTTTATGTTTCCCCATACGCTACGTGGCTACACGGGTAAACATGCCATTGATATACGGTATAAACATCGGATTTGTTAGAATAAAATCGTTGGACCAACTATAATAAAATCCAGGACACACCGAAGACTCAAAGGATGCGATAGGCAGAGATAACGCACATACTGAGGAGACTTTCTTAGGTCTAGAAATGGCACTATAGTGTTCTACGAGCAACAAAGCCTAACGTTCGTGGTATCCATTTCGTTCGATCGATTTTTCTGGCACAAACGATTTTTCAGAGTCAAAGCGAAGACGGAGGCACATCTCCTCAAGGTATTCGAGTTATCGATCACAGGTCCAGTAATTAACGGTACACGTGGTCGCGAGCAATCGGAAGCGGCCGGCTGTAAGCCGCAAACGTTTACGATCCTATCGTCAACCTGGAATATCGGGCGTAGCTGCATGAATTGCGACGGTCCGATCGTCGATTCGATGAACGACGCTCGCGCCCGGATTAGCCATCGATCACCGACGGCCAGTCACCGTTCCTGTGATGAATTCGGTGATGAAGATAGTGCAAAATCTCGTAATTGAAACATAGTGCGAGCCCGCAACCGGCCCGGCACCGCTCGACGCGTGTTAAGTTGCTGCGGCAGCGTTCACCTATCCACTTGCACCTCTTAACGTTTCGCTGAAACTCGAGATTGTTCTTAAATTGGCTCTTTTGTTAACAATTCGAACCTGCGTCAACTTAACTCAGAATATTAATTACTCACTGAGTACCACAAACATCATGAATACATAAAATCCGCTGTTTACTTATAACAGTCTACTGTTTAGCGATTAAATTGAATGAAACTTGGGGGCTGATTCTCCGACGGTTAGCGTGTTAATAGTTCACTTTATCGGAAGCCTATTAATCCTCTGACGTCGATGGCATCATTTGAAACACGATCTAGCGAGGCTGGCCATTCTGTGCTTTTAGTAAAGTGTTAATGTATTCCAATATCTCTTCATTTATCCTATATCGTAAAAATATACTGCCCGGATTATAGTCTGGAATATGGAGACCGGGTTTTATGCAGTCATGATGAAAATGAGGAGGCGAGAAATTAAAAGGCACCACAAGAGTTCGCCGATACTGTTAGATTATTTCCGAGTTACTGAAATTATTCAGGAAACCACACGTTTCAATCTGAACCTCGTTTTTTCACACTGGATCATGTATGTTGGTTTTTGCTTGGCCCTTAAAAAATCGGAAAAAATTCTAGGATACTTATCCAAGTCTGTACTTTAATACTGTTACGAATAAACAATAATTTCACGATCTTTCCCATTGAAAAGACTCCAAAACATGCCAAAAAAACCGGAAATAAATAAAAAGATATGTCTGGCGATACTCCCATAGGTACGTAAATTAATATGCGAGTTACAGTGTTGTTCCCGGACTGGTGCAAGCACGCGAATAGGTCTGAGAAGAGGCTGAGCAAAAAATCCCGAGCATTAGCGAGCGCATCAATAGCGCGGCGCGGCGGTCGGGAAATGCTGCGAGCGGGAGCGAAATCTCGGGATTTTCTGTCGGGGTTTTAGGCCGAGCGGAGTATGGTAGGCCCGTAGGCCGACCGGAAATAAAAGTAAAACGTCGGACGCAGAGGTATGAGGCTTCGGCCGAGTAATAACGGGGCCGCGTGTGCTACAGTCGTAAATATTTCTTATTGAGCCCGGTGGATTGTATCGGCGAGCCGCGAGGGCAGCGGCGGGAATTTCGCCGGGCGAATCTCCTTAAAGGGGCCGTGCACGAGATATTCGAAAACTTTCCAGACCGTACTTCACCGTCCGTCCTATAACTTTCAACGGTGGAGGCAGTCGGAGAACTCCCCTCCCTCTCACTCGCACACACGCACACTCTTTCTCTCATTTTTTCTCCGGCTCCTCGCAGTCTCGTTCTTGCGGCCAGGGTATCGTATTTGCGATTACGTCGCTTACCGGTATTAATGTTTCATAAGGGAGCCCTTCGGTTTTACTCGCGAGGCCGTGCGATCGTTTTCTCTCCCCTCCGCCCCGTAATCCACGGCAGAGAAATAAATTGATGGCGCTGAATCGACGGCCGACGATTCTTTTTTATCGGCGCTGTAAGTAGAATGGCCTAAAATTGCGCCGGCGGTATCTCCGCTTTTATGACGACCCACTTCGACCGGTTACGATGTATTTTATTCCGCGCCCCGGGATCGTTACCTCGCGCTGAATGTTCTGCGCCCTCGATCCGCAGAGAAACCCCTGTATTTCGTTAATTAATTTTTTAGCCAGCACCGAACACAAAAATTTGTTTCGCTGTCGGCCGTTTCTCCGGACCTGTTCATCGTG
Organism: Lasioglossum malachurum; assembly: GCA_028455605.1. NCBI lineage: Eukaryota > Metazoa > Arthropoda > Insecta > Hymenoptera > Halictidae > Lasioglossum > Lasioglossum malachurum. The sequence continues at coordinate 18,512,521 of CM052317.1, read as the reverse complement.
CTCGACTGCTTCCAACGGCGGAATTGCTGCACTAATAAATAATTAAATAAAATTGAGAAGCATGCTGCTAGAGAAACGTGTGGATTTCGATATACAATGTTCCACATAATTCTCTCTGAATGAATAAAACAACACGTTGAGTGCCACGGGAATTTTGGGTTCGTTTATTTCATTTGTAGAAGGGGTCAGCGTTGTTATGGAGGATTGTTAGTTGCTGGATAATGAAGCTCTCGTCTTACACTGTAGTCTAGTTAATTCTGGCAGTAATAAATAGACCGCAGATTTTATTTATTCGAAACTCTATAAAATTAAAACGGCTATTAAAAGTAAAAACGGCTGTCCAGGAGAAGACTATCTCCGGAAGAGAATGGAATGACCTATCCGGTAGGAAGTCGGAGGAGACCGGAAGAGTCGGTGGCCGAACCTGGTCGACAGAAATCGTCGGCAATCGAGGACTTCACGCGCCAGTGAAGAGCGAACCGCGCCGATTCCCGCTCGAGCGTCAAAATCGCAGATAATGTTATCGTCGCCGCGGCCAGGCCAGAAAGAAACGATCGAATTCGCGCGGACACATGTTCCCGGCGGCATAATGCCTCCGTAAATCTCGAGGACAGGGCCGTGCAGCTACCTCGTCGAAGTTTCCTCGTTCCGAATGGATCGCACGGCTGTACCTTCGAAGATGAATACTCGCGCGTGAAATACTTTCCAGAAAGTACTTCCAGCTCCACGACCCCCCTGCTCCTCCTCCTCTTCCTTCTCCTACGACGCTCTCTTTCACCGTCCTCTTCCGGTGGAAATCTTATGACGACACATTTTGGCCCGGCGAAACTTCCCGACAAATCGCCAACCGGTTAGCAGACGCTCGCGGGACAGTTATTGCAAATTGTCGCGCCACGTCAATGTTCCCGAAGGATTTCCATGGAATCTGAAATATTTCAGTCTACCTTTTTAGCAGTTTTGGATTGTTCGAATTGTTTGAGACTTCTTTTGTTAGAATACGATTGAAAATAGACAGCAATATGATTTTGTGTTTTGTTTCTATCGTGAGCGGCTCTACCACGTTGTGCGATTCTCCAGCTTTAATTTAAGCCCTCGAACGTCCAAAAATTCCTACGGGAACACATTCTAAAATCGACTTGATAAGATCCTGACTAATGGAAGCAATGTTGGCCGAGCTGATGATCGAATTACGTCAATTTTTCGACATGAATTTCTACTTTTATTTAAATATACGTACCTTCGTCATAAACTGCGATTCTACAGCTGTAATTTAAGCCCTGAAACGTGCAAAACTGCCTCCGAGAAGACATTCTAAAATTGGTTTAAAGCTCTTATCGAAGGAACTTAAAAGAGGAACTGAAGATTCGATAATACCATTTTCTGAGGCTGGCTTGAAAAATTGTAATTTGCAGAAATATCAGTCTGGTACATCTCAGCAGGCTCATCCCCTAACGAGCATCCTCTTACGAGCCTTCGGAGCGTTGTTTCAGTGTCAGGATCCACTCCCGATCGTCTAGGGATGAGCTGATGAGATTCACCAGCAAGTTGTCACTCTCGGCTCTGTTCCTTAGGGTCTAGTCGTAGCGGTCGAGGGGTGGTTGGTTTTGAAAAGCGCAGGGCGCGATCCATTTGCCGATCGATTAGTCGACACACGAGGCAGATCGGGCCGACACCGGTCCGCGGAAGCGTTTGACAAATTATAAGATTAATCGCGCGGGATTTCGGTCCGGCGGGCCATCATCAATTATTTTTTTGCGAGTCCCTCGTCGGTCCAATTACGCTTGAACGTGTCGGCCGACTAGCGGCCGAGGATCACACTGCTTAATGATACCTTCTCGCTCCTTTTCAGCCCTCGAGAGTCGAGGCTCGCGTCTTGATCACCGTGACTTCATTACTCAAAAAACGCCGAAAAAAAGGGGGCCAAGAATGTCGCACGCGAGAGAGAGAGAGAGAGAGAGAGGGAGAGGAAAGCAGGAGAGGAATTGTCGGGGGGTTGAAAGCGCCGTTCTTCTTCGGCGGGCAGTTTACTCTCTCACTCGTGTCTCAAATTAAAATAAACGCGATTAAAACGTGACCCGATTCCACGACCGGATCACTGCCGCCACCACGGGATCGTGTCTCGCGCCAATTGAAGAGGGTTCGACTGCCGAGGGTGCGCACCCTTCGCCCGGAAATCAAACGCGTGCTCTCCGCAGTGTGTTTTTCCTTTCACCTGTGGAGACCGAGCTGGGGGACGAGCAAACGAGATTAAATTGTTTGTAACTTCGCCCGTTGAATTTCACGCTGTCGTTCGCCCGCTCGAGGATTCTTTCCTTCTTCCCTCCTTTCGCAGTCTGTTCGACTGACTTTCTTATCAATATTCCCACCCCCGCTGTTCAACTTTCTTTCAGGAGATTTTTTAGAACATAGAATCCACGTGTATGCGTTGCACTATATTTCCAGACGTGTTCTAGACTCTCTTATTGAAAATTTCTTTGTCTCGAGTTTATAAGGTCTTCTTTTGTCTTTTGATTAGTGCGAAACAAGATACTCGCGTATTTTGAATGCGAGAAGTGATGTCACGACTATTTAGAAAAGGCCACGCCTTCTTGGATCTAGCCACGCCCAGTTGTAACAGGCTCCACCCTTCTAGAGCAAGCCACGCCCACACAACGATGAAAAACAGCAAACTGATCAATTTTTTATAATAATGCCGCCTAAAGCTCAGCATCTATTCCATCAGACTCTGAACAATAGGTGTCACGTTCCCGCATTTTGCTAGAGCGATCTCTACAGTAGAGATGCGCGATCGGCTCTAGCTTCCCGAGCACGGAGGCGAAGTTTGAAAGTTCACGGGTCGGGAATCGTCGCGGAACTTTTCCGCGCGTAAATCTCGGGCCTTATCGGCTCTCTGCGATCTCGCCGCGGAAACGGCTGGCTTCCGGCCGCGCCATCGGTATTTCATAAAGCAGTTAGCCCGGCAGCCGTCGGTTTCCGGTCCGCGCGGCAGCCGCTTCCGGTGCGCGAAGCGGTGCCCGCGCATATCGACGGTTAAAACCATGGACAGGCTTCCTGGTAATCCGGCGGAATCCATATTCGAGTGGTTCACGCGCGTGTTCGCCGCGGCCCGCCTCAGGAAATTTGCTCGTGACCGGAAACACGCGGGCGTCCGAGCGTGCGACCAGCTCCCCGACTCCAGGATCAGCTTCGATCGAGAAATCGATTACATCGCTCGCCTTTTGTCGAAATTGCTCGAGAGAATTCTGCGTAATCCGGTCAGAATTTGCTCCGCCGAGCTGTTTATATTATTTACTCGCCGATGATTTAAGATCCCGAGCGTATCTCTCGCGAATAGAAAGTTCTTGACGCTATCATTATTTCTTTCCCCACCTGTACGTCCGACCACCAGCCAGCGTTCATTCTTCACGGTCGTTTCCCGTGCAATTCAAATACGACGGGAAGTTTGTTCTCTTGACACTTTCGTCGTTGCTCCATAAATTGTTTGGAAACTCTTTCCTCTTGGAAGTCTGAGGACCTGACGGCTGGGAACGCTGCGCAGCCTGTACCCGACGTAAGTTCGTGATATTAATCAATATTTTCTAAGGGCCGCACCGGTTGCCGATAGTCCGACCCGAGAATTTCGGAGAAGTATACAGGGCGCACCACCTGACGCGTCACCTTCAATTTTTCTCCGAGATGGGCCTAATTATTCCCTTGAATCGGTTAGAATTCACCCCAGTTCCTAAAACTGTGGGGGTTAAAAATTGGATATTCATCTACTTTGCCGATGACTGAAAATTTTGTGAGGAGGTGATTACAAAATTTTCAGATGAATTTTAATTTTATGAAGTTTTTCATACATTTTTTTGCGCCCTTCCCGTGCGTACCCAATGTTGTGTTTCGTGGGATCATGTGTTTGAAAATAAAATATAAAGTTCAACGCATTTTAGTTGCGCCGTGGTTCAACATTCGTGTTGGTTTCCGGGTCAGGTTTAAAACAGCCCCTGGCTGCGCCTCGCCCTTCCGCAAGACCGTATGTATTATACATTGTGTTTGTAATGCTTCTGCGCAGCATTCTAAAGACAATGTAATAATAATATCCCCGCTACTTTCAGAGATACGGAAAAACTTTATTTACAAAAGCTCCACGGTACCGAAGGTGCTCGTAACGCGTCAGTAATAGTCTTTCCCATATTCGCGCGGGCACGACTCCTAGAAACGTTAAATTATGTACGGCAGTTTTTAAAAGTATATTAAAAATTTACATTCGTTCCAAAAACGGCGCGCTTGCGGGCAAAGAATGTAATTTCGGGCTTGCATTCCTGGGTCTTTGACCGTAGGTAACTAAACTATTTGCGAACAAAGTTACGACTAACTCGCAGATTTTTCCGCAGAACAAGAATTCTCCGCGTCAATTTGCAAGATATGCCACGTAGGCATTTATTTGAAATAATGTTGGTTCGCTCGAAGTAATACCACAGTATTGTTAAATTTTTACAGCGATAAACGAACAGGCGAGCACAGTTTAATCCGGTTTATTCGACAACAAAAATATTCCGCCTTATAAAGAAGAGCGGAATAAATGAAATTAAACATTTACACATTCAGCACCGAATTTATTCATTAAAAAATTTAGGACAAACGTAATCCGCTGTGTAAGCGGATCATCCGCAAAGATTCAAGCGTTCCGATCGTCATTTCCACGAGAGGTTATCCAGGATCAAAAACTGTCCATAGAAAGTCAGAAGTGCAAACACGCTGTCACCGGTCCGCGAAAAATGAAAAAAAAAAAAAAAATGAATAAACGAAAGTAAAGAGCCAACGGGGCGCATCGAGACTGTTTTAAAAATACCTCGACGAACTGGTTCTGCAAAATTGATTGGTGGTCGCGGAGCGATGTACCGCGGGGCTGGAGTCTAAAATTGAACCGTTTCGCGGCGACTTCGTGTTTGTTCAAACAGCTCCGCGTCTAAATAGGAATAACCGCGGTCTTTTTACGTAAATAAACGCCCAGGATAGAAGAAGAGGAGTGGTATGCCCGGGGGCGACACGGTTACCCAATCGAATCAATCTTCGTTCACGCTCCATTAACGTTAAACTTGTATTCCGCGGGCGAAATTATTCGCGTCGAAGTTTCGGTGGCCGATTCCGCCCCCGAAAGTTCGCCGCATCGTTCCGCACCCGGTTCAATATTGATACAGCGACCCGGCCGCGGTGCGGATTCCTCTCCGCATCCCTTCGGGATCAACGTTCCATGCCACGAGGGCCGAATAAAGACGAAGAGCGGCCTGGCATAATTTTACGCCAAGCGAGACTCCTTCCTGCTGCCCCCCCCCCCCCCCCACCTCTCCGGCTCCCTAGCCGAGAACAGTGGTAAAGTGGCCATTTTACGAGAACTGTTCGAGTGTTCGTCGGTCTCCACCTACTCGAGTGGTTTCTCCTTTCCCAACGATCTCTTCTTTCTCCCTCCACGTCCCCCCTCCCCGAGGCTGTATTTCCAAGGCGCTGTGCATACGAGCCGAACTACGGTCGCCTTTTTAATGGCCGGCGTGAACGATTCCTCGTCCCAGAAACTTACATTTTGCCGACCTAGACGTAATCTGGGTTGATGCAGAATTGATACGAATTGAGGGGAAACGGCTACCCCCTCTCTGCCAATACTGGATTAGTCGGAAGCGTGGGGGAATAGCGTCGCAGTAGGGGAAGGCAGAATTGCGAGACAGGTCTTACATAATTTTGCCATAAGTTCGTCAATTAAATGAGAATATGTTGCGTAGCATCGACGCACCTCGAGAAAATCACCGGCACACAAAATGCAAAGCTTCTCAGCACCGCGCGCGATGCGGGAGATTTTTCCACGGACGAATAGAGTGATCTGCGGCGTTACAAGCCACAAGGTGGGCAACCGTGAGCAGCTTCCCGTTCGTGTTTTCCACGAGGACCAAGTATTCCAATTGTAGGCGTCGCACACGTGTACCGAAGTTCGTACTCCAAACAATATCCACCGTGTCATCGGTTCGCCTCTTCGGAGAATTTTGCAGCCAAGCCAAGCCAGACGCGAGGCGTCGGGTCGTCTCGGCGTGTCTGGAGAAACGACATATAGATAGAGACGCGGATATTGTTATTCTCTGGATGGTAGGTATGAGTGGCGCCAGCTTGTCGTGACGTTCCGCCCTCGTTTAAGGAATATGACGTATCTTCCCATTCTCTTGGCCCTGCCCTGCTCCGCTCTATTCTACTCTACTCTGCCTGCCTGCTTGCTTGCCCGTCCTCGTTCTGCCAGCTACTTCCACTTATCCGGCCACTCTGCCTCCTCCCACGCGATTCCTCCCGGTTCTCTCCTGCAGACGCCCACGCAACAAAGCCTTGCTCCCGGCGCGACGCGAGACTTCGAGTACCTTGCTACCTTGCGACCGCGTCCGCCGCAAAATACGGCCGCGACGATGCTCCCTGATCTCGGGGCCAACGTAGTTCCCAGACGTGTCCTGCTCCTTAATCGAACGATTTTCCGTCGACCTGACCTCTTAACGCTATTCCCTGCCGAATTATCATCCTCTTAAAATCCCCAATAATTGAAGTAATTTGCTGTTATTATATTTTAAGAATTTCTCTTTATTGTATCATAATTGGACAGCGGATTTTATGCATTTATGTGAAGAATTTAATAGTACTGTTATATTATTTTTAACCTATTAAACATATTAAGGGTGAAAATAAATTTCTATTTCACTCCAGTTTGCTGCAATTCAGCCGGTCCAATCATAATCATTGATCGACCACGACTGGTGCAAAGCAGCAATTTAAACTCTAGGAAGCTTTCTACAGAAATATTTAAACATCATTGACGTCGGTGTTCTTTTTTATACGAGAACTTGCATAGTTGCTAAAAGGAGCATGCTAATTTCGGGTAATACCTCCTGTAACTTCGAGCTAATAGATGCTCGAGGAGTTTTAGTGTTCTAGAAGCGTGGGTGTTGCCAAGTGGCTTCTTAACCCTGCTGCGTTCCTCGAGTCTTCTTTGACCTATTCGCATTTTTATTTCTTCATTCTGATCACGATCCTGTAATATTTCTTCGCCTAATCAAGCCCATATTTCAGTTGTAATTTTACATCAACAAAAAGTGGTTCATATTTTGGCACTTTAGCCTACGTTTTGGTGAATCAATGTCTGGGAAATATTTTTAATTTTACTACCTAACTGCAGGTCTCGACTTCGTTGCCCAGTTAGTTGGCCAGGTCGAAATTCTTCCGAATCGCGGCTCGATATTATATTTCCTCCCCCGGAAATTGTTTCGCGGCGTAATTACCGTTCGACGTCCCAATAACCGTCCGAAACTTCGCGCAAGTTGGTAATAGTTCGACGTCGATAGCTTCCCTAGCCCGACGAAAAACGGCGTAAATTTCCCGTCTCGGTGGACGTTTACTCTGGATCCGACCGATCGGTTGTGCTACCGTCTAATTTCAAAGCAACCGAGGCGCACGATCTTGGAAATTTACAAATTCCGCCTGATCGACGATTTAATCGGGCGAGCCTCGGATTTATGTAATCTCGAGATTCTCGTTTGAAACCCCGGTAATTGGAATATGTACCCGAAACTCGGTAGATTGGTAAAAAAAGTTTCATTTCCCGTTGGAAAAACCGGATCCGTTTCTATGAAACCGGGAAACGCAAATTCGCTTGCTTCGATCATCGGCTCCGGCGAATTAATCAAACGTCCGGCTACCTCGTTCCTTTTTCTTTGAACGCCGCTGCAATTTCGAACTCCGCGGGAAAAATATTTCGTTTGCTTACCTCTATCGTGCTAGATTTATTTTCCGCGGATGTATCGCTACAGTCGAGATACAGTCCTCGTGATTTGTTAGAGTTACGTAGGAATAATTAGAGTTTCATTCGTCCGTCTTCGTGCAGGTTGTATTACACCTTAATATTATATTTCATCTGATATATCTCTGCGAGGTACGAAAGCTTGCTTGCACCTTGGGTTACTATCCAACCCTAAACCACAATCGATGTCCCCATTAGACCTAACATAACTAACTAACAACTTGAGTTAGCCTCCAGAAGATGAGAAGTTAGACGGTGGACCCTGAGGGCAGCGGACGTCACTTTCTGATCATTAAATTGTCATTATCTGATTGCGGATCAGCTGTAACATCTCATACATCCTGTTTCAAATCTTCACGAGTCCAATTCAATATCCCTAATAAATTTTCAACGAACGTCATATGCATAAATCCTGTTCGAAATCTTCATCACGAATCTGGTTCGACGTGACACGTCCAACTCAAATGATCGACATATACGTGGATCCCGTTTGAAATCTCCATCCGAGTCAGACTCAGTGTCGAATGTCTAGTCATTAATTCCTGAACGAATTTGTGAATAGAATCCATTGAGCCCGTTCCGCGCTGTTCCTCGATCTTTGGCACATGAATAATATCTTAGGGGATCGTGAAGGCTGGAAAGGCATACAATTGGCAGTCCAGTAATTGCGCAGGGTTCTAGTTCTAGACAAAGCGACTAAAAGTCAAGCAGAACCAGGTCTGCCGATTCATTTGCCCGTCGGAGGGATCGCGAAATGGAGCGTGTACTTTGGAACGGTCGTCACACGTCCGTCGTACACGTATATGTCAGGACTTGAAGAAACCCCTTGAAGCACGGATTTCGGCAAGAATTAGCTTATTGAATCGCCACGAATCCTCGGGTTCAATTAAGGACGCCACTCGTACCGTCAACAGGAGCGCCGGCCCGTGGCTGCGACTGCATTAGGACGTGCTGGGAGAAGGACGCCATTTCGGCCTCGCGACATACACTCAGATAGAACGAGATAGAACGAGATAGAACGAGATAGACAGAGAGAGAGAGGACACAGCGGTTAGAGGGTAGATGGGTAACTAGATAGCCTCTCTTATCGACGGGGCAGCCGTGGTATACATGTCGGCGCAACCGGAACTCCGGCCACCCCGTTCCGAATGCTAATAGGGTAATTAACAATCTCGGTATGAGCTGCCAAGAACGCGTACTAACAATATGTCATCGAACACCGAATTTCCGGTAAACTACCGCCGCGACCTTCCCCGAATTTCTGGCAGTCCCACTGTCCATCATTCTTTTGTTAACGCCACGATCCAGTCCATTGTCTTGCACCCACCCTTATCTCTCGAATCTGTCCTGCGTCGTTATCAAATTAAAAATACCGTGACTTCAGAGCATCGAGCACTCATTTTGTAATGAGGGAGAGACGAAATATTCTATAATTAGTAATCGATGTCTCGAGGCGATGATTAAAGGTCGCTGGTCCCGCAGTAAATTTCCCGGCGGGCCGAGCATCAAAGCGCTCGCGTGAAATTACTCTCGACCGAGTCTTTTTTGGTCCGGGAGTCTGTTCGCCAATCAGTAAACGCTGATAAATTAAGAACGTTCGAGCGGCAGCTGCGGCGGTGCTGTCCGTAGGGCAAAAATTAATTACGGTCGCGGCTTCTACCAACCAGGGAGGAAAATATACAAGTTCCCGGTGTTTTTCCGGTTGGGGCCTGTTCCCGATCGTTCCATTTACCTCGGACGTTTTCGGTTTGGTGACCCCAGTACCGAAACAGTGAAATGTTAATTGGACGTCATTCTCGATTTTTTCAGCGACGCGTTTGACATCGGCCAGCGTCAAAGCTCGCCGCCATGGAAACGTTCTCCATGGAATAAAACTGGGGGGACGCGGAGGAAACGGCGGACAGGGTGAAATGTTTGCAGATTACCGGTGCGCTTGATAAGCGCGGAAAGTCGCGACAGCTTTTTGCGCGGAGAAAAATTGCTCCCGCCGAGGTGTTAAGCTGTCGTTTACCAGACCCCCTTTTTTCTTCTTCGGCTTCGCCTCGGTTCCATTCCGCGGCGCGATGTCGTGGGAAACAAGATATTTCAAGATGGCAGCGGAACTCGATTTACGCGAACGACAACAGATGTGTTACATGAAGTTTGCGCGGCGCGAGCTTGTAATGATTTGACAGCGAGTCGTCGCCGTCGCCGCCGCCCATGGGAGACGAACTTTCCACCCAGCCCAGCGATTCAATTTGGAAAAGTTAGGGCTGCTTCGGAAAATTGCGCGGCAGCTAGAACCCGCCGCCCCGGTGTCCATCTTGTTCGGATCCTGCCAGCCCATTTACGCCGCCTCCATCTTGATTTCGCGCGCGAGTTTCTTCTTTTGGGGAATGTCCTTCGAATTTTTGTCAGCCAATTTTCCTGTGGATTATCATACAGGTTAATGATTACTTCATGTTTCTAACAAGCCATTCGGTACGATGTATGAATAATATTCCACAGCATTTTAATTGTTCAAATTACAAAAGTTTTATAGTAAGCCAGCACGAGATGCTTCAAGAAATTTGCATTCGCGTCGCACTCGAGATCCGTCGGGATAGAATCCGGCGCCCTTTCAGGAGCAAAATGATACACCGTGGAGATGTGTGTGTTTCCTTTCCAAAATGGGTTTACGAGAATATCGAAATCCACAGGCCGAGAGAGATACCGGGCGCGGCGTAGCGCGTAGAACTTTAAACCGGCCGGGGGTACCTCGAAATGGAAAACACGCGACTTAAGGCGTCTCGCCTTACATCCGCGGATCTATCCCGTCAAATCGGATCCCGTGAAAGGGGAACGAAGAGAAAATCTTCGTGCGTAAATGCAGTCAGGAGATTCTCCCCCCGCAAGCCGGATGTTACAACTGGCGCGGTGGCGGCTGGGGGTAGAGAGAGAACTTTTCCCCGAAGACGGTTAACGTCCCGGAGAATATAAAACTATTTTTTCTTCTTGTCGGCCGGCTTCTTCTTCTTCTTCTTGCCCCACCTGCACGACGGGGCTGGTTTCCACCTCCTCATCCGTTTAATCTCTCTTTTTATTTCCGGGGAGCACCGGCCCGCTTAATGTCGCGATGTTAATCAGCCGGTGCCGCTAAACGCTCTGCGGAATCCTCCCTAAAGGGGAAAAAGTCTTCAGCCCGAACAATGACCCGCTAACTGCCACCCCCGTGTTGTCGCGGGAATCACTTTATCGCACCGATTACCATAGCCGCCGTCTGCTTTCCTTTTTTTCCCTTGCGGACGCCCCTTTTACGGTTTAAACGACGCCACTTTGCATCCCGGCGTCCTTCTGTTCACGCCGCGCCGGTCTACGGTACTATTGAACCGAGGGATTGGCAAGCCCATTTCCTTCACGCTGTCACCGATCCTAAAATTTGTCAAAAATTTGCTCGCTCCACTAGAGATTAAAGCATATCTCTCTGTTCGTCCTGCGTTTAACCTACCCTTTAATTTTACCTTCTCTCCCCGTTTTACCGCTTCACAATATTTAATTTTCATATTTTTTCTGTCGCTGACGAGAGGCGCCCGGAACGCTAAACGGGGTACAAAATTAATTTATTTTACTTACAATCTCAAAGGCTGCGGAAATATCGGGTCGGTCGAATTGCTTTTGCTGCACATTTTTCGAGGAAATTTAATTTAATGAACCGCCGCTTTATTAAATTAAACTATATCGATCAATGTACTTTATTTTGCAAACCCGAGCTATTTGTTCCTCGGTGTATCCACATATTTATGTTGAATATTTATTCGTGTGAAGTAACACTGCTGCTACGGTGAAACGAAACATGGGAAGCCTTTTGACTGGACCAATATTTTAATTAACTCTTTGTCTGAGCCTCCGCGCCTGTTGTATAGAGAGAGAGAGAGAGTACAATGCTTGATATAAATTAACTGTTGCAGGAGTGAATTAAGCGAATCCGAATTCTGTTGGCGTCTACAATTTCATCGGTGAAAATACATTTACAGGTAAAATTAACCACACGGATTATGCCAAATTATTGATAAACAAGCTTTTACAAAACCTCGCTTATATTAGAGTGCACTAAAAAGGAGAAAATAATTTTTTCCTGGTTCTCCATAAAATACCGAATCCCCGGTTAAATGATTAATAATATTTTTCCCCAAAATATTAAGAAATTTAAATAAAATCACGACATTTTCGTCATAAATCCGCAGTCTACTTATATAAATATATATTGAAGTACAGAATCACGTGTCAAAGATTTACATTTACGTATCCTTGCAATATTGACGGAGTCAATGCAGCCGGCCGTTTCCCCGACAATAAAAACAGTCGCTCGCCATAAGCGGGGTCGTAACGCAAAATTCGACGAGATAAAATCGCGGGTAAGAACGGCGAACATCAGAATTAGGAGAGGCCGTAAAAAACAGGTTGCATGGTCCGCTGCATTATCCTCGCGCCTCGGCACGTAAAATCGCGCGAGCGCAGCAGCCCGGAGGATCCAACAACGAGGCCCTTCAAACTTCTGCTATTCATCGAGGACACTTGATACGATGAACGTAATAACAACCGGCCTCCGTCGGAATATTTACGCTGGAAGTAGCACGCGGAGGCGTGTGCGGACCGTGATTAACCCATTACGGTTCAACGTTGAATAAACCCAGCGTTTCTCGTAATTTTTCCCCCTGATTCTAATCATTGATCTCTATCACTGAATCTCTAAAACAGGATTTCAAAAATTTACTTAACATTCTTTTCATAATCATCTCCACCTAGATCCTAGGAAATGTTCTTATTCCCCTTCTTTTCTTCTTGAAATTTTTAAGAAGTCTCTGTGATCATTTATTTTGACATTTTGCAAGTACATTCTCACCCAACAATTCAAAATCGTACATAATGTAAATTGTTCCAGAGGTAGTACCTTTAAAAATACATTTACAAGAGATAGTCGTTGTTGAAGACTTATCTCTGTTGAATAATTTATTAGGAAATGTTCCCCACTGTTTAAAGACTATTAAACCATTGCCTGCGGTAAAGCGTTAATTTGACCTCGTATTAGATTCGAAGTTAATGGGTTCTAATTTAATTTATTCACGACTTATTCCCCACCATCATTGCTCAAATGTTTTATATATTTCAGTTTGTCAAAATTAGAAATCTTCATCAACTTCGTTTCCTTCTGTTCTTCCTCGTTTCTCTTCAACTTTCTTTCCGCGTGCTCGTGCGGTGTTATCGGCTCGTTATATCTGCGATTATGACGTCTGTTCCGCAAGTTAGGTGTCGCGGAAATTTATGGACGCTTATTGTGTCGCCGCGGCGAGTGCCGCGACGCGAACCGGCGCGACGCCCGCGTGCTATCGCGAGCGACACTTTGATTCGTGTGAAGCGCAATCTCGCGTCCGGGCCTGGTCATTGTTGCTCCCACTCAGTTTGATCTTCTGTGACCACGGGCGCCGAGCCGCGTTTATATGTCGGTTTAAACATTGGTTGAACGCCCCCGCGCCGACACTTCGCGAATTGGAGCGCGAACTCTCGCCGGCTCTACCATAACTCCCTCGAAATTACAGTGAATTCGCTGCGCGCTGCTATAGTCGTTGGACAGTCAAGACTCTAATGATTTTATGCGACTGGTCGACCGAGCGCTACCGCCCCGGTGCTGTCGGAATTGTAATAATTGGAGCGGAGGTGCTTTGTTGTTTCGAGAATCGCTGCACGAATTGACGATTTTCCGGTGCGATTATTTCTTCTTGTAATTAGACAATCTTTTCTTTACTGACCTTGGACCCTGATTTGAGTTGCAAGACGGGAGGTCAAGGACATCGATATATTATTCAATTTATTATGAAAATGAAAATTCCATTTTAAAATGATCCAGTGACCTGAGGACCACAGTATAGTTGATACAGTTTGATTTTTTTTTTAACTGATGAATAATTATGAATATGTGAATTCATATCTTTTGTAAACGAATTCGAATTTTAGACGGTCCAGTGATATTTAACTATTCCGTACAAATAAAGGGATTAACCATACAGATCCTCTAATTAGCACTTGTTTCACGCACAATATAATAATGGCTGATGTACTGCTGAAAATTTCAATTCCGGGCTTGCACTTCGATTAAAATCACATTTATAATTCACCGGAGGTAAACTGCCAGTGAGAACATTTATGAAGCAGCTTCAAAATTTTATAAAACAATTACCAGAGCAGAGGGTGGTGGGCATATAGAAACACATCACCCGAATGAGAGAAAATTGGTGGATAATTTTTTAACGGAGTCCAATTACACAGTAGTTTATTTCGAAGCCATTTCGAACCACCGTAATTCGAAACGTTGTTTGGATTGTTAAATGATGGTTGGAAGCTGCATTTACTTTTACATTTACCTCTGACAATTACACGAAGAAAAACGCACAGAAGTTGTTAGTCATAGACTGAAAATAGACGAACCGAAGCCACAGTTTCTTTCACACTAACCTGACAATCTCCAGGCGGGTGCAGCAGTGAAAGAGTCAAAGAAACGGAATAATCGGCCGAGGAGAACGATCTAGGTTGCGTTATCGAGGAAGAAGCAGGCACCGGTAGCAAAGTCAGAGTCTCTCCGGGAGATAGAGAAAGTGAGACTAGTCTAGAGAGAATCGAGATTGAGAGAGAGAGACACACAGGGGCAGAAAACCGCTGGGAGAATACATAAACAGGGGAGTCAATAACGCAGTACAGAGGGGTTGTCGGGCAAAGGATGGCTCCGGTGCCGGGGGTATGGCAGATAGTTAAGGGGCTGCTTGTAACCGGAGCTTCTACAGAGATGGTTACCGGCTGCGTATAAACTTCGTATAACAGGCTCGAGTTCGCCGCGCGGCAAGTTCCGCAGGATGAAAATGAGAATAGCGTGTGCCGCCTCGTTTCTTATTCATACTCGCGTAAAGGCGGAGCAGAGGAGCCGGAGGAGCCAGGTGAACCAGAGGGCGCGGAGAGGGTTGTAAACGGGTACGAAGAGGGTTGAAAGGGGCGGGCAAGCAGGGACCGCTTCATTTTGGTCCCCGACGGCGTTCTTATTGCCCGTTAGGTACGTCGCCTCTATTTGCTCCGGAGTCGCGTCATTATTTCGGCATCGTTTCAGCAAACAACTGTCTCTCGTCTGTCGGCTTAAGCCGCGCGCACGCCGATCCCCGCGCCTCTGTTTTTACAGTTCTCAGATTGCCTACCCTACGACCATCCCCCGTCGGAACGCAAACAACCCCTCTTTCCCGCCCCTGAGAGCGGAACGCGGCGTTTTAGAGTATTTAGAGAGACTCTTTCCGAATCTCGGAAACACTTGCCTGTCCAGTCGCTTTCATGCGGTATCAACGGGCTGGTAAATATTGTAATTTTTCCAACCCTAGTTTGCTCCCTGTATTTTATTGATTAATCTACAATCGTCAATGTTCAATAGAAACTTCCCCTTCTTTTTTCCTTGAAATTTTTAAGGAGTCTCTGTGATAATTTCTGATGAATTTGCAAGTACATTCTGAGCCAACAATTCAAAATCGTACATAATGTAAATTGGTCCAAAAGAGATAATAGAAGACCTAGTCGTTGTTGAAGACTGTTATCGCTGTTGAATAATTTATTATAAAATGTTCCCCATTGTTCAAAGACTATTAAATCATTGCCTGCGGCAAAGCGTTAATTTGACCTCGTATCAGATTCGAAGTTAATGGGTTCTAATTTAATTTATTCACAGCCAGAGCCCGCTGATATACATACAAGAGAAGCGGGACAAATCCGCGAAAACCCGTAACAAAATATCACAAATTTTCAGATTAAACGTAGCAGCGATGTTTTATTTTTATTCGGGGCAGCGTAGGAGTTCTTAAGTGCCGAAATGCGCATTTTGGGGTCACGCTGCAGGGCGGTTTTCAAATGGCGGACACCGCGGGGTTTTTGTCTCCGGTGGAACGGGCGCGCGGAATTTGTCGAATAAAAAATTGTAGAACGCCGTTTCTGCGGCGCGAGGATCGGAGGTGCGAGAGCGGTTGTATATTCCGGGAACGGTGTCGACACGGAATTGTCGGGATAAAAGCTGAACTCTCCCGGTGTTTCCCGAGTCGCGAAAAAATGTTTCGCGCTCCGACAAACTCCGGTAAATAATCCGCAAACACTTTTGTCGGGCCACTTGTCCTCTCCGGTTCGATGGAATTTCTACGGGTGGAGGGTTGGTGGAGGGGTGGCAGCAGATTAAATTAATCCGTTTTCCGCGGGATTCGAGGGAGCAAGTGTCGCCATCAAATATTTGCGCGGCCTTGGAGGATCGTATCCGCCGCAATGAAATCCCTTTAATGGCGAATGCACCGTGGCGGGAGGGACGGAAAAAGGGAAGCAAGACGCCGCGTCGGTTTGTACATGGTGCTCATAAAATTTTACTACGGGCGCGCCGCGGCTTCGAATCAAAGTACACATCTAAAAGACCGTGGCCTCGTACGCCGTTTCAGACGTTACCGTCGATTTTCTTGCTGCTTGCGCAGAGCACCCTCGATCCCCGAGACCACGCTTTTATAATAATAGGGTTTCGCCGAGATTTATTCGAACGTTTAAAACACGATTACCACGGGGACTCGTCGCGAAACGAAAACCGGTGACGGTGTCTCTGTTTTCCCCCTTTTTCCGACATGCCGAAAACGTCATTTTCCGGCCGCTTTGTAAACGTGTCCGGCTCGCATTGTTTCACGAAATGCACGGCCGCCTTTGTGCACGAGAAATTATACGCGAAGTCCCGTGGACTTTTTGGTTACAATAAGCATTCATCGGGACAATGCGCGTGACCGTCGCGTTTTCTGTTAAACCGGTCTTGCCGTGGCCGCTGTGGGCCGTTTGTAACACTGCTTAATTAGTAAGCGCGAATGGAACCGTCCAGTTCCTCTCGTCGTGTAATTCAAGTTTCTTGCATTGCGTCTCTTTTCAGAGAGTTAGGGTCCACGTCTAAGTCGTGGATGTCTGAATAATCATTGCCGCGATCTTCGCCTCAAAATTGTATCCAGATCCATCGAGGATCCCTGAACCGATCTGATCCTTAATAAGCCACGAATTTCTAAGTCATGAGACCACGAACCCCGAAATGGGTAGAGCGAAACGTGCCGAAGCCTGGACCCGACTGGTAACTTGATTCTTGGAAAGGCCGGTGCATCGAGCGCTGCTTAAACGTATCCGACAAAGAAGTTTATGAATATTCAGTCGAGGTATTGGGAGCGTTTCGCGTGGCTCCGATAAAAATACAATGCCCTCCCCGTATGAAATTTTCCGTAGCCGTCGTTGCGTCGTTGTAAAGGCGGTTGCTCGCGGCACGGCGCGGCGGCCTCAATAATCTCATCGATGCCCATAAATTCCGGGGCGAGCGCTCGGTAGCCTCGGTTGACTATTATCTCCTCACGGGCCTGAAAAATGCGATACGTGAGCAAAAATTAATACGGCCCAATGCCGGCCGGCAGATAACGCGCCGCCGCCGCCGCCGCCGCCGCGGCGATTTGTCTCCCCCTCCTCTCGATGATATTGCCCTATCGAGAAATAGGAACACGTATGACGGCATAATTTCTTTTTATCCCGACGGAATTACATGTTCACCGGCCGGCCGGTCGCCGTAAATTCTTTCGGCGAGCCTAATATTTCCCCGGGAATCGTCCAATCGTGATTTCGAATTGGATCCTCGCCTAGCCACGTACGCCCGGAAACATTAAAAGGATTCGGGCCGTGGAGATTTCTTCGAACTTACAAGCCTCGCAATTTCCTTCGACGCTCCGGGTAGAAAATTCTATGATCCAAGAGAGGGGCGGGCTCGACGATTAATATAAAGCAATGCAAAGGACTCGTAGGTAAGCGCCTGACGGACCGGCGGATAAGACGCTTACTCGCCACTGAAATGACCCGGGTTCGAGTCTCCGGCGCTCGTCGGGGTAATCCGTTTCTCGTGGATTTTAATTTACGGGGTTGGCCTCTCCGGAATTCCGCGGGCTAACGAGGAATGTTGCCACCGCAAACTTTCTGAAAAAATACGAAATTAAAATTCCCCGTGACGACTCCGAACAGTGTTTTTCACCTACTCTCCGAATTTAAAAAAAGAGACATAAGCTCGCAACGAGTTCCAGTGTGTAAAATCAACCTGGATACAACACGGTTCCTTCTTGTTGTAATTGGTTGATCTACAGTGTAGCCACTCCGCCGTGTTTAACAACGTTAACGCGCTCCATGTGTCAATGTCGTACTTAACAAATTCACTTTGTGCACGAGACTGTAGCACACACGATACTCGTAATTGGATGATCCTGGAATCTAAATATATGACGTGCAGCATTCTACAATTCCTAGCTGAAAAAGTCAAACAAAATACAATCTTCCATTGTATATCGATGGCTCTGCAGTAACGCAAACAACATTAATACTACTCGTAGCGAAACATCATTCCTTGAATGTTGCATCAGCCAGATTACTTTCAGGTTGGCAGAAAATCCAAACAACATGCAACTGTAATTGAATTGCAGAGTGTACAGAAATATCAAGACAAACATTTATTATCCATCGGAAGACTCCGCTCCTTCACTGCTACATCGACCAAGTTAAATTTAGCCTGGCACAAAGCCCAAACAACACGACTCTCTAGCAATTGAATGGATCTACAGTGTGCAAACAACGTGAACAGTCACGGAAACTACTGTTCTACGGTCATATTTACCAGACTAACTTCTCCGTGACCGCGGAGGAGCGGTAGGAAAAGAATCCGCTCTCGCCGGTAATCTTTCGGATTAACGGGAATCCACGAAAGTTGAAACGACCGTTTAATTTGTACCAACATTTAACCGGCGTTGAACGACTTGAAACGTATCGGGCTTCGTGTCGCCGCGATAAGTGGAATTAAACGACGGCCTGGCACAAAGAACCACGAGGCGAAAGTGGGGTGGAGAGGAGGGGAGGGCAGGGCCGAGGCTTTTCTCCCGTTGTGGTCGGATAGGAAAACGTTTCGTGAACGAAGAAAGTTAAGCTCCGGCCTCCTCTGCTCTCTCACTCTCTCTCTACCTCTCTTTCCATCTCGCTTATAAACCGTAATTTCCAGGGATCAACGTACAAGCAAATCTTTGATCACCGCGGCAGATTAGCATGGGCAGATGGAGAGGGGAAGAGAGGGAAAAGGGGGGCCTATTATGTCTTCTACTTCCTTTGCCCCGGTCGTGCAAGCGTGTTTCGAAGGGTGGTTTAATCTACCGATCAGCCGTAGCGGCTCCAGGAAGCCCGCGTTTAAACTTTAAGCAAACTCGGAGCGAGGCTGCGCGACTGCCTCTTAATAGAGCCTTTTCGAGTTGACTGCCTTTGGAATTTCCCGGCATCCTTCTTCGTCCCGCCACTCGTTTCTCTTCGTCTTCCCTCCCGTAGACGCGGGCCTTCAAACTTACTCTCGTCGCGAAAATCCTGCGTTTCCGGCGCGAGCACTCTCGCGATTCACGATTTCCCTTGCCGAGAGATCCTCGAGCTACCCTGCGTCTCGAAAGTAAACGCAACTGGCCAGCCCGGCGAGCGAGCACTACGTTGATTAACAAGTCTGTTAGCGCGTTACTTCACAGAAAAGTTGCTGCACAATTCTTCACGGACATTGTGCTATAACCCTTCTATCTTGACCCGGAATATTAAAGCTGTCACTTGATTGACTAGATTCCTGCGATTCAATTGAACGAACCACTGGCACATTCAGAACAATAGAAAGGCTAATGCGCGATTAGTATTCTTACGTATATTTTCTTCCATATTTTGCAACTTCAAATTTATGATCTGGATGGCCAGGGAGACGACGACTTGGTGCGGGCCTGGTAAACTGTGTCAAATGAGAGTGGAACTGTATAGGGGCTAGCATTTATGAACTGTGCTGATAGACCGGCATTGATGAACACTACTAGTAATTATTTTTTCGTAATTATCACGATGGGCCATCAATTATCCGGCAACGCGGGCACCCGACAGAAAAGCAACAACGCGGGCGAGTTAAATTATTTTCCGCTCGACGAAGCACACGTAGACTCTGTCGGAAGAACGGAAACAAAACACGCCGCCGCCGATTTTTCGCTACGTTTCGCGCTCATTCTCGTCGAACAGGTTCATATTCCGATTGAATCCCGGGACACCCGTCGATTTATCGACCTGTCTGGACCGGGACTCGCGTTTTCACGGTCTCGCGCTTCTTACCGAAGCGTCTCCTCGTCGTTTTTAACGTCATGGCCTTTCCTTTCCCCCAGAGTCTCCGAATTCTCTCTCTTCCTCGATAAATTCACGTTTTCACGATGTTTCGATCGAAGCGTCACTCGTCCCTGCTGATATATCGCCGGGAGACGTTTAACTGCTGGGAGCTCGTGGCTGTTGGGGAAATTATTTCTGAACGGGGCTGTTCAATGGTCTTCGCAGCATCTATCACTCACACTGCTGATCTTTATGCAAATTAAAAAATTTCCAGCATCTACCACAATTTTAATCGAGAATCAATAAGTCATCCGGAATATCCTAATCTAACAATGCCAATCCAAGGAAATAAAATTGAAAGAAAAATTCTGAAAATCGAGGATCAATGATCCCAGAATAGATCTACCTTCTTCCTTTATCCTAGCCATATTTTTCCGCATTTCTAGTCCGTGTTCACGGCGGCCGGCCGAGTGATTTTCATTCGACAGAGTCAGCTTTATTCCCGAACAGCCTCTTTCAACGACCACTCCAGGCCTCCTCGGAAAGCGACAAACTCTCGGCTCGCATGATCCACACTGTCCCCGGCATAGTCTCTCTCCGTCGGTTTGACGGCAATAAGAGACCTGGTTTTTGCGAAGCAGTCATCCGACCTCGCGGCTCTCCTCGCTGCGAAATGAAATTTCAAGGGAACCGTCGAGAAGAGAGCGTTGTCTGATCGTGACTGTACTCCTTCTTCGAGCCTCATAGATGGGTCCTCCTGTTGGAGCGTTGTCTGACGTTCTCCCGTTTGTCTTGCGAACTTCGGCGTGTTACTTTCGAGCTGTTTCGAGCAGTCCTGCGGGAAGAATCTTGGATCCCTGCTCTGTCTGACGCTGATTCACCATTTCCCCTTAGACGTAAATAGTTAACTCGGGACAAAGCGGAGGGATTGTAATTGCACCTGGCAGCACGCGCGAACTCTAATTATCCCTGGCGACATCGAGCATCGCGGTTACAACCCTTAGTTCTCCCAGATTTTTACATATTGATCTGTATAGAAAATGAAAATTTTCGTCGTCAATCATAAGGTCCCAGACCCAAATAAAAATCTTCTTCGTCAAATGGAAGATTTGTTGGGGAGTTCGGCATTCGTGTTTGACTTTCCAAGATTATCGACTGGGTGGGATTTGTTCGAATCTATTATTGTATTCGATTAGCCGTTATATTGGCAACAAGCAGCGACCGCAATTCCCTGTTGGCAGGGTCGTGTGTCGCGAGTAGAAACGTCGCGTCGCTCCAGAATAGTTGGGCGTCGTCTGATTAGTTTGGAACTGCGGTTTTAATGTTTGTCCGGCCACACGTTTCGTCCGTCGCAGACCAATTTGCAGGTGAACGAATTATTCCGCCCGGACCCCGTCGTCGATGGATGGAAGAATTCTTCCGCCAGTTCACGTACTGGTGAAATGCCAACACGAACTTTCCGGGATGAAACTACCGGGACCACACTGACACGACAGCAGCTCCTGCTACCCTGTTTCCGGGGTGGCGACTTTCCATCCCCAAAAATCGTCGCGTTCACGCGATAAGCAAATCAACGACTGCTTGCTTCACGCCCCTTCTTACCCTTTCTCGAGGGTTAATACACGAGCTCATGTCACGCCACCAGTTTCGCTCTTTTTATTTGGCAATGGTGCATCGATTTAAATTATTTTAGACAATTTTGTTTTTTATGCATTTTTTACCCTTACGTGGTCCTCGATATTGTACGATTTTCCATTTTTCCGCGGTTAAAATGTATAAGAGTTCAAGGGAATCGCGATTGGGCAAATAATTAAAGTATAAAATGGATGGAATCTGCGGGAGGATATTATTCAGAACTATTTCTGAGGCGCGTTTGAGGGTTGAAATGACGAGCAAATGTTTGAAGTACCCTTTGCCATTCGGATTTTAATTGTTATATTACTCTTTTGAAAGATATAGTTTAGTTTGAATTATAGTCGAGTATGGATTCGTTATTTTCCGTAAAATGTTTCGAGCGCTCTCTGATATTTCGAATTTAATTATTATATTACATTGTTTTTCCGGAGAATAAAGTTTGCAGCATTTCAATTCCGAATAAAAACTGTCTGCATCGATTCTGACACACAGAATCGAAATGGACGTTTATTACTTTCTTTAACAATATTCAACGAGTTGACAGCAATGTCGAAACATAAATGTAAAGACATTATTACTAAAGGGACGGACACATTTTTATTGAATTTTATTTTTTACGACTGTCAGAAATTTTTAAAATTGTTTTCACATTTGAATTTCAAATTGTCCACCACAGACTTATTTCATCCCCATTACCCTCAAGAACCACCCTAAAAAATTCTTCACCAACCCAGAACCTTCCAGAATTTCCTATTTTCAATGAATATCAAAAATTAGATTTTCGGATATTCAACTCGGAAAACACGAGTCCGTGGCGAACGTAAAAATGGAACCCGAAAAATCTGGAGGGCGGCCGCGTTGTCTCCAGTAGTGACGGCAGTGAGCCCGGCCATTACAGCAACATTACACACATTTTCCATCGCGAAATTCCATTTTCATCCGCGGAAAATATGAAAAGCACCGACGAATTCCATTCCCCGACGCGCGTTCCCTTCCGCTGTCGCTCGGTTGCGCGGCCGCCTTTTGATCTCGTTCCTTTTATCCCATTCTCCGCCTCCGCTTCTCCGCTCGGCTCGTCTCCGCTCGCTCGAGCCATTCGACGACCGAGTCCCGGCACGTAGAAAACCCGTCCGTCGACAGACGTCGATGCGAGTCGACGACGAATGGCGTCGCGACGCTCGACGACGACGCTCAGCGATGCCGACTGTGCTCGCACGCACCGATTTTGTAGTCTAGACTAGGCTTTCCCTCGGGCAAAGAAATACGCTCTTATGTTTTCGAATCGATACGGTTGCGTTCAAACTGGTGAGAGGTTTTGCGGCAAAGCATACTAGACGGTCGCGTACGTTTCCAGGACGAAATGCATCGTGGGTGGAGGACCTAAACCGGCCTCTCGGCTGCAACACCAGCCGCCCAGCCCCCGGCGTTATCCGTGGTGGATTCGAATTTCCAAACGTCCGAACTGCGTCTTCGGGGAGTCGTTCCCTGGCGCCGTATCGCTGATGCCCCACGGCCACGGCTATCTGCGAAACTTTCTCTCGGTTCACCGACTCTCCTCTCCTCTCTTCTCTTTCGAGTCTTGTCGAGGAGTAGACGCGAGGCGTGCTCTCCGAGAAGAGCCGATCTGATAAAGGGAGGATCAAGGATCTAAGGATGCAAGGGGAGTGGACGGAATTCAGTTTCCCGACAAATTTTCTCGACCAAGCTGCTTCATTGTTCTCGAGCTCCACCATGTACTTAGGCTGGCTGTCTAGACTTGATCCTGAGCGTGAGAGTGTACTAAAAACAAAAAAAAGTCACTGAACTCCTAATGAAAGGGACTATCATCGTAGGTGTCTAAAAAGGGGTGGTCCTGTTTAAAAAATGAAGGTAACATTTTAGTCTTCTCTCCGCAATATTTTCAAAATTTCTGCCCGATGTCATGTAGTCAATTAGCGTTCTAACTTCTCAAAAGAAGATCCAAGTCGGCGAGATATTAAAAAAGTTATCGTCTTCAGGAACTTTGCCTTCTGTCTGACCAATGATTGACCTACTCCACTGATTCTGCCAGCAGCTCACATCGACAAAACCCAGGCTGGTTCTACTTGTCCCTAATGTTCACCTGCTGGAATCAGGCTAGTTTGCACAGCGGCGGGAGGTTGTCTGACAATCACCGAGCCGGCTTCTACTTATTTCGGTAACGAATCTATCCCCCGACGAAGGGTGAATCTGTTCCGGTTGGAGCTTTTGTCTAGTCAGTAAAACAGCGTCGTCCGATAAGACGACGGGAGAGAGAGACGGTGGTTTTCTCCGGGGCCAGTGTCCCGGAAGTTATCCCCGCTCATGCAAATCGAAGAATAAATCCGGGTTGTCGGGCGGGTACAACGAGCTGTGTGTATCTTGCGGGGAGCCGGTGTGTGGGCGAGGGTCGCGCGAGATAAGCCGCATTACAACGGGCACTCGATGGCAATAATTCCCGGGTTCTGCTGGACGCGTTGATCCCCGGAACGTCTTGTCGTCGTTGTAAACGGGTGCGGGAGGCGTGCCGTATCCGCGATTCCACCAAGAAAACACCGGGCCCGGAAGCTATTACTGGTATCTGCGGTCTCGGGCTCGCTCGGGGTTCGCTCTGGCGCCACACCGTGGAACCAATTAATTTCCCCGGTGGCTGGCCGGAGTGCGGGGGATGATCCGAGGGCGCGGCACCGCGTTCGGAAACTTTCGCCGGGCTATAAGTTTTAATTGCGACCGGTCAAAGGTGCGCAGGCGTGTCAGAAAATTTAATTAACTGCCGGCGAACGTGTCGCCGCGCTGCGTCCCGTCTTTATTCGCTTCGGGCCGGACCGGGCTGGGTCGGGCCGACGTTGACAAGGCGCAAGGGCCGGGAGAGCGAGACGACTGCGTTTTGCCGGTTTCGTTTCACCGCGAGGCAACCATGCTGTGCGAGCCGGCTCCGCGTGTATCAGCCCTCCCGGTTTTATGGAAACAATCGCCACGGCCCGGCATTGTTCCTCTCGAATTCCGCTCGAGAGATTCGTTAGAATTTTAATGGCCGAGCAGATTCGCCGCGTCGCCGCGAAATTAACGAGCTCATTAACCCTCGCGCGAGAGCCCGCTTTCCAACCTCGCGCGATTGTATCGCTTCCGCCGCTGGACGCTGAAATTCCGCCGCTTTACGAATATCTGCGGTTCTTTATTCGACTTCCCAGATTTACCGAGCGCCGAGAAATCGATTTGGAAATTGCAGCGTCACCCGCGATTAGGGTGGCCCGTAAATTTAGTTTATGCGAAGCGACATCCCGTTCGATTCTGCAATTGTGTTCTGGCATGTAAGAACTTATCACTGACGCTTAAGTGTGTATTTGTTGGACTCATTGTTGGGGGAAAATTCGAAAAATCGGTGGGAAATATTTCTTTATGCCCACCTTCATAACCGTTCCGAAGAGTTTACCGAAACTGCTGCGGCGCGCAATGCGACCGGCCATTAAGAATACAGCATTTTCAAACAGCGTCGCAATTTTACCGTCCACCGCACGACCGTACAGGCAAGGTGATGCCGTGCAGGAGAACGAGGCCGGCAATCCGCGAACTCCAACTTCGGAGATTCGTATGGAGATCCGGGGGATCGTCGGGCAAAGTTCAATCCAAAAATTGCGGCTGGTTTCCCGGGTTGCGGCGAAGAAACGGAACTGGGATCCCGTTTAAACGGTTGGTCTCGGTGCTCGTCAGGTTTATTACTTAGAAAGTGGTCGGGTACACACGTATATGCAACTTAGGGGTAGTGGGGGTGAAAAGGCGGTCAGTGGTATGGCAACGGCGAATTTCCATTCGCGGCATGGCGGATAATATTACGGCCGGCAACACTCCGGAATCCGATGATACGGCGGGTCCGGAAGGATCGAGGATCCAGGAGGATTGTTTGGAAAGCTATCCCGGGCCCGGAGGCTTTCAGCGGGATCATATTCGAAGTGGTCTTACCCAGTCGAGGTAACGAAAAATATTTGCAAGGTCCGGCGGCAGATGGATGTCCTCGATCCACTTGCCTGTCGTCCGTTCCGATGGATACCTGGGACGAAGTGGCCTCTTCTGTTTTCAATATTCTCGGGAAAACAAACGGGTCGGCGGGCCGGGACACGTTCGTGCCAGGAACCGCCGCTAGTCGTTACGCGGAATGGGATCCGATTCCTGCTGCCTGAATAAGTCACGTACTACGTGTTACGGTTTTTATCATCAACCATCGTAACGGTCCGGGCGCACTCTGGGTCGTTTCTATCAAATAGATGGGATTAATCCAAAAATTCTACGTCGCGAAATAGGTTAGGTGAGTGGCGACTCAGAGTCATCACTGAAAGTTGCTGTACTATTGAAAATAACGCGTCTATATTTTAATAATAAAAGATGTAGTTTATTTTCTGCTTTTTATTTACATTCTTGGTGTGGGTGCTGAGTATGGTACTAGGAGTATTAGGAGCGTCGAAAACAACACAGAAATTATTTGACCCTACAAAGCGGCCTTCGGATTCGAAATTTGGCTGAGTCTGTTGACGTGGTACGTGGCAAATCAACCGGATACGTATCCGGCGTGTCGTGAAAGGGGCGTGACACGGGGAGAGGGTCTGCCAGTGGATACAGCCAGTAATAGTCAGACGCAAGGAGCGTGGGACACAAGTTATTCGGTGCGGACAACTCATAACTTCCACGCTGGCAATATGAAGCCCGGCGTTGTCGGGGGCAGAGAAGGCGTTCGGGGGGGACAGAGGAGGGTTCAGAGGGGTACGGAGAGAACGACGAAATGGAGCAGCCAGGGTTACTGGATCGGGAAGAACCGGACTTGAAGGGTGCTTTCTGTATTACATACGGACGAACGGACTCGGTTCTCCGTCGCCTCTCGTTCTGTTTTATTTTCCGTCCCGGCGAGCGATTCCCGGGGTGTATTACAACGAGGAAGAAGCCGACGGACAAAATGGGAGCGGAGACAACGGCGACGGGACGGATAAGCGGGAGAGAAACTTCGTGTGGGATATGACTGCATGCCTGGATATATGCTCGAGCTTGGCTGGCGTACACGGGAAAACAACCGAGTCGATCGTGGCCGTTCCGATGATAAACGGGGCCGGTACACGTGTCGTGCAAACTCGTCTTCCCGTCCTCCTCGCGCCCGCGCTAATATCGTAAAAGTGCACCTGACCGAGGCGGACGTTAGATTATTCACTGGATCGCTTCGAGGATCGTCTCCGTGTCGAGCTGCAGGCGAGAATAGCCCGGAATTTCGCAGAAGCCCGTGTGCGCACACCAGTCAGAGATACGTGTGTGTCGGCGAGAAAATGCGTCAACAGCGGCGGCACTGTTTTATGGCGACTGGAAGGATTTGTATAAACGAATGGCGGTAAGCCAGACAACTGGAGAAACGTGCAATGTAGCTTAAATTTTCGTTCGAATGAGCTGAAGAAGGTCTAACTATCGCAAATTAACCCGCAAGTAAAGCGAGACTCCTCCGTGCCGGGAGAATTAGATTCTACGATATCGATTTGACAACCGTCACGACGGTATCGCAAGCGTCGAAGGATGAATAAGTGAAATAGGTCGGTCAGTGGTCGGACTCAATTCCCAAAAGACTAGGATCGCAGAAAGCTAGGCAAGATTCGTGCCTCTGGTAATTATACATTATTAAGTACAAGCAGAACGGTATTAGGAGCGATAGCTACAAGTTGCTAAATATTGAATTGAACTGTTTTATATAGGAATGGTTCCGTATCGTTTACCGCGCGGTGCATTACAGGGAAGATGGATGAGATTTTCCGGGTCAGAATGACCCGACTTGCGTGTAGCGAGGGTTAAAGGGTGATGTAAAGGTCGCGCAGCTGTGTAACGGGGGCCGCAAAGCCGCAACGCGAAAGGAGAAGCCTCCTTTTCAAGGCTGGCCATGCAAATGAGATTGAATTGCACACCGCCGCGGAAGAGAACCGGTATACGTTCCCATAGACCCGGGTTCCCCGCCGTTGCATTCCGTTCACCGGGGTCTAACTGGATTTACCGGGAAAATGGAATTAAAGTTTACGAGCGACGCCGCTCCGCGCCTCGCTTCGCTTCGCGTTTCCGTGCGCCGATGCCGAGGGAAAGAGAGAGAGAGAGAGAGAGAGAGAGAGAGAGAGACCGCTCCGCGTTTCCGCGACGAAACGCACCGTTTATTTGTTACGGATGTCCTCGTTTATTCGACCGTTTCGACGCTTCGCTTGCGTCCCCGACTCTCTTTCGGTCCGCAATGCCGTTTGCATGCGTGATCAAAAGACAATGCGAGCTGTAAACACGAGACGAGTCTGACCAGCCACCGTCCGAATCCCCTTTGTTTGTTAACATCGATATTGTACCGCTGCAAAAACATTCCTGCGTGCACGGCGAGGTCGCATAGCTGGCGCAATGGAGCCTGCACGGGTTTCTTCTGCAAAAATAAAACGAAACACGTGAAATAATCGTTTTCTACTCGAAGTTACGACGACATTTTCCGACGATACTTTAGGAGCGGCTTTCGGATTTTTTGCTGGGCTATTGCGGCAGGATTTTCGAATGTTGCTGTTGCAGTGTCGCGAATTTGCTTCTGTAAAAAATATCGTCCATAACATGTCGATATTATCGAGTTTCTCAATGGTTTGAGATTATTTATTTACCGTGAACGATAACAGAATGGGAACAGTTTAAACAATGGTCTTCAATCTTCCGTGATGGCACTCCATTGCCTCGCAAGAACAACAGAATTGGATATACGAACTTAATTTAACTTCCGACAATACAGGGACGTCGAGTATTGCTGTGAAGTTTGAAAAAATCGTCGATGTAACTTCCCGTAAAAGAAATTTACAAACAAAACAGAAAATTTCCCTCGAGTTTGAAAATTCCTCGCCTATCTGTTCGCGTCCGACCGCGATTCCCGAGGGTTGGTAAAGTTCGAAGAGTGAGTACAGGCTAAAAAGAAGAAGCAAAAGAAGTGGAAGAAGAAGAAGAAGAAGAAGACGGAGGAAGAGGTTCGAATGAAAAATGGAATTGCAAACGAAGGAACAGGCTTCGAGATCGTTTCGTCCTTCCGGTGGCAGACGCGCTTGTATCGCCGGTCGTGTACTTTTGTTCCCGCGGCTCTCGCCCATTCTCTCTGCTCGCTATGCTAAAATCTCCGCCATAATTGTTATGCAAACTGCCCGTTGAATAATGCAGCGCGCGAAATTCATACGTGCCGCGCTCGCGCACTTCTGCCCCGCTCCGGCCGTATCAAATAATTTTATAGCCTGTTTTAATAATTAATAAAGCCGGCCCGAAAGTCTGCTGCCACCGACTGTCTTTCCACCCTGTTCTCCTCTCTCTTTCTCTCTGCTCTAACGCTGAGTTCGCGGAGACGACGCGCAAACCGGAAATCTACGATCCAGCCAGCGCACTTTTTTTTTACCCCGAAGGTAAAAAGGGGGTGAGACCTGGGGATGGTTTCCTGGTGGCGCCGCGTGCTGCACCGGCGTTCCCGAGCGCTGTGTTGCGGCGAGATAATGCAACAGGAGGACTTTTACTGCGACGAAGTTTATTTCATCAGCAGCTGCCGGCTAAATTGTCATTTGCCGCGGTTTATTTAAACGTGTGACATTTAACCGCCCTTCCCTTCCTCTGGCCAACTTTCAAAAAAGCTAGCATAGTTTCTATCTGATTTAAATAGTTTCTCTATCGTTCTCGTTTGGTTTCTATTGCACCTGCACCCAAATTCAATTAATTAATTCCTTGGAACTATCAGCATCTGTGGTGTTTGACAGAAATTCTCCCCAAGTATCATGCCCCCAACTTTAAGAACAATTCTGAAGTGTGTGTCTGTTGCTGAAAGTTTTCAAGAGTGTATGTGCTCTCCCTTTGAAAGTTGGTTGTATTCTGTTTGCCGTGGTTTGCGTTTCTGTTGGCGAACGCCGTCTCCTGTGTCCCGTTGTTTCCCTTTGGTTTCATTTCCAAACAACTCCCGACTCCTTTGCTGCAAGCTCGATTGCGTTTGCTCAACTTTATAAATTTTATAAATAATGGATCTGGAAATTCGTAGCATTTTACGCTCTCGCAGTGAAAAACGGATAGATAAATCACACGGCGCAACGCCCACGCAACTCCCTCTCTCTCTCTCTCGCTCTGTCTCTCTCCCGTCACATACGCCTGTTTACGTCACCGGAATTGATTTCGGAACGAGATTCGCGGGATTCGTTAATGGACTACTTTCGTCCTATCAGGAACACACATATTCGCGTGTTCCAACGGTGGGAAAAAATAGCCTCGGCCGTAATTAGCAAACCGCGAATGTTTATGCATTCACCGCGGCCCGCGCCATGCAAATTACAACAAAATCAGCGCCGTGATTAAAGCTTTTACCATTTTTACCGGTGTATCGAAATTTAATCATATAATTCCATTTCCACTCTTCCGGACATGTTTTTACGTAATTGCAATACTTCCTTTGTAACATTTGATTATGGCATATACCCGTGGTTTGTTTATTGGCTGACAGTTAACGAGCTCGTTTCATTCATCATCCATTTATAAAAGCCGTTCTAATTAATGTGAAATAAATCGTATTCCGTGCTTTCTGTTCCACAAAGTTTCGCCGCGAGCAGTACAGCGACGAAAGCATTGGCAACGAACGTGTTCGGTAGAAGATCGAGAAGATGATCGACGAAAAATCGGTGGGGGTTGAGGTCGAGTCTCGGTCTGATTTTTCCGAGGCTGTGCCACTCGGAACTTTCGGATTCGAGTGGCCGCCAATTAAGCCAGCGATTTCGAGCCTCAGCGGGAGCCGCATCCGGCAGCAACGTAGCTCGACACTCTACCACGAAATATGCGAGTTTCAAGGAGCGACGCGCGAGGATAATCTGCCGCGGTTTAGCAAGCAGCTTCCTTCATTCTGACGCGTCAGCGCAACGCCGACAGGAGAGCGGAGTCGGGTCCCCACGCCGCGAACCGACGCGCTGATATTATGCTCGATTAATTACCCGTGAAAATCCGGCCACGGCTGACTGTCGTTTCGCGCGTTTAATTAGGCACCTCTCTCTGCGAGGAGATAGAGAGAGAGAGAGAGCGAGAGAGAAAGTCAAAGACGCGAACATCTGCAAAAAGTATAGAAGACCTATCTGATCGCCGTGGTTGAATGGCCTCCGGTAGCTTTCGCCTCTCGCGACGTCGATAACCGCCGCTAATGTCCTCGTCCCTCTCCATATTTCGGGAGGTACGAGGGATTCTTTGTTCCCTAACGACCGCTGGTGAATGATCGTTATGGCCTCCCATGGGAACGCTTTCTTTTTCAGAGGTGCTGACTGCCACTGTAAATTCGATCCGATGCCGCCGCGAATTACTTGATAGAGCCGTCGTCGGCTCGATATAAAGCCTGTGTTTCGGCTGCTGTTGATATACCATACCTGGCCAGGTGTGTTTAAAAAAATTGTAGGAAAAAAATTACTAGGTGGAATGATTTGATTTTTGTCTTGTTTGCAAGCTTAAATCTTGTTTCAACTTCGTGCCATTCGTAACATTCTCCAATCTCATCGAAACACTAGAACATTCGGGGGTGCATATTTTCATGAGCGTCATAATGAAACTATAGAGCGAATCACTTTGGTTGTTACCTAATCCGATACCTCAAGACTTGCACATTGCCACCACAAACATTTAAAAGCCTCTGTCATCAAACATAGTAGCCGCATCATTTTTTCCCACAACAATATTTTCATCCCTTCCAGAGAGGTTTTTCAGCCATCTGAAAAGTACAAGAGGATTTAATAGAACATCTCAAGCATCGAGAAGACAGTCGGCAAACGCCTCGGCCGTAACCGGAACAAGCGTGGAACACGGTAGCAAGTGGTATCGCCTCGTCATTTATCAGGCGTAATAGAGTCTGGTAGTTGGGAGGTTGTTCGGGACAGGACAATGTAGATTTTATTTATGTTACAGCTTGTTGTAACTACTTCGGGAAAGTTGCCGAAGGCGTGCATTTTTTAAAGCCGAGCGGCCGGAGACGTTTCGCTTACGGCGTCCCGGGGTATTTCGTGGGACGGGAACGAGTTTCCGCGAGCATTTTTATCAGTTCATGTTTAATGAACTGCTCGGCGGAAGTTCAGGGACGGGCCGCGAGCAAGAGCGTCCCACCTCGAAACTTTAAACACTCGTCGACGTTCACAGGGCCGAGACGACGTCTTCGTCGAGGCTTCTCAATTACAGCAAGTGCGCTTGCAAGCTTTCGGCCGTGCTTGCGCTACGGATGACTGTGAACTATCGCCGTCGGTGGCCACGTATCAATTTCTTCGATCAATAGAACCGAACTTCGGAACTTTGGTTACCGGCGATCAATTAACATAGCGGGCCGCAATCAACGGCTGTGTGCACAGCGTGACTAGTTTCGTCGCGATCGCTCGATAAGATTTAAGATCAACAATTGCCGCCCGAATTCGATCCCCGATCCGCGAAAAATTCGAGACAATAATCTCCTCCCCATTCGTGAAACTCAGTGAAATTGACACACGATGAATTATTCTCACGTGAAGTGTGAACTGGAAGAGATAGATCAATTTGTACTGTCTCCGAAGATCTCTATCAAAAAGTAAAAATTGTCTTTGGACAATCTTAGAAGATAATCGTGATGTGTGAACGGGAGTGAAACAGGAACGAAGTTGATATTAATATAAATAATTCACGGTGTTGTATTTCACCTATTCGTTTCTGTGGTTAATTCTTTATATCAACAGCCCACTCGTTATGTTTTCCACGCAGCGAAGCTAAATTAATATCCAGTTACGGATTCGTTAAAATTGAACAGACGTTACGGGTAAAAAGTATTCCATCAACATTATACCCGTCGGTATAATTATAAATATTCAGGGTGTCTCACATTTTTTAGGTTCATTTGTATACTCTTTATTAGGGGTAGTATTATGATAAATATATTAATTTATGTAACGCATTTTTAAGGTTCATTTGAAAATTCTCTGAAATATGTTAAAGCATCCAGCGAAGTACATTTTATCGGTCGGATGAGATTCGATACGGAATTAACGACTCGAGCGTGCAACACCGAAATCAGGACAGATTGCAAACTCTCGAAAAAAGTTAGTTATTGACGGGAAATTGAAACCGGAAACTTCCGGGCTATCTCGCTGTAATAATATCGGCCGAATTCCGAGTCCATACACCGCTTCCCGCTTTAAACGATCCCGAAGATTTATCCCGGTTCCGATAGGATTAAAGATAATTGCTTAAACGCCGAACGATCGCGCGCGCGATAACGAGTGCGCACATTTCTATGATCGCGTTTCGATAATAGGCACGAACAGTTACCTTTATTGCCGCGATACTAGCTACGATTATTGCCGCGACAATGTTCCGTACAATTCTTGCTCGACTTCCGATCGCTTTTATTGCCGGCCGCATTTATCCTACGGTTATACTACTGGAACGTCATATCCCTCATTTGCCGGGACAATAACTACTCGAAATTTCCTGCTTTCCGGTGCGGAAAAATCGGGGGGCATTCGTGACACCCTTACGGTGTCATGATGACACGTTTTTATTGCAGATTTTAATTTGATCCTATTTTGCGAGGACATTTTATTACATCAATTTGACCATTTTATTGTGACAATTTAAAACATATCTTCTCTCTAAAATTGTGGTTTTTGAGTCAGGATACCGATCCAGTACAGCTTGCACATTTTTCCTTTGGCTCGTGGCTCTGTTTACGATCGCGATTCTCGCAGGAAACACAGAGCGATCGTTTCTGAAAATTGTTCGGAGGCGAGGCTAGGTAAAAAGATTTCCCGACTGGTTTTTCTCCGGCGCGGAGCCGCGAGCGGAGGCACGGTCTCGGGTCGGAATTTTCGCGGATTCCTATTTCCATGCAAACTGCATTTTGGTTTAATCTGCTTATCGCACCCCCTTAAAAATTTGTTTACTACAATGGGCGGGCGTTTTGCATACCGTCGCCCCGGCCTTACGGTGTTTGCACCTGAAAGCCCGGTCGGTTCTTTCGGTCGAATGGCCGTCCGCGTTTTAATTAAACGTCCGTTTCCTATGCGACGGCGGTCCCGTCGTTCCAGGGCCATTTTGTTAAACCAATATTGAAATTTCGAGCGTGGCGATACACGCCGTGCGTTGTGCGCCCCGATATTATTTTATTCTGTATTTCGAATTAATGAAACGTGATTAAAAGCGCCTCGGCTGTAACCCGCTGCGCGGGGCACGCGTCACGTCAAAAGCGAGCGCGCGCGCGCGGCCGCGCGAACACGCACGCGTTGTAATTAATGTCTGCAGTTTGACGACGGTGGCCTCTGAATGAAAACGCAATCAAACGTTACATCGAAATGTCTGAAAGTTTCACGAGCCGCGGCCGGACGAATATTAAGCGGTAATGCGTTCCATCGAATTCCAACTTCGCCGCTCGCCTCTCGGTGCTCGCTCGACTGATCGATGCGCAGAACGCTGCGCACGATGTTTGCTGTTACCGAGGGCAGTGCAAACGGGTTCCGCGCGGCGGAATGTCAACACAAAACCTGAGCCAATGGGCTGCTTAATATTCACGACAATCCGGGCTCGATCTGGCCCACGGTTTTCCGTTTCCTGAATTTTCTGCCGTTTAACCCCTTGCTGTAACATTTTCTTTACAGCCACAGTGATTAAAACGACCTGATTTTTTATAATCAATTAGAAGCATTGCTTTGGAAAAGATTTTCCAAAAATTATAATTAAAAATTTTTAAACCTTTTTTATATTTGTGGGCCCTTGAAATGAAAATTTAAAATATATGTTTTTGGAAAATTTTTGGAAAATCTTTTTTGCATATCATTTCGTAAACCATTGCTTCTAATTGATTATAAAAAGTCAGATCGTTTGGTACAATTATGAAACAGTTATTACCCACTGTATGTCTTAATGCGTTTATTTCATATATTTATTTCATTTAAAAAGAAAGGCGTTACATTCATATTGGTTAGGCTTTGTTTAAAATCTTGTTTTTGTCGTAAAAATTGCATAAAATCCGCTGTCTACATATATGTGATGTTTCGTTGATTTGATAGGACACTGAGGGAACAGTTCTTAGGTGTGCAAGTAGTGTAGAATCATCTTGGCCGGACTGGCAAAGGTCGACAGCATCTGATAACGCAGGTGAAACACAGCGCAGTTCTTGGCTAGACAATTAAGAGGGAGTAGTATCCGATCAGACATTCAGAACAGTGCAGTACGTGCGATGCAAGTAGAACGGGCCAGTGCTTGGTCGTACGATAAAGTACACGGGTTCCTGGTTACAACTGCGGACTAAAATGGTCCCTAATGGTTAGAACGAGTACATATCGCTAAATGTAAATAGATTGTGGGTGTCTCTGATCGGACAATTACAAATGGAATTACTCGGACCAGTAGATCAAGATTCGTTGCGGTCGGACGTCGACGATATCGCAGTTGTAGTTTGAAATTTCTTAAATTAGTAGATCGATACTGTCACTGGTCAGACTAACTGTAGGTATATTTGATCTTGAAATTATGCAAGACAGCAGATCAAGTCTCTCTTGAGTCAGTCAGCCAGTGGATGCATGCAATGAGACAATTGTAACGAAAATAAGTAAATCAATAGTCACTCGTAGGACAGGAATAAAATTATGATTAAAAGAGAAATGAAGATTGACAATGGGTAGCTGGAAGACTGCAATTAAATCACCGCTGGACAGAATGGTAAATTTCTAGAACGACACAAGCACGGCTAAAATTATTGAGTTCAGTGGAATGATTAAATCACTAGTCAGACAGAAATGTTTGCCGGACAGAAGGCAAAAGATAGGATCAGTACAATTATAGTTATGTTGCGGGAAGCGAGTAGATCAGCATTATCTATGGTCGGACGAAAAGAAATTCGCATGTCTAACCAGGTAATAACAGCAAATCTGATAAATCAGCGGATTAGCATCGTCCCCGGTCAGATAGAATCTCTGCTTGTATAATCAGACAATTACAGCTAAAATTACGTAAGTCAGTAGATCAACTGAGTCACTGGTCAGACAGGAAACAATGCATCGCGCACAACACACGGTGCATCGAATGCTGTTTGTGTATGTGCGCGGGAAGCAGGAGATAGTACTCAGTCGAAGTTACGTAATTATGTAAGTAGAACTGCAGTAACATCGATCAGGCAAACGGTGGTGGAACTTCGTGTAGTATATAACGAAGTCAATAGTCTTGATGTAGACAAAGCGTGGATGGTATTCCGATTGAACGAGTGAAGTATCGATGCTCTATCTGTTACGGAAATGGAACGACACGGTGTTCGGTAGGACAGTTCAATCTCGATCCATCAAACCTCCGCTCGAAAACCCTTTCGCACTCTTTGCAAACATTTTTATCACTGCTGTTTCTACAAAAAAAAAATACATTTCCGATTTCCTTCATGGAAACAAATCAAGTCTGTCTCCCCCCCCCCCCCCCCCATAGAATTGTGAGTAAAAGCAAGTGCAATTATTTTGGCGGCGGTACAAGTTCAGGGGATGAACAAATTTCTTTTAATTTCGGCGCTTGTAAAATCGCACAATATCGGGAATTTGCATAAAGTCCTGCGGTCGAACCGCGAGTAACATGTTACACGATCCAATGAGGATCTCCATGGAAACGGTGGGGACCACGGTGTTCCAGGGAAAATTAGAAAGGAACGAGAGGGCGGCCTTTGCGCGCGGGACATCGACGCAGGGCGTACAATCAGATTTTACAGGGGCGGCGCGTTGTCCGGCGTTGTTCCGACGATTCAACGTAATCCCTGTTTATTGAAATTCTCTGTCAATTAGTTGCGCGCCGAATACGATTCCGGGACAGTCGTTTTACGGGCCAGCCGATGCAGAAAAACAGGATTATTACGGGGTTGAATCCAGTCGCGGCGCGCCGGTCCGGGGCACAAAGTGCGAGGACGCTTGCGCGAATGCGGAAATATGCCGAATCTGTCCGATTAAATATCGTTCGCGGGCCGATGATCGTTCGACCAAAAATTTACAAGCGGCCGTATGGCGGCCGCGTGTGCGTGCGCGCGCGCGCGACTCGTTATTGCATCCGGCCGACCGACGCATCCGGCTATGTAAATCCCGGACGATTTATTTTCTATTTTTGTAAATCGCCGCTCGGCTGCGGCTCATTGTCCCGTGAATTACTCACCTGTCGTTCAGTTGTCCATTAAATTGCTCGCGGTCTTCACGGCGAGAGCTTTGATCCGCCTAGATCGACGCGTCTCCTTCAGAAATACTGGAATAAGTAGAACAGCTAAACGCTTTCTCAGACTCAACCAAATAAATTAATACAGTCCTCAAACTCCACTTTACTCTTAGTTTAGATCAATCTATATGAGTTGTGATAAGACATGCATGTAGTAATGATTTCTCAGTCGGTCAATGTAATATTGAATAAATTCTAGAAATACCTCCATGCTATAAACATGAATAAGTCAACATAAATCATTTTTAGAAACATCAATGTAATCGACCTCTATTTAAGGTATAATTGTATAAATAGAACGGGTCAATATTTTTCGGACGATCAATGAAATACCGAATAAATTGTGCAGATACCTTAATGCTATAAACATGTTTGTGATCATGTATATTGTCTTATGGATTTCAGATACTATCCTATAAGTAGAATAGATCAATATTTTCTCAGATAATGAACAATTGCCGGAATAATTCGGACAACTGTGTATATACTTGCACAAGTACGTGGTTTAAATATGGTACGAATGAAATTAAATAATTTGAATAAATGTCACCGGGATACGTCGACGTGGGTAATTAGATTTATTCTTGATTTTTGTAAATCGGCGCGGGCTCGGCTCATTGTCGCGTGAATACTCGCCTGTCGTTCGATTGTCCATTAAACTGCTCGCGGTGTTGACGACGAGCCGTAAAAATCCACTGCGACGACCACGGCCATTTTGTCGCGCGATTAACGTCCGCCGGACTTCTGCGTCCATCCTATAAAATGTTGGTTATTTTTATGAATATGCCCAGGAAAGAGTGAATTGGTGGCCCGGCTCTCGTGCAGACGGGCTCTGATATTTATTCGATCATTCACTATTTCAAGCTGGTCCCCTTGGATTTTATGATACATCAAGATCTCTATTTTTATATTCGAGCGTTATCGCTTCGGGCTGCTGGACAGGTAATCGCTTCACTCGAATATTGGACGTCTTGCCGACGCTCTTCATCGATGATTATAGTGGAGTTTTTGGTTAGTGTATACTTTGACTTCATTTTATGGCACAACTAGGGCACCTGTAAATATTTTTATGATAAATCCAATATTTGTGGCGGATTCCAACTTTACTGTAGGAAAATTATATTTGCATAAACTTGATCAGGTTAGTCGCGCGATGTCGATTCGAATCTTTATAATTACATTTTTGTATGTGCATACTCAAGTGAAAATCTGAAAGGGACTCATAGGAATTTCTAATATTTTAATCATTAAATCTTGACTCGATTCCAATTTCTCGAAAGGAACTTGCATTTGCATAATAAAATGCAGAATATTCCGTGCAGTTTTCGGAGTCCAGTGTTTCAAGTAAGTGTAGACACCGATCCACTTGTAGCTAAGTGCTAGAGGTGCGCGAGAACCCGAAAATATCGAGTCGGTCGAGACGAGAACATTTTTCGAGAATTTTGAAATTCTAGGCATGATCGGGATCGTCGAAATTAACGGGATTCTCGAAATCTTCGAGGCCCCTACATTTTCGGGTTCCTGCAGACCCCTCCGAAGAAAATTTGACAACCGTAATCTCGATACATTTCGCGTTTGACGAGTGCCCGGGAGTGTTTTATCGGCGGCTTCACGGATCAACGTTTCTATCGGACAGATTTCAGCTATAAAAGACTGCGGCGTGTCGATGCTTGAATGCATTGTGCTGTCCGGATGTGCATGGCCGGGGCGGTTCTCGACCGCAGACCAATACAGGCTTCTCTGGTCGGTCGAGGATTTCAAAGGACGTCGGAATTCTCTGCGTGAGTTGAATAGTTGTTGCAACAGGAACGCGGAAAGTCGGATGCGCCTTTTGTTGGATGAGAGAGCGAGACCGACAGAGAAAGAGAGAAAGACATATGTACAGAGAGAGAGAGAGAGAGTGAGAGTGCGAGAGGAAGAAGAGAAAGAGCCGGGATTACCATAGTACGCGTTGCCGTTCTAAGCTCTCCCCCATAGAAGCTTTATATCAACTTCATCACGCTTTTAATTAAATACACACCGTATTCCGCGCGACGGATTTCAAGCTCTGTCTTCCCTTCGAACGAAACGAACATCGTCCTGGACCGAGCAGAATCACCAGCAATTACGACTTTTCTCCGGTGGAGTCAAATATTTGTCGGGACGAAAAGTGTATCGTTCAAACAGCCCCGGATTAGGTACGCGAACCGTGAATTCGGCTCGAACGGATTCGTCCCGGATCGTTCAAATGGATCGAGACAAGTCCAATGAAAATATTCCCCGTCCCGGAAACTATTGGACCAGCCAAGAACTTTTGATGGCTTCTTAACAGGTGGGCTGGTCGATCCTGCTTTGCAACAGCCCCGGACCGTTTCTGCCAATTCTGGAAATTTCACGTGAAATTATTCCGTCTGTGCTCGCATAAATATTCACCGTTCCGTCCAAATTTGTAGAGGCATCATTTTTTTTTTTACCGCTGTACATGTCAAACGACCGTTGAACTGTGAATTTCTGTGAATTATTCATTTGCAGGAATTGTTCCACGGTATTCAATGATGTTGCAGTTTGTTGTTCCGACGGAGTTTTTTGTGACTCAAGTATAAATTAATCTACGATCACTCACGAACACAAAAATCCACAACTTGCGACAAAAACAATGAAGAAGTTTTGTAATGAGATTGAAAGTTGGTCAAGCGAATTTTATAATTGGCCTCTGAGAACTTTTATTTTATTATGCATGAAAGCCGCAATGTAATTATCCTCGTACTGGAAAGGCCAACGACGAAGCATCGTGCCAGCCCACCGCGTACGCTGAAGAATAGATTTATCATCAAAAAAATAGGGATGGTTTCAGCGAGATTCATTTCTGCATAAATGTGTGCCGGATTTATTACCACTCGTTCCCCTTCGTCATTCTAACCGAGTCATCCGGGTCGAGGAGCGCGAGCAGCAAATGAATCCGTGCAAGCACACCGTTCCCCTTTTTCGTAATTTTTGCGTCGCACGACGATATTCGAACGCGAATGATTCGTCCCGGTTTATTCGGGCAAAAGGACGCCCGGAAATTTTTGTTCCCACGGCGACGATAAGCTCGTGCATTATGCAGCCGCGAATTCCGGCTTTCTCTCTCTCTCTCTCTCTCCCTCGACGGAGTACGAGCGTGGCCGAGCACTTTGTTGCACGTCGTTGCACCCGATGCGGCCCGGATTCAGCCGCTACAAATCTCCTAGGACGGTGATTCGGAAATTTTCTCCTCGGTGAAGCTTCGGGATCGCGGCCCCGGCTAAATGTTTAGCGGGAATCTTCTTTTCCAAAGGAACGAATTGCTCCGCCTCCTTTTATCAAGTCATCGGTCCATTATCTTATCGGGGAAGTTATCAAGTTTTTATCGAGAACGAGCCCGACCGTTTCGGATTATTCGAGGGCGTCGAATACTCGACGCCGTCGAACGCAAATTCCCTCGCCTGTATAAATAATCGAGCGAGTGGAACGGGTCTATGTTTTCTCCGGCTATCGAGAAGAATCGCTGGATTGATTAAACGATGCCGCTTGGATGCGAAAGCCCTGCTGATAAATAAGAGGACGCCAGCTTCCTCTTCGTGGATAATTGAATGACTAGAATGGGCGAATGCTTTGTCGGGCGATCGACTATAAGCAGTAATGAAATCAATTCGAAAAATACCTTGATTTAAATATAGGTGAATCTACGTAATATTTAGAAGTGCCGGCGGGGAAGTGTATATTTCAAGTATTTATATAAGTAGAACGTGTCAGTGCTGTGTCGGAAAATCAGTACAAAAATTAAATTAATTGGACGAATATCCGCGTGCTTCAAATATAGCCACCTCTGCAAGAATCTTAGTTACAAATGTCACAGAATTTTTCCTCTGTTGAGATTATTTTATGAGTAGAATGGGTCAATACATTCTCAGATAATCACTGCATGGACTAAATTAATTGGACGAATATACAGATGCTTTAAATATAGCTATACCCTCTTGTCTCTGTCTCATATAATGTTATAAGTAGAATGTGTCCACACTTTCGCCGCCAAGTGATTGAATAATTACGTAAATTCGACACGGACCTACATGCTTTCAATATTATAAATTTACGTGAGTCTGATTTATAAATTTCGGTGGACTTTTTGGTCTGCATTCGAGAGAATGAATCGAGTAGATTGAATCAATGTTTCCTCAGACAATTTACAAAACCCTCAATGCTTTAAACATTGATAAATAAAAAAAAATAAAAGCAGCTCTACATTTCAGAGTTGAACCTAATTATAAATAATTCGTATAGAGTGGAATCGGTTCGTACGCGGTCGGATGGTTCAGGAATAGCGGTGGACAGATCGTGGTCGATTAAAAAGTCGATTATCGGTCGAATGGGCAAAACAGATGCCGCTTGGTGAGCGTGTTCGGTCGATCTAGTGGCGGCTAGTGGAGCAGGTCAATGAATTATCGGACGTCGAAGAAATACTTTCTCGGACAGGTGTCGAATCGACGTGATTAATTAGGCCTCATTTGCTCCTTGCGCCGGGCGCAAGGCTGGGGTTCAATGATCTCGATCGTCTCCCGATAGATCGCCCCTAAACCGAAGGACCATCGGTTAACCGACGGTGCGGTGACACTCGAATGACCACCCTTATTGGTTCAGGGATCAGTCACGGTTGACCGGTTGGCTGACACTTCATGGGTGCTTGCACACACACACACACACAGACGAACACTAACCGGTCCACATACTCACGCACGTCTCTGTCCGTACAGATACCGACCAAGCTTGCTCAAATAGAAAACCTCAGTGAATTATGCATTTCCTCTGACTCGTTGTTAACTGCTATCGTAGAAGGTGGCATTTATCGGGTGCTCTCGGGGTTGCGGATCCGATGAATGCGACCCCCGCATTAGCGATGACATTTCGAGGGATTAATCGCAGCCTGCCGCGAGTTCAGCGGATCAGAT
Organism: Lasioglossum malachurum; assembly: GCA_028455605.1. Taxonomy (NCBI): domain Eukaryota; kingdom Metazoa; phylum Arthropoda; class Insecta; order Hymenoptera; family Halictidae; genus Lasioglossum; species Lasioglossum malachurum. Next base: position 18,470,734 of record CM052317.1, on the reverse strand, counting down.
CTGCTTGTTAAACCTACCGAGCGGATCCGTTAACAACACCCACATGTCAAAATCATCGAATCTCCGATATTATTTCAAACAAGCTCGATTTTGATCGGACGAAGACTATTTAGGGGTTCGAGTCGACCATTTCTCCGCCGATCGAAATAAATTTTTTCCTTGGCGATGGAAATAGTTATCGTATTGGCACTTTGTACATGTCTTTAGTGATTCTTTAAGCAGCTAAAAACGTTAATAAAACGCAAAAATGTTTACAATCTGCAAAGCGGTCTGACTTCAGACATGGACATTGGTCGAGAAATCACTTATCAAGGTTCTGTCGCAAGGTTGCCAGAAAAATTCCGTTCGTAAATTTCAGTGGACTGCGGACTCCGCCAGACGATCCCAGGAGTCGCTGTGCCGAGTAGCACTCCATGTAGAACTATGAAGCGAGGTGAAAGCTAGACCGAAGGTCGAGTTAGCACGGTGTGAGTTTCCAGAATATAATACCGAGCAGTTCAGCGAGTAATCTACTGTCTGGGCCACCGAGCAACGACCATCTTACCTCACCAAAAACTACGATCCACCGTTCTCGATCCTCGCTTTTCCCTTAGAACGATCAGTCAAATTTTTGATCGACCTCGGTCGAGCAACAGTTTTAATTAAATCGTTTGGCAAGAGCAACCAAACGGGTTTCTCGGCCATAAACATTTGCTCTGCATTCCGCGGACCGAACGATGGCAAACAGACTGGGATTACAGGGGACAGGCGAGTTATTACTTACGTTTGCCGATGGCGGGGGCCCGGTCAATCAGTGATTGGAGATCAAAGATTCTAGGCTGCGCGCGCGCGTGCGAACGCGATACGGATAAGTGGAGGTATTCCGCGCGGAAATACGTGGAATTCTGTTGACTCTGCGAAGGGTAATTTAGTTGTGCCGAATGGTCAATTAGCATCTTCTGGCTCCCCGGGCCGGGGCTAAATTAATTGGCGCGATTAAGCGCCGGAAATCTCTATCGGCCCCGGTACAGGGCCACCCCGGAAAAACAGAGCCCTCAAATACGCGTACCGAAATTAATTCCGACTCGGAGCCGGGCCGATATCAATATTTGGACGCGATGGCGAGTTTCATCAATGTTCGACCGACCGATCGAGGATGAACGATTTATTGAAAATATCAAGGCTATTACCGAGCGCTAAAGCGGAACCGATAAAAAATACGGCTTGTAATAACTCGTTTCGTACACCCTCTGCACGTACGTTACATTGAAAGTTCGTTCGTTTTATTAATACCATTGGGTTAGGTGTACCGACTAACCACATTCTGGCCGAAATATTGTCGATTCTCGAACTCCTCTTACTGCAAAATTCTACTTTAAATAATTTTAAAAAATACAAGTAGTATAACTCAATTTTTGAAATCTTTATATAATTACCTCCCCCTTCCATATATTATATAAAAATGAACCCCCCCTTATGAACCCCCACTTATATATTATATAAAAGATAAGTTTGCTAAGAAAATTAATCCCTCTACGCTTGTTGTCTTATTTATGAAATAAATAAAAGTAAATAAGCGATCTTCGTTCCCGGCATAATTCATCGAATCGCTTATTGACTACGGCCGTATCTCACGAAAGTTTCGTACCGTCGTCTATCGACGACAGCCGTAGTTAAAGGGTTAAAGTGCACGTTCCACTTTATTTACAAACAACCACATTTCTTCATAACGATAGTACGGCGAGCTCGAGCAGTCGACCGTGGTAAAGCTGTTTTATTTCTCGCAATGTGGCACTTAAGCGTCGCGCGACTTTCGAGCGCCAAGTAGTATTGTCTTTATGGTCGGCAGGGTAAATCGTGGGGGATCGTCTACGATAGAACGGCGACGTGACGAGCCAGCCGCGAGGGAATAGGGGCAATCAACGGGCGAGACAAGTAGAATAGATCCGTTCGCTGTCAGACGGTGGAGCGGATCAGGACTGTTCGTGATCAGACAGGCTGGTTACGGTTTTAACAGTACCGCGAGCGTCTCGAACGGGTGAAAGGGAATACGGTGATGGGATCAAGGAATATTCAAGCGACCACGAGACCAGCGAACACATACACTCCCGCTTCATGCACGTGAAGACACACATACACGGGATAGAGAGACATAAAGGCACACACAGAGAGTCAGACACGCGTTTGGCCCGGGGAGAATCAATACTTATCCGTTCACCGGGCCCTGGCGCCGTGAATGTCTGTCTCCGCAAACTTTGCCAGATGTTGCATTAACGGCGCGGAGGTGTGACTGCAATGTATTATTTCGCAGCCAGGCAAAATGCAGCGACTAACGCTCGAACTAGACGATGCCTGGCCAGAGCGAGAAAGACAAAGCCAGAGAGAGAGAGAGACAGAGAGAGAGCGTGGGGGAGGGGGTGTGGGAAAACTTTGAGGGGGCGGAAACGTTTGAACGACGCCGTCTGCAGCTGCGATTAAGGCGGCTCCGCGGAGGCGAACGACACGAGCCTCGGGGTCGTCCGTTAACACCGAATGTGAAATTATGGCGACAGTTCCGGCCCGGCGACTCGTTCGCCCTTGTCACCCATCATTTATACTCTCCCCTACCTTCCTTCCCCCCGCCGCCGCGACTTCGTGGCGCGGATTTTTGAGGAATCCAACGGGAAAAATGTTCGAGGCGCAGGAAAATTATCGCTCCCCGGCGGCCGGGCCGCACCTGGTTACGAGGATATAACGAAATTTAGAGGATCGTTCGGCCGGACCCGCGGGACCCCCAACGTCCGGAAAAATACCCGAAGAAATGGCGAACCTGGCGCTGGAGACCACTCTATCGGAATTAATATGGGCTAATTGATATTCACCGTTCAGCCATTACACATAGGAACGCGGTCTTTAATCCTTTGTTTAATGCGTGGTCGTGTTTGACTCTGATACCTTTTTGAGAACTGCGTTGTTTCTTCTTCTTTAGAGGAAACTTTAATTTTTATACGTGACTGCAACCAGTATTCGATGGTGGAGTAAACGTCACCAAAACTGGAAATATGTATTGTAGAGCATCGCAGCCCTAGTGACACCAATTCGTCCGGCTAAGGACGGACTCGCGCTACTAGTTCCGGGCAGCAAATGACTTCGCAGAATTTTCCCCTCGGTGACCGCCGGTTCGGGCGTACGCATGACACCATTCACGCACGTATAAAAATGGATTTTACGATCCATCGATCTGGTCAGGCCGGCTCGCGTGACCTAATAGGCTCATGCGAAGACATTCTTGCGTAACGGATCGTGATTTGTACGACAGTAAACGTCGAGACTTTACGGGCAGCCAGCCGGCCGTATAAATTCCGTACTTTTGCCGTTGGGCGGGGATCCACCCCCATCCGTCCCCCGTGACGCCATTGACCGACCATAAAGAAAGATGAGCTGCGGGTAAATACGATGTATGATGGATTCATCTAGCCGGCGCCCTCCCTTTCTTTTCTTCGGCCCGTGTACGTGGCGTCTGTCATAATATATTTATGTTGGACGCAATGTATAATAGCGGTGACAGCTTGTCGATAGAATATCCCCAATAGTTTGATTCATCGCCCCGACATTATTGGCCATTATATATTATTCTGGCACGTAACTAAGATCGATGGCGGCCGGGCCCGACTTTGGTAACGTCTATCGGAACGGTGAATCGTTTTGTCACCTTTTTATTAACTTCTGAACGTGGTTTGCGCGTGGTGATCGTCCACGTTCACACTGCCGAATTGATGGAACTGACTTCCCCTGCACGAGCCAATGATGGCATTCAAGTTGCAGCAAGAACAGGTACATGATCATCGAAACAACGGCTATCAGACTCTGTTCTATTCTGATGTTGTACGAGTATATTGTATTAGATGATTGCATGAGTTCGTGCCCGATTTGGAAAATAAAATTCAATGGTTACATTTTAAAGAGTACAGCTTTGTTAATCAATTATATAGTCACCATTCATTTCTGCAATTAGAAAAAAAAATTACATATTCACCGTTCTTTTCTACAATTAGAAAAATGAAATTATATGGTCACTATTTTTTTGTACAATTAGAAAAGAACGTCATCTATGAATGATGGACATCTATGAAAATCGGGCATGAACTTATGCAATCATCTAACATATTACGATCCTCGAGCAGCTGATTAAACTCGACTTGTTCCACTCGCTACATTGTTCCCATTGTACCAAATGTACAGCAAGCAATGAAAATGGAATCTTTCCGCGCCTAACCAGCGACAGGATCGTTCCCCCAACTTCCTGACGCGATCGTCCCACCTGGACCGGACTCGCCGTTTCTATTTGCTTCCGCGAAATTGGTGTAGCCGCTCTGTCGCCGACTCATGCATACATTACGCCGCGGGTAGGCTCCTCGCTATCTGGCCGTACACGCGTGCTATCCGCCCCCGCACTTTGCATTCATTTTCTAGCTATCGCGCTCGTTCAGAGGGGAGGTAGCTCGCGAGTATTAATCCGGTTCGGTGGGGGGGCGGGGGTGTCCGGGAAATATCCGTCCGCGTGTCGCCGCGCGATCTCGTTTGCTCGCGTGTACTTGCCCCGCTACTCCCGATATCGCCAAGATTACGGTAAATTAAAATCGTCGCGAGGTACCACAACCCCTCGTTTAGATAATGTTTACTGGCCTACGTGCGACGATATCGAGGCACCCCTCTCGGCGAGATTGAAGTGCGGTACCCCGGGTGGTTTAGAGCATCGATACGCCTTTCACGACAGTAATGCTTTCACGTAATGCTTCGCCCACCTGAATTTTCCTCTTCTCCCTCTCCAAAAAATTATTTGTATCGCACCGATCCTGCGCTTTTCAATTCCGATCGCGAGTTACCCGTTCGTCCGACTCATGATCGATCTGTTACACACGTCTCTTTGAAAAGCCGTATACATAATACAGCCGAGTCTATCGCTCATTTAAATTTATTCAATCCATTACCGACCGATTTCACTTTCCAAAGGGAAATACACCGTTACCCCGCACGTATCTGATCACTGGCGGTCTCTTTCCACTAGCATACAATAGCGTTCCCTTTCGCGTGTCTAGGTTCAACGACCGACCGCGCGCGCGGCTGCCGCAATCACTTATTAAACCGATGTCGACCAGTCGCTTTTTCCACGTTTACCTTTAATTAATAACATTCGGGATGTGAACGCGCGACAGCTTGGGACGGGAAGAAAAAAGGCTGCGCGTGGGGGGAGGGAGGGGAGGGACGTAATTACTGGTTCCCGTTGACTGGCGCCTCGTTCGTTTTTCCAATTTACGGGACAGCAAACAGTCACGGGGGCCGCCGCCAGTCGCCTACGTCTGGAATCACCGGTCCATTGACAATTAATATTCTCGGTCGAAAGAGCCGGGCCGGCTCGATCAAACCTGTACCATCGATTACCCAAACAGCGCGTCCAATTAATTCCGACCCCAAGATCAACCCCCGACTGTATTTCAATTCCCGGCCTGCCTCTGTTCGCCAAACCAACCTGGATCCCCGTAAAGGTAACCCAGAGAGGGGTTGGAGGGGGATGAACGGAGGAAGCGACGCTCTCTCAAAAAGCTTGCTAATCGAATTTCACCCCCGTCGAACCCCCTCCCTTCCCCGCGGAGATTGAATTTTCGTGAACACTCGACGCGGTAAGGGTAGCGTCATCGATTCAATTCTGGCTTGTTTATCGTATCCGGGCTCAATCTACGGCTCCCTGCGAACCAGGAAATACTTAAACGGCGACTTCTCGCCGAGCCCTAACCGCCCTGCGCACCGTTCACGGCGTTCGCACTCTTTCCACCCCGAAGGGATTAGGGGGGCAGTGTTTGCACGCCTAATTGGTATTCTTACTTTACCGGCCGACGAACTCGAGTTCATGCATACATATTCCGTTCGGGGCCGACTACTCCTCTCACCCCCGACGAGCTCGCAATACTCGAGGAAAAGGGGCGAAAGCGGCGAGAGCACGAGCTTTATCGCGTCGTTTCGACGACCATCTCGTTTCCCGCTTCTCTTTCCCGACCGAGAAGCCCCGATACATTTTTCTCGGGGGCTGTTATCGTCCGGAGGCGGTGCGCCGTGTGCTAAAACCACTTCCCGGCTTCATGAGCGCGTGCAGCTTCCACTATGTGGTTTCAATCAAAATTATTTGAATTCGTTTCTCCTTTCGGCGCTAGTCAAGCTCTCTCTTATTACTTTCTAGAATTATTTAGCGACTTGGAATTTTTGACTCTTTTCGAAATGATATTTTAGATTACGACCAGAAATAGGCTTGTGAAAATCAAATGCTTTCGTGGATGAACCAGAATCTGAAGACCGAGGTGGACTGGAAATTAGGCCAGTGAATTGATTTACCAAGTCTCGCTTAAAAAATTGTTTAACTTCGAGTGGTGTGCTCACCGTTCCCCCGATTCACCGATGAAGGATATCCGGGGAAAGTTGCAGCCGGAGTTGGCGGGTTCTGTTAATCTCGTCTGGAGTTTCGTCTCGCGCCAATCAAAGACCATAGAAAGCCCAGACAGGTAGGGGTTCCAGTCACGTCCCCGCCGCAGACTAATTCGCGGAACTGTCAACCGGCGTTTACTATGTAACACGATCCGCGCGGAATGTAGATGAGTCGCTTCAGAGAGGCGGGTGTTACTTGAGCATCTCCTCGGGGACGCTCATCTGCGTCGACTTCTTTGCGCGGCGTCGGCTGTACCGAAGAGACAAGGCCCTTTGCAACGGGAGATCCGTCTCGGTTCACGGTCGCGTCGCGTCTGCTTGCGGACGCGAACTTCTTGGATCCAAGCGTTGCGACTGCAATTATATCGCTGGTTTATTCGCGGCGGTCGTGCGACATCCGCCCAGTCTCCGAAGGAATGCGAATTCCTGCGGAGGCTCGTGTCCCAGGACAAATTTAAATTCCCCGGTATTCTTCCCCGTTCCCGTCGTCCGAGTCGTCTCGCGCTCGAAGCGTCGCCCTTCCTCCGCGATATTGTCCCTAATTAGCGAGGAGACGTCGAGCTAAACGTTGACAGCGGATGCTATCGGCTCAACAGCTCTCCGCAAGAGTTCCTTAATGCTTTCGACTTAGCACGCCGTGCCGGTAACTCGATACACGTTAATGTTAATGCAGCGAGCTGCTGCATCCAGGGGACAGCAAGTTTGCGGATTATGTTCGCCGACAGGTTTTTTGTTTGCTTTCTCCCGGAGTGTACCGTGGCATCGCCGAACTCTCTCTCTCTCTCTCCTTGCGCTCCCTTTATCTCTTATGCATCTTGATGGCCTCCTAGACGACTTCCCGAAACTTTTTCTTCGTTTTATTGGTTTACGCGATCCGTTTATTATTAACGGCACGGAGTTTCGTCGATGTTTATGTCGTCGGAACGCTCCCCGGAGATCCTCCGGTCTGCAGAAATGATCCACGGATATCGGCGAGGATTCGTTCGATACCACTGCACCGTGGTGCTGCTGCTCTGCACCGTACCACCATCGACGACGACGGTTCGCTCGTCGAAAGTCTTTTTCCTCCGGAAGCCTGCACCGGAAAAACGTTCGTTGTCCATTTCCTGGCCGATGCCGGTATCGCGAACCGATAAATTAGACGGCGAGAAAGGGAGACGATGAAATTTCGCAGGATAATACAATCTACCGTCCGAGGATCCCTCCGCTGGGGTTTCTTATTTTTCAGTTCCATTCGATGCTGCTCTTATTTTCTCTTCTGGACATGTTTCCAAGCCAGACACCTCCAGCACCGCCCGCCAGTCGACGTGAAGTTTCCTTGTACTTCGTGTTCTGCGGAAGATAGAAAAGTAAGGAGCTGAAACTTTATGTTATTCCGATAATCATGGATTCCATGGGCTTCCAACGAACGCTCCGGCGAAATTCTACCCACCGTTATTCCCGCGAAAATCGAACTTTCACGGGGAAATTTCACGGAGGCCGACTTATCACCGACTTGTTCCACGCGGGATATTACGAACTATTTCAATTCCTCTTGCAGGTAATTAGAACCGAGGCTACGTCCGATCTGTACTGGATTGTTCTACTGATTTATGATCACTTGTTTATGCTACGGTTTCCCCAGGGCTGGCTTATGACCGACTCATTCTGTGTGAGGAATTACGAACTATTTCAACCCTTCTCATAGGTAATTAAGACAGGGTAATTATGATCGTAATCAGAATAGGAAATAGTACGATGTCTGACTTCGACTGTAAATTCGTTCCAAAAAGCAATCGGGACAGACTCGTCCAGTGTCTGACGAATCATGGCAGTGTACGAACCCGATCAGTAAGCGAGTCGTTCCACTGCGAATGATTGCGTGAGTATGCGTAGGCATAAATCATCGCAACGAAGGCGAAAGTTTTCGGCCATGGACAGGGAATTTGAACAATAAAAGGCTACGTCCGACGTAAACCGGGCGAAATAAGTTCCGCGCCAAGGGAGACAATCAAACGTTTCAATGTTTCCTGCGGGAACGAAATTTCCATTCAAAATTCTCCTTCGTTTCTGGAGGGGTGAGGGAAAGTTCGGGTACAGGACGTCGGAGCACTCTCTTTGTACTCTCGACCGTGCTTTTTGATCTCACTGTCCTTTCATACACCGGAAATGGTTTACCGAGCGCTGCGCGAGCCGATCTGACACGTACGACTTTTCTCCTGGCGCGCGACAATGCGGTGAATCGAAGAAAATTTTATGGTTAGAAATACAAAATACGGGTCGGCTGCGTCGCGCAACGTTTAGGTATCGATTTATTCATAAATGCATGTCCCGCGCGGAATTTTCTGAATTCGGAATAAAGCGTCGCCGAGAGGCCCGACCCCTCGAAGAGAACCGCTGTATTCCCGGGGAATTAAAACTTCGATTCTCAACGATGAGAGTCGTTCAACGACGAGACGTCATCGTTCTCGATCGACAGTGGACAGACAGTGGAAGAAACGACGCCTATTTCTGCGAAGTGGAACGAGCAGTGTCGTTCACCGAGTTCTAATTTCGGTCGTTGTCCACTTCGTCAAAGAGACTCTTTGTATTTTCAAGCATTCTCGCGATTGAGGGCTCCCCGGCGTCCTCGAGCCACCCCACTCTGGCTATATAGGCTCTCCCTCTCTCTTCTCTCTCTCTCTTCTCTCTTATACTCGGCTTCTTACATGCTGGAACCGCCGCGATGAAGCACGTTCTCAATGAAACGTATCAAAGCGGCTTTAGGTATTTCCCCGGGAACAATGGGCGCCCTGTGATCTTTCGCGCCGGTTTATTCCGAGAAACTTCCCTCGGAGTCGCTTCCACTGGAATCGATACAACCCTACGAAGAATATTCATTTCTCCTATTGGAAAAATTTAATTCTTATGCACGACTTCTTGTGAAATTGAGCGATGATATTATTATAAGCAGAATATATCGATCAATGGTCGAACAACAACCTGTATGAAAATGCGAGCCATAAAAAAGGAAGAGTGTCTCGCGATTCCTGGGGGGAAACGAAGGGCGAATACAAAACCATTGGAGTAGGTTGAATTCTCTGAGAGTCGAAACGCTCACGAATATTTGAATACGCGTTGCCGCGCAAACGACGATTAAATTTAATCCGGGCAAGGGATAAGAGGCGATACCCCGGTTACTGCAGGAATTAAACTGCGCGGGGGGGTAGCAGAGGAAGCGTTGGTGTGTATCCTCGGCATTTTTCCCGGGGAGTCGATTGAAACCGAGGTGAGCAAATACGGACCATTACGGAGAAAAGGCGGCGGCAACAGAGCAGCAACCGGGCAGAAACGGCATCAGCAACGGCACCCAGTGGCAGAGCCAGGCCGCATACTCGTTCCGCGACCTCCATTTCCACCCGGCGTTCGTATTGTACACGTAAAACTCCGTTTGGCATCGGCGTAACGTCGTTCGCGAAAACACCGACCGACCGGCCGCGCTCAAAGAAAATCGCCGCTAGTGAGAATCGAACTGGGCCAAGTCGGCAATCGATTCGACCCCGACTTATCATCGCGAACCCTCGGCCCGGTCAGAAGTGTACCGTTTCTTCTCGACGACGAGGGTTAATTGTATTCAGAATAAAGCCGCCGACAGACAACGCGTCGAGACAACCACATAAAAAGGAGAACATTAATTAAAATTGATTCGAAGTAGTTCTTTCAATTTGTATTCGAAGATTACCAAATTTATTTAAAATGGAAAAATAGTTGAGTGTTTCGCCAGTAAATCTTAAGATAGCTTCAAAATCGTCAAGGACGAGAAACGATTAGGCGGGTCCTGGTTTCGAGGAACCGGCTGCTGGACCAGTGAAAGGGACGAGCTTCGATCGGCCGAAGTTGGCCAATTAATCGTCGAGGAATTTAATATAAGAGGATAGCCGGAATTTCACGAAGGGCCTCGTTAAGTCGGACAGTTTTAACAACCGTGCATAAACATTCGGATGGCGGGCGTGCATCGGCATGGGTGCATACAGAGCGCCTGGATGGCACGCCATTAATGGCCGCGGAGGCGCGTTTATGGTGATCTTGAATTACACTCGGCGTCTTAATTGAACGGAACTTTAATTACGATTTACGTTCGGCGGGAAGTTCGCCACGCGAGGTAGTTTCTCTTGTCGAATAAAGTCGTAAGCAAATTATGCCGCGATTTACAGCCGAACTTTTCGACGTGGTTGCGGCGGTCCGCGCCCGGGTGAATCGTTTTCTCGAGTCGTCAAACACGATATGGCTCCCGAACGGTGGGATCTTATGGTCGCCGTTGCTGTTTCCCACGAGATCGCGCCGACGAGATCGAAACCTGTTTCGTCGCGCGAACTTCTGGCCCGAAGAGCGGGTTAAGTGGTGCCGGCCGGTTTATGGTCGGACAAATAGAGAAATACGTCAGGTAAGGGAATACGAGCCGTTAATGGTCGGCCCGGTGGGCACCAGGGTCGCAACAAGTCAGCCGGCCCGAGGATTACCGCCATTAATCCAATCAGTAGTATCAGACAGTCACGAAATGGACAAGCGTAATCGTATGATCCTTCAGCCGGCAAGTTGAATTAGCCCGTTTGTGACTTGATAAACGGCGGCCTGTCACTAATATGTACAAACTGGCATTAATAAACAAGTGGAGTGGGAACAGCATAGATCAGACATTCTGTGATCTAGAATGTCAAACGCGAAGGAAATTCAATTAGACTGACAGCGGTCAGCGTCCTCCCCAGTCGTTACCGCTATCGATCGAAAAATCTGTCGGTCTGTGTAACAAGTGGAAAAAGTTGACGTGAGGGGCTTATAAATAAAGTGAACCGTGGATAAGAATCTATTAGGTATTCAATTAGTAGCTCGCTTTAATATTGTCTATGACACTGACGAGTCGAGTAAGTGGAATAGGAGGGACATATGTCGGACAATCTCTGTCGAAGAATTTCAAACGTCACAGAAAACTGCGTCAGCAAAAATTAGCTCTCGATTAAAGATGAGGAGGAGTCCGCGAAGACATATGAGATAAATGAGTAGATCAGCAGTGTCATGTGTCGGACGTCATCGCATGGAATACTTATGATCAAACAGAAATGAAATTCTGCCGACAGAGAGCGAGCATTCAATGAAAAGAATATCTCGAAAGTTCAACAGGCTGATACAAGTAGAACAAGTCGGTATCTAAACGAGCTAAGTAAGTAGATTAAGAGTACCACTGTTCAGACGTTCTATTGCACCGTATTTGAGATAAGAAAGAAATTAAATTCTGCCGACAAAGAACCAGCATTAAATGAAAAGAATATCTTGACGGTCCGACGGGATGACACCAGTAGAATAAGTCGATGTACAAACATACTAAGTAAGTAGATTATGAGAGAGAGAGAGAGAGAGAGAGAGAGAGAGAGAGAGCACAATTCCGCCAGACGTTTCAGCTCGCAGTCTACCAGATAAGAACTTGTACCGAGAATGTCTAACATCGTAAGATTATAGAGATTTCGAGGATCAATCGACGCTCGAGTACCTCTTCCCCCTCCCCCCGCATCCCCTAGCAATTGTTTTGTAAAGCGTAGTCGGGATCGAGGTTTACGCGGTCCCCAGATAAATCTTCCCGACGGGCGTCCTGTTGTCTCGATTTTCCCCGGAAAATCGTGTTCCACGTGACTTCCGGCTTGTTCCGAGCGAGATAAAATTAAAAGGCTCGGATAGATCGCGATCTCTTCGTTCCAGACCGTCCTCTCGGACTCCCCGGTGCTGTTAAAGCGAAATTGAGGCTTGTTTGGTCGGACGTTATCGAGTTACCCGGGACTCGCCCTTCGCCGATGAAAATTAAACGTTCGGCGAGTTACGCGGTCCGCAACTTTCCATTATCGGGCCATTTTTCTCGCACACAGTCCCCGGACTCACCTACAATTACAAACATTAATTCCCTTTTAAGCCGATCGTAAGATAAGTTCCGAGGCAAAGGAGTCAACACGTTGCAGTAAAAATAAAAAAATTAAGTTACTATTATCAGCTGCGACTCTCAAGTGCCTACAAAAATTCAGAGTACTACCTGTAAAATATCATCTATGTGCACCGAACAGTTTCTCTAAAATAAATTCTAAAACTAAATACCTCCGGTACCGAGGGAAGGTTTGTTTAATTCGACGAACTTTTGAACAACCGGAGGAGACGCGACATTTTTTCCAGCCCGAGGAGTCTGTGCATGTGCCCGGGGCCCGAAACACAAAATTCGTTTATCCGTCGGTCTTAATTTCCCTGGGCTTTATACACCCGAAATCCCCTCAATTAATTCTCGGACGCCGCGCGCCGGGACGGTCGGATATCGTAGTTTTCGCGTGGGACGCCGTTATCTCGCGGCGAAACGCTGGTGGATGCGGGTGCGCGCGATCCGGGAATTGTCATCTTATCGCGGCCCGGTAATCGGCGGCTCCTGGCAGATGCAACCCCTTGGCGAGAGTCCTTCGAACCGGCTTGCTCCTTAATCAACGAGTCCGGAGAGAGAGAGGTCGTCCTGGCAGCGTTTTCGGCGCTCTTTACAAGAATCGCGTCTCCTCCTCCTCATCCTCGTCCTCCTCCTCCACCCCCTGACACGGCACGGCACGTCACTGGCTGCCTTTTAATCAATGCCGGACCTCCGGCTCCGCTTGAATTATTCAACCCAGACCTGGTTGTTCGAGGGTCACGGAATATTCTCCCAACTCACCGCCGAACCCCATTCTCCGTGGAGGTCACGGATTTCAACCCTTGGCCGACGACCGGTGCGGCGACTTCCTCCGGACGAACTGCCTCATTTTTACCTTACGCTCAAGTTTCTTACAAGCTCGTTAGCTAATTACTGCTTAGAAATGTTCTCTTCTCCGTGGTTGGATGTTCGACATTTTTGACAGGACTCAGCATTTTTCTTGAAACCAACGTAGGCTTATCTTTAAATACGATCTTTCAGTCGCTCACTTCATCGATTTTGCGACGTGATCTCGAGGTTCTTCTTGGACCTAAATGATTCTATAATAGAGTAGCATCATCTATCTTTAATCTGAGTCTTTCAACGTTCAAAAATTACTGGAGGAACACATTCTAAAATTGCTTCGAACCCCCCCCCCCCCAAAATCGACTCAATTTTGCTTGAACCGAGAATTGTCTTCACCAATTTGGCTACGTGATTTCGTAATCCCTTTCGAAGTTAAACGGTCCTACCATACAGACGTCATTCGACACGTTCAATCAATTCCATTACACTGCAACGAATAATCCGTTGATCGTTAATGGCGCTCCGACGAGACATCCATAATTTCTTTGAACAAAATCGTAGGCGCTGACGATTCTAATTATTCTTCATGGGCTCCGAATGAAATCCCGCGTGCGATACCACACACATACAGAGCGAGAGAGAGAGACGGAGAGGGAGAGAGGGAGAGGCATGAGTGCGTCAACGGCGTATATCTTATGAATCACGGTGTGGCCCAGGAATTATATCCGGATTTACATAGAGATGGTTATTCTCGATTTGCGCCTGCCGTTGCCCCCCGCCACGCTCGATTTCCCGAGCCAATAATTCACTGACGCGCTTAAGGCTCTAAGCCTCCGTAAACGTATTTTCCCCGGCCGATATGTCGCCGAATAATTTTCTTGTCGTTGCTCCGCTGACGCGGAGACGTTGAATATTCCTGTCTCTTATCGCCAGGTAACCAGGGAAAAGAGAAACGGAAAGAGGGAGAGAGGGAGCTCATGGTTGTCACGCGGTCCGCCCCCCGCCGCCATGTGGAAAAATAACGAAGCAGCTTATCGTCGCGCGCGATCGCACGGAAAATTACACGTTCCCATGGGAAACACGTTATTGTGCCGCGGGATTTAACGTGCCCGTCATCGGGCAGACGCGATCCTCGCGATTAGAAAAAGATCCCTGAAGGAATAACTGCTCCTTTGTCCTCGACGATCCTTCGTTAACACCCCTAATTGCGCGCCGACGCATTTCGCTCGTAAACGGAATTTCAGCCTCCCTCAAAATCTATAATTATCAGAATTTATATTTTTTAATTATTTCTCTCTTGTTAATATATTAAAATTTTTTCTGTTGCGTATGCCATTGGAGTTGAATGGTGGAAAATTACGTTGCCGAAGTGCACAGGCACTTCCAGAAAAAATGTCTTTTGGCCAACGGGGCGCGGCGCTGCCACTCGTCTCTTACGGGAGACTTATAACGGTGTTCGGGAACTTCTTAGTTCCTCGCGCGCCTTCCACAGAGACCGACACGCATCGTCACACACTGAGATTTTAGTCGTCGATGAATTTCGGAGGGCTTTACGCCTTTCGCCGCCCGAGAAATGAACGAGAGAGAACTTGTCCCCTCTACGTACATAATAAATACACGTTTGATCTTCCTTCGAAAAGATTTCTGACGACGCGTTACGAAGATAGTGACTCTAAGAAGTTTTCCCTTCGCTGTGTGCTGTTGCTAACTTAGGCGAAACTCGCTATGTTGAATTTCTACGAAATTGGTACTCTCAAGTTCCCGTTCGATTTTCCCGAATATTTTTGGAGTTTCTGGAAGTTTGTATTATGCGTAGACAAAGGTTATCAGGGTGTTCCCTCACGGTGTTCCGCAAGGAGAGAGCGACCGTCGAATAATTCAAGAATGTCCACAGGATTCTTTCGAGTCCGACTAAAGCAAACGTCCCCATCATTTACTCTTCAAATCTTGCTAATGGCTCAAACGACCCAGTTCCTTCGGGTTACCACGGCGATAAAAAGGATTCTACCTTTGAAGAGAAACGTAGATCCCGGACACAGAAGCACCTACGCTTAATGACTTTGCATATTTGACTCGGTCCTAAGCTTTGATCTCTCTCAAAGTTCGACGTTTAAATTCCAAAAGCTGCGAAATTATAAACAGAGGCGAGACTTGCCCACCGCGAAGGAAACAAGCCGGATAAATGAATCGCCTGGAAACGACGATTCCGCCCCTGTAATCGCGAACTCCTTTTTCAAGTGGAAATCGAGGTTCGAAGACAAACAGTTGCAGAGAGAAAAGAGTATTATGCATTCTTCATCCCCTTCTTATCTGCCAGATCCTATCGAGATTAATAATCCACTGAATAAGGTACCAAAATAAGAAACATCGCAGCCTGATAACAGAGTCGTGTATGATTGATAATTAGTCTCAAGACAATTAGGCAGGACACGGAAACCATGCAGGAATTTATAAACAATGTGTTAGTATGTAGTAAAAAATATTGATATCAAGTATTTACCAAGGAACATACACACACAATTTTCATACGTACTGATAAGATTTACAATTTTTGTTTCCTCCCCATCTACATAAATAGAACAACCCTTTCCAGAAGGAATAAATAAATAAATAAATGCGTTGAAGCTGCTGATAGGCTTCGAGAAAAATACCAAAATGTGCAGGACGACTAAATTTACAGTTTTCGATGTCCTCGATAACAAAACCAGCCGGTGTAGCGATTAACAAGGGAAACAGGAAGGTATAGCGATTCAACTGGCACGAAGTAGAATGCAGTTCGAAGTACCCAACATCCCTTAAAGCTCGCAGGGACGGGAAAAGACGAGAGTCGAACCGCAATCAGCGAAACAAGCCTGGCCGACGAGTCTGCCGTGCAAACGCACTCAACGGAGCGGCGACAATTCGTCAGAAAACAAACGCGGGCTGGCCGGGAATGAAAGGACGTTCGCCATTTTCCGCTCTCGCGCACTTTCTCCTGCTCTTTCGTCTCTCACTGTTTCATTTTTCTTTCCATTTTTTTCCGAACAACTTCCCCGGCAAGCGGTTCTCTTCAATAATTTACACGCGGCCGGTTGTTGTTTGCCGCAATCTCCGCAGTCGTGTAACAATAGTGTAAAACCGACCGCGAGAAATTCCAGTCCGTCTCCTTTCGTTCCGCGTTGCTTGCGCGCCGACGCCGCGGAACAACCCGAGAGCATCCCGTGATGTATCCTCGGACGTCTCGTCCCGTGAAAACGTCCCTCTCCCTTCCCCCCGCAACCCCGCCAACCGTCGCACAAAAGGCTAAGGCGATTTTCACGTGACTTACCTCCGACTTGAAATAATAGCGACGAGAATCGGTGACCGGATGCTGCGAGGGAGTCTGAATTTTAACATTTTATGCGATCGGGTCTCGAAATATTCTGCGTCACGTATCTTCGAGAAATTGTGAATATCTTTTCTTGGGTGTTTCTTGCAGGGTCAAATGTGTGTCCTAAAAATTTTCGACGTGATTCGGTATTTTCTGTTAAACTCAGGTATTCCTATCATGAAGTGCGATCTTTTATCTTTAATTTGAGCCCTCGAACGTCCGGAAATTCCTATGGGAACATATTTTTATATTAATTTCGACATGTTCTCGAATTTCGAAACTGTTCTTCAATACATATATTCCAAGAGCAATTTTGTATTATTTTATCATTCCATCTGCCACGCCGATAAATTCCGACGAACTAATGAACGAAGCACAAGTGTCTTGGCAATGGGATTTAATTGTGCGCGGCACTCGGTGTGCTTGCAGCGAAAGTCAACACTGCACGATCGGGGCTCTTTATTTATCAGGAAATAATTTCCGACAAACACGGGCTGTTTATCATTGCGGCATTTTAACGTCGTCATTCTGCCGGGCTTGCGAAGCTTTTTGGTATTCCGATTGACAAACGCAGTTGCACGGTTTCCCTCTATGAAAGCTGTCGATACGGTAGCAGAACGAAACGAAACGAAACGATTTATTTTAACTTTTTCTATTTTAGTCCTTTTGCAAACACTTCTGCTCCATGGTACATACTCGCCGCGCAAATAACGCCGTTTCCGGTAAACGAGATCAACCACTAAAGAACCCATTCGTTCGTTGAATATCTCCCTTTTTCCTCCTCCTCTCTCTCGTTCTCTCTTCTCTCGCGAATCGATATAATTCTAAATGTAGGGTCGAAGCGTGTCCCGACGATATTATACATTTATAACGAGCCTCCGCGGTTTTTTAATTATTTCTTCGGCTCGCTTACTCGCTCGCTCACTCGTTCGCTCGCAACGCCGCGCCGTTGGAATTTCATCGCGGAAGATTGGAGAGCCGGAGCCATAGATCAGCCGGAAATTCATTCGCCAACTTTGTACCGTTTAATCGGAAGACGCTTTTAAATACTTGATACGTTTTCATCTACGCGGAAAACCTGCGGAAAGCGCGACGAGATTCCTTCTCCGCAGGAGCCTCGAGCCTTCCGAAAATATAAATTGATATAATATAATATGAATAGGAACTAGGAGACGACTCTTTCTTTTCATTTCATTCAAGATTTATTCGGATCTTTATTTATTCGCTTCTCAAGCGCCGGTCGATGGAAATGTATTTTTAGGATCTTTGTGTTATCTTTGGTAATTAAGTTTTATCGAAGTCTGTCGTTTATTCTTTGAAAATTGAGAGCTCTGTTTCCGTGCTTTTACAAACGAAATTGTGAGGAATTTTTCTGCATAAAAACGCGAAGCTCGATTAGTTACGAGCAATATTCACTTTGAAATAGTCTCGTTCCAACAAATTTTCTAAAAACATCCACAATGTGTTCATCTTACTAGATCAACCCTTGCGATCTTGAAAATTAAAAGAACTCCAAATTCAAAAAATTCGAAGCATCATCCTCTAACTTTCAAAATTCACAACACTGTCACAATTTACCTGAAATGAAAATAAAATCACCCACAACATTGTTCATCCCTTAATCTAAAAGTTAGCACAGCGATAATTCACGATAATCCATTCGCAAGGTTCGTCCTCACTACACACCACTCACTTATCACACACCACGCTGGCTACCCCAAAAAAAGAGAGAACCGAAAATACTGAAAACACTTCACGGTCAGCAAACCTAAAAAGTTCACGGTTCCCTCCCGTGGAAGCAGGCACCCTCGATTTAAGAATAGGCTCTCACGGGTCCGCCAGGGGTTGCCGACAAGTGTAAACAGAATCAGAAACATCCCTTCCTCCGGGCACCCCTTCCCATAGTCGAGACTCGCCCCAATAATCGGCCGATCATACACCTTACAACTTTTCCACCCATTTTTCCGTGGCCGTCGTTCCGAGCGGTGGGGGTAGCCTGTCTTGGGGAAGGGAGCGGGGGTTGAGGATGGGTGGGCGTAGGGTGGGGACACGATCGTACGGCAGCACCAGTAGCACCAGCAACCCGGCAGTTGTTCGGGGCTGTTTCGGCGCGTCAGTGCGCCGGGAGCGCTTCACGGAGCAGGACGCGCGTGCTCACGTACTTCTCGTTGGCTGTACGTTGTTCGGCCGCACGTGACCCGTTCCATTGGCCAGGTGTGTGCTCGCGAGACTCGCCAGCCACCCTCCGGGAACGATTTCCACCCCCGCGGAATCTCGGTTCGTCGCAGTGTACGTGATCCACCGCCGGAAAAGGAAGAGGACGTCGTCGAAAGCGACGACCTCGGGCACTGCCGAGACGAGACGAGCCGAGGCCGAGCACTTTGCTGCCCTCCCTGGACCCTGCACCACGTCCTACAGAATCCTGGCCCGTACAGAAAGGACTGCTTTCACGGTGAGCCGACTCTCTTTCTAAGCTATGCCACTTTACAACACAGAGCCTCGGACTCGCCGAGACACGTGACCAACGCCGCGCGTGCACTCGCTCTTTGCGATGCTTTCTGTAATTGGATGGAATTTTTTGAAGCGTTGCTTTTGCTTTGGATTTCCTTGGAGGGTTGCATTGTTCGGGGTTTTTCGAGTCAGACGGATTTTCGGTTTGTTTGGGGATGGGGCTTTGCGAGTTGATCTGTAGAAGGGATTATGCGTTCGGCTGTTCGAGGATTTTGAGGATGTTTTGGAAATCGTATGGTAGGGTTTGGCAGGAGGGGGATTTTATCATTTGATCCGTGGAACGGATTATGTACGGGTAGTTCAGTATTTTGGAGTGTTTGGGATATTGTTGTGATTGGTTTTGATTTTATAATGTTGGAGGAGAGTTTTAAAATGTTTGGATTGTGGTACGGAAAAGGTGAATTTTGTTTTGTGATTTAGTCTGTCGAGTGGAGTTTGTTGGGGTGGTTGAGAATTAGGGGATGCTCGAGAAATGATTCTATACAGTGGATTTTATATGGTTGGAAGGTGATTCATAATTGAAATACTTGAGGATTGGATAGACAGAAATATTTAAAAGTGGATGGGTAAACTCTCCCTCTGCAAGAACAGAAGGTTGGAAGTATGTAGCTGTCAAGAAAAGTGGAGTACCGTATGTGCATTGTTTTTAATGCCAGGGCAATGCGACTCGATGTTCCTGTTCACTTTCAGAGGAGCAAGTACGATGGTTCGAATATTCTCTTCGAGAAAATTCTGAACAGAGAGAATACTATACTAGTACATTCACACAAGAGGTTCTTAAAATTATAAAATATAAGTATGTTTCTCTGACCAAGAAATTTTACTCTAATTATTAAACTAAGAATATCATCTTCTCTCTGAAGATTTCTCTCAAGAATCTCATTAAATTATTTAATAAAAATAAAGTCCGCTTATTATTATCTGTCTTTATTGTACAAGATAAGTCCACTCAGGTAACGATGTCGAACAAATGAAACAAGTCTACTTTGTTTACTAAGGTAACAATGCAAAGGCTAAGGCAAGGTAACCTTTCATAGTTCGCATACCACGCTAGTAGCATCGGAAGGGTATAATATATTATAATATTACAACAATATTCTCTTGAATAGGAGGCGATAACAATGGAATACCAGACTGTTCCCTACTATCTCAAATTTCAGAACAAACCAGCCATTAATCTCTTCCAGTCTTTAATCAATAACATCCAATATCAACAAATCTTTTTTCGAACACGCCGCAAGCTATATCCCACCAGAAATCGCAACTACAAATACAGAAAAATCTCCCGCAATTATACATAACACTATTATCCGTTAGTACAATCATGAAAACGGATTTGCCTAACAATGATAATGCCGAAAATTTAATATATGGAACCTAATATCCCGGGTATAAATGTGCCCCATGGTAGGACAACGTCATTTCATAATTCCACGGCACGCTTCCTCCGTCAAAAACCTTAATTTATTAATTTTAATTGTAATCATCGGCCGAACAATTGTTGCAGCCCAATTGGACGGGGCTCGGGCTATGGGAGCGCCCGCGTGCGCGTTAATTGTACAATTATTTTCTCCGAACATCAATGAGCGAGCTGTAATTATCGGCGTGGTCGACGGCGCCAGTGATTATTAATCCCATTAGCGTTGCTGTCAGTCACACAAACACACATGTGGAGGGAGAATTTTTCGAATTCGTTTGTTTTATCGATGATCGATCCTCTGAGCGACAGGGGCAACGATATTAAGCTTCGTTTCGCACGCGAGATCGCCATCCAGCTTGGACGTAACGTCTCATTCCGAGAAACCGAGCGTTGTCGCTAATTTTCCGTTCTCTCGTCGATCATCCTCAAAGACCCGCGTCCTATCGAGAAAGGGGGATCCTTATCTCGGGCTTCAAGCGGGAAAAAAGCCGCGAAACTCGAAAGCGAAACCATTACGTCTCCCCGGGCGACACGAACGCTTTATTACCCCTTTTTCTTAGTCCCCCCCCTATCGCCATATCTCTTCGTGCCTCGATCGTGACAATTTTCCACCCCCAAACGCGTGACGCCTCGGCGACGGTTAATATTTTCCTGGAACACCCCCCCCTGCAACTCTTCAACACTTGTTTCCCTCATTTTGTGGATAGATTAAAATATTTGAAGGAAGAACCAAATTGTTATTTTGAGAGCCGGAGGAGACTTTGAATAAGGGGAGAAAGGGGGTAAAAATTGCAAAGCACCTCGTATAGAAGGCATGGAGAAATCAATTATTTTCTTGATAGAGGAAATTGGGGGCACTGTTCTCGCGTTAATTTTCGGGCCTGTAAGGTCCCTATCAAGAAAACCAAACAACCCTTGTCACCCTCTCGATATTCCCGGGACATTCGGGGTTCACCTTCGTCGCAGCGACCCTCCTCGTGCCGCGCCCCGACGCGTTTAATTCGGCAATTTAGCAACGGCGGCGTCGATCGCTGCGCCGTTACAGCGTCGTTCCGTTTTAATGGCCCTCCACCTGTTGGCGGGGCGACACGGCCGCTTCGAAAGTCACGTCATTCGCGATTCACCGGACCGGTTTTTCACCTTTAAACAACGCCGGGGACACTGTCCGTCGAGAGACCGGTCGAAATTCGCGGACATTCGACACGGACCGTATCGAGATGGAAGAGAATTAATCTTTCAACTTTTCAAATATTCCTGGCCTCTTTCCACCTCGGGGAAATGGCCTGAAAAAATTCCTTTGTTCGTCGATCAACGCTAGCAATTTTTATGAGCGGCAATTTTCCCCGAAATAAATACGAACGGGACCGCGAAAAATCGATCTCGAGACCACTTGACCGGATAGGACGGTTTGAATAAAAGGATTGAATTGGTAAACGGGAGAAAGATCATGATGGTTTCGAAAATTTTTCTTGCAGTACATGGTAGATTAAGTTTCATTACAGGATCATTATTGAATTATATTCAATTATATCAAGACTTTCAAAGAAAGAAAAAATGTCCTATATGGCTACTGTTTGTTGCAATAAATGCAGACAACTTTTACAAAGAACGTGCAGACACATCAAAGCCGAAATTACGCGCTCCTCTCCGTTCCGCCAAACAGCAATTAAAATCCATTTGGTTCGGACCATAAACAAAAGGTGCAACAAGACAGAATTTACTTTCTGTCGAACAACTTCCGGGAACAGCAAGCGTTTACGGAAACGCAAATTTTACAGGTCAATTTGCAAAGTTTGCGCGGGAATAAAATTCCCAGTCCCCGTTCGGAAAGAGTCTGGAACGAACCCGGTGGAAAATAAAAATCGACGCGCGGCGGTTAAAAACAGGAAGAAAGTACTCGGACCGAAGTTGCTCGGTGCTCGAACGAACGAATGAACGAACAAATGGGTAAACTGCGTGCAAATTTCTATTTCGTGTACAGATCGTCCCTTTCAGAGTCGGGAGAAGTATAAGCAGGGGCTCTTACTGCGAGAGGAGCGTTTAATTGGCCGGTGAGAGGGCAACATTTATTTAGTTTCGAAATTTCAGGACGGCGCATTCGTGTGTCGCGCAGCGGCTTCGACAAACAATTTCTTTGCCGGCTCCTCCGAAATTTCCGAATCGCATTGACCCAGAAACGGGGGTCTGGTGCTCGTTTGATCGCCTTTTCACCCTCCCCTGCCGGGGAGACCAACCGCGTCGCCATGTTCCGCTCGAACAGGGTGCGTGCAAACATTTTTCCCGACGTTGTTTGCTCTGCTCGGCTCGCTCGGTTCGCTCGGCTCGAACTGCGCGACCTAAATATTAATGTCCGAGGTTATTAGTCACCGGTGCTCGGTTGTTTACCGACAGCTCGTTAAACGCTCGACACGTTCCTCGAGGCCTCCGGTAAACCTCCTTCGCCGTTCGTTCCGTTTCGTTCTGTTCGTTCTTTCGCCGATAACACGCCACCGTAGTTTGTTATCATTCCCGGACACAGAGACGACGGACTCTGTTTCGCTCCACCGTGGACACGTCGCGTGAGAACCCTGCCAACTGGCTGCTTCGAAGACGAACACCTTCGTTGAAACTGTGCCCGCCACCCGTGCCTCTTCATTATCCGAATTAATGAAGGGACACGGCGCCCCCGGGGATAAACTGACTTCCGAAATAATGGAACGCCGATCTGTTTGTCATCTCGCCGAACGTATAAACGCCCTGGCTGACATAAAAAACAGATTTCTTTCCACATCCTGCAGTAAACTAATTGCTCTAGCTTCCCAAAAAAGCTCAAATCGTATAGTACAGTATCAAAAAGTTATCGTCTTTTTCCGAGCGATCGAATATTAATTCGAGTAACTGTAAAATGGTCCAGCGTTTATTTCAATTTTTGTACCAATTTCTAAGAATCTCCGGGTTGCATGTACGGCAAAATTATGTCCAGCCATTTCGCGTCTAGCGTTTCTCTATTGCTTCATAGCAAAAACGATACAGCGATAATAATTAGAAGGTAACGGTGTTGTGCCTTGAGAAACACGGGTAGAACCAGGCGGAACACAAAGCGGAAAAATAACAAGAGCACGCCGGCGGCGCTCCCGAATCCCCTTTTTCCTGAAATTTTACAAGACGTTTTTTTTTTTGCCGTTCGAAGGAATTAGCTACTTCGCAACTCGGATCGCCCTTTAATACCAAATTAAATTTTAAAGGCCGCCCGAGCAAATTTCCCACGGGCAAACTTTCGCCCTCCCCGTAAGTATCTCTCCACGCCCGGACAAAGCATAATCTGTTATAAGCGCGATAATTTCCGTGTGTGCCGTGTGTGGGGGATCGAAACTGGAAATTCAATCGTTATTATACCCATCGATAAAACGTCGACATTGTTATCTGCTCGTTCTGTTATCTCGAAAGAAACCAAATTCTTCGGATATCGACGTCGTCAAATGCCTGTGAAATCGGGAAAAAATTTTTTTCGAGATTGAATGTACGATGCATTCGAAGGTTGAAGCTTCCGTTTTACAACGATCACTTAAAATTTGACGTAACATTTGTTTCAGTAGAAAGAGAAACGTGGAACACGGTGGTCTTACAATTATTGTAGAATTGAAGAAAAAAATTGTACATCGCTTTCCAAGGTGTCGTCGCGAAGAGGAAGATTAAATTTTTAAATCCACGGTAGATTCGGTCACAAAACAATTTTTCACGCCTGTCTACAGGCGTTTGAATTTTTAAAACCACAAACCTGATGTGTGTCAATACTTTCTGGTGGCACTGTACCTATCTTGAATAGTCCGGCTCGATATAATATCGCTGGGGATTGAAACAAACGCCGGTATGATAGGAAACCCTCAAAATACACGTAGCACGGTCGAAACTAATAATACGAAGTTTGTGTTCCGCGGGACGCTCCATTCTAATCGGCGAGGACAATTGTAACGACTTCGGGCTGCTCCTCGCGGATTCAATTCCCGGGGCGGCTTTCGTCGGGCATTATGAGAGATCTCGTAATAACAGAAAGCGATTTTAATCGAAATCGAGCCGCATTCGTGGGTGCGGATGCGGGGGTGGGTCCAGGGCATCGGCGGCCGGCGCGAAATTAATCACCTTCACCGCTACTCAATTTCCGTGGGAAAACGCGCGGCGGTGGTCCGCGGAATTGAACTGTCTTGCCGTTCTTCCGCTAAATCAATTCGTTATCGCGATAGCAAATTGTTGCACAGTTGACAAAATTAATCTCCAATCCGCGTCCGTTCGCATCCGTTGCAAATAAATTTCCAACAGCCTCGTTCTCTCTCCCGAATTATACCGGGTCGATTGTTCCAGGGCGTCGAGCGGATATCGACGATCCAGCACGTTCTCGCCGGATAAATAATACTTCCGACTTATGGTTGACGGACCAGAGACACCAATATTTCGAACCTGCTCGTACAATACGTTGATCGGTATTTTATTACAGATTTTCGTTCACCAATTGGATTTTATCAGGGATATCGAAAGGATCCCGCACAAATCATGTGGAAAATCTATCCCGGTTAAATCAGTTGAATTTTTTATATGTTGTAGCTTATGATCTACTGAACAAATTATGTCTTCTGCTAAATAATTATGTTAAATTGGTTAATGTTCGTGATGTATCTCTTGTTGCCTTGATTTTTAAAACACGATGTCTCGAAACTTCAAAAAGCCAGCGCAACGCTAAGCTTTATTTAAAGAAAAAGATGGCTCCTACAGCAATGGTTGCACACTCGCTTCACATTCATGTATTCCCGCCTGGAACGTTTAAATTCTCCATAATTTTTGCGACAAAGTATCTCGTACGGAGATACAGAAAAATCGTTCGTCAAAGAAAAATTGGTTACGACTTTGCCAGGCTTTGTTTAAAAAATTCTTGCCTGAGTCGAGAGAGAGGTCTCGCGGCGATGTGTGAGTGGTGCTGCATCGGTGGTGGGCGGAGAGCATCGGGGTTGAAGTTTCGCTTTAATCGCACTTTGTGCAACTCTGATCGTTAGGTCTCGAAGATCATCGCGGGATCCTCGGAGCGTGCGACTGTTTCTTTTTCTTCGGGTGATTCGTTCGGGTCCTTTTCTTGCGCGTTACGGAAAAAGTTTGGCGGAGACCGGGAAACTTTGCCCCCGAGATACACGGGTCTTATAATTGGAAGATGTTTGTCCCGCTATAATCGTTCGATATTGTCCGTCGCGAAAAGAGCATCAATCATCGGACCCGGTGAAATCCCTTAAATTGAGAGGCCGTGGTACAAAAATAGCGGGTCCGTTTTCACGAAAAATTGTACTCGTTACAATTTTGCTTTTATACAAGAACATTTTTTTAAGCTGGATTTACCCTCAATGGTACAGAGTATAAACTAGGGGATGATATTTTGCATTACCGAGTGCATGCTCATAACCGGAATTAGTTCGATAATTTTTCATTAGCCCGGGGGATTGAATCCTCTAAAAAGTAAACTCACAGTGAATTTTTATTTTAATAAGCCGCCCTCGGAATCCGCTTAATAAGGATGCATATTTCGTGGGACCTGCGGACCCACGGTTCTTTCTTTTCTTTTTTACGTCCGAACTGCCTTTACCAAATACAAGATTATGCTGAAACCGCTAACGATAAAAAATAAGCTGCCAGGTATAGCCCCGGCGTGTCTGGGAAATGTTAATTTCATAAAGAATGAAAAACCGTGACAGTAATCGGGCGGAACGGGCTTCTTAATTTCAACATTGCTGTTTCCATAAATTGCCATGCCACCGAATTAACCTAATTCTATGTTCACGCCGTTTGAGAAATAATCAGCGCGCGAGAATTAAACTCCCTTCTTAATTTCGACCTGCCTGCCACGGGAACCTAATCCAGTTTTAATGTTTCGCGCTGTTTCTGACGTAAAACATAACTTGGGGTGTATGTAAATTATATTGCGCTTCGCGTCACGGTGCACAAAAGCTCGCTGGAAGAAAATTTTCTGCGATCCAACAGCAATTTATATTAATTATTATTCTATTCGTTTACTGTGTTTGATGCTGGGTCGCTTTTGGGAAGAGATCGCGAAGGATTTTCCAGGAAAAAGAGGAGAAAGTAGTACTGACTTTGCCTGTTGTATAAAATGGGACATTTGGGGAAATACAGCAGTAAAATATATAGCAAATATGAGGAACTGTTTCGTTACTAGGGGGAGATTGTCTCATTATCAGGGAATTGAGGAATCTTGCTCTGGCGTGAGCCATCGCCTCCAGTTTAATTGGTGTCCCACGATACCAGGAATTCGTCGACTCAACAAACTTAGCGAGAACAATACCGGGGGAGGTCCTCGACGTACGGGGCACACCGCGAGCAATCCCATTATCGTTCC
This sequence comes from Lasioglossum malachurum, assembly GCA_028455605.1. Taxonomy (NCBI): domain Eukaryota; kingdom Metazoa; phylum Arthropoda; class Insecta; order Hymenoptera; family Halictidae; genus Lasioglossum; species Lasioglossum malachurum. The sequence goes on along the minus strand of CM052317.1, from coordinate 18,443,916 downwards.
CCAAGAATTAATGATCGAAACGTCCTCGGAGACCTTATCAATACCTGTCAAATTACTGTGGGAAAAGAGAGTGGAGAGTCCAGTGGGACGAGACGAGAGAGTGGCCGGAAAGAAACGGGCAGAAGTCATGGAACCAGGAAGTAGAAAGGCAGAGACTGGCCGGGGGTGGATGAAATAGGGGTGTGCGGAGATGAAGAAGAAGGATAGGAGAGGGATAGAAAACGAAGGCAATTGGTCGATTCGGTCGTGTAACTAACTCGGCCTACCGGTCACGTAGAATCAGACAAGATTCATTGAAAATCTGTAGCTGTGCGCCGAGGATGATACAAAATTCTAGTCTCCTTCCGGGGTAATTGAATCCTGGTGCGCGGCCACCTTCCGTCCCCGTCGTCTCCCAGCTGCTCTCTCTCTCTCTTTTCCTCGTGTGTCCCATTCAGCGGACCGAGACGCGGAGCACACACCGGCTTCTGCAGTTTATTTTCCATCCGCCTTGCTTTACGATAAGACAGAAGCAATATCTTGCTACAGGTGGCTGAATATACGTACCTCTCATTCACGGCCACTCATGTTTCTCGCCTCCCCGACCCCCCGCGTTCACTCTGCTCTTCTGCGGACCGGGAGGCACCCGGACGCCGCAACTCGCGCGAAATTTCTCTCGTCGTGCACGCGTTACACGTAGCTGTGGTTCGTGTACTGCCTCGGGAATCGGAGATACGACGTAGCAGGAAGGAGCCGCGTGTAGTTTATACGTGTAGACGGCGACGGGGGTCTCTCGGTCCCCAGCAGCGGGGAGTCTTCGATGTATCTAATTGGATGCCGGGAACAATAGAAATGAATTGCAGTCATCCGGCGAATTAAGCTGGGCGTTTCGTCGCGCTCGCCCAGATGCGTTCCTTAATTCCCGGAGACGCGGGGGGCCGATTTAATCGGGAGTCTCCCGACAGAAATAAGATTCGACCGGGCGTCGTCGACGTGGCGTATGCAAAACAGCTGACGGTAACTGCCGTCGGATATCGGGGTTTATTACGTGCGCATTTGTACGGGAGCTCGTTTAATGGAAGCGCGCGCGCGCGCGCGCGGAGCATCGAACGAGCTGCGGACGTTGTTTTCTTCCGTCGCGGTGTTTTTGCGTCGTAAACGTCGTCGCGTTGCCGTTTACAGCTTCAGTTTACATTTCGGGGTGGGAAATGGGCGGCTACAACGACCTCCAGAACGGAGCCAGAGACGGACTGTGTTTTGAAGTAGCATCGGTCGCTTGTTCTCGCTCGTTCTTACACCGACTGTCTCCCTGTCTCCGCTGCTTTGTGTCTCTGATTTTTTTTTCTGTCGCCGTTGGCTGGAGGATGCAATACGCGGCCGGAAGTTTATGTCGTTCCATGGTGAGCGACACACGTGGTCGGACATTGAAAGCTCGGCCGTTTTATTGATGTTTGCTCGCATACGAAATTTCCGTGTAACTCGCGACGTGGATCGGAGTCCCGGCCCGGTTCTCCTTTACGAGGGCGACTCGTCGGACGTGTTTATGGAAATCGGCCGTGCTACTTCGTTCTGTAAAGCGGCGCGCGCCGAACGGTTTACCGGCGAACTAATTAATAAACATTCCGAATGCGGAACAACCGGCGGACTCCGTGCGTTTAGTTCCTTCGCTCTGAAAAATGCAGGAGGCAAGGACAGCTGTCCGACCAGCGCCCGGGATATTTTGTTTAAACGGGCCGGGACCGGGTCGGACCGAGCTCTCCGCGGAGCTTCCGTAATCTGCATATCGGGTGTATTAATTAGTCCATGTACGTGCGCGCCAGTGATAAATAAAACGCGCGAGCGTAATCGCGATAACTCCGCGCGCTCGCGTGGAGCCTCCTCGTTTCGCTAGCTGTTATTGCGATCGTCCTTACCCGCTCCCGGAATATCGTTTTATCTTTTTTTCCCCCCTCCACCTCGATTTTTCCATCAGTTTATTCGGGGCCCGATCGACACGGCGATTCGCTTCGCAATAACTTTGATCGTTTCGCGAAGCAGACAGCGCTGCGCTGGTATTTATAACGCGATCTCATGCAGATATATTCTAATTAAAAAGTAATCCGGTCGAACGCGCGCGATCAATTTCGCGCGGCTCCGATGGATGCGCGAGCGAATATCAGCGGTCGACAATCTGGTATTTATGAAAACTTGCCCATTCGGTCGGCTGTCTGTTTTCGCCGCCCGCAATCGGCGTCGCGGTCGCCGGACGCCTTCAATTTTGATCCGGCTCGCTCACTGTTATTCATTACGAAAAAGTCCGCGCAAACATCGCCGGGCGCGGCACGCGCGCGAAATATCATTTTCCCCCGTCCGTATCTCTAGCGAATTATTGTAGTCGGGCACACCACAATTGGGCCGTGGACAGTCGTAATTTTATCGAAATTGATACAGACATAAATAAATGTTTAATCGCATTTTCTTGTTACCCGGTCTGCTTTACTGCGAGCACCGCGAGATCGTTCGATAAATTGAATTAAGGGCAACCTTTTAATGGATTTAATTAAATGTTGCGTATAATATTAGTACCGAGCCGAATGTTGCATTTACTCGACCCGGCCGTGTGCGTTCCTTTCGTTTATTCGGTAAAGCTCAGTAAATTAATTACTTGCAATGGATACGTGTGTATGTTACTCGCCCCGTCCGGAATCGAGATATTGGCCGAAGATTATTGCAGAAATTGATATGTTTTCGCGGTACCAATCCACGATATACATATACGAAACATATTTGATGGATTGTCAATCCGAGGACCGGAGTTCGAATCCCGACGAAACTGCTTTTTCGATTTTCTTCAAGTTTTACCAATTTGTAATTGCTAGACTGCGGATTTTTATGCAATTATCGCTTTTTGAAAATTGTCAAAATGCTACGATATAAAACATGACGGAATTTAGTACGTTTTTAATTTATTTCAGATCTAAAATGGCTCTACTACCACAGAAAATAAGATTTTATTTGATTCAAGTTTCTTAAAATTCGTGTACAAAAATTGCATATTGCATAAACATCCGCAGTCCAGTAATTACAATATGAATGCTCTTAACGCTCTTGAAAAATGTGTTTGAAGCATTCATAACGCGTTGGAAACGATGAAGTGGAACGTTCGGAAAAACGATGGGTTCAGTATGTGTTCGAGCAGAGGAAAAATCTCAACAGCACTTGGAAAAGTGCTTTCAAGTACGAGATAGAAGAGGGGGAAAGCTCTAGAGAAAATTGAAAAAATGAAGACGCTCCGAGAAATAAGTTGAGAGTACAAAAGAATGGTGTACAACATTTGTTTTGGAAAATTGAGAAAATCGTTGGAAAATTGAGGAAAATGAGGAGCAGCAGTAAATAAAATTATTGTTACAGAATCATCTTGTCCGTCACCGTGAGCGTATAACGGACTGTTTCTTTCCATAAAATTTCCCGGGCGGTGTCCTCTTCAGTTTTTCCCCGCTGTCAAGTTTGCTCTCCTTTCTGTTACGCCGGTTTTCGAATTCGCCGCTCGTCAAAGTTGCTCCCAAAGGAAAATATGGTTAAGGGTTGACGTGCCTGCCTCGTTCCGGTGGCAGCAGGCAGCAGCAGGCAGCAGTAACGGCAGTGGCAGCAACCAGAGCTGCATCCTCGACGTGCGCGGCGACGTTTCGATGCGAACTGTTTTACATTTTTACGCTCCGTGATTCGTAATGCGTACGTAATAATTTCACTCTGACCCGCTTTGATGTTGCCTTCTCGGTCGCGCGCCTGCACAGACGTACACACAGGGACCGTCGGCGAATATGTGTGTCACGAGCCTGCAGTCGTCATCGAAAAATTCGTCGGGCGCAACGCGAGACGCGCGATTTTGACGAGCTGCAATTTTCGAGAGGGGACGCGCTCTCACGTGTTCCTCTGCCTCCTTCGCTTCTCTGATTAACCGCACCGAAGCCCCACGCACAAACGTTTTTGTCTTCCCGGGTTCGGGTTTCGAGGATAAGTGGCGCTTTCGAGTTACGCGCCCGACCGAAAGCTTTCGGGTAATCGAATTTCGTCGACCGGGAACTCGGGTGTCGGAAGCTCGGTCGGCTCTCGTCTCGAGGCTGCAACACCGCCTGTCGTGCCACGATAATCTATCTAAAAATATCCCGTCGACATTAACGCTTTCTACTCGACACAACTTCCTCGGATCGCACACCGCATATTTATCCATCTATCAACTCGATGCAGATTTTATTGATCTAATCCACTGGATCTTAAGCGGTGTTCCGCGAGCTTTTTGCAAGTGTTCCGCGAAATTCCGCGAAACATATTAACCCGTTGCCTTACAATATCATATGAGACTCGTGATGAAGATTCGGAACAGAGTCTAATAAATATGTATGTTAGTAATCTCCTTTAAACCGCAATGAAATTCTAATTTCAGATGTCAATCAAGGTGAAAAATAACAAACTTTCAATATTTTTGGAGGTATTCGTCTGTAACGCTTTATAATGTTCACCCTGCATATTTAATAATATATTTTCTGAAATATATTTATTTCTATGCAGGATGTTTTCGTTTGTTTTTCGGATCATTAATTTTAGTGTTCCGCACATTTTTCATACAATCACAAGTGTTCCCTGACTTCAAAAAGGTTAAGAACCACTGATCTAATCCATTTGTACCATTTGATGCTTAACGGTTTGTATAATTTTACCGTTCGAAATTGTCCTTTTTAAATGTAATTAAAAAATTTGCGGTAAAAGGACGTTTACTTTGCAGATGGGTGGTTAATGTGACGTATCAAATTCCGTGGATAATATTCTCGGGTTTTAATTTTTAATCGAGCAGACCGCCAGCTATTTTCTTAACGATCTTGTCTCGGGGAGAAATGGAGCGTTCGCTCTCTCTCTCTCTCTCTCTCGCGATGCTGTTAAAAAAATCCTGAAAACCGACTGGCAGAGTTTCCCGTCTCTTTTATTCGTCCTGGCCGTTTCCCCCGGCGTAAGTTGGCGCGTCGCTTCGAGCCGACCTCATTAAATTTATTATTTCCCGACATCAGTCGCAAATATCTCCTAATTTTCCGGGGTGAATCGTCTCGTTGCACGGGGAATTTATAAAACCCTCTATTGGCCGTAATGAGAGGGCGTGTTTTCGCTTCGGGGTCTAACGCGCTCTAATTACGCACGGACACGGTCGCATGGTATCGCATCCTTGAGAATGGTCGCGCCGCCGGTATTCACGGAATGAGTTATTCGCCTTATCTCGCTGTTCCCATCGCAGCAAATTGCCGCGCAGCGCTAATTCCTTCTCCGCGTGGATTCGACGAGGATTTTCTTCAGCGAACGTGTTCGGACGCCGCGGACGTCTCGTTGACGCGATAAACGCCGGACAAAAAGAATCCGGACTATCGAAGTTCCAATGCAGTTATGGTTGGAGACAAATGACTGAAACCGGACTAGAAGCTTGCATACTTCGAAATCTCTGTTTAGAATACGATTCAATAAGTTGATCGGTCTCGTAACTTATTGATAATCCAAGATTCAGCGCTGAAAAGAACCCAGTGTTAATTCGTCGAAGAAATGTTCGATTATCCAACTTGCGGGGCGAGTTGTCGGCAAGCGAACCGCAATTCCATTTCCGGTGGTGGCTGCCACGGAAGTTAAATTTCAATCTCGTCGAGCCTGCTCGTCGTTAGACGGCAGACGGCAATTTCAGTCACGCGGGAAACAAATGCGGCGGATTTTCGGACGGGTTTACTGCTCGCGAGATCGGGCCTAGAACTTGTTCGCGGGTAATTGGCGACTGGTTAGGCGATCGGGTTGACTTTGCAACATTCGGCGAACGTTCACGGAATGCGGACCACTGTAAGCCTGAGGCGCACCGCCACGCTCTCCGGAACTTCGCAATTTCTATCCTGTCTGGCGACGTGACACACCCGAGGGACTTTGATTCTTCGTCAAACTTTAAATCCCCGGCCCGGCCGCGTCGCGTCGCGGCGCAGCAGCTCGTTCGTCGGAACAATTCGCTGTCCCTTCGAGGATATAATATTTTCAAAGCAACCGGGCGGGCTACGCGGAAGTGCTTAAATCCTAAAATTTTATTTCGAGCGAACAACGCTGTCTAACCAAGCTCGGCGCACCGACTTCTTTCTGCTCCCGTTTATCTCAAGCGTCTCTCGAACGCGATCGATTTATGCGACAGGAAATTTATATTTTCATTCGAAAACAAACCTCGCTGCGCGCACCCTCCTCTAGATATGACCACACCGATGCGCTTGTTTTATCGGTTACAATGATCGCAGCTGGAAAACGGAAGATGGAAACCGGAGTGATACATTGTTCGCTGGTTTATCGTTTCCGCGAACACCGACGCTCCAAACAGAGAAAACTGAGCCTGCTGTTCGATGGCACTTGATTGACGCCACTGCTCGCTTGATCGTCGTATGTATCTAATTACCGGGGAAATGCGCGCGCTGCTCGCTCCGTTCGTTTCAAACATATTTTAATCACGATTCTTTCAAGCGTTTCTTTTTCGCGCACGGTATACGATAACGATGGAGCGGAATGGCCGCTGCTCGTCATTATGGAGAACCATTTTACCGTGGACAATTTTTATGAAGAATTTCTGCACGATTATTTTCGTGGGAAACGTGTCGAGCGGTACGTGAACAGCAATAATTAATATTATGTCGCATAGTAATGGCGCGACCTGGAAATTATTATTAAACTGTAGACCGTTCGCGCGGAATAGAAATTATTTGCATCGTAGGAAGAAGCAGGAATCAGAGCAGGTACATTTTATCAAATGCACTTATTAAGATGACGACGATAATTACGTGTGTCTACGTACGTACAGCGACTCCCCTCAGTTATAGTTCAATACTAAAGAAATTATGGTGTTAAACAACCTCGCGAGATGAACCAGGTATGGAGTTTACTAATTGAGACATTCTACGGACAGCTGATCAAATTCAGGGTTGCAATCATCGTTCCCGCGGACCTAGTTTAGTGTTCAGGACCACACGTTTCCCACTCGGGAATGTAGATTGTTAATCACAGTCGGCAGCGTTGGCAGTCTATTAGAAAGTAAAAAGTGGGTCGTCTGGGTTGGTGGGGGGCCTGTTCCCGCGGATGTGTAAGCAATAAAATGAACGCTATTTGTTCGACGGGTGAGTTTTACGAGCGAACGGTCCGCATTCAGTGGCGGGCGACGTCGGCGAAGTGGCCCGTATAAAAGGAGGCAGGAAAGCCGTGAACCGCCAAGTGGCGTCCACCAAAGTGGACCGCGTGAAAAGCGCCTTATTGTCGCGCTCGGTCCTTTGCCAGCACCCCCTCCCCTTCCCCCTTTCACTCTTTCTCTCCTCGGCACTTCCTATCGCGATCGACGCCATCCGACAAAGTCGTGCTTTCACGGGAAGAGATACCGGGGGCCGACAGCGACGAAGAAAGAAACAAGAATATCGTGGTCGCACCACCCATTCGCCATCCTCGGATTCGAGGTCTATTTTTCGACCGCGAGGCCCGCGCACAGAGGATTCAGACGTTCCCGTTCGCCGACGCGACGCCTTTTCCGCTCGCGATGCAATCTTTGTAAAGCGTGCAAGCTCTCCGCGCCGAGAACCACTCGCCAGTTGATAGAAATACTTTTCTGCCCCGGCCCGGTTTCCTTAGTTTGTTTAAACGGATCCACGTGAACGTCAATTCGAAAAGAATTTGATATCTTGCCGGCCTGCGGCGAGATTGCTTTAAGCTGCCGCGGCTCGTCGACGGGCACCGGATCCACTGGCAACGACGGCGGAAAGTTGTAATTGCGTTGCGGATCTTTATGCAGATTTTCCGGTTTTGTCGGATATTTTGTTGAAATTGAAATGGGAGAACGGGGGAGGCCACGGGGAATCTTTTTGGTCGGATTTCTTGCGGCGGCGGGAACGGAAGTATTGCATACTTTGTTGCTAATATAGCTTTTCGTTCATGAATGCAGGGTGTAATTGTAAGAAAAATGTTTTTTCTCCAATTACACACTTTCCCGGAAGAATCGACAGAACGTTTCATCGATCGAACTCCTCTTCCCAAGAATCTCGCAATCCGCAGACCGTTAATTACAACGTGGAAATTATCGCGAAGGAAGGTGCGCGAAATTCGCGAAGAATAAATCGCCGGTGGCTGGCGCGCGGGGGCGTTAACGCGAAAGGAACAAAAGGGATTAACGGGTTCTTCTGTTTGTCTGTTTGTCGGCCGAGTCGTTGCGTTAATTACAAGAATGAGCGAGCCGTTACTTTTGCATCAGCGGTGAACTCTCTCTCTCTCTCTGTCGCGAATATTTTTCTTGTTTTCTGGTTGGTCGATAAATTCAGCGACGTCTCGTTGCTGTTTCGGTTCTCCTCTAACGGTAATTAAATGCAACACACGAGGGTAGAGAAAAAATAGTCGACAGAGGTGTTCGCTGTGAAAATCCGGAGGTAGCATCGTGCAAAAAAGTATTGGGAGCGGCTAATTATCTTGTTAATTGCGTCGGTGAGAGGTGTCGAGGGGAGGGGGCCATGGGTATGTAAATCGGTATGCAAACCGTGGCTGCGCGTGACCGAGGAAGAAGACGCTAGAACGAAACTCGCAGCTCGGCCCGCGGAGCGGCGCGGCAGGTGATAAATACCGAAAACACGATAAGGGGGCAACGAAAACAAGCGGGGAAGCTTTGCAATTAAAATTCAGTAACTCGCTTAGTGAAGTACAACTCGGCCGATTGTAGTCGCCCCCGTTAAATACAATCAAGCGGTGGCCCGGTGGCCGGGCGAGAACGCCACGGCCGGGCTACAAATCACTTTGCAATCGGCTTCGGGAACTAGGAATGGAAATACAAAGGGGCCGGTTCCCCTTCCCTCCTGTGAAAAAACGTAAATTGAAATCTCACCGTATATTTCCGCCTAACCTCCCCCTCTTAGCGTGTTCGCGACGTTTCGCTTTTTTACCGAACGCGTTCGCGGACTTCGAAAGCTCTTCGATCGCGGCTTTGTCCTCGCACTGTCGTCTGACGTACATTATTGACCGGTTCTACTCGCTCTTGGTACAACGTTTCAGATTCGCGTTCCACCGCGTCGCGTGATTTTCTCAGTCCAGTGATCGCCAATGCGCGCCCCGTTAATGGCATTTCGTTTCCATTCTACTACCCTATTCAGCCGAGGCTCCCCTTTTGTTTGTTATTTCGTCGGAGGCGGCGCCGCGCCCTTATCGCCGCGGCGACGTTCTTCTGTTTTCTTATCTTTAGGGGACAAACACGGCTCTGTTGCACCGAAAATAGGGCTCTTATCGCGACGCGCTCCGCGGCCATGCAGATTTTTCTTCCGCGCGGTTTTGTTTAATAACGGCGAGCCTCCCGGCCATCAATTTCATCGAGCTGCCACGCCGACAGGCTAATTACTAAATAATGAGTAGTGCTTAAAAAAATTCTGCTGATATGTTCCTCGACTTTGTAAGTAGTACAGGTCCTGCCATAGTCAGACTATACTTGATAGATTCAGACATCTGATTCGCAGAAGACGTTCCTTCAATTTTATTTTCAATGTTACACATTTCACATCGTTACTGTTCTCTTGAGAATAATGTCTGCAAGTAGGACGAGTCAACATGTAGTCGGACGTGGTTGTTGATATACGTACTACGCATACATTTCTTGATATTCTAATAGGTCTTCTTTTAGACTTTCTTCTGATCCCCAGCAATTCTCTGTAATGTTTAAGTCGGGATCTCGCGGGCCATGGTAAAATATCTATTCCTTTATACTGTCAATGTAAACTTGCACTACCTTTGCAGTATGGCGCGCACAGCTGAATTATCTTGCTGGAAAATAAATTTTCGTTTCGCTGTCTTAGCTGCATGTGTTTATTTAATTCCAGCATTAACTAATTCATTCAACGAATAAATTCTGTAGAATATGCCGTTTCCGTTGTAACAGGCAACCAATTAAATATTAATGAGCGACAAGCGGACGACGTCGAAATTTAATAATTATCCGGTTGCGTGACGTATCGGTAGTAACATTTCTGACATAAATTAAACATAAAGGGCGCCACGGGGACAGAAGGACGCGCGTTGTCACCTCGGACGAAGATGAATCGTTCGTTTAATTGGACGCCCCCCCACCTAGCTCGGTGGCGACGCGAGGAAATGTAAGCGATGAAATATTTAGCGTTCGCCGCGCGACTAATTAATGAAACGGGATTAGAGTGTGATAAACACGACGGAACAATAAGCTTCGCTCGCGATCTAATTCCCCGGGGGCGGGGCCGGGTATTTTCATCGGGAACGGGGACAGGTGTTCTCGAGAGCGACCGGACGAAATAAATTCGTTCCACTGTTTCCTTTGTTCTTATCGATGAAATTCCCATGTAAAGTGCCCGCGCTACATTCGTTACAAACTTCTTCGAACCTCCGTGGAAGTAGAGGCGGGTCGAGGGGACGCATTTAAACGAGATCACTCTCGGTCATTAGGAGAGAGGGGAATTTTATTTGCATGCAATTAAAAACGCAACTTCGCTAAATACTTCCAATACTTGTGCCCGGGCCCGCGACGTCGTTCGATAAACTTGCAAATAGCTGCGCGGATGCAATTAAACCAACCTCGCGCGTAGACTCTGCGAACCCCGAGGAAAATCACTGGAAAGTTTCTGCGGTTGCTCCTGCATCGTAAGAGCGTGTGCTACCGTCTACCTGTTGTCAGCCGGGGCTCAAACCAAAATTACATTGTCCTCGAGGAATTTATAATCAAGCCTAGAACTACCCAGCTTGCCGTAATGACGGAGATATTTTTCTCTTACGGTTCGTGGAGTTATAGAAACTTTTATTAAATCAGGGCTCGGAAGTTCTAGTGCTAATGTACCGCAGTCAGATGCCTGAGAGACTTTTGTTTAATAATATTTCTAGAAACAAATGTATATTTGGGGGCATTCCAACGTGTTAGAGAACCTTTAACCTTCTTCTATTCTACATGCACTTTAAATTAATTTTTAATTCGGTTCCGAGGGAAAGCTGCACGTCCATAAAAATTAACTCATGAGCTTGAATAATGGGGGCTGCTTTTTACTTTACCGGACCGGTTCCAGATTTTTTTAACTATTGCTATGGTAGCTGTGGAAAAATGTATAATAAATAAATTCAGTCTTGTAATTTTTACAAAACGCGATTAATGCGGTTAATGTGAATCGTCAGAATAAATGACGAATCAAGAATCTCAGTTATTATGGGGTTTCGAGGGACGAGCATTTCTCGGGGGAAATGAGATCGGCTGCACAAGTGAACCGTGATTTCTCATAATTTTGCAGGCACGCAAAAAGGTCTGCGAGGATTCCGGCCGGGGCGTAGGATCCAGGCGTTGATCATCGGCGGCTCCTTTGAACGGTGGACGCGGCTGTAATAACCAGTCAACCACGCGAAGTATTTCATTAGAGAGGAGAGGATCCAGAGGGGTGAAGGGAGGAGGAGCTGGAAGAAGGCAAGGAGGAAGAGGAGGATGAGGAAGCGGGCTGAGTTTCTGAGAGTCGCGCGCGATGCTGCGAGTCTGCGGGGATAGAGGCAGGGCCGGGGTTTCCCTTTGACGCTTATCCCTTGTCTGCGCCGACGAGATAGGATCTCGGTGGTCCTGGCGCGAGAGGAACGCGAGCCTGGTCCTTGCCTCAGCCCGCGGAAACTTTAATAAGTGTCCTGGACCGGCAGCAACAAGTTCTTGCCCACGTTTCTGTGCAGCTGGCCTGGACAGCTGGACCTTTTCTGTTCCCCGCAGACGCTTCATAGAAACCGGCCTTCGAGAACACGATTACTAAAATTCCCCAGGATGATTAACTGAACGACATAACTGAATTAATGCCCGAACCACACTGCCCTAGGATGCTAAAACCGGGACCTTTGTCGTTCAAGGCTGACGACTCGAAGAGGACGGTAGGTCTGATTCTAAAGTTGCTCGGTGACTGTTAATAAAGGACTGCGTTGAAGATTACGATATGCCTGAGAAGTTGCCGAACGTCTCGGGGGACCGTCTCCGACAGTGCAGCTCCGGCGTGCTATTCTTCCCGGTCTGCGTCGCCTCGAAGTGGAATTTATTTCCAGGCCGGGGCGCCTACTACGTGTCTCCGAGAATGCATGGTCCATAGAGCAACGGCAGAGACAGAGGCAGCAAGGAATACCTTGTCGGCACGAGGAGATCGTGTGTCGGGAGTGATGCTTGTGCTTGCGGACTTTCGACGCGAGGTATCTTGCGATTGCTGAGACAGAGCACGGGACTCGGGCGTGTCTGTCTTCCAGCCGGCAAAAGTGTTGCTGAATATTCAACTTCATTGTGACCGCGGTTATGGTATCTTCGGCGAGGGTCGGACTCGAGGAACCGGGGCGGAGGTGGAGTTGCGGCTCGGAGACACGGCTCACGATCTGACCGGAAGTTGCAAGAGTTTATTCGTCGTAGAAGAAAGAGAGAGAAAGAACGAAAAGGAAAATTGAGAGATTAAAGGGACAGAGTGTAGTAGGGAAGAGGTGGACCGAGTCTGCTGGAGAAACCCAGGGGCAGAAGGAGAGCGAGGGATTCATGAGGGGAAGAGAAGAACAGAACAACGGACTGCAACGTGAACGAGCAAGTTGAGGTGGGGGGCGGAGAGAGAGAGGACAAGCAGGGAAGTTTCTGTCGGTCCGAAGTGGATGGGGGTGAAAATGTTCGGAGTGTTGCTGGCATGTGTCTGGCTGGTTGCCGGCTCCCCGTTACACCCGTGGCCGCTAATACCGCACAAAGGTAAGTGGCCCATCTACTTATAACTTCTTACTGCACGCTTTCCCCGAGCTCGGTCGGGGGATCATTATTTCGCGGCGGGATTTCTCTGTCTAGTCCACTGCCAGATTCGATAATGTGTAGTATCTTCTTGTTGCGAAACTCGATTGGTTTTCGCCGAGATACCAGCAATTTTATAAGATTTTCCACGGTTTTCGGTAGTACGAGTCGGTCATAAGTTGGACGCAGGCGAAAACGATGCTTTGATACATAATTCTACCTTGAAATTTCAGAGAGCCTTGTTTAGTTTATTGCGAGAGGGTATTGGATGTCTAATAGTAGTAATCAACCTTAAATCGGCCTTAATAAGATCCACTTTTGATCTACGCATACGTGCGTTGTTTCTTTTTGAAGTTCCGAGTAATTTGTAAAAGAAGTAAGCAGTTCCAGGAGTCCTATCAATTTCTTCCAATCTCCAGTAGCACAGGTCAGTCATATATCGGAAAAATCGGAACCGCTTGTTAAAGCAGAATATTGCTCGGGATATATGAAAATTTGCATGATTCCATTAAAATAATTCATGCTTGGTCCGGGAGAATGGCTCCGAGGAATTTCCTTGGAAGCAGCTCGTCAACTAAAAGCCGAGGAAATTATGAATTAAGGAAGTTCGAGGTTGAAAAGCTCCTTGAAAATTGCTGCTGTAGGTAGATTTTCTACACTCGAGGAGATAGAATGAAACTTCTCCCGTTCCCGTCGTATTTTAAAGATCAGAAATCGGATACGAGACCGCGATTCTCTCCTTCTCGTTTTCCCTCTCTATCCTCGCTATTTCTCTCGTTTCCGTCCCTCGAAGAAGAACAGCTAGACCCCGTTCCGGCCTCCACCATATCCTGATCGTACGTTCACCGCGGTGATGCGGTTTAATGGAAACCCGGAAGTTTGTTGCAACTTTTTCCCGGGGCGGTCCTTTTTTCATCGAAATTACAGGAGCCCCAACGGGAGGGTTGCAACCCTCTCCCCTCGTCCTCGCCCACCGGTCCGTATCTACGTCGGCCGACAGTCAGCAGACTGTAGTTTTACGGTCGATGCGAAGACCGTAATTTAAAATACTCCGCGATAAAGGAGACGAACGATAACTGCTTAACAACGAGGGGGAAAAAGTTATTCCATTTCACGACGTCGGTAATCCGATGCGGAAAAGTTGCCCCGACGGCTTCCTTTTTTTTTTTCTCTCTCTGAGAATCATCATGCTGCGTCCCGTCCCGCACGCGAATTACGCGGGTATAGAGGTCTGCGAAGAAATTTCATTTCTTCTTCCTTAATCTTGTCTTGTTTCGGGCAACGCGGATTTACTTATAGTCAGACGTCGTCGTCCGGCGAGTTTGGATTCACGATCCGTAGCCACATTTTCCAAACCAAACGCCAATGGTCTTCAATTTTATTCTCCTACTGACTAAAATACTCGAATATCTTTTTTCCAGCGTTCAATAAATCGACAAAAAAATCGTACACTGATTTTAAAGTGGTCATTGCAAAGGGCAGACTTCAATCTATAATTTCATGCTGATTTCAGTCATGGAAAAAATTTTTCAACGTCCGTAGAGACATTCGAATTCATGCAATTCCCGAACTGAAAATGCGTCGCCATTTTCTCCTCAAAATCGTGTTCGAACAAAATTAATTCAGGATTGTAGAAGTGGAGCGTCGACGCTTTCGAATGAGCCCAGTCACATTGCGGTACGATTTTTTTCTGACAAAGTTACAGCAGCTTCAATGTCAATAATTTTCCGATGTATCTCGCTTCTAACGCAAGTAGTACAAGTCCACGAGTAGTTGGATACCTCAGTTATATATTCAGATTCGCAGCCCGCACCGATATTTTCACTGTAAATACCAAACATTCAACTTCTATCTTACAAAGATTCAAGGATGACGACCAATTCCTAAGTAGTATGAGTCGGTCCGTGTTCCGACATCGGAGTTTCAGATAGTTCGACAGTCGCTATCTACAGTTTCCACGGTCAACAATATCCGTCGGTCGCGTTCTACAGATTATACGGCAATATCTACACCCGCAAGTAGTACTAGTCGGCGGATAGCGAGACGCCGGGCCCTATAAAGCGATTCGTTCTACACGGCGTCCGCAAAGTAAATACTAAACAGCGTTCGCTTCTGTGCTATTGGTTTAACGAGGCTATTCGGCGTCTACCGATCCGGTTTTTTCACCGGTGGCCGGTGCGCGCCCTTTCTTCGAGCGGCGAGGGATGAAAATGAAGACACGAACCGACGGTAAATCGAGCGGTACCGAGTGGAAATGCACGCTCGATTTCGCAAACGCGACGCTCGCGCTATTACGCGGCTTTGCTCGCGTAATCGCGCCGCCATTTCGGGAATTAGTCCATCAGGATTCAACGTCGCGCGAGACCAACCGAGTCGTGTCGACATTGTTGCCGTTTCGACCGTGTCCACCGGGGAAAAAACTGTCCCTCTCTCCGGTGGACCATCCTTGTTTCTCCCTGTAACTCTCTCACTCTCTCTTTCATTCTGTGTCCGCGTGTCAGAAAGCGCGGCCCGTAATACCTCGAGGATTAATTGGCCGCTCAGTGGATCTTTTAGAGCGTTCGTCTAGAGGATTAGACAGATAAATACAGTTCTCCTTGTTGGACGAGCTTCAGTCTTCGTGGCTCTCTACTCCCGAACCGCTCGCACTCCTCTGTGCATATTCCCGACCAGCTTTGCAACTTTTTTCATCGTCAGACTACTGAACTCCCCGCTTTTGTTCACCTCTCAGGCGTCTACAAGTTGAGTCTAGCAGGATGAGCATGGTTCAGCGGCCCCACTCACAATTTTTATTGATATCGTGTGGAAAACAATGGTTCTAGGTTGCAAGATAACCCCCTAAAATTTTAAGTCTCTAACCCTTCATATAAGGATGATACAGTTAAGGGTATTTACCCTCATATCATTCTTATATGAAGGGTTAGCCACTTAAAATTTTATGGGGTTATCTTTCAACCTAAAATCATTGTTTTTCACACAATATCAATCAAAATTGTGGAATGAAAAATCTGTAACGTCGTTCGATCGGTGGTGCTGGGTTCAGTGTCAAGAGGTGAGAGTACAAGCTCGCGTACGAAGTGCAATATGTTCCGGGGATGGAGATCATAGTGTGTTTATTGAGTTCGATTTCTAATTAGCCGGCGGTCGCAGCACATCGTTCGAGTTTATTCCGGTGCCTCGTCGAATGCTCGGTGAATATTTAACCAACTGCCGGGGAAGGGTGGCTCTGTGGAGTCAGCCTCGCGTCAGCGGAAGAAGAATTTAATATCGGTCCTGTATGGCGTGACGGTGAGCTTTCGCATTACGCGAAAAATGCCGGCGCAATTAGAGCGGCAAACGGAACAATTTCATTACGCGTAGAAACGCGGGGTGGGGGTTGAAAGAGCGATGTGTTCCAGCAGCGGCGATGTCGGTCGCTATTTCGGACACGGGCTACGTCGAAAGAGCAACCCACGCGGCAATACGGCAGTCGAAGACAAAGGACGAAATTAAGCTTCGCTACTTTTGCCAGCTTCGTGCTCTCGTCTATGCATCTATCTCCCGCTGTCCCTGTCTCTTTCGCTCTCCTCCTCTACCGCTGCTCTATTTTCACGCGGATTCGATGCGTCATTTTTGCATACTGCACTCTGCCGGATTAACTTCCATTATGTCGCAAAATTTTTAAGCTGACGACGGAAACCCGGTGCGTTCCCATTGTTGCTCCGCGGTGCGTAGCCTTTTCCGTAATGCCGGCTTATGCCCGTGACACTGATGTTCGAATTTCACGGAAATTCGATACGCGACTTAATCCTTTAATAGGAAGCCGCAGGAACTCTGTACTGATGCAACAATGATAAGCAAAATCATTGAACATCGTTCGTTGCACGTCAATGCGTTTCGCTTCTACCGCTAGTTGTATACGTCCACGAATAGTCGGACGGTCCAGTTACATTCAGACCCACAACATGGTGCAGGATCGTTAGGAGCTCTTGATTATCGACTGAAAAGAATTTACGAATTTTCTATGATGTTTTTAGAAGGAACTTTGTAATTTTCGTCTCACTGAACATCCCAAAGGAGACAAATAGTATATGTTATTCGAAATACTTTGCTGGTTTGCAAATCGAAATGCCGTGGTAAAAACGGCTATGATAAATGTAAGAAAATATTCCTCGAGCATCCGTAGTTAGTTTCTGTAAAAAAGTAATTCCGAAACGCTTTCGTTAAACTGGCGAAAATCGGGTCGTTCCGGCCGAAAAAATCCCGCGCAAACTATTGCACGTACGAAATTTCGCACAAAGCGGGCAACGTTGGCGCGCGCGCGGCTTTGCGCCTCCATTAAAAAAGAAACAAAAAGGTGGAACAAAAAAGAAGAGAACACGTGGGATTTTGTGCACGACAACCCGATACCTTCCGCGCAGGGCGTTTTTCCCTTTTAATTTAACGCGGCAAAGGCGGCTCGTTAATTAAAATCCGAGCAACAATTTCCGTGGCGGACTCGGGAATAATCCGGGATCACGGGGGTTCAGAGTTCTCGCGGGGCAAATTACCCGTGTGTGCCGGACTCGTCGCAAGAACCTTAGAAACGCGGAGTCAAAGCTCGCCCTTATTTCAAAGCTTTCAGGGCTTTAAATACCTGCTGCGTGGGACGCGTCCAGTTTTAAGAGGCTTAACGGGAGAGTGTGCGTGACGATTATCACTGGAAGTACTAACTGACCAGTTAAAGTCACTCGCTTTCATCCCCTTTTCTAAAAATTACGAGAGCACGTCTGATAGCAGTCGTTGTGAAAGTATCCGCACCATTTCAGTACCGATGAAATAAATAATCCAAAGTTGATTAGAAAATGTTTTACATGAATGCATTTTAAATAAATAATGATGTAGAAATTTTTAGTAGAGCCCCAGAGTCCCCACTCGAGTGCTAAGGGTTAAGAAAACATGTTTGGGATGTTGATGTTCAAGAAAATATGCCGAACTTTTTTGATGCCCGCAGGGAGGGCGCACTTAACTAGAGATATCATAACAAGTTTTGCCGACGACTATTACGCGAGTATAATGAGATGAGAAGTGGCCTCCCGTCAATTACTAACCCGGTTCCTGATTGGCCTTGGTGGGCGAAGGGTTCTCCAGACTTCTCGGCTCGCGGGAGAGCATCCCTTAGACGTCAACCTCGCCGCGTCTACGCGGCTGATGAAATTAAATCACGCTCATAGGCGGAACGGGGCATCCAGCGGCGTCCTTTAATCGAATCCGGCGCCGTTAATACGCCGGAGAAACTTCCTAACGAATTAAGAAACTGCGACCAAACTCGCGACGCCCTTCGAGGGCTGTAGCTGACGCTGTGACGCCCCCGCGGCTCTCCAGGTCCTCCGCGGATACTTCGATCCCGGTAATGGAGACCAATCGAGTTAGTATCGATTTATTTGCCACCGATGTCTGCGGTTTGACTGTCGCCTGACGTCACACTAGAACGAACTATCGCTTCTCGTTCTCGTCGACGGAGAAGTTTAATTCAGGGGAAGCGAACTTTTTAAAAGACAAGTTCATGATTTTTTTTCTCGCAAGCCACTGCGGTTACCGGCTTGAAATTTTCGGAGCATCTAGCATGATGCTAAATACGCATTTTAGCCAAAGGGAATCTTGAAATACCGGCTAAAAGATTTTTTAAAAGGACTGTTATATTCTTTTCCTACGATTTTCTTGGCGTCTACAGTAATTAAAACTTCCCTGTCGTTTATAGTTCCCGCGAAGAAAAAGAAAATCTACAAGTCTGATTCGATATTACAGGGCAAGAGGTTAATTGGGAATTTGCGGCTGTGGTAGAACGTGCGAGAGACTTGAGAATTTTTCAGAGAGATTTTTTTGTTCGCAGTGTTTTCTTTTTGGGAAGGTCTTTAATTAGTAAGGTCGAGCAGCGTGAAATTGGTGGCGATTTTTTTTGAGATTGGATCGACAGCTTGAAGATTTGATGCACGCTTTGGAGAAAGAGGTGAAGATATAAATTCTGTAAATGTATTGGTCCATGTTAATTCTTATTTCCTCTTTAATTATTCAGAGAGCATGAATCCTTAAAAGCGGTTCTGTTCAAAATAGACTGAGAAGTTTGAGTAGGTATATGATTTTGGAATTGTGACCCTTTTACCTGGAAAAGCTTTTGAATAAGGAATGTCCAACTAGCTGATACCGTTAATACATGTTTTCTTTATTAAATCAAGAGTACAAATTTTTGATATTGTATATTTTCGTAGATACTCGAATTCCATCTCAAGATCATGAATTAAAAATGCCTAGGAAGCCAAAAATATTGGAATCTCTTCGAGTCTATTAGAGGAAGTGGAAGCTTCGACGGTTTCCTACTTACATAAATTTCTTAGTCACCTCTCTGCAAGTTCTCCAGTTAGGAAAGTCCAAGAGCTCAAAGATGATAGGAACTTTTCCCAGAATCGAAACTACATTTCAAAATTTTTCGACATTTCATATCTCTGCCGATCCACAGCTTTTAATCAAAAGGCTGCTGCATTAAAGAATCTCCCTGGGAACCTGAATACATACAGAATTTTTTCGGATGGCCAGCGAGAATGCATGAGTTCTGAGTATTTGTTGTTTATTCAGCTGCATGAGTTTTCCTAGGGAAATGTCCAATTAGCGGATCCATAAACAAGGATGCAATCCTTCATCGGAAACCTTTTGAATCACGATACCATGAAAACCTGAAAGCATCGAATATTTTTTTTCTCGATAAATATTAATATTGTGATAGAAGGGCATTTTTATGTTGCTCCTGTCTCTTGAAATTGAGGCAGGTCATTTTTATTTTGCATGAAGATCCGCAGTCGAGTAATCAGGGAGCACTGGAGATAGCTGGCGGCAAGAACCCGAGCGTGAAATAGTAATTTTCAAGAAGTGGAAGTGCCATTTCATGATCAGACGGCACGAGAGGGTTTTTGATCTCCGAAACAGGTCCAGCAGGGCAGGTGCGCAAGAATGCAGTGGTCTCGCGGTTTCTTCGGGTGCATCCCTCGAGTAGGTGGAAAATGGCAAAGGTGATAGCGGGTGTAACAAACGTAGAAAAACGTCAGCACGTACACAGGGAAACCGAGAAAGAAAAAGAGAGAGATAGAGAGAGGGGCCAAGGATTTCAAGTGAAATGCGGCGTCATCAAACGGACGGAACCTCGGACCAGACGTGATGCCTGGTCTCGCAAAAGGGAATGAAAGGGGCGTTGACGAGAATCTCGTGCCTTTCAAATCTCGCGAGCACTTCATTCCTGTTACCGTTGAACCCTCTGTCTCTCGAGGGATCGCGATAAAAACATTTATTCAGTAATATTTCGTTCGTCGAGAGGTTGGTCGAGAGATTCCCTCCCGGCAGCCTCCACTCTTCCTGCGAAAACACCGGGGGCATCATTATTCTCAGAAAGTTTACACTTCCGTACCTGAAATCAAGAACAAGCGTCCTCGGTTGATCCCTTTCTCCCGGAAATTCCAACTGCTCATTACCATCAACCGGCGCGCCGTGGAATATTCGAGGAAGTACTCGAAGACCCGGGGACGGGAGACTTCCATTCGAAGCTCGTTAAGATCCTCTCGAAATCTTCTTCGAACTGGCTCCTCGATCCCTCGTCGAAGGAGAGCGGTTGTTTTTCTCGAACGTGACGAATAGATCCTCGACCGGGGAAAAAGCGCGGAAACGCGGCCACCGAAATATACCTACTGGGTGACCTCAGAATCATAGCCACCCCGCAAAACCCTCTGGCAAAGCTCAATCCATTATTTTCAGTTCCCTGTTCTCAAATATAAATTTTTAAGAATTAATTTATGGACACTGGAATATCTTCTCCAATATTGTGATGTCACACAATTTATGAAACACCCCTATACGCACCTTAAAATTATAGAATGAAGTGTCTTCATGCCAGAAGGCTTGTTCTTCAGCATCATCGAATTTAGAAAGGTGACGCACTGGAAAGAGGTTAGACGCCTCGTCTGATCAGTGGCCGTCTTCTTTCACTTGGCGTTAGAAAACGTACGCAGGCAGTCTCGCTGATAACCCTTCGGCGCAAACGAAGAATAAATACATAAATGAATTCTTTACGATACGAGACACGTGTATAAACAAGCTTTATTATACCTTTTTCCACGTTCAAGCGGCTGAAACTCTCTGTGCACTCGGCAGTAGCGTGCAGCGATTTTCATCCCCCGTGAGTTATGCACGGGGCGTTCGTTTCGCATGCCGGCCAACGCGCTGATAAATAATTTATTCGACCGGTCGGACGCGTTCCCAGTGAAAACGCGTCGCCGAGGAATTGAATTTGAAGAACTGCTGGCTTTCGAAAAAAAAATACTCGATGACGTCAACCGATGACGAAGTCGTACCAACAGAACCTGGAAATCTTGGTGAATTATTCGTGCATCTGAAAATCGCATGAGCATGAGCACGTTTGGCTTCGTCTCACGTCTGTCATCCAGGGAAATGTTTGATATGTTTCCAGAAAGATACCGGGGAAGGGTCCAAGATAGACCTTTCAGCAGTCACTCGAAATTTAATTACCGTAATATTGGATGCCATGGCGGTTTCTCGCTCCTTTAGGGGTCTCTACCTTCGGGAATCCGAGCTTTAAATATTCCTCAGTGGCTCTGACGGCGGCTCAACCGTGCAATTAACAAACGGGACTGAATTTTCACCACTGCAGAACCTCGTACCTCAGATAGCTGAGCTGGGTCTATGACCGAGGAACGCTTCAAAGTACACCAAAACCAGGAGTTTAGAGAATTTTACTGGGATACCAGAATTTTTTAAAGGTCACGCGGTTCAGGGACCTTTCAGGTACATTTTCATCCCTGAAGGCTATGAGAATCCTCGAATAACTGAGCAGATTGCGATTTTACCCGAGAAATGCTTCGAAATACTCCGAAAACTCAATGTTTTACAGAGTCTCAACAATTTTTCAGAGGGCACGGTGAGATCGGGGGATCCTCTCGACACGTTCCCGCGGGATGTAAACATGGAAATTAGAGGACTACGGGCGCGCAACAGTAATCGGCCTTTTCCCGGTACCCGATGGCTCTTCTGTGCTCGCAGCTGCTGCCACGCGATAAGGGGATTTCACAATATCGAGTTACGAGCGTGTGCAAAGTCGTTACATCGGGGTCGAGTGCCCTTCGAGGGCCCTTTATTCCGCACGAGCACTGCCAGGAGCAGCCACCTTTCGAGACCGTCTTACCTCTTCTATCTGCGTCCTCCTTCCGATTCGGTTCTTCGAAAAACCGAGTGGCGCTCTTCAGAAGGCGAACCGGTCTCGCGATAACCGCTGCCCGTTTTGTTTCCCACACCGATTCCCCTGCTCCAGGGCCGTGCAAACCAACGGCACCAGCGACGACAGAATTCCCCGTGATATTTATTAACCCCTCGCGCAAACAACGCTCGCGTGCTCTTTGAATTATTGAGACAACTAGTAACACTGAGAAGAAGAGGATGAAACACATTCGGACGACTGTGTGGAATGCTTCTTCAAGTGTACTGCATTTACCGACTCGATACCGCAGTGCAGATGCAGCAGAAGAATCTTGCGCGACGTTCCGAAACCGAAATATTTAGGGAAACGTTTGCGAGAACGTTGATTAAAGGCAGACGTTCGAACGGGAAGCCCTATTTCATTAGAGAGAATGTATCGTCGAGAAGAAATTCCTGGGATTCCCCACATTCTCAATGTTCTTCCCATTGAGTAATTATTTCCCTTTCGTGCGGTAATCGGCGGTAAAAAACTTGTTTCCTTTGATACCACTGCCAAGAACGCGCGCACCTCCGCTTCTGTTTAGAGACGCTTTGTAACGCCCGACAATCCTATTCAAGGACCGCGGCAGGAAGTATAGCGAACAGTAATTCACCGTTTATTTGTGCGACTGGCCTTTAACTACCTGGCCTGCGTACAGCCAGATTTAACCACTGTACCAACCGTCCACCATTGTTCCTCTGAAATGCGACCGTTGCTGGTCTATCAATCGATAAATATTCTGCTCAACAAACCTCTGATCCTCCAAAAAATTCACTTCTGCCTGCAACGACACTCCGCACCTTCTTAACAATCAAAAAATCGACTCACATATGAAAGCTCTAAGTTGAGCATTATACTCCTATTTTTTCCAAATGTCTTCTGCAGCAAAATATTACTTACTAAAATAAACTACATTATCCTTCACAAGCAGTCCAAGCTTTTCAACTAAAAATAGTTGTGAATTCTGCTCCATGTAATTTTGAATTCGAAATTCGGAACCAGAACAGAAGCAGAGGGAAATTATAATTTTTCCCCGATATCGCTCGAATGTTTTGCAAATGTCGAATCAGACGCGATAACGCAAACACACGCACACGGAGGTAGAAAAACACGAGCGCATCGGCCGCAGTCTCATTCGGTCCCGCGGCGTTTCTATCACCCTATCCACGGCTCGATTCCTCGTTCAAGCGAGAACGATTCGATAACGCACACCGACGGCTCGTTCAGATAAGGCGGTAAGTACGTATCCATGCTTTTCGCCCGGGGATAAGTGCTCGCACGAACACCGTCCCGACCGTATGAATATGCAATTTTATATTCGACGGCCTCGTCCTTGTCGGCCCCTGCAACACCGTCGCACGGTGCTGCAACTCTTCCCTCTGCGGAGCCATCACCGTCGCGACACCGCGCCGGTGTTAACCAACACCGTTATCTTCGAGAGCTCGTATAATCTTCTCTCTCTCGGGCTGGCGGCATCGGCCACCTTGATTTTTCGCATGAATTACCGCCGATATTCACCCCCTACCTCGTGTCAACCCCCTTTTCATCTCTCGCCGCAGCTCGAGTTTCAAAGTGGAAGGGCTCGCCTTGTCCTTGCAAACCTCCACGCTCATGCATTTAAATCTCCTTTCCCTTTGCCGGATTCCGGCTGACTAATCACTGGCTCGTACCACTTACAACGGCTGTTGAACTGGTCCAACCACCAGGTCATTCTGGTTTAAATTAACTGCAGTCAGTCTTAAATGTAATCGTACTTTTCTTTAGGATCTACTCTATGCACCGAGTGTCTTATTAAACAATAAAATTTGTTTCAATTCAATTACTTTCCCAGGAACACATCCTTAAGACTGTAGAGTGAAGTGCCCAAGTATGAACCACTTTTTAGATACTTTTTGGTAGACTCCTCTTGTACAAGATATAAGGTACTGCCATAATAGGCGACTATACCATATTTGGACACTTTACTCTACGTCCAGGAGTGTACACTGTCTGCCAAATGAGCGTTCCTACTACTTGTTCGAACAATAATTTCTTAAACAACATGTGGACCGTTATAATACGTTTAACACAGTATACGTGCAGGAATTTCCTGCACGCTGCCCAACTAACGAAGAGTTAAACTGCTTGCACAAACGTGTACACATTTTACCACGTTCTTTCTGGGAAGAGAAATGTAATTTACAGAAAAATATTCTCCGGTCTCCGCGAATGTTTTGAAGAATCAAAACCCACTATATGACCAGCAGATTTTCCACCACGTCCGACTAATGCTAGGTTGTACTACTAGCGCACGGTTCGGAGTGGTTCTACGCTGCAGTGAAATATGTTTAATAAACGTGCAGGATCCATTGAGGGTTTTCAAGCGTTTTTCCACGAATATGCATTCCATTTATGGGGGTTGTACACACTGAAAAGATGGCAAAGGGAACTTAATGTCAGCCGGGTCCCTTTCGGACGAAACATACGACGGTCATTAGTCGAATTTGTAAAACATGTACATCGCGGCGAACGAGCCCGCGGATCGTGACGAATGGCTCCGCCGGCACGGAGTGCATTAGCCGCTACAAAAATATGCAATTTTACCGTGGGACGGCTGTGTGTGTGTGCACGCAGTTTCGCGATACTCGCCGTTGTATCGTTCGCGCTGTGTGTGCATCGTCGTTTGACTAGCACTCGAGTTGCACGGTGCCTCTTGTTACGCAAAGCAGACACACTGGAGGGAGACGTTTCCGCTCTCGAGGATAATTTATCAGCCCGTAGATTATTATAATATATTCATCATGGTCTCCCCATTTTTATTCCCGGAGTCATCGAGAAAGTGTCTGAAAAAATTCCGAAGGAAACACTCGAGGGATCGATGGCGAGTAATTTATACGAAAAACGAGTCGTCCGGCCTTGAACGTCGAGAGAACCGCTTCGGGAAATCGAGTGTAAATCAGTTGAAAATATCCCAAAGAGGTCGATAGGAACCAGAAATTATTTTCGGTTTCTGCGGTCCAGGTTGCAAGCAATTAATTTATCAGCACTCGGTCGGAGTATGGTCCGTGATTTTATTTCTGCAATGCTAATTTCCGGTAGTGGCTGATAGTGACATTGAATTAGATCTGTGCCCGCTGCGAAATTTAATTTCTGGCACAAATTTCGGCGTGTATTTCCGGCTAATGTATTAAATGTACGATCGGATTGAATCGTTGCTGGACTGCGGATCTTTCTGCAGTTGCAGCGTATTTCGATTAACGCGGTTCTGGAAAATTTATTTTTGAGATGTTGTATACGTTTACGTTTCTTCTTTGCGTCCAACAAAATCGATCAGCGTGGCAGAAGTACTTCGTGAAGATCGTAAATTTTGAATGCTTTACGAAGACTAGATTACAGCACTAATTGACTAGAATTGAATTGCACACGTAATATTCATTGCATATTATTTTCAAGTGTATGTATCGTCTAATATCCAGTGCGATTATATATAATGCTAGAAGGAAACGTATGCGAAGATGTTCAAGCTTGTATCAAACAGAACGCGGTATCAATTAAATTGCAATTAATCGTACACCAGATCCGAGAGATATTTCCCAAGTACCATAAATTTTCAATCAAATAGAACGCAGTCCGAATTGAATACACTAAAATTAAATATATAACGAAGGAGTCTCTCGCGAGGACGATCAATATTATATCAAACACAATGCAGTACCAATTAAACCAAAATTAATCGTACGTCAGATCGGAACGATACTTCTCGGGTGCCATAAATTTTGGATGAAATAGAATCGAGCTTAAATTGAATACAATGGAATGAAATATTCAATGAAAATGAATCGACTATTAGATCGGAGGAATCCCTTGTGATGCGTATCAATGTTGCATCAAACGGAATGCAGTAATAATGTTCTAATTATTCGGTCACGCCGCAGGGAGCAGCCTTGTCAAAGTAATTTTGCCGAAGCAACGCACTCGAGGGAAAGGAAAAAATTGGCGGGGTCCTTTGTGAGAATGACTGCAGCTTATTGTTAGCAAAATGGAACGGAGGTGGGGTGGGCTGGGCGGAGGCTGCTCGTTGAAGCTGCTCCGACTGGTGCGCAAAAGAGATTGCGGATTATCGTGACAGATCTTGATGCTCTCGGGGATCAAAGATGCGGTGGGTAAAACTCCTTAAGGTTCCTACAGCCAATTCCAGTGTTTTGCATAAAGCCGGAGGGAAAAGTCGCTGGGAATATGGAGGCGGCCACGGTTACGGCACAAAGCCCGTTAAGTGGAGGACGGATAATGAGGTACTCGATCAAAATTATTAAATAAATAGGGGATACATCATCCTCTCCCCGTCAGCCAAGAATTACCAAGTATTGTTCGCCGGGGACCCGTAAGACCTGCAGTCCCTCCAGAAAAAGCTGCGCTCGCGAACCTAAATT
Source organism: Lasioglossum malachurum (assembly GCA_028455605.1). Classification (NCBI taxonomy): domain Eukaryota; kingdom Metazoa; phylum Arthropoda; class Insecta; order Hymenoptera; family Halictidae; genus Lasioglossum; species Lasioglossum malachurum. The sequence continues at coordinate 18,417,488 of CM052317.1, read as the reverse complement.
GAACGTCGCTCTACCGTCGCTTAATTAAGAATGCTCCCTCTTAAGAAGCGCCTTCAAATATTTACCGGTGGTGCAAAAAGTTGGCGATACTTTTCTCATCATATGCATTTTTCTGTTCGCACTTTTACTGCTGCAAGCATTTTCATTCAGATGGATATATTTTAAAGAAGCTTAACTTCGTTTCAAGCAGAGTTGTGCTAATTCAATTACTGTGTAATTATAATTCCTGGAGTAATTCAATTGTAATTCTGCACAACTCCGGTTTCAAGGAACAATTTTTTGGATAGATCAATTTTAAAACGCTTTTGAGAAATTGTTTGACTAGTTGCCCGAGCAAATGCCTCGTTCTCTAACACTTTAATAAGTCACGCTTTAATACACAGTTTATGGTTGTCGCGCGAAAATCCGCCTCGCTACAGCGCTTGATTAAGCCTGGCTGATCGTCGACCTATACTGCTTGCTTACACGGAAGTTTGTTTTAATTTAAGGAAGTTCGTCTAATAAGATGCGCCAACGTTCCCGTCAGTCTTCGCGGGAGTCGGTGAATTAAAATTCGGAAATTTATAACATATTTCGGGGGCATGTTGACGCGGCGTTTCGGCGTAACAACAAGCTACGAGCACTGAAAGCAACAGGATACCCTGGCCGCGCGCGGGCGCGCTCGCGTTTATTACGGTTTTAATGATCAGTGAAGTAGCTCTGGAAAGTCGGGAATGTTACAGCGTTGCGAACGATGATAGCCCGGATACGGTATGGTTTTCACGGATTTAACGAGAGCGTTGTCGAAAACCTCGATAGGGAATCGTGGAATCGTTAGTATAACAGAAACAGGTCGTTCGGAGCGGTTTCGTTTTGGGAAATATTCTGGGAAGGGTTTAATTCAATCAGTACACATATTTTTGTGCACTTCTCCGCGACACTAAACTGCATTAAATTACAGTATAACATTTTTTTCGAGAGGGGAATACTGCCGCATTACTTTCAGCTCGAAAACACGAGAAGTTCGCAGCCGAATATTTGTTTCACGATTTGTTGAACAATTGCCATTGGAAATGCCTGTGTTGATTTTCAGTTTGAACATCGCATGAGATTAACGTCGTTGGAATTATCTCGAGCGGTGAGTAGATCGTGACCGCCTATAGTCAGACACACAGCCGACGCGACGCGACGGAGAGAACCTTTCCCATTACTTTAAAATGCCTCTCGTTCCTCCCCGCGTTTTATTCCTGAAGTAATTAATCCTTCGGCGTGCTGTCACATAAATCCCAATCGATCCGCGAATCTACCTCGCAAACTTTTCGCAAAAATACGTACAATTCCCTAATCAATTGCACTTGCGTCTGGTTGGACACGATAAGCACTGGAACCGGTACTATCATTTGCGTTGATACTGTGCTGTATGCTAAGCAAACGTTCAAGATTCACCGAGCTCGGAAAGGTTCGGAAAGGTTCGGAAAGGTTCGAAATTTACAAGGCTTTGAAAATTCTGCAATGAGGAAAATTTTTATTAAATTTATTTCAGAACTATAAAATGACTTCAATTATCGCATAATCCAAAAAATTCCTACGACTCATCACTTAGTCAAAATTCAGTGAACCGACAGCGCACAATGGGGCTTCCAAAAATTTTGCAAGAGAGAAGGAGCTATCAGGATAATCCGAGCAAATGAAAAGGGACTTTGCCTGCAATTTTCGCTTCATCGAGGACGGCAGCTTGGCATAATCTTCAGGCCATAGCTATATCGATTGGATCTACACAATGCGCTAACTATCTCCCCAAAGTCGGCAGCACGCAAGGCACTCGTGAAATCCATTGAAATCGGATCGCAGCGAATTGGGGCTCGATCGAAAAGGAGCTCGATACTTTTTTGGTCGAGCAGTGCGATTTAATCGTCGCGACGCACCGGGGTCGTTCAGGGGAGAACGGGAGGGAAAATGATAGCGAGAGACAGAGAGCGGGAGAGGCTGGCGGTCCAGCGAGGATTTGCAATTACGTTTCTCTAATTCCTCCCGACGCGGCGACACAGACCGGACGCTCGCGTTCCGCTTTTATCGCGCGACCGGGCCCGCTTATTTATCGATAGCTCGTAAAAGAGCGGCCGGCAAACGGCTCATAAACGAGCCTCCAATAAAACCGGCAAGCTCACTCTCTCTCTCTCTCTCTCTCTCGCCTCTCTTTTGCATCCCCCCTGTCACATCCCGCGTCGCCCCTTGCCTCGCTTCCCCATTTTCCAACGTGGCACCCTTCGGGGACCGAGGGGCGAATCGTTAGGCGGAAATTTCGAAGCCCCACCCTCGTAAATTTCGACCATGAATTTTTACGACGAGTCTCCCACCCCCATGCTCGTGTGTGCCATTTGGAAACGGCGTTGAAGCCCGAAACAACTCACACGCACACACCTACTTCTCGCGGCGAGCTCTCTCGCATTTTTCTCCCCTCCCCGAACACGGCGATTTCCTGTAATTCAATGACAACTGCGTGGAAACGATGTGCAAACTTCTTCGCCGCTGTCTCCCGCGCGGATTCGACGCGGGCGGGTTCTTTTCTCTACTCTCCTTTGTACGCGACCCGTGTTACGAGGGCGCGAGACCCTGAGCCGGAAATGGCGCCTCCATCTTCGCCAACCCTCCGGCGCGCGCGTGAACGGAGTCTGTATTTTTTGCGGACGCTTGATATTACTCGGGGTCGTATCTTCTGGATGTTCGGCGGGCCGTTCTTTACGCTGCTACTTTGACGGCGGAAGCATTGCGGGTGTAGGTGACTGTGTGGTGGTGGCTGCATTTTCGATAGAAAGTCGAGCTGACGATATTTCCACCGGGTTTGTTACTGTTGTGGTTTGGTAAAGATTTTATTTATTAAAAGTATGAAGGACAGAGTTTCTCAGAACGAAACTCAATTGGTTAGTCATTTGAACATCGGAAGGACATTGGAGGCAGCAGAACAGAATTTAATTTTTACGAGCGTAACGAAATAGATTTTATTTCTCGTCTTGATAATGTTGAAGTGCATTTATCGAAAAGGAGGAATGCACAGTCCGCTGCACGTCAGACAACCTGATTGTAAACAGCGGCGTTCGGTGGCGCAATTAAATGCATTCGCGGCATCGAATGCTAATTGAAATTTGTACATTGTTATCGGTTTGTCGCGTGGTTGGTCGTTAAACCAAGGCAGCGTGCGAAAGCACGCGTTTGATGGGCCGCAGGAATTGGAGACTCGCGCCCAGCGAATTCATTGGTGCATTATTTTATTAGAGCGGCGGTAATGCTGGGAAAATTGCCGACGGATTGATGGCCATCCTGTGTTACTGTCAAATGTAGAATTCGCCGATGCAGGCTCGCGTCATCGTACGCGTCAGCCACTGACTTTCGACAATTTACGGTGCGAGGATCGACTTCGCACCTCGTGCGATACTGTCATCGAACTGTGAATTTCATACGCAGATTGATACGTGGAAAATTCTTTTGGAATATCTCGCTGAAAAAGAACGTCGTTTATCAGGAGAAACGTTCGGGGGTCCGTGTAAAGAGATATTCTTATCTTGTATCGCAAGTTTGCGAAAGGAAAACCTTCGAATGTGGTTGTCCGGTTCTCTGCCAGTGATATGGGTCAATGACGGATCAGCCGCAATGGAATTTCTCCCATTCTACGTGCTCGATCAATGTAGAAAACCGAGTGCCAGTGTCCGGAGGTTGTACTCGCCTTCCGAATACCCGCGGTGCGAAAACCCTGCTAAAGTAACTTCGAGAAAACTTTGAACGCTTTGCTATGGAACAGACACCATTAAACACCAACGTCATTTCACTCCTGAATCTTTAGTTAATACCGGAGTGCACTCGTGATGTCGTCGGAATTTATTTAATAATAAAGAGACAAAAACAAACCGAAATAGATCGCATACAGCATGACATATACGAATCAAGTGGTACAGATCAACGATGCGTCAGACATAAGTAGTCTGCTTCCATACAACAGAACAGACCACACCAGATTTTTACCCCATCGATCTGTACGCTATAAAGAAAACGAACCACATCAGGTACAAACGAACGCGAATAAAAGCTCCAATAAACGATGATAGTCGTCCACATGTCTCTGTCCATTATCTGGAACCGGCGATCGGCTCGAGCCTCGCCGAGCAATAATAAACACGGCACGATAATCGGCCACTCGATACCGCGTGCGTTCCTTTGCGTTCTCTTCCTCGTTCATTCATACTCGTTCGCAGTTAGCCATTTTTCGCCGTGATCGTTCTCGTAGATCCGGCTTTAGAACTAATACCCCTTAGCAATGCGAAAAAAAAACGACCGTCGACGTACACAGCGCGCAGCCTCTCCGCTGAAAGCAATTGCTTCGCTTGATCCACCCTTAAAAAAAGAAGGAGAGGAACGAACGAGAGGGAGGGAGTGAGAGAGAGAGAGAGAGAAAAAATATTGTCCGGAGGGAGAAACGATCTCGAAACACGTTCGCAGCCACTCCGTCGGTATTTACTTTCCGTTCGTAGTCGAACTCCGCTAATTCGAGCCGAGGACCGGGGATACTCTTTCACTTCGGAATGAATCTAATCTCGCAGCCACCCCGTCGACCGTCTCCGAACCCCTTTACGAACGATCGTTTTTTGTTACGCTCGAGCGGACCGCGCGTCGCGTGGACTGTCCGGATTTTCAGACGTCGTAGTCAGAGTAGAAAACTTTACGGAAATGGAAAAAGTCTTGCAGGAGGATTCCACCGCCCCTCCCCCTCCTTGCCAACCCTCTTGTGCAACCCCCTGCCACGGCCACACCGCCCCGGGGAAACGGTGGGGGTTATTCTTGCTTCTCTCCGGCGGACCGGCAAAAAGTCGATACGCCACTGCGGCGGATTTTCAACGACGGGGGTGACTTTCACGGAGGGATGCAATCCACGGTGCAACGAGTGGACCTCCCTAAGAGAGAACCCGAGCGAGAGAGAGAAAGAGGAAAGAGTACCTTTGTCAGCAACTGGCATGCAAGACCCCTGTGATCCGCGATTTTTCTCGAACCGATCGCACCACGAGGTTTCCGAGGAATTAAGCTCGTCTTAGACCCTCTTCATATTTCCCGGCGAGAGATCCCGACTTCTTAGAGTACCCGTGGTATGGGAAGCAATAATAGTGAGCTTCGCCTGAGTTTTGTTTGTAATTTTTGTTCTTCCTGCCCGGTGTTTCCCTCGGTGTTCACGGAAACTTTTAATCTTGTTTTTTTTTTGTGGAAATTCTTGAGTTTTCAAGGAGACGAGGGCATTGCACGAATGATCGTTAGGTTTACCAGAACGTTCTCGTGTGGTCTCCTTCCTGCGGATGCACTTTTCTCAGTATTCCCGACGATTCTAATTTCTTCTTTGAATTTTGTAAAATAACTCTGGCAATCACCATCGGCAAAATTCGAGTACATATACGTACGATGATGGTGACCAGGAAAATTAGCGATGTACGAAGCACCATTTAAATACCATTAATTCGTGCTTTTATGCTTATGCTTTCGGAAGCGTCTCTAAATCTCAATGTATTCGATATTTCCAACTAATTCGACATTTTTATGGGACCATTCGGTTCTTCGGTCGGAAAACAGTGTCACATAGAATAACGTAGAGTGTGTCCTGTAACCATGTTCTCCCAAAAGTTGAATCACTATTTCAGTTGCCACAGGGTTAGTCCTTTCTACTGAGATTTTGTATGTGTTCAATAAATTCTAAGAAGTTATAATTTCAATAATTGTGATGTATAAAATCATGTAATTATATTATCTCCACACATTACCCAACTTATATTACAAAAAACGCCCCAATAAATTCGTCTAATAAAAACGTTTTTTTTTTTATATACTTTTTATAGATCCCACGAGTATGGGAAGTATTTGGCTATGGGAAGAGGTTTAAAATTCGATTACAATTTTTGACGCGAACAACAAAAACGGCAAGTTAATATAAGCGTGGTAATAAATCACCGCAATCACGAGCTGACGAACCTAAAATCCTTGATTGTAACGTGTCCGGTGCTTTGCACCGTTAAAAGTGCCACGCTGTAAAATGGGACATATCCGTGCCTCGTCTAACGCACCTGGTGCGCATAGCTGACTGTTTTATCCCAGCAAATACGCCGGTGAGCAGGTCGCGCAAACCTCTCCACACAGTTTCTGTCGTGGCGGAGGGACAGGTTGTCGGAACTTTTTCCGCAAGCTCGAAGGTACAAACAAAGCGCGGGCGCGGTTAGTCGGTCGCTCGCGCTATGCAGGATTTATTTAATTTACTGTCGTAGAGCCCAAGGTGTGCAACCGTCGGCGCAGCCCTGTCTCTCCTTTGCAAACGGGAATGCAGCCCAAACAATACACACGTCGGTCGGCGAAACGTGAACGAGCTGTGCTCGAGTACTCGAGCATGCGCGCCCGTTCAAACACAGGAATTAAACAGCGACTACACGCGACCCGTAAACACGCTTCCAGAATTCCCCCGCAGTGAAAACCGGGGGCTCGTGAAAAAAATAGTAAAACACCGAGTAAACTTTGATACTCGGACCGGTTAACACCTGTGATATTTTCGAGATAATCGCGGGGGCAAAGTTCTCCACAGTCGTTTGAATTAATAAAAAGAGCGAGAGGGTGTGTGCGTGTGTGTTGTCGCGCCGACGGTAATTAATACATATTTCAGTACTCTTACGTTTTTAATTAAACAAACCCCGGCCCCGTCGCTTTACACGCTGGTGAAAAACAAAACGGCAAAAGAAACTCCTAACCCTCTTTCCACGGAGTGAAAACGTGACTGGTGAACAGCGACCATGGGGGTGGCACCGGAAAAAAAGCGGAAGCCCGATAGACAGAGCGATTGTGGTGCAACGCCGTCGTTATCTCGCGTTTTTTCCGTCGTCGAGAGCTCTCTCGCCATCCGCGCCCGGTCGCTCTCACCCCCTCGGTCTACGCCCCTGGCACCCTCAGCGAGATGGACCAAACGAGGGATGAAAACTAGCAGAAATTTGAACTGCGAACGTGATTTTCCAGGTTCCAAAAATCGATCTGCTTTCAGATAGATCGATAGTTGCACAGGTGAAAATTGCACCTAACTATTTACTATCTAATAAATTGTTTAAAATTCCCGGCTGGAGGGATGACGCTGTTCCCGGGAAAATAGACTCTCTGCCCGAATTAGCAGCGATTCGCAAACAGTTCCACATCGAACTGAGCGCTTCGAGGGGTAAGTTTGTAACGATCGGAATGTATGGAGCGCAATGGGAAGGCAAATGGGGGAGAAGGTGGTGGGGAAGATGCGGTTGAGCATTAAAAGGAAGAAGAAGAAGAATAAAGAAGGGGCTACTGGGGGGCAAGAAAGTAAGGGAAGGGTGCCGTTAACTGGAAGAGAGATAGGGGTAGCAAAGATAAGGAGGGAAAATTAGAGAAGAGCACGTTTACCAAGAAAAGGTTGAGAGAGGGAGATGCTGGAGGGCTCGAACGTTGAAAAACCGGTGGTGGGAAAGTGCGGAGGGGTTGGAGGGTGGGAGAATTAGGAAGATTGTGAACGGGGGAACGTAAGAAAGGGAGAAAGAAAAGAAAAAGGGAGGAAGGTAACCTGTGCGGGAGGACCGAGTCGTGGAGTAATGAAAAAGAAAGAGGGACAGAACGGGTGGAGAAAGGGGATTGGGGGTTGAGGGATAATCGACACGTCCCGCAAACATCGACGCCGAGGAGAGCAGAAACGGCGGTCTGGACCGCGTGTAATTGCAGCGAGAAAGTGACCTACCGAAACGGGGACACGGTACGTGACACACGAAAAATTGGATAATGCGAATTGGCGGTAACGACCGTGGCGGAGGGGGTTTGCCGGGAGGGACCGGGTTGGACGAGGGTGGGCGGTCCGAATAAAATTGCGAGCAACGATGTGTACGTGTCCGGCGCGGCCGAGGGGGATGAGCAACGACGAAATGGCACGCCGATTGCGTTGTAACGGCCCGGGAAAAATGCTGTTGTTAATGTATATCATTGCTGACGCGCGCGGCCGGCATTATTTTTCGAAATATTTCGCCCGTCGCATCTGCGACCCCCGATCGTACATTCTACGAGTGACAGATCGCGTCACGGGCAAGTGCACTCCGGGAAATTGATAATTCGGCCGGTTTTGCTGCCGGGAATGGTTTCGGACGCCGCCCCCGATGCTGTTAACGGTCGTTCAGACTATCTTCGAATATTTAGATCGCGCTCTATCGGCGGGGCCGCCAGCTGTTACGCGGCCATCACTTATTTATCAGCTGGTTAATCTAAACAGGGATGTGAAGCGTTCCAGGCGAGAAAGAGGAAATATTGTTGCGAGTAGTGCAAGTCAATATATGACTACAAGTAGTGCCAGTATTTGTTTGTACTACTGAGAATTGAAAACCCGGTGTAGAGCAAGTAGACTGAGCTGGTGCCTGATCAGACAAGGAAAGAGGAGTATCTCTGATGAACCGAGTAGTATAAAAGTTTAATAAAGCCTCGGTAATGTAAACCTACAGTAGTACAGATAGTAGTATCGGTCAACGGTTGATCAGACGTGGAAGAACGGCGTCAATTATGGAAAGTTTCCTGGCCGTTTGATCGAGGTGAGGCCACGCGCTCCATCGACGGGTCGAAGACGCTAACTTTTCCATTAGTAAATACCCGGTTGCATTTTATATTATTCCTCCCTGCGAGGGAATAGATCTTGCCGGGCTGATCCGCCGCGCCGGTTCTCGGAGCGGGGAACACTTTTAAAAATTGCGTTCAATAATTCAGGCTGTTCCGGTGAACAAAAAAAAAAGCGACGGCTCGGCCAAGATGATGCCGGAGGTACTCAGTATAATTTGTAGAACTGAAAATTTTCTTTCTTTCACGGTTAATGGATTGAAATTAACCGACTGCTAATGGTGGCGGAAATTTTCCTCTTCCTTTTCACCGGGAGAAAATTTCTCTTCGACGATCCCTCTCTTTAATAGAAATTTCTTCGGAAATTCCTTTCGCTTGATCGATGAAGGTAAACCTGAGCGATAGGGGAATCAAATCTTCGAGAGCAGGCACCGTAGAATGCCGACGCTTTAAAAGAATGATCTGGTCGGTGGCAATTCGAAATTTCGATTAGATAGCGGTTCGTGACACGCAACGATCATTTTCATTCCCAGTGATGAACAGCTTTTACGATCTCTCGCCTCGCGAGCCAAAACTTCGACTGGAAACACGGAAACACGTTTCTCGCAATCGTCGTCGGACTTGGCGATAATTATAACCGGTTTTAATTGTTGTGCATACTTTCGAGTGCTCCTTCGTTAACGGGGGCGAATTCAAGTGGTTTTCGAAGTGAACGATCCCCGAGCGATAGCAGCAAGATAAAGAGGAATTATTTGCGTTGTATTAATGAGAATAATTGGGCGGTGAGGAGTACGTGGAACGCGTGGATGCACGGCGAACTTCCTGAACAATATGGACGCAAACGCTTGTTCCCCTGTTAAAGGCGTACCTTCCCAGTGTACACAACGCTAACTCGGCTGAGGCTGACCTGTAACGAGTTATTCCACTGCTAAGAAATTCTAGTCCCGTTCCGCCAACATCGTCCGGTAGCAACGCGATTCGATGCTAGATCGGATCATGAAATACGGTAGAACGTCGGCAGCGCCCATGTTTTTCTATTTGCATTTAACCGGTAACGAAAATTATTATCTTAGGCTATCTTAGAAATAGAATGAATCTTCGTCTTGAGGAGCGTGCGAAGGTTAACGATCCCTCTTTATTTGACGGTCTACGAGATCTCGGGATCCTTAATTGACCTATTCGGCGAATTACCAACTGCGAATGCGACATAAATAAATAACGATATGCAACTAGATCGTGCATGGTCACGCGAATGTGATAGCGTATCTCGGGATTTGTTGCATACTCGGAGTCGTGTACCGTAAATTCGAGGGTGCGAGGAAGGGGGGGAGTCGAACGTAATGTACGGTACTATTTAAATTAAATATAACGCACGCAACAATAAAGGCTCCGCCAGGAATAAAGTTGTCTTAATTGCTTCGGCAATAAAGGCGTCGTAAAGGAAACGAATGGCCGCCAGTTTGCACGTAACGAGATTTACGCCGCTAGCCGGATCACAATTGGGCGACAATTAACGCGCGGAACATTAGCGAACTATTACATCCTTGTCCTAGTTTATAGGCAGCCCGTCGTTCTTATTTTACGCGCGATTTAAATCAATTGTCAATCCCGTTAGAACAGTGATAAGATTCGTGATAATGCACCTTAATGAGAACTGGATTTACTGGCCTCGTGACATTCACAACTTCACAACTCGTAGGTGCTGTCCGGCCAAGCGGTGTGATCAATAGTACTTGGAATATTAATGTACATTTGTATTATTAAAACCATTACTGATAAGCCTTATTAAAATTGTTTGCTTTAGTAAATATATACACTCGGTGCCTTGCCTGACCACAGACTGACTCATTCTACTTGTTTCACTCTACACTGTGTTTTCCCTTTGAATAATTCAAGTCTAATTCACCCTGCTACAATTAGTTGCACAAACTGGTCCCATTTTGTAGCACTTGTCTAACTATATCTTATATAATTCCACTAGTCTGATCTCTTACTATTCTTTTTCCTGCCAGTAGTATATACTACGATCTCTAATTCCATGCCTGACCATACGTAGACTCGAACTACCAGCTTCTCCACCATTTCATACCGAATGCTTCATAATAAATATTTTTTAACTGTCGTCTGGTTACATACTTTCTCATTCTACTTTCACACATTCGCATTACCAGCATTATAATAATGCTTCTCGCACAATTGTTTATTACATCCAGAGCATTTTGTCGCCCTTGACGCGTCATACATACACTCTCGTTTTACTGTGTCTGATTTAACACACCGAGTTTTTCACTTTCAACAGCACAAATTTAAACTTCCACCATACTTTGCGGCATCACTCTTTACAAGCGCACACGTCACGTCAAGAACACTCCGCTTCGTTTATTTGACCTCACACTCGCCCATTCTACTTGCGCGTTTCTCGAGTGTTTCCACTGTCAGCGATACAAAATGCTCAGCTAAATTAAATCGAGCGTCTAGGTGAAACATATTTCCGCTTCCTCTTCGGGACACATACTTTCTCCTTCCACTCGGCCGACTTTATCCGGGCATTTCCACTGTGAGTAATGAAAACTTAAACATTCGCCGAGCGCATTTTGTCGGGGGTCGCATGATCGTACCCGAGTTGTCGGTCTCGTTATTGGCTTCTCGGGGTTGCAGTAGTTGAAACTGCGATCGGATAGAACGCATTAACGCCGTCAGAACTCGATCGAGTATCGCGGAGTGTTACGTCAGTCGGCTGTGTATGATCGTCGAGAACACTGCCGGAGTCTGCATAGAATTCCCGTGGTACACGCGGGCTCCCGGGACCCACGGGTTTGCCGGAAGAAACAACGAAGACGTTAGGCGTCTTTCACCGGGAGAAACGGAAACTAATTGCTAGAAATTCTGCCGCGGTGTTGTTAGTTCGCCGCGCGAGCACACGGGAAGTTCATTACGCGTTTCCAACGCTTCGTTTTCTCGCCGTCCCGCTTCCGGCAACCCCTTTCCGCCAGATTTAATTCGCCGACACCGACGACGCCGACGCCGACGCCGCTCTCAAAGGGGTTGAGTTTCGCGCATTGTTCCGCCGAGACAACCTTCCTCGCTGGCCTGCCAGGCTGCTAGCGTTACCACGGCAGCGTAATCTTTGACAGACTTAAACGGGATACGGGCGAAACCAACGGGACCGTCCGGTTTTTACGGGATTTCCCTGCACCTTGTACCCGGATCACCGGATTGCAGAATCAGCTGCGTTGTTAATTTAATGCATCACGCTCTGCATCCCGTTTCCGTCAGTTTTCCAACCTCCGAGTCACGAACTACAATGAAAGTCTCTTCTCACGATTTTATATTTCTAACCTGTCCCACTTTTTTGAAATGTGTGTGTGTGTGTTGTCATTTTTTTAATAACTTTTTAAAGCATTTCTTTAAATATATGGAGACGTTATTATATTAATCTGTCACTCTTGACGACCCCAGGATATCTTGGAATTTCTTCTGGATGATTTATGTCGACGTCTTTTTAGTGTCAATTTAATATTATTTTAATATGATCACTTATCTTAGAATGATATAAATACATTTTACACATCCTGCATTGGTTAGAGATTTATGTACAGTGGCTACAAAAGTGTTCGTACGCCCTTTGGAAATATTTTCCAAATTTTCCCCGAGAGATCGAGAGCATATAACAGCTGCATTATAAATACGAATATGCAAGGTGCACAAGGGTCGAGGCCAGCCAAGTTTATAGTCTGACCTGGCCGGAATTAATGTTGCACCAAAACAGAACTAAATTGCGCAAGATATACATAAAAGGGAACAAAGGGGGAAGAAAGAGAAACGTAACGAGGGAACAAAAGAGAAAACAACCCCTCGCGAACTAAGCGGTAGTGTTACCATATGTTTACATCCAGCAAACAGATGTAAGTCAGAGATGAGGAACTAGGACGAAGTAACCCCCGGTCGAGGAGCGTTTTATTTCTGAAATGAAAAGTATCTTGACGCTTCCAACCTCCCACTATTCAATTTTTCTCCCGTATAAACGGAGACTCTATAACGCGAGAGAAAGGGGTTGAAAACGGTTGAAAAGAATACGGTGTGTGATCTCTGTTGGAAAAACTGCGTGGCACAGTAAATAAATTCTTCGGTGCTCCGGGAGATATCGACACAAGGAAATGTATTAAATTTTCATACATTACTCTGTAGATCATATCAAATACGTGACTTTGAAGTTACACGACCTCACAAAGGGTTCGCACGTTGGATGCCTGAGGGTGACATGTTTTGTAATTAACTAGATTACAGCGCCGAGTGAAAACTTCATTATTGAGCAAATAACAACGGCAATTATTAGCGCCGACCGGCGTGGACGAAATAAACCATTAGATTTGATGTAGTTACGCCAAAAATTATAAATACATAAAACCGCTGTCTATATACACAATATTTTTTTAATTCGTTTTAACCGTAAAGGGTGTTGAGCCTAGGGTTCGAACACGAAATAATTTACTTGAAAATTGCAAGGAGTCGAAGAGGTTCGACTGTACAGTCTTTCGTAATAGCTTCAGGCCTCGGAATCGAGCATTCCAAATTTTCGAGGACACTCCAAAGCCTTCGGAGTATGATGCAGTGTGGAGCACGGTACGAAACGGGCACGAACAACCATTTTTTTCAATCACGCAGGATCCTCGTCTCTCATTTCGAGATAGGATCGGCGACACGGTGAACGGCCTCTGTGCGGGCACGGAAACACGGCCGTCCTGACAGGTGGTGGATCGGAGGCGGCGGAGAGAAGAGGAACGAAGATGGCTATGCGGGGCGAAGAGATAGCTAGAGCAACGGCTAAAAGGGGAGCCGAAGGGAAATGGAATCCTGATCTCCCGTCACGTGTTTCATGAATTCTGAATTAACGCCGTGCTAAATGGATAGCGGCGCCCGAGCAAAAACCGGTCCCCGCTTGGTTATTCTTTTTTTCCCTCTTGCGTGCTCCCGCTGGATAGCTGGTTCAAGAGAGGGAAAGAGAGAGAACGTCGAAGCACTTCCGCGCGAACGATTGACCAGAACTTCGGGAACCGATCAAATATTTAACGGAGATCGAAGCGCGTGTGGAGGCGACCGACCCGGGCTGGAATAGGCTGATCATTTATTTGTAAAGGGAATAGGGTGCGTACCCAGTCCCGGAACTGAGCAAATCACTCTCTCTCTCTCTCCTCCTCTCTACGTCTCATCCGATGTTGCTATCGAATCTGATTCAACGGACTCAATCCCTGGCCCAGCTTGTCATTTCAATAATTCTCGATCCATCCCAGGCTAAAGACTAACCGAACCCAGATCAATCAACGACGGCGAGCGGTGAGTTAAAATTCATTGCACACCATAAACAGTTATTGCTGTATAAAAATATGTTTAGTTAGCTCAAGACTGTGGCAGAATAGCCGTAAAGTTTTAGAAAGATTGATTCAACCCTCTGGGCAACAATAAATTCCAAAGTTGGAAAATTCAATGTGTGACTATTGTGAATAATTTTGTCGAGTTCTTCCTGCATCATTAAACTTTCGAGTCGATGTGATACACGTTTTCGAAATACTTTTGACGGTCAGTTCATTTTATTTATATAGATATAGAAAATAAATGCCAGCCTTCGCGCACAGTACATTGTTCGTTATCGCGCGCCGTGTAGGTGAAAATAGATAAATAAACTCAATAGAGCATCGTCCATTGAAATACCACCCCTTCAAAAATATGAACATTTTCGATGGAACTCTCACATGAGCAATAACTCTCCGTGTTATCACTATCCTGCGGATTTTTATGCATTAACAGGCTCCACAAACCAGCCAAAAAGAATGAAATAGAAATTCGAACGGAATTCCATTTGTTCTACTGTATTTCGAACCTATCGAACACCATCAACACTTGAAAGGAAATTCCACTTCAATTCGAGACCTCTTCGCATTTGCCTACCAAAACCGCTAAAAGCCTACACAAAAATGAGATAATACTTCCATCAAATGAATAAAGTAAATTAAGCATTAAAGGTCTGACTGGAATATAAAAGTAACTAAAATACATTCGTGATGATCAGAAATTTCAAAATGTTCTGAATCTGGTGCACGCCTTAAAACCATGTACATCCTATTTAGTTATATATAATTAAGGTGTTCGAGTTGAAATTAACACCCGGTACAAAGAAAACAGTTCGAGAATAAAAATTTTTCCTGAGTATTTGAGGGTTTGAAACAAGCGCAGGGTTCAGCAACCCCTTCGATCGCGGACTGTCTCGGCGTATAAAGTCGCGGCCACAGAAAATTGCGTCCGGAATTCGTCTTAGTTTCCATGGGGCGGGGGTTAGCACAGGGCCATTTGTCACCTGGCTCGCGGGGTCTACTTATTTGTACACGTCCGCATGCTCGTACCCCGCGACGATAGAACGCAACTGCGCTCCGAATTTACCAGTCTGCGAATGATCGATTCGCAGAGGGGGTCAGCTTGCTGCGACGAGACATTAGTCCTCGCCGCTGCGTTCCCCGAAACACCCCTGGTCTTCCTCTCTCTCTCTCCACCCCTGTGCCCGCCCTTTCCACCACGATATGGAAGGGCGGGGACGATGTTGAAACTGCTTTGTTGCACGGGGGCCAGCACGCTGCCAAACGTCTCCTGCCTCCTCGTCGGAATCGACTGGCGCCCCCAGGCTCGATATTACTCCGTCGGAAAAGTAATTTACGACGCCGTTCGGATTTCATCTGGACGGCCTTCTCCGGGTCGAACGATTCGTGAAGCGAGATAAAAGCCATCCCCGCACACGCCTGCCTCACCTGCGAAGATGGCGCGGATAACAAGCTACGACCTCGGAATCTCCATTCGTCAACAATCGACTGAATGCTGCGTTCCCGGTACACTGATTAAAAATTATTGGTATCACGATGGATCTTGTTGGACGTTGTCGATTCCCGTTTTGGTAGGTTGGCAGTCCGGTTGCTGTCAGGCCCGCACCCCGAGGGCAACCCGGCGGGGTCCGTGTAATTGGGTTTGAAGGGAAAGATAAAGCAAGTTCGCGCTCGCGTTCGAGAGACAAAGCGGTAAGTTTAAAGCTTCTGCTGAAAGCAGTTTACACGCTGCGCTTGGTGTTAAACGGGCCGGGTCGCGGCAAGATTTCTGGCTGTCTCGCCACCTACAGCCCCCGGAGTTTACGCTGAGGCGACAAAAGAACCTCTTCCACTGAGTTCCCAGATAGAAGTCATCGCAATTAAAGCGATTAAACTTGCGCCGTTGCTCGTCGGGCCGAGACCGTCTCGCTCGCTAGACCCGCTGACGCCGTCGAACCCTTTCGAACCTCTTCAAACGGGAGGCTTTGTACTAGTGGAAGATCCAGAGCGGGGATGTGGAAGGGTAGAGGACATCTATGAAACACCTATGGTCCTATGGAAGAGAGAAGGGGATCTAGGGAAGGGAGTGGAGGGGTGGAGAGGATCCAGAGAAGGAATAGAGGGTAGAAGCTCTGATATTATATTTCCGAAGTACCATTTCCATAAAATACATCGTCCCTCAGCCCTCAAACTTGAAACGGCGAATCCAGTTCTTTTTGTACACTCGCCGGGCGGTTTAAACCGGCGTGCACGGGAAATCCGCGACGGAAAGTGTAACCATAGCTGGTCCAGATAACCCATGAGCGCGTCAGTCAATGGTGCGCGCGATATCCCCCGGAAATTCCGGATAAATCTGTCGGTGAGCGAGTCATCGTGGGGTCCGCGCGAGCGATATCTGCGCTAGCACGCGCGCCACCGAAATTCGGCATATCTATTCCACGCTCGAACGCGAAGTGCCTATCGAGGCGATTTTTTCTCGCTATCCAAACCAGCCCACACAGACACCAACACCATCGGCAAACCCCATCGCTAGCCCCCCGCAACGCTTTTGGTCGACGTTCGATCGGGCAAGCTGTCATAATTGCGTTCGGCGATTGACACGAATCGAACACGCTCGTATCGCGACGCGACCGTTCGGAGTCGCTCGGTCGTCATTAATGGGATTCCGCCGAGCTCGCGCGTGTGATTCGAGAACGGTAAACGCTTATGGTTACGGTAATGGACCGTAACAATGGTCGGCCGGAACACCGATGACTCCATTTTTGACAACTCTGCCGGTCGCGCGATCCTTGACCCGCCGGATCACGAGCAATTTCACCCCTCGATTTTTATCAGATGCCTGCAAATAAAAAATTTCGTTCCGCTCAAACGAATCCGCTCGCGTGATGCATGCGCGACAGTTCGACGTGTCGGAACGGGAATATAAGTGGGAACCCCGTGAAAATACAGCGGGGTTAGAGTTTATTTTTCTCATGGAATAATGTACGGAAGGGTTGAAATCGTCCCTAGGAAAAATCGTGCATTGGGAATAGTTTATCAAGCTTCGGTACTTTTACTGAGTCCGAAGAACAGCATTCGTTTCCGTTCAGAATTTTCGTTTTTCGGTGGAGAATTTTTTCGAGTGGTGAAGTCGCCCCTGGACAATCTCTCTATCATCAGAAAATCGTTTCCTTGTCGAGAAACATGAAACATTTCAAATTCAACCACAGTCGATCATCGTGCCACCGGTCTACCGAAAATAAATATTCTATCAGAGTTCCCAGCGTCGAGTGGCAAGATTTCCAGAGCAGTTTGCAGATTTTTGTTCGATGAGGCGGAGAATAGTAATCGACAGGCAAAGCCCGGGTTCTGCAACGTTTCGGGGGTGTCGCGACACGGGCAATCGATTCGGTCCTTGTTCGGCGTGCACCGCTCGCAATTCCAGGCTTATTTGTTTCGCGTCGCGAGTTTCGTATAAAATATCACGCCCGAGGATATTACGATGAGCCGTCCGCCGGTAATAATTCAGGCTGTCTGCGTTGATTTGACTGAAGAGGAACACGGAGCAACGAGAAACAGAGAAGAAAAAAGAGAAGAACATGTACACGGGGGACGAGATAAATGAAACGGAATGAAAGTTCGAACGGAGACGGGTATTAAGGGGAACAAAAATTGTGTACAGCATAGAAACGATGCCGTGTCACGACAAAAATGCGAATTTCAGAGTCGCCCGGCCAAGTGACACGGTGCAACTGACAGTTCGCAATTACCGGCGTCAAATGTTTACGCAGCGGATAGTTTAATAACGCACAGCGACGCAGCAATCTACACAGCTAATGGAAACACTCGTAGGGCCCTTTGTCTACCGAGCGGCTTTGTGCAAACTTAATTCCAGCTGACGCGACTTGGACGCGTAAACAATTTCTAGCTGATCTGTGTCTCGGGAAAAGGTGAACGTCGCCTGGTCTCCCGGTGGCTTGGTATTTTTTAAAATGAACTTTGCGCTATCGGCGACACGAGCACGTGAAAAATTATCCACACGTACGAGAGAAGAGAGGCTCCCTTTTGTTACACGAGCACCGATTATCGCGTATCGCTTGATCCGCACGCCACAGGCTTCGCGTAATACTTGTTAACAAGCTCGAACTTCCGGCCTACGGCGCCGGGAATTATCTAAATTCCTCGCAGACGACTAACGTCGACCCGACGCCCTCGGAGAATTCCAAAACGTCCGTATCGAGCCAATAAGGCGCTTCGTTTCACCTTCAAAATAAATTGTAAAATGTTCCTCGAAATTCTGAACGTACAGAAATTAGTTAGATGTATTTTAAAAATTAAAAACAGTGTAATCGTTCTACTACGAAATATGAAATAATGCAGTATCGAGCACGGTATCAAAGTTATGAATTAATTTCAGTCGTCGTTGTAATTTGGAATGTGTTTTAATGATAGTAAATATTTACCTTAATCATTAACCAGGAAATTTTCCGCATAAAATCTACGAATAATAGGAGACTCTTGATCATTGTTCTCGCTGATGAATTCAATGAAAGGCTGTTAAATTGGTCCGCAGAGGTATTCCACGTCCGACAATCGGTCTCGTTAGCTTCTCAAGTGTGGCGAAGAGGATTCCGCTCGAATTCTTCGCGGTGAATCGCGTGCAGTATGTCAATGTGCGTCGACGAAATAAGTCAGCGGCTTTCCTCTGGAACCGGCTGGCGGCATTGAAAAGCAGAACGATAATATCTAGAGCGGTGGAAGCTCGACGGGCTGAGATCGTTATGGTGTTGCGTGCGGTAAATAGATAAATGCCGACTTGAAGTGCATGAAACGGCACGGGCGAAGGAAGATAGGGCGCACCGAATCGTGAAAATGTATTACCTCGGAAATAATTTGCATTTAGATCCTCCCCCGATAGGCGGAAGGAGCGCGAGAGACCAGTCGAGCGAGCGCACTGTGTGCGCGCACGCGTACGCGCCCGCACACTGGCACGCCTCGCCGGTACTTTTTAACATTCTATTGTTAACTTGTTTTGCACCGAGCTTTGCATACATATAGGTTTATTGTGTCGCAGTTCGCGCGGAAAAGTGTCGTTTCATTACGCCGGCACCGAGACCAGCGCATATCCATTCGAAACACGAAATCTACCGGTCGGCCCGCCGAATCGTTGATTCGCGCTACTTACCACCGACTTGGTTATGCCTCGAAACGACTCGAGGCAAGTACGAGCCTTTCTACGTGCACAGATATTATTCCGAAAGGCGGTGAAATGATTTGCACACGCTAAAATGGAGCAGTCGCTGCTTCGGCTGAGCATTTGTTGACCTGTACTACTTATTTTACTTCTGGCTCTAGATTCCTTCGATTTCCAGCTAATCTTTATTAATGTCGCGAACATTGCCACCAGAAATATCATATCTATATTTGTGTGGCAAAATTATCAGCTGACCTCGTGAATGACCGACTTATAACAATGGATTGTGTGACGATTAAATTTATTGATGAATGGTAATCTGGAGATACTTTCTGTGTATAGTAACTACAGTGGGTGTACAAAGTATTCGTACACCTTTTAGAAACGAGTAACAATAAAAAAAGGAAGAATTATTTACACATTAGCTAGTAAACTAATCCTTCTAACGTCTGAAAAAAACTGAAGCTGTTGGGTCCAATTTTGAAAAAGTTTGTCGTTTTTAAAATGTGTACGAATACTTTTTACACCGACTGTATATGAAATTTCTTTTTGTATTTTTTTAAGTAACGTATGGTCTGTACGCATTCCTACAATGAGCATATACTTCTAGTCTGACTGATGATTGACTTGCGCTACTAAATTTTGTATACATTGATTTAATATGAAACTTCTTTGTCTACATTTTGCATAAACCATGATGAAACAGTGGTGTACGCGTACTTGTACGTTGGAGTACATTCTAGTCCGACCAATGATTGACTCGAACCACTGACATAAACGTTTGCCGGACATATTAATGCCTACGCCAGAAATAGCGTAGGAGCATCAACAGACCGGAGATACTCCATCTTGTCCGACCGGTAACGGACTTATACCGGTGTCTTTCGTGTGCACAGGCCATTCGAGCGACTGTGAAGGTTCTTTTTCTGCTTTCAGCGATCACGCATGGCTCCTACGTCAGACACTATACAGCGGCTTGGTACGACACCGCCGCGCTGAGAGAACACCGTGCCAGAAGTCGTCGTGACACTTCGGCTTCCGGGCATCCAGGGGACGCGACGCTGAATCTACGCCTTCACGCTCTCGACAGGTTCGTAAAACCACGTATTCTTGGTGGGAAATGGAAAGGAACAGAAGGATGGAAAGAAGGTCGAACGGCTGGGGCGACGGGAGCAAAGGGAAGCAAAGAAGAAGGGGATTGGGGAGAAGAGACGAGAGGAGCTTTGTCGAGAGAAAATTCTACTTTCTCGCGGCAGTCAAAGGCGGAATAATCTGTCGTGGGACGGTCGTTTTTGCGTTCAGCGACGTTAGAGATTCTCATTCGAGACGTCGACCGACAACCGTGTCTCCCCGGCGACTTGTAAATCATCCCGATGACGAATGAGTCCGTGGCGTTGCTCGAACTCGAGAAATTAGGCGACCATTTTTCCCGCGGGGAACGCTTCCTGCCGATTCACAGCTTAATGAACTCTCTCCCTCTCTCTCTCTCTCTCACACACACATTTTCTCGTTCTAGCAGCTATATAATTGAGCGTTTCGAGGATCGTCGGGTAATGACCCGTCGTCGAGGCTGCTCGCATCCCGAGATAATATTAGACGTTCTCGAGATATAACGAGAAACAACGGGTAACTTTTCTCGAGCGTTCGCGCGCACGGCTACGACCGGCTAATTATTTTATGCGCGCGGCAACAGCTTTCTCCGGAGAGAGTGCAACTTTCGGACGAACTCCGGGGAAAGGCGCGCCGGAATCATCCTGCCAGCCGGTTTCAGAGCGTCGACGCCTGTACCCGAGGATCATTTCACGCGTCACCGAATGGAAATTTCTTAAATGAACCGAGCGATACGCGCGATACGGCAACGAATCGCCGGGACCCTCGGAACGGTCAGACGAAAGCGTCTTCAGCCATAATTGTCGCTAGACTAAAGCCATTCCGCGCAACAATCTTCGAGAACCTGTAAAATTCAAGCTTAAACGAAGCTCGACTTACATAGAAATTTCGCAGTGTAGCTATCGTTCTTTGAAATCGATTGGACGAGCCGCAAGCCTTGTGTAATAATTGAAAGGAAACAATTGTTAAAAATCGACAAGATTTTTATTACAGTCTGTGCGGGAACGAGCGAATTTAATTGCCAATTGTCAACCTCGTTTTTCATTTTCGATAACAATGGAAAGAAAACAATTGCTAAAAATCGACGCACGACTATTATCGGAATTCGTGCACGGACGAATGAAGTTAATTCCGATCAAAGCATCCTCACGATTGCATTAATTTTGTAATAAAAATTCTGAGAGATTTCTAATTTTTATTACCAGGTACAAAGGTACGATCAATGGTGACAGAATAATAAAGAATTAATAAAGTTGTGCGAGTGTAATTATCATCGTTGTGCTTTTACGACTCCAGTAATTGTAACATAAAATTTTAGAAACCGTTCACTCTGTTGAAACGGTTCACAGTAGAATTATTCGAAACAATTCAGACAGAGAAGAGCCTGCGGTAGGGATTCCATTCGGCTGACAAGCAGAAACGCGTTCAAACGGTGGTTCTTGAGTCGGTACCGAATTAGAAACGGATCAGTGAGCGTTCTTAAGCGTGACTGTTACCGACGCACGCATGTTAGCTCGATCCTCCGTTGCAGAACCGACATGTGCAACGATCGCCGGCCTTATGTGACGCAGGCTCGACATGATGGTCGCACGGCTCGTTGGCCAGCGCGATACGCCGTCAGTGTGTTGTCAGTGCCATCGACACGGCCCTCCTAAATCTCCACGTTACACTCAAAAGCACATCTGTTTCACCGAGCCTTGCTTATTCTACGATTCCCGGGGACGACGACCCCTTTACAATTCTTCACGAGGTTACCATAACCGTTCAACTCTCGCTATAACCACCTGCACCCTCGAGCACTTGCAGAAGCTTTATATCTCCTAAAAAACGTCAAGATAAAAATAAAAATTTCTTGGCTGGCGCGGGGTCGTCAAACCCTTAACAATAATAGAAATAAAAATCGTATGCCCTTCCTTAATTTTTTTATTAAATTCAAAATAGTGAAACAGTATTTTCCGTTCTTGGAATATTTTTACTGTTTTAATTTTGATGTGATTCACATTTGACTTAGTACAAAGGGTTAAGGAGGCAACTCGGCCAAAAATGCCACCCCCGGCAAGAAAATTGAGGTTCCAGAGGAAAAACCGACGCCTCGCACCCTCGATAGCGATCGAACCCCTTAATTTATCAACCCCCTCGCCTAAGAAACTCTATTCTCCGGCGCAACACGCCCGACTTTTCCTCCTCCCCCGCCGTTTCTTCGATTCCCCATCAGCTTCCGTTCTCCATCAAACTTTGCACAGCTTTTTCTCCACCCCCTGCCCCACCCTCGAGAGCAGTCTCGGCTAGGCAAGCCGGGGTTTTTCGGGCTGACAGTTTCCCTCTTCGCTCCAGTTTTCCGGTGTTCGCCACGTCGCCGCCGCATCCACCTCGGTCCTGAACTCGAACTCGAACTCGAGGGGGCGCGTTTGGTCGATACGAGAGGCTGTATACCCGATTCGAGTCGTGGGTGCACCTGGAGTGCGTCGCCGGAGGGTGAAGAGAGACTCTGTTGCCCTTTTGTGAGAACATGATCGCGATTGGATCCGTCGCTGCGAGTTGCTGCGAGTCGATGCTCTCGATTCGGGCTCGGTCGAACCCCAAAAATCGGAACAACCGAATTTGCGGGCTTTCAACAATTTTTAAAAAATTATGAGATCTCGATATTCGAGAAGTTTTCTTGATTTTTGTCTTACAAACTCTGTACTCAAAACGGCAAAGACTGGTTTTTTCGTTCCTCCCTAAGAATAGTATGGGATTAAGGTTAGTTTTCAAAATGTTGCAAATGTTCACGTAGAGTGAGTAGCGGTAGCAATTGCTGCGAGTAATTATAGAACAGAGCTTCCGCTCCCGGAATGCGGGGGTTCGGAGAAATGGCTTCGAATCTTTCTTAAGGGCGTGGAAGAAGCTCGCGAGGAATTGGGGCGGGAATAAGTGAACCATTTTAACCCTTCATGAACCGCTGTTCCCATCCGAGCGTCGTTTTTCCAAGGGTCGGCCATCGAGTGAAATGTTTCGAGCTTCCCTCCCTCTGGTCTCAAAAAGCGTATTGCTTTCCGTCACATTATTTATATTTAGCCCGGGGGCGACACAAGTTTTCATCGTTCGTGTATACGACCGCGAGGGTTAGCTCGCAGGCGAACCGGATAGCGATACACCGGATCAGTAGTATATCCTTAAATTTATCCTCTACTTAGCTTTATCGACGGGACCGAGGAATTTCACTTGTTTCCCAGGGTAGTTTGATACTCGGCCTGTCGTAAACTCGAACCCCCCCTTGTGCACCCTCCACCGTCGACGTCCGAGTCCCGTTCATAACCGAATCAGACAATAAAAACGAAGTTTTATCGGCTGTAGCCGGGGAGGTTTTGCGGGAACTTTCAGTTTTCCTTCTCAGAGCCTGGTAAACATCCGTGGAAGTTTGATATCTCGGTCCGAGGCTGATCCGTATTCAAATAAAGCGCCGTCGTGGCACAGTGACCCCCGGCAATCCGGTCTTAAATGGTCATAAAAACCAACCCGCCGCTCTCAAGAGTCGCAAAGCGAACAAATTCGAATGACCACCCCGGCATACGTACACCCCAGCTACGAAAAATAAAACCCGTGGAACACCGTCCACCGGAATACATCAAAAGCTCACCCCCTGTGTCTTAGCTATCCTCTTTAGAAATCGTCCGCGCGCGCGCGTGTAGGCTGAAATAAATTCTAAACTCCGCATTTACATAATCTATTCGATCGATTAGGGTACAATATTTGTTGAGAATAAATGAACGCTCGGTAGATTCTCGAGCAAAACAAATCGCAGTGCAGAAGGAACGCGTCATTCGCGAATTTGATCCGCGCGTTTGATTATACACAACGATTCGCGGGACTCAAAGAAACCGGGGCACAAAGGATTGAACGCAGCCCGTAAGGTGCGAGATGGAGGTAGTTCCCGTTAATTAACTCGTGTCCGGGGGACGATAGTGTTGCCATGGAGACCCTGCAGAGGGTGTGCCTGCCTTATTTTCAAATTGAGTTCCTTTCTGCAATCCCCTCCGATCGCCGACAGCAGTGGAGGGGATGCAATTAAAATCGGTAACATTCTCGTTCGTCCGGGGGTTGTCTCGTCTGCTGCGACATCCCCGCCTGATTTTCTTTCGCGCTCTCAGCATGGAGCCGTCGAGATTTAATTGGATTGTTCGTTAATGAGTTCCTTGAGCGATAATCGCCGGGGCTGTTGCAAATAAACCCGCAACGCGCATCCAATTAACCTTAATATCGGCACTTACCGCGCTCGAGCCAATTATATCGACTAATTATAGAAATTCAGACGTGCCGATTGGCGGAACGCGCCTTCCTGGGGCGGAGGAATCAATTTGGAATCGATTCGGACTGTCGAGGCCAGAGGAAGGGGGATGATCACCACCCTCGGTAAGAGCACGTGCCTGCTGTTCAGCGTATCTGCGAACACGATTGTTTATTAAAATCCGCTTCCGTGGCGTTTCCGTGGTTTTCCGTCGGTATTATTAGCGTAATTAAGGGGTGGCTCGCGCGGCATCCCGAAAACGAGATCATTTTTGATAATCTTAACATCAACGACCCTCCTCATAGTGAGAGGGTTAAACGAATGTTGTTTAGTTTCACAAGTCTTGCAACAATGACAGAGAGGTAACACACTCCTTTCGAAAAAATTTTACCCCATTTTCCTCACAGCTTTAATTGAACAAAAAGCAATAAAGCGCATATCTTCATTGCGTTCTCATAAAACGGCTTCCGACAGTTTATTTGGCGGACCCTTGTACGTCCGCTTCTACTGTACGCTCTCCACCGAAAAATTAGCACATGCTCCTCGAACAGGAGGCAAATTACGGCAAAAGTTTCGCAAAAGACGGCTCCACGGTCTCGTAAAGAAAAAATCTGAGAGATCAGCGGCCCTTATATAGTGGTTCGCCGACATTTTCGTACGAAGCCGGCCGCCGACGACGGTGAAGAGAGAGAGAAAGAGAGAGAGGGAAAAAAAGGAACGAGGCACGTAATTAACAGGGGCGAATTTATCTTAATTACCACATGCTCGTCACTCTCGAAAGACCGTGCCGCGGAGGGACGAACACGTCCGAGAGCATTAATCAGCTACGAAACGTCGCTCGCAGGACGATAAACCGGCAACGAGAGAGGAGGGTAAGAAGCACCCTTCAGCTCGCCGTGTTTTCCTCCGAACACCCCCGCGCCATCCCCGCAACCAACCCCCACGTTTCCACGTTAAAGTGTCCCTTTCGTGAGTGTATATTGCCACGGGGGAACGAGGCCGAAAGGGGTGGCCGTGAGAGGAGGTGGACGAATGGGGGTGGGAGGCGCATTACCCTTGCAACTAATCCCATTTCTCAATGGTACATGCATCACTCACCGCTCCTGACTAATCGTCCTTCCGAGGAGCCGGGTGTTGCTCCCGCGTAAATTGAGCAATAACGCCGGTAACGCACGGTCCGACGATAATTTTCGCGGCACGATACAGCCACCTCCGTGACTAGGAATTTCCGTAAATATTCGCCACCCCCGTCGACGACCCTGTCCCCACGCCACCGGGGTCCTTTGAACTAGTTTCGATGCGGGAATCGTTCGTGGAATTTGCGATATTGCGTTTTAATCTCGCCGCGAACTGTGACTAAGTGAATCGGATAAATTGAATCGCACTGGCTCATTTTTCTGTGGGCAGTTTGTAAGTAAATTATGGAGTTCGTGTACATTTATGAAAACGTATTGGAAGTCTTTGGAGAATATTGAATAAATCTCGAAAATAATATTTTGCAGCGAGGAGAAATTAATTTTTAATTCCGAGGGTAGATAACTCGATCAAACGAATTGGAAATCAATGATTTATTTACGTCCAAGTTGCTCTTACATACGTTCGACGAAATAAAATATTGGTGGGTCTCTCAGGATATTTTATATAGCATAGGAATTATATTCAAGTAAGTGAAAATTAATTTTGAATTCAAAGGGTGAATAACTGAACCAAAAATAAATCGAAAATCAATGGTAAGCTCGTGTACAAGTTGGTTTTACTCTTCTGGAAGAGTAAATAAAATATTTGAAAGGTTTCAAGAATATTTAATATTTCGTAGGAATGATATTGCGACCGTAAATAATTAATTTCGATATTTATTATTACTATAGTATTCGATATCATACACACACATGACGAATAACGGGACCAAATGTATCAGGAAAAAGTAAAAAAATATCTGAATATGGATGTTTCATTTGTCTGGTTTTTTCTGGCCAATGCTCGATGTTTCGATTTGCTCGACCTAAAACCGACTTACTAGACTTACTTTGTAATTTTAAATCGGTAATTAATTTCAGAGAGTGAACAATTGATCCAGATAAATCACAGATTGACCTCGAGATGGTTCTTACACGCGGGTAGAGAATTCCCGATATTCGCGATGCTAAACTGCTTTTATATTGATTTGTCTGGCTTGTCTGACCAATGCTCGATGTTTCTACTTGCGGCGCGACCTAAAACCGGCCGGCAGGCTTTCGTTATCGATTTCCCGGGTTTTCGATGATCAGTTTGAGGCGAGTCATCATTTGTCAGGTGCCATTACGTGGCCCAGTCTTGTTCGCATAGAGGCTACGTCGGAATCACAATGGCCGCAGCCCATTCAACGCTTCAAACAAAACCATATTTTTGTGTCCAGGACAAAATTTCAGTGCGCAGTTCGCGAGTCACTTTGAATTCTTTCGCGAATGCGCGGGCCCTTTGTTTCCGGCTGTGTATCATTTTACGGTGGCGCGTAGTGCATTTGGAAATTCGAACATTCGACATTCGAAACACTGTTTCGCGTGCGGGAATGAAAACAGAGCACACATAGAACAATGCGAAACAAAACAAAATGGGGGAAAGGGTAGAGGGTGAAAAAAATAAGAGAAACTTGGTCGAAAAGTTCTGGTGTTTGTTCTGTTCGTCGAAATTGTGCAAATTTTGGAACGGAATATACGGGAACGGTTCCAGAGAGGGAGGCTCGCTAACAAATTCTTCGTAATTAGGAAACTGGAAGGGCGGGCACTTCGTTACAGAGCCAACAGGCGAATAAATCGATTAATAATCCCATAACAGTCGCCGGGCTCTAATTCAATTTTGCATAAATGTCGAATGACGTAGCATTAGTTACCCGGCGAGCATTTAAAGTTAAATTAATTGATAATCAATAGTCGGTGGAAATTATTAGGTAATTTGGATCGGAAGCCTAACGAAATGCAGAATGCTCTAATTAATTCGGCCGTTGCTCGGAATCGGTAATTTTCCGCGAATGGGACCTAATGCCATCCTTTATCATTAAAAACGCATTACTGGCCGCTGCGACGACCGATGAACATTCTTTTCGCTCGTCTTCTCTACCGCTGCGCCATACCGTCGTTATCCTGTTAGGCTACATTTCTTGGCCACTTGGAAACTCATAATTACACTCTATTCTTCCTTTTAGCAATAGAATTTTTTGTAAATTCTCTTGAATTGATACAATTTTTAATTATGTTTTCTAGTTACATTTACCTTCACTGTCTTGTTCGAATATTTGTAAGAAAATCAAAATTACAATATTTAGTAAAAATGAATGCACGCCCGATCACGTCGACTCATTCTAATTACAGCGATTAATCGATTCCTCCGGCGGTTCCGGAGCGTTATCCAATTTTCATTGACAAGTTGCCGTGGCGAGGTCGAGTCCGCGTCGCTCGAGTGCATCGAATGCAACGGGCGCGCGCGGTCACCGCTTGCATGTCGCGAAGGAAACGGCGGACACTCGTCGGGTATGCAAACGACATTCGCACAAGGGGCCGCGGGGGGTTGTAGAAGAGGGCAGAGTGAACAACTATTCCGAACTTTGGCCACCACGCTCATAACCGCACGACGTACCGGCCAGATAGGAATATCGTGTACAGATTTGCATCGGACGTGCATCGCGCGCGGCGTTCGCCGGAATTTCCCTCTGCGACTTCATACTTTTCACCTCGGATAATTTATCTGCGTGATTTACATCTGCACACCGGATCCAATCACCGAGCGTCTCAATTACGAAACAGGAAACGAGTTACGGTGCCATTTCTTGTTGCGCTCGTTTCAAGAAATGCATATTTTCTGCGAAACCGTGCCGTTCGATCGCGGATGCCGATTCCGGCTCGTTAATTGAAATTACGACATTGATATCGCGTTGCACGAGAGGCTCGGAATATGTATCCATCGTTTTATTTTACATTTACGTCGTACTCGGAACGGCGAAAAAAGGCCTCGACGGCAACGAGTTGCAATTTGTCAAGGCAAACAGGCCTCCGTAAACAATAGACTGCGCCCCTTAATTTACCATGCAAATGAGAACCATTGTCAACAATTTTCATTCACTACGGTACAATCAATGATATACGCGGCGCAGTCAAAGGAGATTTCCCTGCGCGCTCTCTTGAAATCTGACGCAACGCGAAATGTCAGAATACTTGGAATTTTACGGAGCGCGGGGTGCTTTCAACGCAATCGTCGTTATACGATCGACTTTCTTCCACGTTGACGGAGAAGCGTTATTCGCGATTCGTTCTCCGGACGCCTTCGCGAATTTAATCAAAATACTTGTTGCGCTTTTATTTTTTTAGTGTTACAACATTGCAAACATTGACAATCTTCCAGCCAAGGTTCTGTGATCCTTCAATTTTCGTCGTCAATACAGTATAATAAATAATTATTTTCTAAAGTGCCTGAGCAGTCTCGTCGGAAAACAAGATGAGCGGATGAAAGTAGACGCTTCACGCTTTAAAATAAGCCTAGCTAGATCATGGTCCGACTTCGTATAACGAAGCTACAGCAGTGCAAATATTGGCAATCTCTTCCAGCCAAGATCCTGTGATCCTCCCATTTTTGTCGTTAATGTAAAATGTAATAATCGTCGTAAATATAAAATGTTTGTTTTGTACATGTATAACAAGAATGTGGACTAATTCAGAGAGACTGACAATGCTGTAAAATCGGAGACGTATTTGTTCACTTGCGTTCTCCAGGCGCCTTAACGAATTTAATTAAAATACTTGTTGCTGCAGCGGGAAAAAGGCCGCGGCGATGCACTCGACACAGTTTCCCCGAAACTAATAGAGGCCTCCCGCTTTTCCGTCTTCGCGATGGACGCCGCGATCCGCGTCACCGGTCTCGTTGAATCCCCTCTCGATCCGCTTCAGAGGAGATCCAGCAACAGGTTTTCTCTAAAAAGGTTTACTGTTAGCTGGCCACAAGTTATCGCTGCCTCGAGTGCGTTCGCGACAGTGCCAGCTGCCTCCAAAATATCCTAACAATCTTTTGTCGCTGAAGCAGCACCAACACTCCTCCGTATCTCGTTCGAAAATTCACAAATAGTCTCACGATCTCATAAAAACAAATATTGACTTTTCCGATCAGCAAATTCTTCGTTCTTTCGGCTAGAAAGATTTTTAAACGGAATTTTAATTTACGAATAAACTTTGTATTATTCCTTTTCCGTTTTTGATAGATTTTTCCGGATTATCTTGTATTTTCTGTTGAAGTTTTCCAATGAGAGGAGTCACTAACTGTACCCTGGCTTCGATGCTCGTCCTCTGGCAGTTTGCCGTCATCCTGGACCGAACCTCCCTTGACTCCCTTGGGGGTAAACTTATCCGTACTTGCCGCACACGGCTTCCTTAAGATTCACCAGGCAATCTCATGCCACGACTTCTATAATGCAGCCACGAACTTGACAATCTCGCGGATGATGCTCGCGGAACTGTTGATTGTTCCTTTCCGAAGACAGCGGGGCCCGCAAACTAGCCTCGTTACCGAATTCCGTGGCATCGTATCTCGCTCTGGGCACGTTTCTTGATCCACGAACTAACAAGGTGTGATCCCGACCTTGTAAATTACAACTTATATATTAAACAAATTAAAGTCACTTTTCAATCTCCATCTTGTGAGTCATCACGTTTGGTTGCTGGGAAATTGACCGGAGACCGTATCTTGCAAATTATTGCTTATTCATAGCAAACGAATTAAGTCTGTTCATGGAGATGTTGATTTCAAGCAACTAACAGAAGACAAAGATTCTCGGTTTCCACCGAACGATCGAGTAGAGTAAGGATATCGAAATCAGCTGGTGAGATCGAAATTGAGGGCGCTGAGGTTCTTAAGTAGATTAACGGCTGCGGCCCAGCAGAGTGATTCCGAAATTGAGGATACCGAGCTCCATAGGGACACTTAGGTAGCTAAAATGGTCTGGCAGAGTACGAATTAAGTGAAGTAATGTGTATAACAACGTTAAGAAATCATTAAAGCGGAGGTATGGTCAAAATGCCGATGGTGTAAGTAGAAGGATGCTAATACAGTGGAGTAGGACCGAAATTAAGGAAACCTAAAATAGTGCGATCAAATCCAAACGAAGAAGATAATGTAAGAGATAATGACTTTATGGGCAGTAAGGTGCAACGTAGTTCACCGACACCACTTTTGCTAATACTAAAACATTTAAAAAATTTTCTTGGAGATGAATCCACCACGGATTTGAAGACTGAAACTTCCTCTTGGCAGCCTGGTCTTAAATTTTGATATACGATTTTTCTTAACCGATTTATTGAACTTTGAACGAAAGGTAGCAAACGTGTTCCTCATGTTTGCGTCATAAAACTGTGAAAAAAAAACCGTAAATCAAATTTTTTGGTTTCCTTGTAAAGGGACGGCTTTGATCTTCAAATCTAGGGCAGACACAGTCTCCAGAAAAATGTTACAACGATTCCAGGGAGTTTTCATTTGCACCATTTTCGAGCAGAAAATTTTCGAGTTGATCGTTCCACGATTTTTTCCCCCAAAATGCCAGCAGTTCGTATATCGGGTATTTCTAGTGCAAATCGGGAATTTAGTGTCCACATTTTTTGGAGCTTCCGGAGCGGGTTTTTACGTGATTTCGCATCGTTGACACAAACGTGATCATTGTCAGACAGAGTGGATCGTTTACGCCCGTTATAAAACTGCGTTATTAATATCCGCTTCCTCGCCCCGCCCCCCTCGCAGCCGGTTGCATCGCCGGGACACGTTTATTATTAGCCTGACTACTCTTTCGCGAAATTGTACTCTGCAACTTTTGTTTTTTCTTTTTGTTTCCCTTTCTTCCGAGCGTGTTCCCTCGATGGAATATTTTTAGATTGCTTTCCCACTTATCGGCGACAGCTTTCATCCGAGAAGCAAGCCGCTACCCCATCGATCCTCGAACCCAGAGCCTCCCAACACCATGGCGAAGCGTCGGGCGTTTTTAAGCGTCGCGGCTCGGTCGACGGCTTCCGCGAATTATTTTAATGAGGTTTGTTCGGGACGCGAGGCACTCCAGGAAATACGCGGAACAAGCTAACTGATTTGAACCGAAATTGTTGGCTAATGAGTTCCCACCGAGTGGCGAACACACGGCAACACTGACGATCAACATTCAAGGTCTGCCTAGCCTCGCATACTTATGTGACGGAAAACAATATTAAAATAAGCCTGGATAGATCATGCCCCAATTTTTTTTAACAGCCCTTACAGGGGTGCATACACAGCCAATTTTCAGAATTATAAGGTCATCGAACTTTCTACCATGAATACAGCTGGATACACAATTATTTTCTTCTCGTTAGAAAACAAGTTAATGGGATAAAAGTAGAAGCTTGACTCTTCAAGATAGGCTGGAGTACATAGCTGCTCGACATTTTCCAACGAAGTCACAGTATAAACATCAGCAATGTTCCAACTAAGTGGTCCTCTTATTCCCTGCGTCGACGCACCGAACAATTACTCTTGAAATTCCCATTGTGCCCGGCGTTATCGACGACAGCAATCGCAGAATTCCTCGAGGATCGAAAAAGACACAAATGTTCAACTTCGAGAAGAATTGTAGACCTTTGAAAGTGCGGCGTATTTTCTTTCGAAACAAGGGTCGAAGTAATTTTTCCGTTCGCGGGAATAGGAGAGGGAGGGTGGGTCGGTCGCGGTCCATTATGGAAATTCATTAAATCCGAGCCATTTGAATTCGTCGGCTCCGCGGAATGTAAATCCCGGTCGCGCCAATTCCATAATTACTTTCGCATAATACGTGTATCGCGGGCTCGCGTTTCGGAACAGCGGCGTAAATCTTGCCGAGCCGGCCAGCCAATAAGAATTCACGGGTTCGTTGGCGCGAAATAAAATCGACGCGGCCCCGTAACTCCACCGTGAAATGTCTCTGGATTCGACGGGAACAGTAAAACAAGACGGAAAAACGAAACGGAAATAAACGGTTCGATTGGCAGGACCCGGTCACGTGTAAACCGGGCGAACATAATTAAAAGCGACCGGCGGATCGAGTTCACGAGCACGATCGACTCCGCCCGATACATTATTTATTTCATCGGTGCGAGTATGTTAATATCGCTAAAAGATTCATCGGAGCAAAACCCCGGCTGATTTCAGACAACCAATCCAAAATCGGCAAGAGTTCCCCCGAATTGCAATTTGCAGTTTAATGCATGGGCAATCCGTCGGGAACACGTTAATTATTACAATGAAGGTTAAAGGTGGATGCTCATGTTGACTGCGCACAGTTGTGCTGTCATTTATAAGAATTGGAGCTTGCAGCATTTTCCAATAAATAGAATATTCAACTCGCTATGGGAACTCGATTTCTTCAGATTCTGAACTTTCACATTGGGGTGCTCTAAAAAATTTCTCGACAAAATTTACAATAGAATTAGAAAATGTAACATCGGAACAACGGTACAGAAATGTAAAACATCGTCGCAGTACGAGGGACCATGTTCGCCCTGCTAGAAGTGATCGGAAAAGTAGTTACAGGTACAAAGATCAACGAGAAAGCCGCAAATCTCGGAATCGCGACAAGTGCTCTCTCGCTCTCTCTCTCTCTCCCTCTCTCCCTCTCTCCGTAAGCCCGCCACGAGACCGATTCAATCTGCTCTGCAGACGGTGAATACTTTCCCGGAAGTTTGTTCGAGCAGGATGCAGAATTTTCCAGACTGTTTTAGCATGATTGCTTCATCCCTTAAGCTGGTCATGGTTCCCAAAGACGGTTGGGCCGGCTCGCCTCATAATGGAGGAAGTTAAGAGAGACGAGGACGTATTTATTGAACCTTTCATCGTGCCAAGTCTCGTGGCTCGACTTCTGCGAACTAAGTTCTACAATAGATCGTGTACTATAGACTCCTGAAACTGTAATGACAATATTGATGGGACGTGTTTGCACTGGTACGAAGGGGGAGGGGAAGGGGATTGAAGTCGTCATCCGTTTAACTGATTTCGCGTTGCATCCGAGCCCCGTTGTTGCCAATCTTATCGGAATGGAATTGTCGGCTTCGGTGTGGCTCGATGCAGCTCGCGATCGAAATGTTTGTAGATTTCACTGAGAAAGAACGCGCGCGCGTGTGGATTTCTATCGCGGGAAAAGTTCTCCCTTGACCTGAATCACGTGTGAGACGTATCCGGCGAAGATAAACGTTCGATCGAAAAATCGAATCTAATAACGCGCCGCTATCTTCCTCTCTGTTATTACTCTCTCTCTCTTTCGAAAAAAAAGGAAGACGCGCGGTGTGAAAGGAAGAGAGAGGCGATAAAAATGTTACCGGATTATTTATAGACATCATATTCGTTTAATTACGCTGCCACGGGCTGCGGTTACCGATTGCGCGGCCCGCCGCGCCCGCCCATGTTTCCGGTGGTTTTAACGAACCTCCGAAATTTGCGCCGGCGTTGTCGCACTTTTACCAGCCAACAACGCGATGTCAGCCGGGCGCAATGAAACTGCTAATGTCAGCCGGGTCGACCGGGAACATTAATTAAATTAGAGCGTCACGTTAATTAGCCCATCGTTGCACAATCATCATTTCGCGGCGTATGACGCGCCTGTTCCGACACGCGACACCTTGCGTCTACTCTTCGGCGGAAAGCTCGCTCGCTCGAACATTTTTCCTGCCTGGCTTTTTTGCACTCCGATGGGAATTGGTGGTCGTGCACGTTGCTCGCAAAATTATCCACGTGCTTCAGTTTATATTTAGAGTCTCTTTTATAAATCTTTTTTATAAAGGGTGTTTTTTTCTAAGCCCGATAGAACTTACAATTGTAAAAAATAACACAAAAAATTTAATTTTAATCAAATCGTTTTATTCATTCGAAAGATCAATACATGGCGTTAACATTTGAAAATGATTTCGGGCGTATGACCACCGCGGCTGTTCTTGACGAAGCGCATTCTGGACGTTCAATTTTGGGCCACTTTTTCGAGCACTGCGGACCGTATGTCACAGATAACATTTCAAAGGTAATTATTAATTTTATTGTTGGCTTATGATTGAAGTTTTCGTTATACTGGGGAGACACTAGAAGAAAGTGGATACCCCTGCAACGATCCACCGCAAAACCTGCAGATCCTCCGCATCGAGTAATATTCGTGATCCTGTGTGAAAGTGTCGAAGCCCTCGTGTAAATATATCGAGCTTATTAAGAGCGCAAGGTGATCCGAGAATAAAATCGTCTCGCTTACTGTGAACGAGTGCCGAGGGCCTGGAGAACGTACGTATCGAGAGGATGAGGAGGTGGAGTACGATGCTTTGATCCGGGTTGCCTCGTGTCCCATTAAAACGGGGATCGCGAGCGGCAACAATGGCCGAAGGACACGAAAGAGAACGAGCCCGGGCTTCCCGGTATTCGCGAAATTAGCGCGTCTCATCAATCTCCGTTCGATCGGGAAGCGAAAGCCCAGCGGGCACGGAAACGTTCGGCAAACTGTAACCACTTCATCAGCAGCGGCGGATTAATCCGGCGTTGCTTTCAGTGTCTCATTAGTTACATTAACACGGTGACATCCGCGGGATGGGGGGGCCCCCGGACCCCGGGTTTTCTCTGGCGATGAATAATTGAAATCAGCCACGCGGCCGACCGTGAAAGGCGAGTTGGCCTCTGTCTCTCTCTCGCTCTCTCCCTTGGTCTCTCTCCGCATCTCTATCGCTGTCCCGTTGTCGATCGATGGCCTATCGAGCTGGGGGCTTCGCCAATAATTAGGTGAAAACATCGCCTCCTCTCCGATGGGATTATCGATTGTACGGGCACGCGCCCCGGCTCCGTGTAAACCGTGCCACGCGAGTCCCTCGGACACGTAAGGGACCGGTTATAACGTAATATGCGGCCCTCGTTACGTTACATTGTGCAATTATTATGTGGCACGCTGTCCCATGAAGTTCGGCTTCCCCGCGACCCAGCGGTTCTCATCAGAGGAGGGTATTAACCCTGCCGGTTCAGATCAGAGGATTCACTGTTTCGCGCGTCTGCAGATAGTGACAACCGTAAACTGGAGTTATTGAGGCGCTCGTGATGCGTTTATGCTTCCGCGACAGCGGCTCTCAACTGGAATATTAATACTGTCGTTGGGGCACCGGTAATATTATGTACCACAACTGTTTACCGTCTAATAAAGCTATTTTTATCGCATATATTCCGTACTGAGTTTTCACTATGGTTTCTCAGTGGTTCTCAACATTAGGACGCGGAGAGTCCACTACTGGAACTGGGTAATGTCTAATAGAGCTATTGTTGGCGTATACATCCGATACTGAGTTTCTACTATGGTCAGTAGTTCTCATCACACAGGAAAATTAATTCCGTTGGTTCCAACTCGAGAATTCACTGTTTGAAACGTCTATATGAATACCGAGAACATAAACTAGAATTATTGAGTTAATTATGATGTGTTTGAGTCTCTAATGACAGAGGTTCTCAGCTGCTCTATTATTGTAGTCCATACCACCACGAGAGTTCAGTACTTTAGTACTTACTGTTTCGAATAGAGTTAGTATTGCACGACATGCTTCACGATCAATTTGTGTCCTGTTTGATCAGCGCGGCATGTTGCATCATTCTCTCGACAGTTTCTAGAGGGTTGCATTCTTGAATTTATTGTACGCTTCGGTAGACTTTGGAACACTTGAGAGATTATTATACTGTACAATCCCCATTGAAATATGGCTCTTTTTGGACAGCGGTTCTCATCTTGGAATTTTTACGACGTTCCATAACCGCGGTCGCAACAGAATTTCCTTTGATAATGTTACCGGTCTATCCAGGATTTTATGGATCTCAGTACTCGGAATGTAATTGTAACTTTTCGAGGAGCGCTTACGTCGCATCGTCGCGACGAAGGCGGAGTGAAATTGCCGTTTCCGTCGATCGAGCTTTAACAGAATTCAACGGCGGAATTTTAAACAATTTCAATATTGGAATTGTGAAGTAGATTCGATTAAATTGAAAATTGATTACCGATTGAAATAGTGCCGTGTCGTCTCTCTCACTCTCACTCTTTCCCTCTCTGTCTCTCTTTCTCTCTCTATCTATCCTTCCTCGCCCTCGTCGCATCCGCGAAAGT
The DNA here is from genome assembly GCA_028455605.1 of Lasioglossum malachurum. Classification (NCBI taxonomy): domain Eukaryota; kingdom Metazoa; phylum Arthropoda; class Insecta; order Hymenoptera; family Halictidae; genus Lasioglossum; species Lasioglossum malachurum. The sequence continues at coordinate 18,380,871 of CM052317.1, read as the reverse complement.
CAATTCGACCCCACGAAACAAAGGCCGTTATTAAATTTATTGTTGTTCTGGTGTACACATATATTTTATACGGTCGCGTGTTCCGCTCTCGCTCTTCGCGCGCCGATATGGCGGCTGACCGGAGGTGTAACTTTTGTAATTCATCGTTCCGAGTGTAATAAATCGGACAGAATTACACTCGCAATCTGCGAGAGTCCGCGGAAAAACCAGTCCCCGGGAAAAATCTATCCATTTTAAAAGCTGTCGCTTTTCAAACATTTACACGGGCAAACGTTTATTACAAATGTTATCCCCGCGTCACGATATACGTATATTCGTTGGAGAACTCGCCGCGCGGTGGTATTCTTGGCTTTGCAATTCGATAAACCGAGCACTCTGTCTGCGACGGATCCGCGTCGACGTGTTTGCGGATTAGCGGCCGCTAATATTAGTTAATTCGACTATCAACACCCACGCGCTCGCGTGAGACGGCAGACTCGACATTCCTTTCAACTATTGAAAATATATATATGTAACGCGTCTATATATTTTAAAATAATAAAAAAGATATATAGTTTATTTTCCGCTTTACAAAAAGTGTATACAATCAACTTCGCGTCGAAATTATTCAAGTACACGAAGATAGGAATGGGCCAGGTTGACTTACTTCCCGTACTGATTGCATCCAGTTTCGCGTGAAAAAAATTCATCGAGGTTCAAAGGGACCCACTCGTAGCATGAAAATATTAGCACAATATCCTCTGGTCTCTCACTTTCAGACACCTTTTCCAGAACTTGTCCGATTGCTGTTCCAGGGTGTTCAAGATGCGGCTGACAAGGGACACGAGTTTGTTCGGCGAGGATGTGGTGTTCGAGGGTTCGAGCGGCCGTGAAATCGCGTTCGATCCTCATCACGCCTACACTGGGACGCTAGACGGTGAGATACACGCCTTCGCGCCGGGGCGAGGATAATTCATTAAAATGGAACGCAGCCGCGCGAAGTGTGTCGAGAAACGGGGCCGGCAGTGTCTCGCGTTTGACTTTTTCACCTTTTAAACACGGTTATGTTCGCTTCGTTATCCGTGAATGTCCAGAAACGCGGCGCGAGCGCGAGCGGTGCTCCGTGTCAAAGCGCCGCGGCAGGAAATAATAATTGCGTCGCGCGACGGACGGCGACGCGGCCTGCTCTCGCGCGAAATTACATTAATGATGTTTCATACTGCTCGACGGCAAGGAAAGCCACTTGCTCCAATTCGCGGACCGTCGACCGGCGAATTTTTCTCGCCGACCGCGCGTTCAGTCGGCAATTATCCGCGCCGCTTCCGGTTTATTCCGGTTTCGACGCTCTGACATCCTGTTACACCAGCTCGCTGACAATTATGCACTGCGATACTACATGCGAAATAAAATTTTTTTAGCATCTCTCGCGGAAATACAGGGGCTAATTACTCATTTATTTTTCTCCTCCACCCCTAGCACCACGATTTATTTTACAGTTGCTGTAATTAGAACTTTTTTAGTAATTAGAACGAAAAAGACAATTTATATCTATTGTATCAAGCAGCTACAGTTAGGAGCATAGCTGATTTAATTTTAAAAATCGTAGATGTCAGTGTATGGTGTCTCCTCTATTAAAATCATTAAGAGAAGAAGTAACGTTCAATTTAGTTCCTGTTTCTTGTAATCGATGCGGACAAATGCATTTGTTCAACGTATTGTTTAGACGTCATGTACTAAACTAATTCTTCCACCCTTACAGAAAAGTTGAAGTCGTTTGGTCCATTCATAAAAGAGTTATTCTGATTTAAGGTGTGTGTGATATTGGTCTCGAATCCTGCGCCCCCGAAGCTCGCAGAGCGTTTTTCGAAGCCGCGCCAGTAGCGCGAATCAATTATAAGTCAGACCGGCGACGTTCATTCGCCGAGAAATGAATTCAGAATTTTTCCCCCGAGCACACGCGCGAATGGATTTCCCACAGCTTCCGCGCGTGACTTCATTCCCCGGGCTTGTATTGTTTTCTGTTTTCCTTCGGCAACGGCGTTATTCGATACGATAATCACGGAATTTATTTAGTTAGCACGCGCGCGTTCAGGGAACGTAGTTTTTCGCTCAATGTTAATTGAAATACGCTGTCTTCAATATTTAAATTGCGTTGCAGGATGAAAATTCATGAACTACCGACTACAGTTTTGTTGACAATGTTCCATTGAGGCGTTGTTTATCGTTGTGTGCCAGGAACTCGTGACTTCGGGTTTTTTTTCGGGTTTTGAAGAGACTGTACTGTGTATTGCGGGAGTGTATATAAATTTTTTTTAGTGAAAATGTGGATTAACGTTGTAGCGTTTTTATCACACTGATGCATTGTGTTTGCGAACGAAATACAAATAACGGAAAGAATTGTTAATCGCAACGGAAAAGAACATTTAAAAAATTATGACAGAGTAACGAGCTTGATTTTTACTGCTGTCACTATCGTAACTTCAGTAGTGCAGAGGTCGTCTGACCAAGCACCGACTAATTCTACTGAACAGCAAGTTATAACGAAGTTCTTGTTGCGCCGGTTCACAGCAAGCGTGTCAAGTTAGACGTCGATTTTTCCCGCGGATTTCTCCGGTTATACCTTTAGATTTTCGAGAACAATGGAGAGATAGTGCGGTTCGTGGAAGAATCGATCCGAGGGTGCACTGCGAGGCAGTCGAGGACGGAAAAGTTCGCGATGATAAACCGACGGTGGCAAAGAATGGAGCGAGCCCGGAGAGGAAGGAAGCCAAACGGCGGAAGGATCGTCGAGAGCTTACACACGTATCCTTTGAACCGGGCCGAGCCTTTGCGCGGTCTGCGGCTTCAATATACACGCGTTCACGTGTGCTTTGCGCGGCGAACCATCCGTCGAACCCTTCGACTGCATCTCGCCGAATGGTCGCGCTTACATGCGGTTTAATATCCGCGGAGATACAGAGCCGCGAGAATTGGTCGACGTCGGGGAATCGACTCAACGGGAATTCGCGGTAATCCTCGGGAAACCGACACCACACCACTCCAATTACACCTGGAACAACTATTGCTCCGCCCGAACAGCCACCACTCTTTCCGGAACAAGACGTTTCAAATTGGTACACGCGCGTAACAGTAGTTACGTGAAAGAACCTTTATCTGTTCGGAACTACTAGATATTCGGCGACTAGAATATTAAAATCAACCAAGAATCTTCCAGATTCAAATACTAATCTTCGACACAGAAGTCGGACTCACAGAAGAACCGAAACCGTGAGCTAGCCCTTTTCTCGACGAACCGGAATGCACCCTCTGTGATTCTCGCATTCGCTCGGCAGCCTTTGTCAAACTCTCTTTGACGGAATTTTTCAAAGAATCGCCAGGTCACCGAATCCACGAGACACGACCGAAGAAAGCTCGAATGATCAATCGCCACAGGGAAATGAATTAATAAGCGCGAGCGGAGCCGAGCGAATCCAACAATTGACCGGTGCAAGTAGTACGGGTGAACGGATTCGCGGACCGTGCGCGAGAATTCGCGTACCCCGCGGATGTAATTAAGCGAGCTGTCCGATCAAACGATTATTATACGATCCGTCGTCCATCAGCGCGCGATTGTCATCGACAAAAAAAAAAAAGTGTAGCCCGGTTCGCGAGAGGGAACACTTTTTCGATGGGGTCGATTCAACGTTTCGCGCTCGAGATTCGCGTCACGCGGATGCGTTCCGCGCGTTTCATTCGATTACACCGATTTTAAAACGCGCCCGGGGCCGGCTAACGAAATTTCAATAACGCGTGGCATAATTGGACGCGCGGCCGTGCGTGCGTGCGCTCGTTTCCGCCCAGGGAATGCTGGCTCGTACGCGCGAAATGAATTCACGGTTCCGGGCTCCTTTCCTCCTGGACTTCGTCACACGATCAAATTCTTATCGAAATGCTTCACACTGCGTGAAACCGTGAATGTACAAAATCCTCAGCGCGCTTGGTGATAAATTCTAAATCATTTCGCGAACAGGATCTTCTAAATACGTGTGTTACTAATCTCTTCTAAATAGCCATTGCAGAATAGTATTCTTCTTTTTAAAAATTATGATTAACAAAAAAGTTCTTATCACTGCATCGTAAAATAAATTGTAGTACGAGGGGTGGTCAGCTTATTAGTCGGACAGCAGTGAATCAGCATTATTGACTTGTATTACTACGATTGACTGTACGGCACGTCTGATCGACACCGACCAATTCCACTTCGCTGATCAGGTTCTCTCGCGGAACGAATTCGCGTTTCCGGTCTCCTTTCGTCGAACCACGGCCGGCCGATAAATTCTTTAATAAATACCCGAGCTCCGCGGTCGATGAATTCCGCCGGCGTTCCGCGCCCGCGGGACCATTCACCGCTGTCCTCGATTCCTTTTTTTCCCCTGGCGGCCTATCGTTCGCCACCCCCGCCGTTTTCTCGTTTTGTTTCTCCGCCTCGTTTTTTCTCGCCTGTACTTTTGTTTACTCTATTCCTCTTTGCTCCTATTTCGCGTGTCCCCCGCCGTCCCTCTCTTCCCTCGCACGGCCTCGCACAACCTCGCAGACCCTGGCAAAACCCTCTCATCGGCCCACACAGCTTCGCCCTCCCCCCTCGTCTCGCAACCCCCCGCTTTTTGTATTCGTTACCCTCCCTCGGTGCCCGACGATACAGCAAGCCAAGTGGGTTATTGGATGGTTTCCAATATGCCCGCTCGCTCGACCACTGCGGCACTTTATGCGCCCTCATATCATTTCCACGGTTTTTACGGGGATGGCCGCCCCTGGCTGACCCTGGGGGGTGGATTCCGGTCCGGGATAATTTTCGAGACATTTTTGCCCGGCCACCTTGATTGGAGCGGTGAAAAGGCTGATTCAGAACCCACCAGCCCTTTTCACTTGCCAGATAACCTGTCGCCACGTTCTCGCGCCGTTTAATCGCGTTTAGTTATTGTTATTATGGTCTCCCTTCGGCTCGCTACACGAGCAAGCTTGTAATGTTTAATAATTATTCCCGAACGGATGACGGACTGTTTAGAGTAAACAAGGAGAGCTGCGGATGATGTATGCGCCATTAAAATTGAATGATGTATGCACTGCATTAAATATCGTGCCGATCAACAACTGCCAACCGCTTTTCTGATTGATGCGCGTCAAACGCTGACCTTTAATTGGTTATGCATATTCTTTTTCTTTTTAGGAAACCACAGGATTTTTACATTTCTTGTTGGAATTGAATATAAAAAGGAAAAGGTAAATTTATAGACAGTATCTTCCGTCTGAATTCAATTCGGTACAACAGAAGTGATCTTTCAATGGAAATACTCCGAAAAATATTTAGAAAATGAAATATTTATATAAAACATGGTCGTGAAAATTAAGCCCGTTTATGCCTCCGACGTAGCAAGTGCAGGAATTAATTTAAAAAATCCCCATTATACCCGGAGTGCACTGTCTAATAATATGTCGCAATGGACCTCCGCGATAATTCCAGCATTTTCTGGCCACATTTAAAAATCCGGTAAAAGCAAAGTGTGAACTGCCGGGCTGGCACCGCGCCCTTTTAATTCGATTTTCATCGCGTTCGCGGGTCCATTAATCCCGAGAGGGCGACCGCATGGAAAAATTATTCGAAAGAACAACAGAAGTTCGCCGGCGGAGCTGATGATCGGTTCCGGTGCAGCTAATTAACACACCGCGAGGCGATTCCCGATGGAATCTCTTAAACCCACGCTCCTAACGTTTCCGTTAATGAAGTCCGTTGGTTGGTCCGGCGAGAGGAGGGAAGAGCATAAGAAAAAAACGAAAAGAAAGCGGCGATAATGATATTTCTTAACGCAACAAGAGGTTGAGTGGGCCGAATGGTTGGCACGCGATTGCGTTAACACGCGAGAGCTGTTCGTTACCGTCGATTCGGTGGATCGTGACGCGAGTGCTCGCTCGAGGCTCCAACTTTTCCATTAAAAACACCGATACGGGTGTGTTATTCGGAAATTTCATAAAAGATAATGCGAAGTTCGCTCCCACTCGCCGTGCCCGGTGGGGCCCTATAAATATTCATGGGTTCGGCGAAATAAATGCATCGTCGCGGCCGAGCGCGCCGCTGAAAGTACATCGGTGTGACGAATGAAAGATGAAAGGCAGAGGGGATGATAGAGCCGATAATAGAGAGACATATAGCCTTCCGCTGGCCAGGGGACGGGAAAAATTGGCCGGGCGATACATTTTTGTTATTAAAAGTTCAAAGCGTCCGGGACAGGTTCGGTTACAGCCCTAATAACGTGACACTACCGGCAACCGGAGCACGGCACAGAGATTATGCTGTCTGGACTCTCCATCGGCGTTTTAAGAATATTAATGAATATTTTAATGAGTGCCCCGGCAACGCGAGGCGAGGCGCCGCAATCAGTTGAAATTTCAAACGAGCCCGCTCTCGCGTCATGAAATATTAAAATGTCAAAGCCGCTCTCCCGGCACAGGCCACCGGGATCCCCCGTTACGTTTACCTAGGGAAAATCGTGACACGTGAATACACACCCTTAAATATTGGCCGCCGTCTATCGGTTTCATAAAATGCTCATTTTTTCCAAGCTCCGCCCAGTTTTTAATATTGCCTTGCCGGAAATGCCCGCTTTGGTACGGCCGTCGTTATTTACAGATTTATTCTGTCCGTATAGTTTGTGTACACGCGTTCATATTGATTTTTTATAGGTCGAGCATGCTGTAGTTTTAATCAGTTTTATATTTAAAGGTCCCGCGAATCGCTTTTCTAAACAAGCCTGCATGCTACACTGTGTTGAACAGTTTTGAAAGCGTCTGTGGATCAACTACTCGATTAATTTTTAAAATATGAACACATCAAAACATTCAACACTCCCGAATAGAACAATTTTTAATGGGATGATGTCGAAATTTGATTTAAACGTAGTTGGCTGTTGAAATTGTCCAGTAAAAATAATTGCAAGCGAAAGCAAACAGCGCAGAGGGTTCCAAAAAAATGATTAAACTACCGTTCCTATTTATTCCGAGCGTTAAATAGACCAACATTGGGAGACAGCTCCTATTCGGTTCGTGCGGGCTCGTGTTTACCGATAATCTGGCAATAATTAAACTATTTGTACACGCGTACCGATCAATCATGCAGCACAGGAACCATCCGTCGATTCATTTCCGCTTGAATATGTTTAATCATAGTCTACGCCGTCCCGTGTCGGATTCAGGCGGTTCTTCTCTTCAAATTAACATCGTATCGCTACGGAAACCACGTTGTTTATCAATTAATATGATTACGCTCTGCGTATCGGTTGCACTGATTAATGTATTTAACGAAGTAGCGATTTCTTTGGCTGGGAATCGCTGGAATTGCATTGGCGAATAAACGTTCTTTTTAAACAATGCTCCAGAATTGTTGAAGCGTATACCAGACTTTTAACGTTAAATAAATTGTGGAACTTAACTTTTGTACTAAAAACTTCTCTTGAACAGATCAACAAACATATCTTGAAGTAGTTTTGTGACTAAATATGGCCATTTCCAATTGGCAAAAATATGGCATTAGATCCGTTTCTAACTTATTAAGTCTTTCTGGTTCATTAAGTGGTTTCTGGACTTCAGACGATCCTTACGTTCACTGTAACTTTTTACGAAAGCATTTCACGTGTCTAAATTTTTCAACTTCTTCGGATTCTACAGAGAGCTTGCATAAGAATTATAATTTCATTATGATTGCCGCTTTATTAACTAGGGACGAAAACGGTCCGAAACAGGAATCTCGCGATATTCCCGGGGGTGGCGCGATCTCCCCAGATCAAGAATCCCCGAGGATTCTGGGAACCGAGCCGAGGCAGTGTTGGCGAATCCCCGAATCGTCGAAAGTGCCGGTCGGATATCGCGAATTCTTCGCGAGGGTCGGGCCGAGAGAGCCGTCAGCTCGTAAAATTCGCCGCTAACGAACCGGGCAGGCACGAAACAAGGTTTCAATTTACGCGGAGCACGCCGGGACAAATCCCCCGGCGACGTAGTCAGCGATCCCGGGCTCCGGGGCTCTAATAAAAGACGTCGAATCGTTCGTAACTTAACGCGCTCGCGAAAATTAGCAACGAACGAGGCAGATGGAGAGAGAGAGAACGAGAACGAGAGAGAGAGTATAGGACAGATTCTGGGAGGGGATTGGGAGGCAGATATCCGAGAGGGGTAGGGTACAATAGCGTCGGGCAGGTTCGCGGAGCGCTAAACAGCTACTTTGCAATCTCCTGCGGAGCTTTCGCCCGCTAGGCGCCTTTCGCGAGTCCAATTTTAATCATCTAAGAGTCGGGGCGAGCAGTCGTCGTCGCCGACGTCGGCGGCGCGTAAGAGAAAGACGGAGAGCAACGGGGAGAGACGTCACTTACGAGGAATTGCAATTTTCTCTAAAGACTCCGGGCAAGACGAGAGAGGCTCCCCGCGCATCCCGAACCCCCCGCGCACCGAGCACCGAGGCCGAATTCGAGGGCGTAGCGCACATCTCCACCGAGCCATTTGTCCAGAGCAATTTCCATCTGCGAACGGTTCTCATCGGCTCCACCCACGCCATCCAGCAGCCGCGAACAATCTACCCGTGGCTTCGGGAACTTTTCTTCTCGCGCTCGCCGGGAAAATCGAGAAGTGGCTCGTCGTCGTCGTTGTCGTCGCGGCTGCTGACAGGATCGCTTTCTCTTTCTCTCGTTTTCTCATTCGCTCTGCAGACCCGTCGGTCTCTTTCCATCTGGAAGGAAAGGGGACGCAGTAACCGGAGAAGAGGCAACTTCCCGCTTCCTGGCGAGCTGGAACGCGCTCGCCGTGGGATGATCAGGGGCTTGTCGCCGGTATCGCTTTACCGGAACATCTCGTTAGCGACGACGCGTCTTAATTACGTTGTCGAGCCGGTCGGGTTCTCGGCCCCGCTTCCCCCCTCTCGACGATGCGAATTATCCGCGGCACTGTTCCGCCAGTTACCCCGACCAGGGCTGAGGAATTGTTTCCCAATCTTTTATCGCCGCGATCCCGGCTACGACAACCTTTCCATCCGCCTGCGATTTTAATAGGAAAACGATGACGTTTCTCGCGAATGCAGGCCACTGGTTTTTAATTTCTATTTCTGTAGAGGACGTACGTCCAACGATAGCGTGAGAAGTAGAATTTTGGAAGTGATACTAGTCAGGCTATAGTCGGACAGCAGTGCTGAATCAATGTTTCCAATTCATACATTTCTTACAGCCTTTCTACAGATCTGTGCGAGTAATATGCGGCCTATCAATTGCCAGACTACCTCGTTTCTTTCATTATTCATCCACACCACCCGACCAACGAACGTGTCGGATTGAATAATGAACAATTCTATGTTATTCATTCGACTAATACCTGTAAATATTTGATAAAGCCACTTTTCTCACTCGGCAGACGCTTTGGAACAACAGCCCGTGAAAAGATGTCATGTAAAATTCACCGGCAGCGAGACCAGTCGGCCAATAGTCGGACAACAGTGTCTAATCAATTTTGCATCCGCAGCTCATGCATTTCTCATGCATTACTCCCTTGCGCAAGTAATGTGTGCCTGTCAATAGTTAGGCAGCATTGTCTCCTTCAATATTGACTTGTGTTAATGAACTAGTGGATCTGTCTGATCAGATGGCGACTGATTCTACTCGATTCGTTTGTTCTACATGTGTGAATACTCTGTGGACTCCCAGGCGAAGTATCATTTAAGGATTCAAGGCTGACAATTGCCTGGAAAAACAATGGAGACTGAAAACAACTATCTAAACTGTAACCACCATCTGGGAACGCTCGTTCCGGAACTAGAGAACGATTTATTCCTTCCGTACACATTACAGGAGCCATTTAACCCTACAAACTTCCGAGATCCAAATCGTGCTACTTGTCCAGCTCCGGCTCGTCCAAAGTTCGAAGACTTTTCGTCGGTGTACAGGAAAGACGTCGATTTGAACTTACCCCAAGCTCGATATCTCCATTCATCCACCCCTTGTGAAACTTAGGGTAGCAAAACTCCCGACGATTACAGAAACAGAAAAGGCCCTCCTCGCTATCTGACTTTGAACTGTTCCGAATGATCGAGGGAGAGGTCTCTCGAGACCTAATCAATCCTCGGACACAGAGAGGACCCGGTAGTAGCTAAGAAGGAGCTGGACGTCCGCGGGCATTTCTGCCGATTCTCACCCCGCCGAAATCGTCCATATATAATTACCAGGAAGACAAAGACGAGGCAGTTTAGGGAGGGCGGGCTGGAGGGGACGGAGGGTGAGCGAGGCAGGAGCGATGAGCCAGAGCGCACGATACCTTTGAGGGCTGTACGTCTCTTTCGTTATGAATGAATCCGGCAATGAGTTGGCACGGTACCAAAGGATTTCCAGGTGGCCGCGAAATTAAGCTCGACCCCGGTCTGAAACCCTCGGCTGCAATCTATGCTTCACTGAATTTACTGTCCTCTGCTTCCATGACCCGTAGACGACTTCCAACCATCCCCCACCCCGCCCCTCGACTCATCCTCCGCGTCCCGCGAACCATCCACCCCCTGGCTCGCAACCACCACCGCCGAGAGAGCGCGCGACAACCCCTCCCATCCGGTGTTCTAGGCCGCGCAGCCACACGGGACCTCCTGGGAGCGTCGTTTCTAACCTTCGTCTCGAAGTAAGTCCTGCCAGCTGCTACCGGGGTGATTACTTCTTCATATTTTACGCTCCGGCGACCGCCGCCTCTCATCATCTTGTTCGCCGTGCTCGCCGGAGTTTGCTCGAATGCTCCGCCATTCCTTCACCCCCTCATCCCCTTCGCCCCCCTCTCTGATCATCCCCTCACAACGGTTTCGTACCCGTCTCCATCCCGAACCACCACGGTTTCCACCGCGAACAGGTCAAGTCGCTTCTTCCCGCCGGAAACTCGTCTTCCGGTTGTTAATCGGACGATGAGGGAAAGGGTGAGTTGTCCCACCATCCCCATTTCTCCCTACCTTTATCTTTGTCCATATCTCCCACTCTCCTCCGAGCAACCCCAACCCCCAAGACCGGATGAAAGTTTAATCGGGATCGATCCCGGAATGCGGACGACGCGGTGCGACACTGCCTCTTCAGAATAGTTTCCCCTGATGGCGCGAAGGTGTTCGGGAATTGGGGTCGATGCTTTTCGCGACCATCTTTTTTTCTTCCAGTTTCTCACTTACCCCCGATCCTTTCGATCCTCTCTATCCCGCACGATTTCTCCCTATGCCGCTGGGATCCGTGTTACCGGGAAGTTTTGATTGGATGACTGTTGGGTCCGATGGGGTGACGAAGCGACTGCCGGATCCTCATGGCTTGTAATGCCTAATCGGCCGATCTGTGGTTTGTTCTTTCTGCTCGGTGTCCTGGATGTTGCCGAAACATTCAGCTGCTGCTTAAATGAGGAATGTTGTTTTTGCTGGATACTGCGAATTTCTATTGTATTTCGGAGGATTTAGTGTTAGCAGGGTTGGTTCTGGCACGTCCGAAATTTTTTTAACACTAAATCAATTTGAACATAAAAACTGCGTCAATTTGACACCGAGGGACAGATTCAGTCCGTGAAATGAGGGAACGGATGAGGGTTAAAACACTTCCCATGGAAGTAGCTGTATAATTTGAACAATGTAAAATAAAAAATATGAAACCGGTCATTTGACCGGCAGGGGTAGGTTTGGTGTTAATATTGTTAGAATATTATTTAGAATATTGCTATGTTATTATTTTTGCAGACCCATTAGTCTAGTCATAAAATAAGTTTAAACAAATTGGGGTTAATTAGAATAAAGCATCTACTGCTGAAAGGTGACCCTACGTCGCATAGCAGTAATACTGTGGGCGGGCGTGGACGGCGTCGACCTTGAAACCGCGTCGAAGTCAATGGTTCACGAGTGTATATTTTGAGCGTACTTCACGGCCCCGTTGAATAATGGAGTATTATAGTTGAAGTTTCACGAAAGCTCCATTGTTCCGAGCGGTAATCGAAAGTTCCGCGTGGCTGAGGAACAGTTTAACCTTTCGCGTCCCGTGCACGGGGCAGGAGGGTAACGGGGCTAGTCATGGCACGCCGGATCCCGGGTCTGGTAATGCGCTGCAAATTAGCTATCGTCTATCGCGAATTTACGTGGCCGCGCGTCTGGGGTGCACACATATCGATTGCCAGGCGAAACCAATTTCCACGCCGTAGGAGAATGACGTTTAATAAAGTCGCGGGGCGCTATCCGCCACGCCGGATGGGCCGGTCGACGCGACGCCCCGCGACCCGAGATTAAAACTTTCGTTTCCTCCTTCGACTGAGACCGGAACGAGACGAAACGTGGGGGTTAATTTTCTTTAAGTACAAAATCCCGATTGCAGGAGGTTCAATAGTTCTCCGAAAAGAATTCGGAAATAAGAACACCCCCTTCATCTCGAGGACCGGCAGGTTCCGGTGAATTAACCGATTAAAATCCGGTCGCCGGATAATTCACCGGCGTTTAACTCACGCGATGATTGTTTCTCCCTCTGGGATATATATATATATATTTCGAAAGGGGGGGAGGGATGGAATGAAGAAGCACGGCCACCGGAGGAAACGAATTTCTTCGACTCGAACGGGGGTGGATGTAACAGCTGGTGGTAACAGGATAATTACTTCTTAGCATTTCACGGCTCGCCGAGCCTCGGGCACATTGTGCGTCCGTGCTCGAAGGCTCCTCGAGGCCCTTCTCAAGAACCCGTGACTCTTCGCCCGTGAAAAACCAACCCCCAACTCGCTACGGCAAGGTTCGTTGCTTGAGCCACCGGTTCCGGGGAATGATGACGTGCTTTGAGGAATCGCGTGCCTCCGGGGACACTGATTAGATTGTTACATAAAATTTAACAGTAGGAATTCCACAATGGTCTTTCGAAAAAGACCCCTCTGTTATTTCGAGCGAAATTTTTGAGGTTAATAGGCTTCTTTCATGGACAACAAGGATACAGAAACACAGATGGAAATATGAACCCTGATTAACTCGAAATAATAATTTTTGTGGATTGAAACATGCAGTTCTTCGGTTGTCTTCTTGCTGCTATTGGAATGGTGTTTGTCGGGGCAAGGCTAAAAACACCTGGAACGACCGGGAAGCAGAGGTCTGTACCGCAAAGTTACGCTGGGCGAATCCATTTTCGCGAAATTCGGAGGACCGGCTTGACGCGTTCGAGGACGTACGGCGTTCGAAGCGGAACGGATTAGCAAGAGGCGTCGGAACAGGGCCGAAGGCCTGGAGCGGCCGGGTGGTTAAACCGGCCGCGATAAAAACGTACGAAGCGGTTCATATTCATTTGCCGCTTAATTGGAAATTTACGGCCACCGGGAATATATTACGCCGGGCCGTATAGCGGAACTGTCGGCCGTAACTTTCGCGGCTATGAACTTTAAGCGCCGCGTATCAACCTTCTGCCTTCCTCGGCTCTCCGTTCGCCCCTCCCCCCGCCATCGTTCCCGCCGCTGGTACGACGATACACGTTTTTAGGGCCGGGTAAACATTCGTCGCGGTCTCGACTCAACAATGTTCTCCCGGCGACGGGGTGGATAAATCGGTTCGATGCCGGACGAAACGAAACGAAACGGAACGGAACAGGGGGAGGGCTGCACACACGACAAAAAGCAAAAACAACCCGGGCAACGACCTTTCCGGTGTCTATAAACCGTTGCCCAAGCGCTCGTAAACACCGGGAGACCGGCTCGTCGAGACAACGAGCCGGGGCTCGGGCGAGTTTCGAGCAATGGATTCGTTGTTCCGTCGAGTTGTGACGCGAGCGACGAGAATTTGTTACGAGGCGCGACCGGGTACGTTGTCGGCCGTTCTCCGGAACACCGTGTCCTTTGTACATTTATTTGTAAACGAGACCGTTCCGCCGTGATTTCGGACCAATTACTCTTCGAACAATGCCCCGCAGCTTACCAAATAACTTTGCGAACCACCCCGTTCCGATATACAGCAGTAGAATCAAGAAATTTCCAATTGAACGTCGATGCCTCCCCTTCCGTTGTCCCGCGCCACCTGCCGGAGGGGCCAATTACTTTCGAACAATGTTCTACCGGCTATCAAACAACTTCACAAAACAGCCCAGCCACGATTTATAACGCTTGAACCATAAAACTTGAAGACATGCCTTATTCAACGTTGGGCTGACTTACCGTCGACCTATACTACTTGAAGCGGAATCAATTGTACCTGGAACAATGTTATAGATTACAGAATAGCTTTACAAACGGGCCGGCACCAATGTGCACAGTGTTCCCGCGATTGATGTGACTTTCGGGTATGCGGATGATGTGACTTTTTTATTCCCACTACTAGGGGTTCCCCCTTGGGCGGTCGATCGCGCTACAAAGAAATTAAGGGATTATGGTGTTTACTGGATCATCGTTTACACTTGGGGAAATTATCCGAAAAATCTATGTTCGGCACACGTAAAAGAATTTCGGGACCACTGTGTATCAAGTAATTTCTCAATGCACATCGATGTCCTTATCGTCGAGCTATACTACTTGCTGGAGGCACACTTTGCTCTGATAGCTTCCGCAGCCTGTAATTCAGGGTACCGACGTAAAAAATAAGTGTCCCAGTGACAAAGCCAGAGGCGTGAAGGGGGCGGGAACGATTTCAGTTTCCTTGGGAGGAGGTGGTCGGGGGTTGAACGCGCGAGAGGGCGTAAATGTTGGGCGGATTTAATGGGGTATAAAGGTATAAAAATAACGCCGCCGGGCAGGGGGTATGAGATACGGTCAGCGTCGCCGGTATTTCATACTAATGGCCAGATGTTGTCACCTCTCGTCGACCAGTTTGTCTTGAGGGCGCGTGTGTGCGCGCGCGAGCAAGGATCGCGTGAAGGAACCCGCCTAGTTGCGAGGATATTTTTCCGTGGCACGAAACACGTCGCCAGATAGCTTAATCGCGGGAGAATTTCTTTCAACGGGTGGCCGGTGCGCCACCCTCTTGAATTTTATCTTAACGCTCGACGATGGTATAGCGCAGGGTGTTTGCCGTACGGTTATTAAATTACCCCCGGCCGGAGGGATCTGATGCGAATAAATCCAACAAATTGAAAATTATGAGAGGCGTCGTGCGAGGCAATCTATTCCGCGTTTCCGATTCGAGCGTTGCCTCGCGCGGAATCTACGAAGGAGACAGACGGTTCAATCTCGAATTCTTAGCTCGGCCCCCTCGAAGAAGCCCGAAATCGATAGAAACCGAGCGACGAAAACACGGCACACGGTTCCGGCTCCGTTGGAAAGGGCGACTAAAGGGTGGCGAAAGGGAGTGCGGCTGTTAGAGAAAAGGTTGGGGAATGAGAGTGGAGAAAGAACAACTGTTCACGGTTCGTTTGCAGTGCACAATGCAAACACACGTAGCGACGATACCGTCCGACAATGCTGCCTCGACGGAACAAGCTTTCGGAACCCCGAGATTCCCCTGTCGCACGGTTAAGTGGTGGTGGATACGCGTTTGCGCCAATAAATTTCCGCCGACGAACAAATAGCCGGGCGAAGGCCAGGATAACGTGCGACGCCCAGGCCCACCCATGGGAGAACCGGTATTAATTCATGCAAATTCGGCCCTTGAAGTCCCCGGCAACTCTGTCAAACGTCGAATTTGCTTGGATCCGCCTGGCGAGCCACGACCCCGCGACGAATCTGCCCGTACGAGCAGTCTGTTTCGCCGCGCGATAACTCCCTTATGGCGCATATTTTAACAGAAATTACGATTTTTTGTTGTGATATGCAAATTTTCACGGGGATTTACTATGCGACGCAGAGGAAACACTGTACGAAGTGTAATTGTTGCTATTTGGGTCAACGATGTTCGATAGTTCGCACACAATGCGCTGGAAATTACTGGGAATCTGTAATCTGGTGCCACGAAGTAGTATAGGTCAACTATTCAAGATCTCGTCTGCCCACGTATAAACTTTTACCACTTCGAATTACTTGCAAACTGATTCTCCGTTTGAAAGAATAATTCCAACGATCTCGATGAAACACGTCCACCGTCCGTTTTATAGCATGCTCGCACCACTCGCGTTGAATTTTACACGAATCAGCGAAGTTATCCGGTGAACGATTACGTGTTTACACGGCTCTACGCGAACTTTTACGCAACCGGGGAAAGCTCCGCGCGGCGATAATCTTCAATTTTCATTATCCCCGACCTAAAAACAAAGCCAGCAGAGAAGCAGTGTTATTTATGGGGTAGTCATTTCCAGACAGGCTTCATCGGGCGCATCGGATCGTTTGTTATTTTTTATCGCGGTCTTTCCGCAATTATCGCCGTCGTTTCGCTATCGCCACGAGCGGTTAGGGGGGTGCGGAAGTGGTGGAGAAGGGAGAGACGATATCTTCCCCTTAATTTTTCACTTTCGCGCGGGGCGCAATCGCCTCGCGGCAAGATTGTTAAGGGGCTAGATAGGGGTGGCTCGGCGCGAGGATCCCGCCGCTCGTAACTTACGCGAAATATAAATTAAACGTCGCGCGTTTACGCTGCTTAGTTAGCGGGAGAATAATAAATTCTAATGAAAAGCAACCGGCGCGGCACGGCTCGACTCGACGAGGCCGCGGTTGCCTCGCGACGAGGCAAGCAAAGTCGGCCTCTCTTCCTTTGAAAAGTTGGTAATTGCGCTGAGAGGGGCGGCGAACCCTTTGTCGCCAACAGTCAACCACCCCTCTTTCATCCGCGATTAATTATGTGCAATCCGCCCACACCACCGAATGTTTACTGAAATTGCTAAGGAACAATTACTTCCTCCATTACCAGCACACTGGAGAGAGCTCCGAATGTTTTCTCAGGATACATGAAACTTACTCCAAAAAGTATAGTCCGCTAAAAGTTCTAATCGAAATCGCTAAAAACTTCCTCGTGTTTCCATAACGTTAGACGAACACTCCGTTCAAGTGGTCGCGAATTAGAACGCAACGGACGCGCGAAACGGACAAACGAGACGTTTCCGGATATTGTACTGTGTATTTGTGCATCGTAATTCGTATAATACGATACCGAGAGCAGGAAATGCAATTTTCTGGCCTTTGATGTTTTTCCTGCCGCTCTGCGAATATAATTATGTACTTTTAATAGGATATTTCGCGATGCAGTGTACGTCAACAGCCAGCACAAAACAGGGTTCTCTCCCCTCTCTCTCCCTCTCTCTCAACCTCGATTGATGTTAAACCAAGCCGGCGCTCCACGCCCGGGATCACGTTATTATTTGCAATAATAATGGCGCACGAAAAGACCGGCTCATATCTCGCATAACTGGATTAGCTTCGACAAATTGAGTTCCTGATTGGCTCGGTCGTTCGATCAAAGTCATCTCTTGTATACGAGCGTGTAACATCTAACCGCCGGGCGCGGAGCGCGGCAGTGCATGTGCGGTGAACACATGCCGCACGAATACACGGTGAATTTTGCATGCAGCCCCGTCCCCAACGAGATTAGAGCGGGCGTAAAACAATCCTACGGGGGCCTGTATTTTTCCGGCAAAAATGCCGAATAATGGGCCGCGCCGCGACGCATCCCTCTTTCTCCATCCTCGGTTCCGAAAACTGAAAAACGTCGACGTTGCGCACGCCGATAATTGAGTTACAACGGAATTCCGAACGTTATCTGCATTTTTAATGCGCCCCCGTATTTTCATAAATTTCCCCGACCACGCCACGCTTTCCATTTCAGCTCGCGTTTCCACTTTGCGGAATTATTATACCGTTAGTTCGCCGCGGCCCGTTCCGAAGTTGTAATCTTGTCAATGTCATGCCGTATTCGCGCGATTCCGTCCATTCCGCGCATCGACATTATCAAAATTACGGATCCGTCCATACTTTCCCGGCGACCGCAGCCATTTCGCTCCGGCCAGAACTACGGTCAAATTTTATTATTACCCTTCGCAACGTGCGCCATCGTCTTTCAGCGCACGCTGCTAGCTGATGACGGTGTTTCCGCGTGTTCCTCTCCCTTTCTCTCTCTCTCCAGCGTTCTCCGTGCATGTGTGTAACTATTATTACGGCAATTTCAGCCAACCAGCGAATGGCCACCATATAGCCTGGCCACAGCGTAGCATTATTTACTCGCAATTATCTCTTTGACGGAGGCGCTCGCGCGCCCTGTCCCTCCATATGTCGCCGATGCAACTAGAACAAAGCTGCGACTATGCTAATCGGTCCTGTGGCCTGCGCATTTCCTCCAAAAATTTTTCACACCTCCGCGAACCCTTGCCAACTCGCCGTCGCATTAGACCTGGCAAAGTTCTCTGCAAGTAGTGCTAGGACATCATTAGTCGGGCGACGGTGTTGGAGCAACTATTGATCTACGCTACTGAAGTGGAAGAGTGTAGGAAAATTTTGTTTTAAAGTAACCGAGGTGACAATGTCTCCAAATTGGACGAACCGCGGTGTCGCGATAGACATCTATTCGGGGCAGCTGTCGGCGTGGAAAACGCGCGGTTATGACACGCTTATTACACGATTGTTGCTCGTAAATGTGACATAAGAGACGTCAATCAGCACGCATCGCGGCTCGCGAACTGCGAAACACGCTCTGCGCAGGAGATATAGGGGAGCATCGGGCGGTATAATAATTCACAGCCGTTTCTGCGAGTTTTAATTCGGTGGTCGGCATGCGATACTGTCACTGATAAGGGTAAAATATTCAACGGAACCGGAATCAGACGCGACCGGAGAATAAAAGGCCGCGCACGCGCGCACGCTCACGGAATCGAATGAAAACCGTTTGAATAAGCGACGCCCGTTTCAATCTGTTCAGCAAGAACAGTGGTGCTTCAGCGAGCAATGCCTTTGAAGGTGGACAAGAGGAATATTTCGAACGAAACAATAACCGTGACAGGCAATTCGAAACACGCATAACCAAGGGTGATTCAATTTTTAGTAAAAAATAAAAAACACATCCGCCCGTTTTATAACCGAGTTATTTAATCGTTGGGAAAATATTTGAAGACATATTCGGTTTCAAAGACGACTCCGCGCACTGCGGTGCAGATCAAATATTCCTTTGTGCTGTGGACAGGCTTCGCAAATTGTATTAGCCTGTGGCAGAAGTTCCCCTGGATTCAAAGTAAAGGTTTCGAAACAGCTGTACGCTTTCAGAACGTAATTTTATTTTACAGAATAATCGCTTTTTACATATAACTCTTCGGCAACAATGAACTTGCAAAGAGGATTCACGAATTGATACAATTAATTCAGGCTAGGAGGAGCCAAAATCTGGGACTGTCAGGTTGCAAGGGAAATGATCCGCGATTCCGAAGGAGGGGCACGGTTTCCATTCCGATAGGTACGATCAGGGTGGCTAAGAGCGTGGTCCCTGAACGCGTCATCCCGAGCTACAGCTCCCGCTAATTATCGACAAAGTGCGGCGTTGTGTCGTCGCCGGCGGTGCGAGAGCATCGGGAGTGACGCTCGCGGAGCTTTGCGCGAAGTTTCGCTCAACAGAGGAACCAATCGAACGATTCTATCTTCGTGGGGCGGATCCGCTGCGCGAATGCCGACTAGCAGCTTCCCCGTAGGACCGTTTTTCTACCGGCAGATTTGCGAGACAACGAGATTCCAGCGACCGGGAATATTTCCGAGTTTTCCAGCCAGGGCCGGCGATTACACGGATGGACGTTCGAATGCCGGGGCCGAACGGTTCCCGAGGAGGAAATCAAATTTTCCGGCCGGGAAACGGCCGAGAAACGTGGCCGACGCCGGAACAAAACAAATGTGCCGTGACCGCAGGGCGAACGATGAAACATTCGCATGGAAAGTTCGGTTCAACGGTAAAAGTTCCGGGCCAGGGCGGCTGCCTCGCAGGGATTCGAACCGGCTCTTCGTCATAATTTCCGCGGGATCGATGGATTTATGGTGGCCGGAAACACCGGTTAAACCCCCCTACCATAACCACGTTTGAGTTACGTTATGACCGCGAACTCGCCGGCGAAAGTCGATGCTGAAATAAAACCCGCGGCTTCCGCGCAAATAGAATTTTATGCTGAGCATTTTACTCTCTTGTTGTTCGACTAAATTGCAAGACGTATTTTACTTGAGCAGTTTTGCTGCTGCTCCGAGGAACGCGTGAATTATTGCTCTTCCCCTCTCGCCGTCTGTTCCTATTTGTACTTTGGACTTTTATTGGAATTTTTAATGCAAAGTGTACTCTGGAGTACCTGGATCGTGTTCAGGAGGTGCGAAGCTTCCCGTGAAATTTTTGGAGATGTTCACGCAAAAGGATATCCATAACTAATTTTCGCATGCTTTATATGTGGAATGAAGTTGATTCACTCAACGTAGTCTTGCTTTAACACTCCATTCTTATTACTTAATTTATTTTATGCATCATTTTCTATTAACTTTGACTCTTTCAATGTGGGGCACTGGACCACAAAACTTGTACACGATGCTCACAAGTGGCTGTATCAAACTTGAAACAGTGTGCGATCGGTGGAACACCGAAGCAAGTAGTTCAACTCAACGATAAACCGGTCGCATCGAATTAAAGCGCAACTAATCCGTATTTTCGCTTAACTGGCTCTCGAACGTCAAACTACAACTCCGCCTGAGATCACACATCCGATTCCAAGCGAAAATATTTGCAGAGAATCGGGGGAACATCACGGAGGGGTTGCCTCGTCGCTCTTTTTCTCGCGAGAGCGCCAATTAATTTGCTCCAATTTTTAAATATTTCTCCCGGCTGAGCGAATGCTGTCGCCTGCCTGATTGCATGGCCCGAGCGCGCGCCAGCAACCTGCGAATTCGTTATCGTTGAAATCGTGTAAATTGTCGCGTTTTCCTCGGAGCCCGAGGCTCCGGGTGACACTCGGAGTAGAACTGTCGGCCAAAATCAACGACATTTGCCGGGCGAGAGAATGATCGCGGCGCCGAGTCAACGGAAACTGGCAATTTATGCAGCGACGATGTGGCGGGTTCACTTGGCTCTCTCTCTCTCTCTCTCTCTCTCTTTCTCGCTTCCCGGCACTCTCGAGAGTCTCCTATTCTTTATTTCCCAGCGAGGCCGAGGCCGGGGAAACCGTTTTTTCTCCATTTGCCAAGCCGGTGGGAGCGATTCGTCGAGCGGGAAGAGGATTTACGATTATAATTGAGCCGTCGATAAATCAGACGCGCCTCCGCACGCAACGGACAAGGAGAGCGAGAAACGTTTTACTTTCGCGAACGCTCGATACGGCTCCCGTGTCGATACGAAACTATTACGCAACCCGAACCCTTCCTTTTTTTTTTTAATTCGAGCTCTCCGTTGCACGCGGCGTTACCGAACGCTCACTCATTATTTCGTATAAATCGCTGTAGCTTCCGTAATTGCGGCTAGTTGCAAACAATTTTGTGTTGGTAATTTTAACAAGGTCTATTAAGCACTTTCATGTAAAATTCATGTCGTGGTTTTGTGACGCTATTCCGTTTATTAAATCTACTCAAAGCCATGGAAATGCCGAGCAAACATGAAAATATGGATAATATAAAATATACGTATTCTGATACTAGCTTTGCCCTCTATTTTCGACAAAATTTCTTCGTCACTAAATTTCAAGTAACTCACAGCAAAAGAATTCAAGACCATCTGACGAAAATTTCACCGTTTTGAAAGCTGGTAAACAGTTCTTATCCAGGTTTTCGTGCCGCGAATCCGAATTCTTCCGATGTTTGGATATGTCCCTCTCAATTATCGATTATTCCACGTTATTCTTCTAATCCCGAATAATCTGCGCGAACAGTTTGCGAAGGGATTCCGAAGTTTCCGAGGAAAATAACGATCTCGCTGGTGTAACGCCCGGTCAGAATACCAAACGCTGTCAAAGATCCTCCCCCACGGAGCTTCTGAAAGATTTCGCCGACGGAGGGGTTCGGATTAAAAGTGAGGAGGGTTAATATTTGTGTAGACTATCATCAAATTACCGAGCTCGACGCGGTCGCGGTTGCCGCAAGGGTTGGGAAGATGGTCGGGGGTGGTTTTTGCCGGCGGACGGTGAAAAAGGAATATTAACCGCGCTGTGAAACGAGCCGTACGTATGTACCATATATGCCGCTCACGTAAGTGGATTTTCATGTAAAATATTTCATGGGGGAGGTCAGTCCATCCGTATATCTGAATCACACGAGATACTTCCTGCCCAAGATCCAAGGCTGCCCGCCATTTTAATTCACGCGCTAACCGGCTCGTTTCCGGTTATATTATATTATATTTCCAAAAGACCACCGCGTTTTGTTGCCTCGATGATCCCGACTGTGATGACTAAATTATTTTCTGATATTATTCACAATTCCTTTTTTCTCATCACATTTTCGCATCACCGGTTCCAAGCCTTCGAAACATCGACTCGAACACCGAATTGTATAATAGTCTCGACGAGGATTGGTGTCACATCCATCGCTAGGATTAACGGTTTAACGCTTTACGCGTTCTTTCATCGCGACAATCGCAGCCATTGTTGTTCTCCATCGTGCGGGAAATTCGCGGAGTTATTCGACGCCTCGACCACAGCTGGAACAGCGAAACGTCATCGGGATTATAAATAATTCACATTCGCCGAGGAGCAGCTTTCGCCCGAGAAGCTCTCTCACTCTCTTTCTCTTTCTCTCTTCCGGGAGAAAGGCCCGGAGAAATTATCCCGTCATCCTTCGAGATCGTTCACAAGATCGTAAAATAAAGTTCTCGGACCATGGTGGAAACTCTTAAAACCCGGGGAAAACTAGGGAGGAAATTCCGAGGGAGCATCCGAGCGCATCAGCGTCCCGGGAACAGCGTCAAGCGATCCACATAAAAAAAAAAGCTTCATCCGAGTTAAAGAACCGGGGGAACGGTCACACGGGTTCGCGAAATTTCGGTTCTTCCCTGTCGTTTTACGGGCGAGAACCGGTCGTTCGGAAGAAAAACTCGAAATAAGTGAATTTCCATTCCACGTCGTTCCCGGCGACAGGAAGAATTGTTTCGCAGACAAAGATCCAGGCTTCGACGCCAGGTTAGGTCGGTGTGGGGGATGCTTTACGATGCACTCGTAAGCTGCGTCGCTCTTTTTCATTATCCGCCTTCCGAGCGACTTCCGCCGCATCCACCCACCCTCTTTTCGCCTTCAGCCGTTTGCCTCCGCGCCCAGCCCCTGGAGGCGGAGACGCTGATGATTGGAATTCGATCGAACAGTGGTCACGAATAATAAATGGCACCAACAGAACGACCATGGTGCCTCGATCCTTCTTCCCCGGGCACCGAAAACCTTCCATTCAATCGTAAACATCGCTTGTAACGCTTCGTGTCGTCGAGCTGTTCCGACTAGACCGGGTCTGTTTATTTCCTGCAGGCACGGTACTGCAAAATTACACACGGTTAACGATTTACTACATTTTAATAGGTTTTACTTCTATTTTTATTGCAATTGGAGTTTTAAAGCGGGATGCAAGCTAGTATTTTCTTTCCATTCCCGCGTGAGATTCGTTCTTCATTTAATACTGGGTTTTATCGAACGTTTCAACCAAGTAGACTATTTTTATTTCAGTTTAATTACAGTTAGTCAAGCAGGGTGAATACTTTGTGTGCATTGCAAGTCATTACTTTGTCTGAGTAATGGTTGATCTGTACCACTTTGCCTAATCCACGACTCATCTAAATTACTCTGACTGATACGCGGTCGAAGTACATTAATTTTTTTAATCCACGGTTGCTCTACAGTATTATGACTGCGGATCTCCATGCAACAGAAATGTTCTTCATCAATCGCACGAAATGAAGCCTGATAAAAAGCTCCTTCTTTCTTTGATAACATTAACCGATTGAAAATGCGTTCACTTGATTCATTCTCTTTTATTACCACGCTTTTATTAGCTTGCCGAGTTGTCGTTGTTGTATGCGTCGAATCTTGTAATCGAATTTAAAAAAAAGAAAGACTAAAAAGTAGAAAATAAAAACAAAATTATATTAAAAAACTTTTTAAAAACCACGCTCATATTAAAATGCACTAAAAAGGAGAAAATAATTTTTTTAGACATTAGTGATTATAAATAAAAGCGTGGAGCGCCCACGAAGATTACGTCAACTCCTTTTTGGAGCATTTTAATATAAGCGTGGTTTTTAAAAAGTTCTTTTTATATATTTTTTTATCTCTCCACACTATTTTCAGTTTCGTCGAGTTAAACTACCAAGCAGGTATTTTATTTGAACAAACAAGTCGCTGATACACAACCCGCACAATTCTCTGACTTTGCACTGACACTAAAATGGTCTTCCCGATCTGTCCGAAAACAGGATTGGTCTATTCCACTTGGAAACTGTTGGATTAATTTAATTCTGCACGCCTTTATGGTTGAAGCGTTTTCGTCCTGTGTTAATGTAGTCCTCGATTTTCGTCGAACACCATGACTAGACTCTTTTTCCGGCAGATAAAGCCTGGTAGCCTTAAGGAAACTGCTGGTAACCCCTGTGGCGACGAAATCGGGCCGACAGGTTTATCGTCGTACAGATTCGTCGCCGTTCGGCTAAAGCAGATCGTAGGCTCGAACTCGCGTGATGCCCGTAATTACGCGTTGATTAATTGAGCGTTCTCGCGAACACGCCGGTCGCGCCCGCCCGCGCGTTTCACCCGCCCCATAGGCGGTGGCTGCCAACGCCTCTTTTTTACAGGGAATTTATTGTCTCGCGTACCGGTCGCCCGTTTAAATAAACCGTTCCCGTTAAAATGTTCTTTCGCATTAATAATACCGTATCTGATCGAAAGCGTGGTCGGACGTCCCGTTTTTCCAGATACACACGCGCGATAACAACCGGCGTCCGGTTTGTTCGTTGCTTCGGTCGTTGCCTGGACTCTCGGGCACGGTCGCTTTGTCACCGACAGCGAAAATAACTGGACGCCCGCAGTCCGCTTTCAATCAGAAACGGTTCATCCGATCCCGCAATTGCACTCTCGCGATCGTCACCAAGTTATTTACCTTTGTCCGCGTGCGATAATACCTAATCCACACACGACGCGACGCGATACTCGCCTGCTGCCGAACAAATGCTAGTTCCCCGCCCTCTGCATAACA
Source organism: Lasioglossum malachurum (assembly GCA_028455605.1). Classification (NCBI taxonomy): domain Eukaryota; kingdom Metazoa; phylum Arthropoda; class Insecta; order Hymenoptera; family Halictidae; genus Lasioglossum; species Lasioglossum malachurum. The sequence continues at coordinate 18,355,839 of CM052317.1, read as the reverse complement.
TTCTTCAATCCGAGATTTTCAATTCGTCCGGAAAATATGCCGATTTTTCAGCAACTGAAAACTTGTCCGCGTTCATCTATTCTCTTAATCATTCTAGCGAGTCGAAAATAACACGAATTCTTTCAATGTTTCTACCGTTTCGAATTGAACCCGTCCGTTTCTGTCATTTCTATTCATCACGCGCGAATAATTTTCTGTATTCTAGAACGATAAACTGAATAAATAAATTCGCTGCCCCAAAAACGGGTCGTGTGGCAGCACGGGGCACGGTTAAACTAGCGCGAACGCTATCGTTCACAAATAACATGAACATGTAAATTGACAGGAGGGACGAGGATGAAGAAAATTCCTGTGGGCGAGACGATCGAAAATTTCCATGAATTTATCATTTTATCGGGCGAGTGCTCACTTGTTGCCAGGCTTAATATATTATTCGGAGAATTCGTTGGCCGTTTCAGTCGACGAATTACATCGGGCGCTCGTAATTTTGCATTTCACCGGGGTCGGCTCGGGATGTTGCGACGGGTACTCTCCGACAAGATACACTCGGAGACGCCGTAATTTGACAAATTCCGTGGTGAATTTCGCCGAGGAGACATCGCCGCGGCCAGGTACGCCCGCTGGCGAGTTTAAAATTCGTGAAATCGTTTGCGTAGCTCGTGTTCCCGAGGACGGGGGCATGAATTCTTAAACGAATCGTTGCTCGTTCCTGGTCCGCGCCGCGGGACGTTCCTCGGCGGCTACGGGGCCACGGCGGCTGTGAGAAAAATGTTTCCCGTGAATTCACCGAACCGGCCATCGGAGCAACGTTAGGTACCCTGGGATCGGCTTTTTCATTAGGAACGGCTCCGGAGTCCATTCGGAACCGGGGACCAATTTGCCCCGGGGCCGGATAAATCATTCATGGGGCAAATTAGACAGTTCGCCGAACGATCCCCGCTTGTTTAGGGAACCTAATCACGTTCGGTACGCTCGTTCGCGAGCATAGGCCAGCTGGAGAGGCGCGGGATTGGCTTGTCGAAAAGTTCGCCGACCCTGTTCGTTTTATTCCCCCCTGTCGGGATTACATTACTTTTTAATGTTCTGTAATCTAATCCGGGTCCGCAAATTGCGTCCGACGGTGTTTCCCGAGGAGTTCGTTTCACTTTTTCAACCGCGGGTCCGTCAACCCTGAAAAAGGCTTCGCGGTTTGATGAACTGATTAAAATTTAACAAAGCAGAAGCCCTCTACCGCGAATAATTGTTTTTTCCCGCATCTACCTCACCCCCCACACGCCCTCCTCCTTCTCCTCTACCATCGTCTGTCTCTCTCCCCTTTTTATTATCCACGATACGGCCGCTCCCGCGTTCTATGAATGTCGAACAGAAACCCGGGGAAAATGCATATTGAACGATCCATCAACTAGTAATGACACGAGGCATCAGTTTTTCCGGCGATTTCCAATATATCGTAATTGCCGTTGAATAAATCCACCGAAAACTTCCATTAAAGGTCTTCGCCCACCATCGGTGATTCGGGGGGTGGGGCCATCCGGCAAGCGCCGAAATTTATCTGTCATTTAAATAACGCGCTACGCTAATTAAATATTCATTAATCGTCAAACGATGTCATCGCCCCGGAATCCGCGTTCTCTGCCGGACGTTTCATCGATTAACTCGCAATTGTCGCGACGATCCGTTCGAACCCCATCGAAACAACTCTTCCGAACTGGATTGGACGTTTCTGGGTTCGAACGTCCTCATAAACCTGCCCGAACTATTTAGTCAGTAAGACTAGAAATATTTTTACTTCTTCAAACTACGAATTAATGAAAGTGAGAACAGTCCTCGCTTCCAACTCGCGAACAATCAAGTTCAAACTTCAAAGGCAGTACAGCCAGAACACAATAATCAGAATTTTGGTGAAGACGCCGAAGACGTACCGTTTGGCAGGTCCTGGGAATCCGGTTGAAGGGATAGTCCGAGGGCATTAACGGGCACCAAGGTCGGAGAGCATCTCGCTAAGTCGTCGGTCCCGCAGCCCCCCGTGCAGATAAATAACCGAAAGGGGGAAGTTGAAGGGTTCGACAGGGATCGCGGAAGTTACTCGAAGTGACAGGGATTTATTGGGAAAGTTGCCAGTGTGTGTGCGAGGGTATAGACGGCAGAGAGGAGGCACCAGGTGGGGCGGTGGCGCCAAGATCGTTCGGTGGCTGGCGTTATCAGCCGAACCAGAGGGTGAGAATCCCTCTCGTCTCGGTAGGGAGGGGGTTGGCGGCGGGGGAGGGCAGGGTTTCTCAGGAGGAGCTGCCGCGATCATCCCGCTGCCGGAGAATTTCCAATCTGCAATTTGGAGTTTCACCACCCCAGCCGTTCTCCCGAAGGAGGGCGGCTGCGGAGAATAATGGGGATGTCGGCGTGCATATTGTCGATTTCGCAACTTTCCGACTGTCCCCCAGTCAGCGACCTTCCCCCACCCTCCCCCCGGTGTCTAAGGATATTTCCCGGCGTCTTTAGAAACGCTCCTACCCGACAGACGGTATCACTGACCTGCACCATTGGAACTCGAGATTCCGATAGATTCCGCGCGATAACATACGCCACCGGTGGTTCTCTGATCGATGTTATTGACTCGAGCTACTTAAAATATGCATAGAACCACGGTATACATAGATGCGGGAGTGACTCCGGCTCGATATTTGTTGACCTACGCCACTTAAATTATATATTGTACGTTGGAATATGCAGTGGCACTCTTGGCGACCAAACTGTGAGCACTGTTATTGATCTATGCTACTTTGGAGGATTGCGATTCCCATCGTTTCTCTCCGCGGGAAATCTCTGTCGTCGGTATTATTACTGACCCGCGCGCTTCTGTTTAAGCTAATTTCGCCACTGTACTGCTCTTCTATGATTTCTATTATGCCGCGTACAAAAAGGATTGTAATTCGAATGCCATTATCCTGGAAATGTATGCATCGCCATTACCATTGATCCGCACTACTTAAATTTAAGCTAATTGTCCCATTGTATCGGTCGTCTATGATTTCGATTATTTTGCGTACAAACAGGATTGTAATTTCAATGGTATTATCCTGGGAATGTACAGTGGATAACGAAAGTACTCGAACGCCCTTTAAAACAATATAACTTTTTACCAATTGTACCAAACGACTTGATTTTTTATGATCAATTAGAAGCACTGGTTTACGAAATGATATGCAGAAAAGATTTTCCAAAAATTGTAATTTAGAAGGTCACGTGACAAAGTAAGAAAGGCATTTTTTAAAACTTTTTTACTGTATGTGCTGTCTTTATCGGTGACTTGTGCTACATAAAATTGAGGTTTTCGTACTGGATCGTTTTTACTAACGGTTTCCTTGAATTCTTTTGTTCCAGGTAAGTGTCAAGGGCTTTCATCATTCCGTTGATGCCGTAAGTAAGCCTACAAGAAGTTCCCCCGGCGCTTCTTCATTCTCCAGGATCGGTATGCCACTTCTGAATCCTCCACCGTCAATTCCGACCAGAAAATATTGTCGATTTCTCCAGCCGTCATTTTCCGGCGTCGCAGTCGCGGGTCGGGCAAAACAAAGATCCAGACCTCGCTCTCTTGAATCAGTATTTCGCGGAGTTGGAGCGGCGCGCCGGGGCTCCGGTGCGGAGAAAGAGAGCAATACGCGGTATAGAATGAGAGACGAGAGAAACGGCGGAGAGGAGAGCACGACAGAAGGTCGGAGACGCGGCTCAAAGGGAAACTGAAAAACCACGATAGAAATTCTCCCGTAATTCCGTTTGCTTTGATCTTGAATCCCATCACGCGGTATTTTCTGTTTTATGCATTTTCAGCTGGAGCACGCAAACTAAATAAAAATACCGGCAAAACAACCGTTCCGCCCGACTGAGCCTCATTCTTTGACGGCGACGTCGCCGTGGAATATCATTTCAGCGGAATCGTTCCCGCGTTCATTGTCGGGGAGCGTGTAATGAAAAAAATACCGGCCAAGGAGCGTCCGCCGACGATCTCGACCGTCTAGTCGTTGACCTCGATCACTGAGAAACCGCGGAAACTCGAGTGCCATTCTCTAAGCCGCTTTCGGATTTTTTTCTAGGAAATCGGAAGACCATTTCGTATTGGCTTGTTGCATACACGTTCACTATCGTATAGAGCATGTAATATATTTTTACCGAGCCGAAATGTTTAAAATTCTGGGAGCTGCACTTCCTTGCAGAAATGACTTGAAGACTTTAAGACAAGATATTTCAAAATGCCTGTTAATTATCAGCTGACTCGACTCGTCGTTGTCAGAGCAACACAGTTCGAAATCCTCATCGACGGCGTGTCCCTCGAAATTTAAATAAACTATAAGGTCCAACGGCGGTGGGCACGGAGTTGTACGAAGGGAGGAGGGCAAAGACGAAGGAGCGCTAGGGGAGCGAAGTGTACATCGGGTCCCGCGATGCCCCGGGCGTCTTTGACAAATACTTCCCAGGTCGTCGTCGCGTCTCTCCTGACATTTACTCGGGTCACCCCGGGCCAAATGCAATTTATTTTCGCCCGGGGGTCGGAGAAAAAGGCGGAGATGGCGGCCCCTCGTCGCCGTGCAACCCCCGTCCCGCATCTTGCAAATTACTTGCTAAGTCGACCGAGATATCGCGGTCTACGCCGGACACGATGCTCGATTTTCTACGGAACACTCGCGTGTACGTTCCCCCGTGGAACGCGCATGGGTGAGACAGTGTGTGAACGAGTAAATAGCATTCCGTTCGCATCCAGATTTATTTTTGAGGCAATTGAATTTTAACAGCGACTCCGACCGGCCCGACGCCGCCAGTAGAAACGGACAGCATTGTCAGACATGTACGACATTCGTAACGCCTCCTTTAATTTTTAAGCGCACCGACGGCTGCCACGCAAATAAAGTTTTTCTCGCATTTTGAATAGCAGCTCGAAAAGATTATCATGAAATGGATCTATCGGAGGTTTTTGATCGTTTTTTATTGGCATGTTGGTGAGGATTTAATCCAAAAATAGAATCGTTCCCGCTGTCATTTAACATGACGTCCCGTTTAATTTCACCGTGACGTTTATCTAGATAGCTTATCGATAATGAGCGTGGCATCGAGGTGAAGAGCGTTAGATTCGTTTTATAAATTGAAATATCGCGTTCGTGTGCGCGGCCGGTTATTACGCATGTTTTATAACGTGATTAAAGCAAATCTCCTCGGTAATCGCGGCCGGGTGATATGTCGCCTGGCCAGTAATAAATTATTTTCTCCCCGGTGCCGTTCGCCGCTCGTTCGTTCTGTTCGGGATCGTCCTGATCGCGAGACAGCAATAAAAACCAATAGCCGTTGCTGCTGGTACTGCGTCTTCGTAGCCGGCCGGCAGTCGACGAGCCACTTTAAGATGATTAAAGCGAGGGGCGAGATTATATTTTTTGCCCATTAGAATTATTATCCATCTAATTTGACTAATTGAAACGAGAATCGATGCTGACGCCCCCGCCGACGACGATCCGACGGGAATTATTCCTCGGCCAACGAACCGATGAAATAACATCAGCAGAAAATCCTAGCTTCTTACACAATTCCCCGGGAAATATCGTAACGCTATTCCGCCGATGGAGAGAGGCGAGCGAAATTCTATTTACAGCGTTACGTGTACGGGTTTATCAATCATTTTCGCGGTTCGGCGGGTCGACCGTTAAAAATCGACGTCTCGCGTTCAACAAGCCAACATTATCAATTATTTGTCCGCCTCCATTACCCTCCGGCGGATTATCTTTTTTCACCGGAATGTTTTTATCGACTACGGACCAGACAGAGAGAGAGAGAGAGAGAGAGAGAGAGAGAGAGAGAGAGAGAGAGAGAAGGCGAGATCGAAGTTTCAGCAGCCGCGTTCGACACATTCGACAACGGGATTGAATTTTCCACAGCTAATTTATTATTTGCCGGGCGTGTCTCGTCGACGCCTGGGCCGGCGGCGCGCGGCGGAACGTAATATTCCTTGATTTACAAGTTGATAACGAAAAAAAAAAAAAGATAAAAAAACCGGCTCGATATCTACCGCGTTCAATTCACTGACGCGCCCGGGGAAAATCAATACGACTACGCCGAGTTCCCCACAAAACAAGTGCTCCGAGCGTTAATCTTTCGCGTTTCTTAATCACGCGAAACATCCCGCGTACGAATTTCTTACCCGTCTATTTTCGTCGCGCTTCGTCGAACCAGCCCGCGCGATTTTAATTGTCGCGACTCCCTGGGAATAATTATTCAACCACGCGACGGGACGGGGCGATCAGTGTCAGCGACTCCGGGCTCTTTTAACACTCGCCAGAGACCGATGAAATGTATTCCCGTTCCGAAACACGGAGTTTCACTGGTATCGGACGCCCGCAGATTAGCTTGGTCTCGAGTTCGATAAAACAACGACGCGAAGTTTGACAAACCGATTCGATAAACGTGGCGGGGGACGGAAGGGAGGAGTAAAGCCGAGCATCACAGAGGTCGTCGTCACGTCGATTCACGCGGCGACACACAGAGTTATCAAAAAGTGTCATTGAAACGCGTCGATAAAGGTCGGATTGAAATAACCGTCCGTCACATTCTCGTGGCGCGCGGATCTCGAAATACACAACGACAGACAAGGTGGGCAGAGGGATTCAATAAGCGTCCATTTTGGTTCTGTCGGAGCAGCCATCGTTACAAGGAGAAACCGGGCCGAGACGACCGGGGGAAATCTCGCCGGGAAACGTTTCGAGGCGAGCAAGCCCGATTGAGTTATGGCTAGTTGCCTGTGCGCTCGAAAGAGACCGTGAACGAAAAAAAAAAAACAAAAAAACGAAGGAACAGTGGTCCCCTCCCCGGTTTTTACCCCTCTTTTTATGCCAGCGTGGACGAGCTCCCAGCTCGCTCTCTATCGGCGGGAATTTGCGAAAAGCTCTCCGCTGCCGAAGTACAAGCTTCTGAAACTGCCGTTAGCTCCCGCGGCTGCACAGGATTTATGGGGCTCGACTGCACGGAAATTTGCAACACGCCCTGAAAGCCTGTTTTTCATAGGGAAATTTCGTTGTTCGCGGCCGCGGCTACCAATCGATCGGACACCCCGGTCCTGCTAATCGCTTCCAGTCGCTCGGAACTTCAGACATCGACGGGATTAGGGGCGCGCCGGTTAGTTATGCGGACGCCGCGACGCTGAAATCCCCATTGTTTCTGCTGTATTTTAACCAGCGCACCTCCCGAGAGCTGACCCGTGTTCCGCGCGACCATTCGGAAACCTGGGGACACTGTTCGAACCCCGTAAACAAACATTCTGGTCATCGAACATTCCTTAAAAGAAGCTTGTTCCAAGAAAAGATATTTGAAGAATGCATAATGATACCGTCGTGAAAAATATTGTGTGTGTGCGTGCACAGTGGAAACAATAGTTTAAGAAATTCTTTATATCTTTGTGAGCAACGTGGACGTTTTCAAACTTCTGCCACATCTGTTGACCCAAAATCTTGAAAGCATTGAACGAAAGCTGGGTCAACAAAAAAAAAAGGACACGTGGATACGTCGGTTCTCAGTTGGGAAGGTCTGGAGGTCATACATTATGTTCAAGCCTCCGTGTTTATCGCGGCGTGTTTTTCTGTGAATTCAACCTTCGAGGGGAATCAGTATCGTTCGGACCGCGATTGCGAGCGCGTCTCTAAACGTTCACGGATTCATAGAATTTTCTATAAGCTGTTCTCGTATTTATTCTTTAATTCTGGCAAGCATCGGGAAACGAGGCTAACAATGGTCCCGTCGCCATTGTGATCGCGTGTGCTCGAACGTGTTATTTGTGCGCTAATGCAAGAGACGATATCACGGCCGTTCTTATTATTCGTATTATTAGCGCGTATCTGTGTCGTGTCTAGCGGTGTATAATCGTGTATTCTGAAATTAATGGAATAAAGAACGGACTGCGAAAGTGAGCGTTGATGATGGACACATTGGAACGGGACAATTTTGCGTGACGCGAACGAAAGCAGCAATGCGGCGTGATTAACGAGCCTGGAAGAAAAGTATGCGAGTTAGTCGGCGAGTAATCAGTATACTGTTTTTATTTGTGATGGTACGCGGGCGTCGACTGTCGTCGGTTAATGAATTTTGGAAATATCATATATATAATTTAATATTGTTATAATAGTCGCGATGTTGTGGTCCAGTTAAATATGAATATTGAGAAGTTGTGACATCTATCACCAGACTGCGGATTCTACGCATTTATGACAGAAATGGGTATGTACAATTTATAACAGTGAACCTATGAAAAAGATTTGAGGCCACCAGTGTATATGTTTCACGTTAATGAGATAATTAAAAGGAAGAAATTTTTGTTTGGCTTCTGTGTTGCAATCAATGCAAACATTTTTTACTTTGCATAAAGATCCGTAGTCTATTTATCACATTCCTGAGACGATCATGTATCTAGACCAGAGTTGGGAAAAAATTTAAGCAGCGATTCACGAGCAAATTTCTACTTGAATCGTTAATCGCAATTAACAATTAAATTGTAATCGTCAATCGGATAATTTATTAATGATTAACTGTTGAAATACTATCATTATCAGATTAATCCTAGTGTAGTCAACCGGGTACCCATTCACTGTATTTCTTTCAACAATTTGTGAATGTTCCTCGATAAAATATTACAAAATTTCTCTGAATGTCAATTCTTTACTTGCTAACATATTAATTTATAGTCTGATAATGAGAATTTTAATCTTGTCCAGGATGAATATTATTTGTTTGCACTACTTAAAATGCGTATTAAAATATTGAGGAAGCAATACAGTTGTCTTTGAACAAGAATTCTCGGCAGCCTCCCATAATTATACCGCTCGCAGTCTTCCAATTGTAATCCTGGCACTCGGGAACAAACTTGTAGACAACATCGCGGAGCTACACTACTTAGATAGATCAAACAACATAATTTCCGTAAAATACCCCCTGGAGCAACCTCCTGGAACGTATTACTGGCTTCCATTGGCGAAGTCGTACGTGTAAACATCGTGTAGAAAACAGTAGTTCAGCGTTCTCCTGAGATCTGTACTACTTAGGACACATATATTAAAATTTTTTAAAATCCAGAGCGCAATTGTGTCTAAACGAGAATTGGTTCCATTCTCGCCGAGTTACACTATCCTCATCCTCCCAACAGTAATTACGTACTCCGGGACAAACGTGTAGGCAATATAATCGAGCTCCACTACTTAAACAGATCAAAACCTGCAATTTCCCTAAATCACTACCGAAAGCAGCTTAGCGGCACGCATTGCCACCTTCCACAATTTACCGTGCGCCTCCAGAAAATAATATGCAACACAGTATCCTGGTACGACAACATTCCGCCGATATTATCGAACCGAACTACTAGAACCACAGCCTGCCTCCGCGATTTCATCGCAATGCAGCAATTACCAATAATATCGATCCGTTCGATTGAGGCCGGCATTTCCGAAATCCGTCCTGCCAATCCCCGAGATCCCATCTCCCGAGGAGATCATCCCGTCGAAGATCGATCGATCGGGCCAATAGCATATTCGCCGCGCCATTTTCCTCGAGAGCCGAAAACTTTCTTGGAAACAATTCCCTGAGACAGAATGCGGTTTCGCGAGGCGGTCTCTCCCGGCGAATCGATAGCAGTCCGGAGAAGGGGGCGGGGGAGGGCGCGAGGGTGTCTGGCCGCCAAAAAATTGCTCGCATAAATTGCAACTTCACCGCCAAGCGATTCGTAAGCTGTCCGGGCCACGTTCCGCCCGAGTCGAAATAATAATCGAGGCCGACGGTAAACATTCCGGTGTTTGTCGCGTTGACAATGGGACAGAACGGGTGTTCAACGTGCAGGGGGGTCAGGTAGGGTACGCGAAGGGTAGAGGAAGAGTTAATAACGGCGTCGCGCCGGTGGAAACACATTAAAGCCGTGAAAGAGGGCGAAAGGGTGGGCGTCCTGTCGCGGCCGACCTTTATCGAGCCGGTAATATCGGCCCGAGATAAATTTCCCTACATTTGTGAGAGATTCTCCAGGTGGTCCCCCATCACACCCCTATCAACCCCCGTTTCAGGGGGACAAGGGCACGGTTTAACGAGGATGAGCGCCAAGCGTCGCGATCCTTATAAATTCCCGGCAAAGAATGGGGCCGATGACGAGGAACTGGCGTTCTAACCAGGGCCGGCTGCATCCACTGGGAAAATGGATGCTGCGACGGGACCCTACAAGCACACCAACCACCCATCCTGCCCCTAACGACGCTTTTCTTCCCCTGAAATTTGATTCCTACCCCGGAATCAGGTCGCGCCTCTCGATACAGCCACTCGGGGAACGAGAGCTTTGTTCGACGGCTACGATCGTCCCTATTCCAGACTGTTGTCTTACTTATTTTTTAACGGGACGACGATCATTTATGCTAGAACGAGTGCGAATTGAGGCTGACGCTATCTGCTCGGTGTGAATCGCGAATTGGGAATCGTTCGACTGTGAGCCTCGCGAATTTTCGAAGTTAGCTCGTTTATTACGACTGCAAGATGCTGGATTATTCTGGAGAGAGACATTTTGTGATTGTTCTCATCAAATTCCAATTTTTTTCAAAGGTACTACTGATAAAATAAATCATAGTCTGGTCATTTAAAATAACACATATGAAACGCGCTGACAACTGTAAACTGCGGCTAACCCGAACGTGCAGCTCTAGGTAAATAATAAATAAGCCTGTCAGCGCTATAGACAGATTTAGATAGGAATATCCGGTATGGATTAAGGATTTCAATTCGAAGACTGAATTACCGTCTATGACATCACGGCGATATTTCCGGGAGTTTGCGGGGTCCGAGCAAAAAGTGTCGGTGGAGATCGATCCTGCTCGGTGAGAGAAAAGGAGGAAGAGAAATGGCCGAGCGAAGGTAACCGGATAGCCCGGCGATAGAAGGCGGAGAGATCGCGTTTTATAGTAATGAGTAAATGAATCTTCCCCGGCGGAATATTGACGCATAAAAGACTGGTGGTCGGCCAATGTACTAATTGCTGGTTGCCTCGACCGTTCTAATCGACCGCCGAAGTAATACCGGTATCCCGATCCAACTAATTACCCGGCCGGTCCATTAGTGCAATTGCTGGCCGGCACAATATCCAAACATTACTAGGATATCAGAGACTGTTTGCCGGGGAATTAGACGTCCATCCGTGACGTTTATCACCGATACGACGAATACGTGTCCTGCTGTTTATCTTAATCAAAATCTCCCTACGTGACCGCCAAAGAACCTATTGTCCTCAGAAAACCGTACATCATCCCGCTACACCTCTTTCGAAACGGAACGATTTTCTTCATTTTCTAAGTTATATATTGAATGTGCCCTTGTTCCAAGATCGTATTACCACAAGTTATTAACTTGCCATGTTGTTGTTGTATGCGTCAAATCTTGTAATCGAATTTTAAACCTCTAACCATGGTCCAATCTTGCTGAAATTTTGCATACACACTTGCTTCCGATGACAATAAAAGTAGAAAATGAAATATATAAAAAAAACTGTTTAAAAACCACGCTTATATTAAAATGCACTAAAAAGGAGAAAATAATTTTTTTCCTGGTTTTCTTCCCCAGAATTTTAAGCAATTAGTTCAAAATTTCTTCTGTTATAAATTTAGTGTCGGAATAGATAGAAACGACCGGTTGTGGCTACGAGATCGCGGAGAGATATTCTGCGTAATATTTCTGGGCGGCTAGCCCTATCGGCGATTCCGTCGGAAAGTTTCGCCGCGGCAGAAGAAATATTAAACGCGACGGGGACATCAGTATCAGATTTACATCGCATTACGTTGACGACGATGCGTCACCCCGAAGTTGAGACCTATTTGTTCGCAGTCGGAAGACACATTGTTCGAGTTGGGGGATACGTCTTCCGCGAGCCGGAAGTTTTCCCCTCAGGAGCGCAATCTCGCCATAAGTTACCGGTATAAATTTTGAATTGTTTTCAAAGTATCACGGCCCCCTGATAAATAATTCCGCGGGCGGAATGCTCACGGCGGACGTTGAACAATCGCGACGATGCGGAGAGAGTGAGAGGGGGGCGACGTCGAAGCGTTTTCGAGAGGATCGGAGCAGATATCCAGCGTTAAAAACCCGTTTGCAAATGAACACGGGTCTGCTGTTGCCGCTTGCTTTGAATTAATTAGTGGAAAACGGGAGTGGCAGCGTGTTGCCGCGATCATCGGCACCCGATCCCAATTAAATATCGGGGTCGTCGATGGGAGAATGCTATTATTAAAAATAATGAAAAACAGACCCGTGTCGGATAAAAGAAACACGGTGTAACGAGTAGATGCGAAATCCGTGTTTCGAATTTTCGACGCTGCCGATACAAGAATTTCCTTCGCGCGTGTTGCTACATCTGGCGAATGCTCTCCCCGGTTTTTATCACCGTTCTCGACTCGCGAGAAACAAGATCGGAAAAAAACTGATTCATCAAACACAAGAATGGACGGGATTTTTTCGCGAGCAAAGGATTCGCGAGAATACTTTAAATCCAGTCGATAATTCCGGCGCGATTCTTTTTGGTAATCACCGGGCAAACACCTTTAAAAATCCATGGAGCACGGCCGGATTTCAGCGGGCCGGATGCTCGTTGTAAATATAACCGGCGCGGGGAAACTCTTTACAACATCAGCGCGCGAGAGAGAGAGAGAGAGAGAGAGAGAGAGAGCGAGTGCGGAAGTTTTATCGGGCCGCCGACAGAGAGGGATGAAGAGAAAATTAGAAAATATTAAGCTTCATTTCATAACTGCGAGAAGTTCGCCGGAGCGGGCTCTCATTTATATGCGTTTTAATTATCCGCGCTTCCCGGCGAATACGAGATACCGTCTTTAAAACGATTTGTCTTGATGATGGATCGACGGTATTTATTTCCACCGATGGAATCGCGGTTGCTACTTGAACCCGGAACTCTCTGACGTTGCATCAGCTATATTCATCGAACGGTTCGATGTTTCTCGGTGGAGCCGTGTAATGTTACATTAGAGCCAAAATTATTGACTTGTACTACTGAAATTCACGTCGGAACGGTATTAATTCATATAAATTTTAGACATGATTATAATTGATATAATTGATCTATTCTATTATTCGTGTAGCCCAATTAATTATTGACCTACACCAGAATTGGGCAAAAATTTAATCAAGATTGACGACTAAATTTCTTAATCGTAATTAATACTTAATCTCCTAGTTTAGTCGTTAATTGCGGTTAACGATTAACTTTATCAATCGATTGCTCCGATACCATTAATCAATCAATCATGATTAAAGTTTTAATCGATTAATCCCCAAGTCTGACCTACACTACTTAAAAACAGCTAAACCGCATAGGGTAACACATCAGCCTCGGCCAGTATAATATGAGTTTGTTATCGCCGGTATTCGGACAATGAATCTTTCGCATTTTATATAATATCTCATCCGTGAAAACAGTGGATTTGTTCGCTCGGAGACGAAAGAATCCCTTGCGACAATCCGATTTAAATTTATGAGCTGTTCATCAGGCGCGAACCGTTCGTTTGCGTTTTGTTAACCGAACGGAGGGAGGAGAGGACTCGCCTCCCCGGATTTTCATCCGGGGTAGGAACACCTTCGCGTCGTCTCGGAATAATCGATGAGTCGATCGGTGTGGAAGAGAGGGAAAGAGACGGGCAAATAGCTACGTCCTCGGGTTATGACATCGTTCCGGCCTTACGACCTTCCGCCACTTCCGTCGTAATACCTTCAACTCATCTTAGCGAGTCCCCGGCTACGTTCCTTACAACTGCGAGACCCGTAATCGTGAAAACTGTTGAAGCGAGGGGCGAGGTGGGACGCGAGAGACGAGGGTGAGGGAATCGTGCTAAAAGAACGGGCCCGGCCGCGGGATTAACAGTTCCAAAAGGCTGATAGATTTTTCTCATTGGCGTCGGAGTGGTTGTTCCTTTTTTTTATAGTGATTGAAAGTCTGTCGGTGCGCTGCGTGTTAGGAGGTGTCGCGCCAGAAGACTACGCGGCGGGTTGAGAAAGCGAGAAGGTGTCTGAAAAGCCCTGATTGCCTTATTGATTCGTTGAATCGACTGGAAGGTTCTTATGGGAATAGTCTGGAGCAGTTCGAGACGCTGCGCTGGTGGAACGAGGTCAATTCAATGTGGCCTCTGACGACGTCGCGAATATTGTTGACCCGAACTACCGAGAACTACCCCGGGGAAACTGTGCGATCACGCCAGATCACGAGGTATCCGCCGGATTCCCTGTATCAATCGAAATTGATGAGTACAAGCTACGGGTCCCTCTTTTTTGTCCGCGACCGTCACCTTTGACCCGGCTTTTTGCGTAAATCAAGTCCAGTCCCGATGTCCTTTCTCGGCCAGGGAATTACATTTTGTCCCTCTGGGATATCGTGGCTTCTACACGCGGCGGCGAAGAGCTTTCCCGGTATCGTAAAAGGGGGAACGTTACGACATTTTTATACGACGTGGTCAAGCCCATATCTTATCCGGCGCGCGAGGGTGGGCCGGTTTCAAAAAGGAAACGTCGATACAGAAACCAGTAACGTCGGCGGAGGGTCGACCGGGGAAAAGTAACGGCCGACCGTTGGATTCTCCGTTAAGCGAAAAACGAGGCCGTAGAATCCTGTTATTGCTTTCGTGCGATATCAAGGATTCAGATTGATTCGAAGTTACAACCCCCGCTGGACCTACCAGTCCCCTTCTTTTTCCCTCTCTCTCTATATCTGTCTGTCCTCTCTCTCGCTCTCTCTCGCTCTCTCTCGCTCTCCCCGTGTCGTTATTGCTTCTTACTCCAGCCTTCGCGCCACGTCGGCCCTCGCGCACGGTATGTAACGCTTTCTCCCCCATTTCTCCGAGGATTTATCGCCGCCAATTTGTTTCCTTTCCAACCGGCGCCGCGTCCGTGGGGGGTGATTTTGTCAATGCTAACGTCTGATCGCCAAGAACTACAGTGTTTTCGAATAAATTACCCCGAGATCACACCGCCCGAAAATCTGCAAGAACCTCTCGCTCTCTCTTCCACTCTCCCCCCGGAAAGAAAATGTAAGGGAGAGTCGGTGTTTCATTACTCTTTCAAAGTCGTGGGAAATAAAACACAGCCAGGTTAACCCTCTTCTTATCGGTCGCAATAACTCTGCTGTTTGATAGACTGGAGGTCGAAAGATTCTACCCTCGGCGAGGAATTATTTGATTCTACTTGGCTGACCTCCCGCAGGCTTGCTCTACTTGCAGAGAATCCTCTGATCAGCTTCTTCTACTTGGCTGGCTTGTGATTGATTTATATTACTTGGCCGGTCAATTGTGTTATATCTCTGGATTCATAGCTCGAGTTACTCTACCTGTACGTTGAATTATTGATTTGCACTACTTGTCGGGCTAGTGGTTAACTGTTTACCACTCGTCGGCTAAATGGATGACTTTTACGATTTGCTAACGAAACGACTGACTCTCTGCCTGATAACTGTTTCTACCTGTAGCCTCAATCATTGATCCAGACTACTGTGTCTGTCAAATTACGACCTAGTTCACTTGAAGAATGCCGAATGACAGGAAATAGCTTTCACAGGGAGTCGAAATAGCACTGAAACAGTGTGCGAACCGTCATAAAACTACCCTCAGTGTTTCTCCCCTATACAAACGACGAGGACTACGTAAGATAGCACCTTTATTTCTCGTCTCGCTCAAAGTGCTGCGTATGCAGCGACGAAAGCAGAGACTAATGCGATTATATACATATATATATATATTTTTGAGTCTCGTGGAAGCCTGATGGACGTAGAACAGTGCCAGGGGCACGCGGGCTGTTTATTTATGTAACAAACCCATTTATTTCTTTGCAGCTCGGAGGGCGCTCCCCGAGGGAGAGTAAATTTCTGGCTAGCTACCTATTTCTCACAAAAAAGGGTACTCTCAACCGTCGCAGCATCTGTGTCGCATCCCTCCTCTCCCTCTGCACCGTTTTTCCCGTCGTGTTTGGACGTCGCTCGAGGACATTATGAATATCATTATCATCCCTTTCCGGGCTGTGAAAGAGGAGGAAGTTGCTCGATGACGATTCCTAATTCAACTGCTAAGGCCGAGAGCACCAACCGACCCTTGTTCCGCGTGTCTCGGATGTCGTCGTGCTCGGAAAGGTAGCCGGGGGGACATCGTCGTCGACGTCACCGGAACATCCCCCGAAACCGGTTCGTGGATGCACTTTCTGATTCGCCGGCCGAATAGTTGCAACCGAGCGCGTCCCGTGACTTATTAGTATGCTATCCTGGAAACGCAGCAGCCCTCGTAGGAAGCAAAATGAACAAGGAAATGACGAAAATAAATTTTAACCCCTGCCGGAGGGTGGAGGGTGACGTGGCCGGAGACCAGGGCGGTTCCCTCGGCCGGTTTGAAAGCGTAGCTCTCTTAAGGGACAACGATTTTCTCGAAATTAACAGAGGGGAGGAAGTCGGCGCGCCTTTGTTTCCGAGGGCGGCGTTCTCAACTGGCGACGTAATGCTCGAAAGTTGTGACTGCCACCTTTTGTAAACCTCCGGCTCTCTCCCTCCCTCTCACTGTCGAGGAATATTGCTTTACGAACGACAACGACCATCCTGCCGACGTGGACGAAAATAGAGTGGAAAACGCAAAATATAACTACCCCTCAACGGTAAAATTGAATAAAAGTCGTTCACAGCTTCCCTTGAGGGTGAGATGGAGCACTGATGAGCACTCTAAAATGAAAGACATTCGTTAAAATTTGGTACAAAATGCAGGACACACGCGAGATAGAGTATATATTTTATTATACACCCGGTATATATTTTTGAAATAAAGCGTCGACAAAGCCCTCTAAGATGGAATATGCTCCGAACACCCAGAATCCCTTAGTTCGCCGAGTTGAAATCGAACGCCAGTGTCTTCCCCTTCTTCATGGAATGAAATAGAGCTCCGACCAGAACTGTAAGCCGAAACATATATTTTTGAGATCAAGAAAGGACCCTGATAGAGCCTCCCAAAATAGACTGAAAATTGCAGAGCCCACCGAATCCCTAGTTTGTTCTGTTAAAATCGAACGCCAGTGTCTTCTTCCCTCTTCTCAGAGTGAAATCGAGCCCCTAACGCTGAGATGGGTTATACCGAACGGTTACTCCTCGAGATGAATCTCTGTAAAAGCTACATGGGGCCGAACTTCGCAAAGAATCCGATCGAGCAGTTTATAGAACAGTCAGCTCATTTATTGACCTTTACCACTTAAAGGCGAAACTTCATCGCGTTTCACCGAGTTCCCGTGAATAACTCGTTTGTAAAACTTCCAGTTATTCAATTCTACATTCGAGCAGTTTCAACTGGTGCACGGATAGGCGGGCTGGTCTTCGGCGCGGGTTATGGTTGCCGAAGTCGTCGACCGATACTACTTGGAAACTTAGTTGCCGGTAATAATCAGCGAGATCATTTCGACATAAATCCGGCGCGGCGTCGCACGCCGGGTTCAAGTATCAATTTCGCCGCAGAAAATTCTGAATTTTCTCGCAGCTTACGATCGTTGACTGTTGTCGAGTGAAACGTGGCGGCAACTTCGGGCGTCCAATTACGCCAATTTTTTTCTTTTTACGGCAATTTTCGCGATTCTTACATTTCTGGCGTGTAAACATTTCGCTCGATTCGTAAAGCTACTCGCAAACTTTCGGCCGGCTCGGCTGCCCGTCATCGGTTGATAATTAAATATCGTAAGTAGTCTTCGAATTAATCTATCGGGCGAAACGCGGCCGGGACATTGATGAATAGTCGGCGCATATTCGACGACACACGCGCACAGGCGCGGCCGACCCGTCACGAACGTGTTAATTGCCTTAATCCAGTATTCGCTTGTATCTATATCACTGACGGCCGGAAGATAAATTACAGCCACGTCATTTCGCCGGCAATCACGCGAATACTATTTCCGTGATCGAACAGGCCCCCGGTGCGTGTTTCCGGCGGCGGCGCGAGCGCGCGGCACGCGAAAAATAATACTGACCGATACGCTGCTACGCTGTCTCGTTTGCATGCGATTTATTCCTCAATTTTTGACCGATCAACGCCGACGCGCCTCTCTCACCTCGTTTGAATATGCAACGGAAGGACTCTGCAGTTGCACCGACGAAAAAAAGGATTAAAAATCCTATCTGTTGCCTCTTTAAATATCAATGGAACGAAATTGCCACGCGCAACCCGTTGGAAAAACGAGGGAAAAGCGAGAGAGAACTCTCTCTCTCTCTCGCGCGTTCAAGTAACCCAGCGAATAAAAACTCGCGTCCCGAAACGCGACGCGCGGAGCTTTTTCACGAGGACACGCTTAATCTCAGATCCACCGGGAAGAAAAGTGAATCCTTTGCTTCGCTACGAGCGTCCCCTCCTGTCTCCTACATCCTGTCCCTTTTTAGCCACCTGTAGCGACGGGTTTAAGTTGCGGATTAGACCGAACAACTCGATTCTCGCTCGATCCCCTCTCGCATTCCGCGAAGAAACGCTACCGCTGCGAACCCGGAAAATTCCGAACAGCTCCGAGAAGCTGAAAAGTTCCGTTCTACCTTTCGAAAAGTTCCGCTCGATCGACGATCGCAATCGTGAAACTGCGTTACTACGTTCTCGAAGGAAAGTAACGCCGGAGACGGTCTCGAACCATTGATACGAGCGAAACAGAGGCAAGAACTCGTAACGGACACGGAGAATCTTCATCCCTTCCGTTCTGCCGCGACTGCCTCCGCTTTTTCCCATCCGTTTTGCAACCTTCCCTTCTTACTGTCCTCGCCGTTTCTCCCCGGCGCTCCGCCGCAGAGAAAAATCCCTTTGCGGGGGTAACCTCACCGGAAAACCCTGTCCCAAGGTTTGTCACGGCCCCGAGAAGGAAAAACGCCAGCCGGCTTTATGACTGCTATCTGTCCTACCCGCCAGATAACGAGTAAATTAAAACGCACCCCCTTTCGTCGGTCCCTCGCAGCACGTAATTTTCACTCGCGGAACTATCCTTTGACATGCAGCCGCCTGTCGACGCTGTTCGACCAAAACTATAATCTCTGACCAAAAACTATAGTTTCGAGACCCTTTTACAGCCATCACCCTCGGTTTTTACTAAAAATATTCCGGCGTGGTTGTACGTTAAATTTCAAAATCCAACTGCACAAAATTGCCCCTAGGTCTCTCAACATTTCCTAAACCTGAAATGAACGAAAGTGATGAGCTGCAATTCGTTTCGAATATTTAGCACGATTATCCGCCAACATGTCCCCAGCAAAGTTTCCAATTGATCAGGGGATTGTATGAATTTTTCGGACGGCTAATCCATATTCATGGCTGGTGGCCACGGCTTATGGAAGTTGGTGGTACCGACACGACACGTAACATCGAGGGGCGAACTTGATCCGAGGGTGTGCGCACCCCCGGTGAAAGAGCCCCAAGCCATCAGGGGTAATGCGACATCTCGGACAATCGAGAACCGGAGATATAAGGCGCGGCCCGACACCCCCGGATTCATCGGGCCGATATTTCCTGTAGACGACGTCCGGGGGAGGAATATGATCGTCGTGAACACACCGAGCCTGCCCCACCCTTCCATTTTCCCTGACTGTATCAGCGACCGATTCCTTTCATTCTGTTATACCCGGCCGCCCGCGCGCGCGCGCGCAATTCCGAGGAAATAGAAATTGGAAACAGAGACTTCGATCGTAATGCGACCGGAATCGTTGACCTATACTACTGCCGGGGCAACGTTATCGGGACGAAGATGCTTCTTCAGATGATTGGAAATTATATTCTCGGGGCTCTGGCTCTCCAACCGGCGAGAAAAGATTCTCGGATGAATATCGGACGGGTAGAATATTGTCGCAGGAGAATTGGTCGATTGTTGCCAGACCGTGGAATGTTGAGATAATTGAGGACTACCCTTCTGGATTTTGACGACTAGCGTGGAGAGTAGGATCGATGTGTTGATAATAAAAATTGAAATACTGTCACGGTGCAATAGGTGGACAATAGTTGAAATAATTTCTTTTGTTAGATTTTGGTAAAGTCGACTACGGGGTTGAAGAGAAGTCGATGATTTATAACCAGACAGGGTGAATGCACTTTCGAGAATATTTTGAAGTAAGTCAGACTTAACGGGAAACCCCTAGGGTGTCTTATGAAAGTAACTGCGAACACGTTAGATAGTAATCGGCTAGCGCGAATAAATCCGTCGCGATCGATGAATGGATTCAGTGGACCAGACGGAACAGCGAACTCCACTCTTTCCGTGTCGTGTCAAGGAGCACTTAAGAACCGGCCCTGATGCTCACAATCGATGGCTTACACGGAGCCGGGAGCATTGTACACGACTCGGCCAATTCGTTGTTCCAACCTTCCTTTCTGAAGTATTGCTGTCATCCCTGTGACACGCCTTGGACTGTCAAGGAAATATTGGGTTGGGGACGAAGTTTCTTCGTATTTTACTGCAGAAATTAATCAAATTTTTTTCCATATAATTTAAACGAAGTTTATTCAATCAAGCATGTGCCGTTTTGATCGACCACCTTTCAGTCTGTCTGAAAATTTAAAAAGTGTTCTTATTAGTTAGCACATTGAATTCCCAGCAGTACGAGTCAATGATAAATGCCCCACAGGCCCTATCTCCCCCGAATCGGCGTGTATTCGAGCAGACCCTTATCGAATCTCTCGGTGCGCGTTCCGTCGCGTTCTGTACGGTTGAAATTGTGCAGGGCAGGTGTCGCGAGAAGCATAGAAGTATCGCGGAGTCTTTGAATCAGCTAATGGCTCTCGCAATCACGCTAGAAGAAAAAAAGAGGGGCGAGGTCGCGAAGTCTAGCGAATGTGGGGTGCCCGTTGGAGGAGGGCATGGGCGGTGATCCTCGTCGAATCCTCTGGCTCTACAGGCTGCGAGCGTGTACGAATTATAATTTCCGGGCACGGGACAGCAAGCCGATCCTACGGATTACTAGCAGCGACAGTGTGGTCAGCCGAGCATGCACACCGAGCGGTTGTCGGATGCGGGGGTGGGTCCCGGGGGCGAGGAGAGGGTTGGCCGGTTCGTACCGTGAATTTTAACCAAGAGGGGGATTTACCTCTCGCCACTCTCGCGTCGCACCCCCTGTCTTCACCTTTCCGCGCCGTGGAATTTCCGCTCGATAGCCAAGCTTTGATTCGCCCCTCTGAAACCACCCCCACCCGTCTTATCATCCCCTCGACTCCTTTGGCCTCGGCTCCGGTAATTACCAATCGTCGTCTCATCCCTTTGTGACCGCGCTGCTTATTTATTTAAAATGCATTTAAAGTGCATAAAATCCGGAATTTTGTTTAAAAAAGAAAATGGTACGGCGTATATCATTTTAATTCCCATCTTCCTGCATTATCTCGTAAAAATAAGTTCCCTTCGCCAGGTATTTTGACTATGTACTTCGCGATCGTAGAGCTAAAATAAAAATGCTGTTGGTTCCTGTTAGCATACACGTTTGTTTGCACTTTACGGATCCACACACGCCATAAACGCACGAAGATCCGCAGTCTATTGATCAGTCGGCTCGATAGACTGCGTCGTCGTTGAAGCGAGGCGACGAAAGTGCAGTTAAGCGAATAGCGTGTTCGGGAAATATCGCATATTCGTCAGAGAGAAGGAAAGAAGAACGGAAAGAGAGAACACAGCGGCAGCAGGCAAGTATGCCGACACTTATTCAACGAGTGTGTATACTTTATTGCCGCCACGCGAGTCAACATCGATTCTATCGTCGCTTCGGGCCCCGGCTGCATAATTCCCACAGCGCGGCGCTCGGTTTATTAAACGCAACGTTTCGACGGCAATAATTTTTATTAACTTCGACGGGAGCCGAACCGGGCGCGCCAGGAGCAAGATAGTTGACGATTCAAGGCGTCGCGCTATGGTGGCACATGGTGCACCGTGGGGGGCGTATCCGAAACACCGTGGCCCCGGGGATTACCGGACGGTTTAATCCCCATGGAAAATTACGACGCATTTAAACCGTCATGAATGGAAATTACGAGACACTGAATTCACGCTAGTTACTGAAATATTCTAAAGTATCCCGGACTGTTATGAGAGGCATTCAGGACGCCATAAATATGAATTATGAGACGTTCGAGGCACGCGTCCTCTCATTTCGCGGAATGTTCTCCAGAATTTATGGCTAAAAAATAGTACGACAATAAGCCTGGAATAGTTTGAAGCTTGAAGCCTCTACTTTCTATCGTACATTCTTATCTGCTATGTGATTTCTTTTTTACCAAAACAATTTTTCGCCATTTCCTGTGTAGATTCATCTTCTGGCACCACCAGATTGGTAACAGCCTGTAGGACACTCGGAAATATCTTTTTTCCTCCGGGTTTTTCGATATTCTTACGGAGGAACATCTTCGCTTCTATTTCTTATGTCCGCCCCGTCCCTTTTCCTCGGTGCTGATTAATTCCAGCGTGGAATGGTTTCTATTACTCCGCGAGCACGCTTTTTCTCGGCCTTTGTTCCACAGACGTCCGGAATTATTCGGATTACATCCATCCGCGCTCTCGATTATCACGGCCCGAAGTCGATGATTGAACGCTGTCTATTTTTGCCCCCCATTGTGCTCTCCACCCCTCTCACCCTCGCCCTCCCTCTCTTTCTACCACTCCTCTCGCGACGGAAACATCGATAATCAGCGCGACGGTCCTCTCCCACCTCTTTGATTTCAAGTACAATTAATTGCCAATCACTTCGCCTCGGTGGAATCCTTTTCACAATCGACAACGTTCATATTAAAGGGTAATCACTTGAAATTAATTACTACCCTGTCGGGACAAAGTAAAACGACGATTCCATTATTTACTTTATGTCCCGGCGTCTACCACCGTCAACAGTTTCGCCTCGAACGCCACTCTTTCGACGGTCTTTGAACCCTTTCCACGTTTATGTAGAATAGAAATCTTATTTTGTTCGTTACGCGACGTGGCAACACCATTGTTGCGCACGAATCGGTCGGAATCGTGACCCGAGGAACAAATTGTTGGGGACACGGTTCTTTATCTTTGAAGCATTTTGAAGTATTTTACAATACTTGATTTTATCCTATTTCTTTTTGGATCCAGGGTCAACATAATTGATTTTAAAGGTAAAAAAATAGTGATTAGAAAATCAGAGAATTTGCGGTAGGATATCCATAAAAGTTTCGAATCTGTTCGACCAAAATTCGAATATAGTTGCAAGTATTATTTCCGTTTACCAAAGTACTTGTAAATAAAAGGTTCGAAAAATTGTCTGGCATAGGTTCGAGTATACTTAGAAGTACTATTTCTGTTTTTCGAATTCAATCAAAGTGCGAACCTGTTTGCGAACCAATTTGTCTTCGTGAATTTATTGTTAGACACCCCTCAATTTTCTCAGAGAATTTTTGAAGGCGATCAGAATGTTTTAATTCTATTTTCAGTAGTATTGCTAGTGGAAAATGGTGGAGTTAGCGGACTTATTATCGCTGTCGGCGCAGCCAGCAAGTTATGGAATCGTGATTGACGCGCGCAGACAGGTGGAAAATCCTCCTCGGGGAAGCAGCAGGAATCGACGCGAGAGGTGCCCCCTGTTCCTCGCAACAGGATCCTCTCGTCGAGCATGCAAACACGACCGTCATCTTGGTCGGCTGTTTGCGTTCTCGAGTGCAACTTGTTGCGGTTTCCCAATTTCTTTCGCGAGCTCTTCAACCATGTCGCGAGTTATATTCTTCAACGTTAATGCGACTTTAAATGCGACGGGCGTGACAAGTATCAGAATTGTGAGAGGGCTCTTTGCTGCGCGCGCGCACGTGCAAGCTGCCCGGTGCGCCGTCATTTACTCCATTCAATTCCCATCCGTGATTACGGGGACATTAGATGATTATGACGGAGCGATAACTCGCTGTAAAAGCTTCGCTATACTGCCTCAGCGAGCTCTATCCTACTCTAGCATCTCTTCGAAACTGAAAACGTTGTCCCAACAAAGACACACGAGATTAATTGTTTTCGAAACGCAAAGACAATCTGTAAGTTAGTTCGTCGTTCAATATAATGACTAATTATTGTATATGCAACTATAAAAAGATATCGACATTGTTTCACCGATACAGTTGATTTTTTCAATTGTTCAGTATCCCTGCCAGTTAGTTATTCACTACTTGCTTTTGTTGTAACTTCATTCTCCCTTTGAAGATTTTAATTTAAAAAATTCTCTGGATTCGGTCTGTTATATTTAATTTCCTCGGGTCCGAAACATAATCAGCGAAGTCCACTAAATTATTCATTTACACACACGCTCTAAGAGACTCGCTTTAATCCTCGCCAGCAACGGAAGAGTAAAGGCAGAGAAGAAATAAAATGCAGGCGGCATTTCCATAAATAGGACGTCGTTCCTTGAAAATCGTCGAGTCCGAACGAAGTTTCGAAAGCGTTAAAAATTTGTACCTCGTAGCGGCGGTGCTGTGGCAGAAGTATTCTTGAATGGTACGTCGTCTGAAATTCCTAGTGGGGTAGCAACGGAACATTATACAGGAGAGAGGGGGGAGGGGGTGTGTGCTCGAAGCCAGACTCTGTCGGGACAGAGCAGTCTGCAGCTTCATTGAATCCGGAACTCGATCTTCGCGGTGGTTTCGCTCGACAGCGCAGTCAGAAAAGTTTGCGCGGCTCATCGTCACCAGGACACGAGAGTTGGGGAAAAAAGGGTTGAGAAAAAAGGATGGGGGAATGGGGGTTGGGAGTAAAGGGGGTTGATAGCAGAGGGGATAACAGCAGAGGGGGTAGATAGCAGAGGGGTTTGATAGCAAAGGTGGTTGACAGCAAAGGGGGTTGATAGCAGAGGGGGTAATAGCAGAGGAGGTAGATATCATAGGGGTTGAGATCATAGGAGATTGATATCAAAGGTGATTTATGGCAAAGGCTGATATGGAAGGGGTTGATTCCGAAGGGGTTGATAGCAAAGGCGGTATATAGCCTAGGGGGTTGAGGACACAGGTGGATTAAAACACAGGCATTGGAGGACACAAGGGGTTGGGAAAGAATGGTTTGGTAAAAAAGGGGGGATGTCTTCGGCCCCCTCTCCGTAGAACAGAACACTCCATTTGCAGGCCGCGATTGACCCGGATAATTGTGCCGGCGAAGCATGTCGTAACCTTATGAATAGATTTCATAGAGCCCCGACCGTACTTGAACCGGGAACAGCCGATATCGTGTAACCTGGAAAGAACCGGGAACAGGTGGCGGGGGTGTAAGAGGGTGTAGAAGTGAGGGGCAGGCTCGAGAACGAGAAAGCAGAGACTGAGAAGAGGGTTAAGATAGCGAAAGGGTCGGGGAACAGCAGACGTCGGACGCGGCGGTGAGAAGAGGTCGTTCTAAGGCTGCGAGAGAGCTTCCGGGGATAAAGGATCGAAGATCGGAGAATGCAGGGTGGTCGAAGGACTTGGGTGCGCGATGAGGGGTGAGAAAAAATCTAATAAGGTCAAGAAATGATAGATGAAGGGTTCGGGCACACCTCGCGATTATTTGTCGACCACGGGGTGCAAGGGTTGTAGATTTAAGATCCTGAATATCTTCGAGAAATAGAAACTCTAGAAAATCCCCGTGTGACGTGGTTGTTGGGCTGCATCCGAGTGTTTATTGAAACACAAACAAACAATTATACAATATAAATCAAATACTTTATTCCAGGGGTGTAGTAGAGTTTGAAAAAGGCGTAGGAACCGAGGTGGTAAAAAGTTTTGGCAGTTTTCAGGGCTCAAAAATCTGGAAGATAATAAAGATTGATACGAGGAAGCATGGTACGAAATATGAGAGCTTTCAAAAAGGGTGGGAGCAGAAGAATTAATCGCGGTTCAGGAGGTGGAAAGTTCGGGCCCATTTAAGAGCATCCAAATCCCAGTAAAAATCAAAACTGATGGCTAAGGGTGGACAAAGTCAATGGCAGCTTGCGAGGGAGGTAGAAATGGCCAGAATTAATCAGGAGAAAAGGTCGTGTATCTAGGAAAAAAACGCGATATTGTGGCGGATAATAATCGCCGTCATTAAAATGCGAGCCGGTGCGTAAATTGAAAAGGTCTCCCGAGGATCCTGGGTACCGCGCAAAGGGTTGGGGGATGAAAAAAAAAAAGAAGGCCGGGATGACAGAAGGGCTCTAAGTAGTCGAGGATGTGAAAAGCAGGAGTTTCAAGGCATTCGTCGGCGCCAGGACTTTTTCCGGGCGATTCTTCCGTGTCTCATCTCTCTCTTCACCCTTTCGCACCCCTTGCGTCCTTGCAGGGTATAAATATTCATGGGCGTTCGTCGGCGAACACGCGTGAGCGCGCATTCGCTCGACGGAGAGGATGTTCTTGGCTTAAAAAATTCTTTCGTCCCTCTGGCCCAGCTTTTTCTCAGACCGTTTTGATTTACACCCTTTCCAGAGGGTTAATTCGCGACTGTTAATCCTCGGACTGAAATTCACGGACCTTGCGAAAAACTTGTTCGGATCTATAAAAATTCTCAAATGTGAAAATCGCGGGGAGGTTGCAAAGGGCTTGCCGGGAAGGGCCGATAAAAGTCTTTTATTTTTCTTTACGGTAACCGGAGAACGTTGCACCTCGACGTTCAGATAATAACGCTATTACGCGTGCGCCGTTACCGTTACCTTCGCCTATACTCCGTATTTCCGTGTCCCCGCGTCTCCGCGGAACTGCGGAATTTAACTGTGAATGCAAAAATGAAATTTTACTGTCGTTCAACGGGAGAGGGGGCGGAGAGGCGCGAAACAAAGCGCGAGAGCATGGGCGCCCTGGCGCGGCCCCCTTGGAAACACCTGAACAACTCCCATGAAACCGGAAACATTTTCATGCCCGCGTAAAATGAAAGCCGGCGCGGTCTTAAATTGCGTTTCTATGCACTGGATGTTCCGGTAACTTCGTTACAAAGGAATTCCCCGGAAGCGAGAGGAGAGTATGGCTCCTCGAGAGTCTTGAACGAAATTGCGTGGAAACGGTTCGCCGGAGACCGGAATGAAAATGATATGTTGATTAAGAATGGTAGAACGACGCCGCGTACGGCAGTAGAACCCGCGGATAAAGGACGCCGAAAGTAGCTGAATAATAGGTAATGGGATGCTGGTAACGGCGGGGAGCCAGAAAACTGGGGAACTGTGGAATAATGGATCACACGTGTAGAAAATTATATAACAATGGGCAAAGGACGTAGAAGATGATAGAATAGTGAAAAAGCGAATTAATAAAACTCTCTAGTAGAAATGATAGATTATGAACGCAGAAAATAGTGGAACAGTAGATGGAGTACAGTCAGAATAATAGATCACCAAAATTAATGAATGTACAAGATCGTACAGTAGTAGAATAATAGATTATAGGGCATAGAGTAGAGGAAAATTAGATTATGATCGCGGGGAATGATAGATTACGTATATTTTCAGCTAAAGGTGCTAACGCGATGTAGAATAATAGGCTATAGACGTAGTGAAAGCTAGAGTAACAGGCAGAGGAGATAACAGAAAATCGGACAGTAGAATAATATATTACCTATGCAGAAGACGATAGAAGAACAGCTTCCGAGCGCAGTAAATCGTAGAATAACGAACAAAGGGAACCTGGAACGAATAGAATAGCGAATAAAGGATCCGGCAAATAGTAGAATAGTGGATAAAGAACACTTTGCTCCGTGGAAACTCGGCATCTCTCAAAATGGACGGCCTCGCGCCCCGGTAAGTCAGACTTCAGTAGTACAAGTGAATCATATCTGCGGCCCATTGCGATTCTCCGTTGCAGCCGATGTTCCGCTGCACTCTCTTCTATCCGACGAAGAATGGAGGCCGACGATAGCATCGCCAGTGGTCTGTCTGTCCAGGCTGACGATTGCATCACCGCCGGTATCGTTCAGACGCAGTGGAACAAGTCAATCATATCTCCCTTTCATTCTCTCGTTACCGATAAGGTTTGCTTGAATCTGTTTGGACTTCAATCGAGCTCCGCCCTCGGTTCTTCACGGTTTTTATGTCTGCCTCTATGTCTCTCATTTCTGCTCTCTCTCTCTCTCTCTCTCTCTCTCTCGATTCCACGGTTCCATTTCCATTTCGGCTTACGGACAGCCCTTAAGCGAACGAGCCATCCGTTATTTGATACAGAGAGAGAGGGAGAGAGAGAAAGAGGGAAGGAGAGTCTCGAGTGTCCGGCGGGCAGGTTGAAATATTTGCAATTTGATTCAACGTAGACGGCTCGCGGAGAGATTCGCGAGGGTGTAGACAGGGGGTGGAATCGAGGGGCTGAGTAAATCCGTCGGGGAAAAAAGTGGGTAAACGAGCGGGGTCAGCGCGGGGAGGACGGGGTCGACGGGGTACACCGCGCTACGGTATGACGAACTTTTCGTTTAACTCGAGTAAATTAAGCTCGCTGCAGTGGCTAGAAACCACGGATTCCGTGCTTTGAGCTGTAATTAACCTTTCGAACAGCGGACACGGACGACGGAGGAATGAAAATAAGGCGCGTTCCCTGCGATACACACGCTCGGGAGGAGACAAAAACCAGTCGACGGTTCGTTATCGGCGAGCCCCGGGTCTCTCGCGAGTCCACGCGAATATCTTTCTGATACGTCCGCGAGCCGTCAACAGGAGATCGTCGACGGGCTTGAATAGCGGGCCGAGGGGAGCGACGATGTATACGGGGTGACCTGAATTAATTCACGACGGTCGTTCAGTCGGGCTTTATCCACGCAGACGTCTTTCACCGTCGGGAAACGGGCTGCAATAAAATATGTCCAACTCTCGGACAATAAGCGGGACGCTGCTTTAGCTGCTGGTAGAATGACCCAATGTAAAACAGAAAAATAATGGACATGTCGTGCAGCGCATCTCCTGGTAACCCTTGCGTCAATCACCGTGCAATTTCATTCTAAAACTCGGTGGTTCCAGTCTAATTCATGTGTCCAAACATGTATTCAATCTAAGATTTATTTTCCTGTGGTGAAGGTGAAATGCGCCCGACTAGCGGCGAGGCTATACTACTTTATAGCCCAGTGGTAAAAGCAGGCGACTGTCTGAAGCAATTAGATTTTATGTGTCGGTTAAAACGTGCATTAAATCCGTTCTCCCGCGGACAACCCAACAGTTGTCTGATTAAGGACACATTTATTCTATTGAATTTCTCAGTGGTACTAATCAACGATTTCTTCAACAATAATAATAACTTGTCTTTCTGGTGTAACATAAAACAAGGAATGCATACCGGCTGTTCTAAATCAATCAGCAACCATCGCTAATCAGCGTGTTTTATCAAAAAGAACAAAATATTAAAAATATAGCGCAGCTCTTCCATCACGTCTGATTAGATTTCAGGCAGTGCAGACTTTCCAGGGGGGGGCGTGAAATTTAAAAATTTAATTTAAATTCCCGAAGAGGAAGTCGTGCTGGGTGAAGCCGTTATCGAGAGGAGAGGGGGCGACTGGAGCGTTCTGCATTTTATCTCGCCGCGGATACAATGCGGTGCGGGTTTGCACCGGGGCGGAATCGTCGGCGGCTATCGGAGCTGAATAAATTCGAGCTGCTCGTCGCCGCCGAAGACGAAGAAGCGCGAGGTCTCAAACTCGCGTGCAATAAAGGGACGAAGAAGAGCGTCTGTTTCGGAGACAATTCGTAAGAGTGAGAGCCCCTTAAAGTCTCGAGGAAAAAAAAGTTCGCCCGCGAGTCAGTTTCAGACAACGTGTAAGATAATCGCGCCGGCATTGCGGTCTCCGCTGGGACACCGAGACTGGAAATATTTCGCGAGGGAAGATCGAGGAGCAAAAAGTTGGTGGGTGGATGTGCAGCGGAGACGAGAGCCTGGACTGCATCCGCCGGAGGGAGAGAGAGTGAGAGAGAGAGAGAGAGAGAGAGAGAGAGAGAGAGAGAGAGAGAGAGAGAGAGAGGCGGTCGTGTTTGAACGCGTGAACCTATTTATACAGCGCCCGCATCCAAAGGTAGCCGGGTATCACGTGCCTGGCACCGCCTGAAGCGAGACGCGGACGGATTGGGGTCGAAAGTCGTGTACTTAGCTTAATTAATAAAGCTCGCGGCCTGCACCGCGAGTACACCCCATTCCTTTTTTCACCCGTCCGTACACCCGCCCGACCGAGCTGGAAACTGTCGCCACCATTGTTTTCCGCCGGTTCTTCAGCGTTCCTCCGCGTTACTCCGCGACCCCGTTACCCGTTCTTTTGTTTGTCCATTTATCTTGCAGCTTTTAACGGCGCGCGTTCGCTACCGTGACCGTTGCCTCGTACCGTCGGCGTTCAAAGCCAGCCGATCATGCTCTTCGGATTGTCTTCGGATCGACGCTCGATTGCTCGACGCTTATTCCGAGCGATTTGAGCTCGATCTTCCAGGCGTTGCTCGACACCTCGAACACTCGATGAAGCTTCCCCAGGTGTCAGGAAATCATTCATATAAGAAACATGCAGGGAATTGTGTTCATTTTCTTGGGGGCTGGAAGATCGAATGCATCTGTGCTTGCTGTAAGTAGTAACAGATAGCTGTGGTCGGACGGTTGAGATTTTAGATTGCTTGACGACTAATGAAATTGCTTCGCATTCTCTCAGACACGCTAAACAAAAATTGTTATGTCGAATCTATTTTAACAATGTTGCTGGTAAATCATCTTTTTATTCATGACGTTTGTATTCGCGTAGTTTTTATTGCTGTACAGTTATTGACGCAGCGAGCATTTATTTAGCGAGCGGATGGCATTGTAGAATTGACATGTTCCACCGAGAACTCTTCCATCAAAACATCGAAACACTTCGCGTTTCGCATCGAGATCTGTCCAAATATTTGTCGACAGCGGTCCATACCTGTAACGCGAAGTTTTAACCAGATTTAATAGTGAATATCAACGACGATATATTAATTAAGCGAACCGAATTTCGGCATGACTTCGGCTCCGCCTCCATTAAACAAATTGCCCCGATACAGTTGGATTTCTATTGTCGGTTGTTCACCAGTCACGGCATTAAATTATTCATTCGGATACTCCTCGACAAATTTATTGACTCGAACCGATCAAAATTATTCAAATGACCACTATTTGTCTCGGTGACCTGGGTCTCCTTAAGTGAGGAAAATTCGCGCGGTTCCGCGAAAGCGATGTATCAACCGCCGCGGCCGATAAATCGCCGATCGATGTGACAAATCGCCGGCCCCGGCGAATGAACTATTATTTAAATTATCCAGCACCGCTGTAAATATAATCTTTCCGCCGCGAGAATTATTATGAGCAATTAATTTCCCTTGGGAGCTGCGCGATAAATAAACGCTGCGGATAAAAAGCTCGAACAGCGCGCGAGCTTCCCGCAGTCGAAAAAAAAATCGGGCGATTGGCCGATCGTGTAGTGCTCGTGAAAATCTCGTAAAAACCGGGTCGGAGTAGCGTCAATCGCGGAATGTTTGTCTACCGGGTTCCGTGTCGATTTTTCGAGTGTACCGTAAACTCGATCGGCCGGTTAAACGCGCGAAAGCGCGCGTAAATCGTGATCGTGCTCTCGGGCCTCTTGTCGACGAATCGGGGAAAAAGAGAGGAGCGAAACAACAACTGTGTGTCATTGGGTTCAATGAGGCCACCGTGTTTCCATTCGCCGAAAATTCTGCTCGCCAACAGCGTCCCGTTCCAGCGAGTCCCACACAAGATTTCCAAAAGACAATCGACAGAGAATTGCGGATTGAAAAGTGGCCATAGCGACGGCGGAGACAATGGCTGGCGATTTTGATAGGTAGATTCGGATCGTGATCGCGGAGCTGATGGGATAGCCTGACAGTTCGTGGATCAGCGCTTTCAGCGGCGCGGCGATTCAAGCGTTCGCTTGACAGCTCGGCGATTCGGGACTCGAATATAACGTTCTATTAAATGTCGCTGGACGCTTCGCCGGATCACATTTTATTCCGTCCGTCCCGCCAGCAACCGCTTAATTTTTGTTAATTCGATGGAAAGTGGTTTTTCAAGAGTTAATTGAGAAAGTCCGTGTGAAGACCTACAGTCTAGTTATAAGACAATTCCGTGAAGATTCTATCGCAAAACTGGAATTAATTAAGACAGGTACGCCCCTGCAAAAACAGGCATTGCCCCGGGGGGTAAATACGAGATTTCATATAATTGGTAAACG
The DNA here is from genome assembly GCA_028455605.1 of Lasioglossum malachurum. Classification (NCBI taxonomy): domain Eukaryota; kingdom Metazoa; phylum Arthropoda; class Insecta; order Hymenoptera; family Halictidae; genus Lasioglossum; species Lasioglossum malachurum. The sequence goes on along the minus strand of CM052317.1, from coordinate 18,323,691 downwards.
GATATGTTGAAGTATTCCAAAGTTATCTAACAGTGGCCATTCAGAATTCGGAATTTACAGAGCCAATTCAGATCCACTCCGGTGTTCGGCTTCACGAAGTTTCGAACAACCGGATACTCCTCTGTAATAATAGTCTGCGAACTGGCTGTAATGCATACAGTAAATAAAGATCGGATTTCGATAATGGTCCCAGGTGTTTCGCGGTTTCCGTAGCTAGCGAGCGCGCGGCCGCTTCTGCTGAAAGCACGCTAAAGCGATCGCGGACGCGTCGCGAGCTGTTTAAATATCCCGCGTTTGTCCGAGCCATCCTAGGTTCCTCGAAGCTTCGGAAAATCCGGTCTCGCGGATATCGTCGAACGTTATTAAGAGGACGACGACGTCACTCTTCGTCGTTTTCCTCGAGAGGAAGTGAGAGGGAAAGAGAGAGAGAGAGGAGGAAAAAAAGTTGCTCGTCTTTTTTCACCCCCGAACCACCGAGATTCCCGTCGACATCGTTCCTCCTTTTTCCGCGGTTTTAAAGTCCTCGGCTACTTATCCGATCCGCAGAAGTTTCCCCGGAAACTTTCCCGAACACATCTCGGTTCGCGAGAAAGAGAGAAAAAGAGACGGACCAAGCACGCGATTTCGGACGGCCCGGAAAAAACCTCGGGCCAGACTGGTTCGTCGTTTTCGAACGATCCAGGTCGAATCGTATCGGTTTTCGCGTCCCTCTAACCGATACAACCGCTTCCCCTCGTAATTTGTAACCCGAGTTTCCTGGGGAAATTGAATCCTACCGGGCCAAGAATCGCGAAGAAGCTCCGTTATGACCGCCGGCGATCCTCGATATAATTCCGCTGCCCGGAAAGTTTGATGGAGATCAGTTGGCAGCAAGATCTCTGATGAACAGCCTGAAGAAACTACCGGGAACGTTTAACTGGCGCTTTGGGCGCGCTGCTGTCGAGAAATACCTGAATTTGCTAGGTTGACGAGATAAAAGTTTCCTGGCGCTTCTGGATTTTGTTAATCATCTTCTCGGAACGCTTATCGATTTTCTGTAAGCATTTGTTGTGTGCTGTGGTATCCTATGTGCCAACGACTCTCCCGAGCCGCTGTTATTGAATCAGCGATTCACCGGGCCAAAGTGCGCCCGATCAATGGCAGACAGTCACCAACTACGACGCTCTCGAACGCCTCGAGAACAGACCGACTCAGCTGGAGGAGGAAAAACTTGCGGAGGGTCGCCTGAAGCCTATTACATCTCTCCGATTAGATTGAATGGAACAGTCGGGCGAGTCTGGGCAACAATGAGGCGGCGCGCGCCGCTTCATTCTGTCGCCTGAAATATTCACGAAATTCGTTCCGTCGGCGAACAAGGCCCGGTTAATTGCTCGAGGTGCTCGATCAAAGAAACGTCCGCGGCGGTTCTCTGCGCGGGCTCGCAGCTCAAACAATAAAGACCGCAGCGAGCCGAGCGCCGTTCAAACATCGGCAAGAGAGATAGGGGTTGTATCTGCGAGGAAATTACGGAAGATCGGCGAGAAAGAACGAAGAAGAGAGAGTGGGGAATACGTGCAGGTAATCGGGGAAAACAGCAAAGAGAGAAAGCGAGGCCGATGAAGCTTCGCGTGGCGATGTCCAAAGGCGTTCGTGTGTCCGAGGATCTCGTCGGAGGTTGTCGGGTCTCGTTAGGAGATCTTCCGGGCGAATGTTTGCTTTCCCAGGGGGGGGCTGTGCGGTACGAATCGGCGAGAGCGTTTCGTAGGAGCGCCGCGTGCCGTACCGCCGCTCATTATTGCCGGACCCAGTTGAATCGCGGTATTTGCTCCCTCGACTGGGACCGCGTAGAAAACGGATTCCCCGGCGAGCGATTCGCTCGGTGGTCGGGAAAGATCAACCGATAGAGGGTGTACGATCTCCCAGGGCAAGTTTGAACAACCGGCGAGCGGGATCGACGGCGACGAGGCCAGGTCGCCGGTCGAGAGCGAAGAAAGAGAGCACCGGTTTGATTAAGAGTCCCGATCCTCCGAGGAAAGGGGATCGAGTGATGGAGAGTCTCGCTTATCTGGTGGACCAGCGGCGTGTCCAGGAGGGGAGCAACGGCTGATGGAGTATCCGCGGAAGATAGCGTGCAACCGCGGAAGGACATTAATTCACACAAGCAGACCCGGAGTACACCCGGTCGATTTTTTTTCCCGAAGCCCCGGAGAGGTGGGGCGGTAGCAAAAAGGGGTCCAGGGGTTTCTTCGTCACGGAACCCCTGGATGGATGCAGCGGCAGAAATTGTCATCAAAGTTCACTTAGCGCCGCGGCAAAGTCCTTCACAGCTGTAAAAGGATTTCGTTGGCTTTGATCACGCCGAGATATCGGCGTCGGAAAGTATTATACCCACTCCACCACCATGCTTCTCTTCTCTCGTCCCCATTCCGCCCCCTTCCCCCCTCTCACCATCCGATACTAATTTACGACGCGTTCCGATCGAGCCCGATGAAAGCGTCGGGGCGCCGCCACACTAAATTAAGAATCCTTGATCCTCGACCGTGCCCGGCTCGAGTATTTCAATTTATTTCCCCTACCCGCGTCGTAATTCCCTCGTCGTCGTCGTCTTGGTCGTCGTCGTAGTCGTCGTCTCGTAGCTGAGACAGAGCTCAGTCTCCCGGCCAGGCATTATCTTCCAGAAGTGCCGAGGGGATTATCCCGGAGGATCCTTCTTATCTTCGATCTTTCTGTCGCTTGTCTGCCAGTCCACCGCTCATAGCTTCCTTCTTCCGGCACCTCGTAATCCACGACGACCCCAATCGCGACACATTCCGCCGCGTTCCGCTGTCACGCAATGACGCTTTCCGATCCCAAGCTGATTCCATGATTACTGGAAAACCTGCGACTCTTCTCTGACCCGGTGTTTCGTCTGTAGTTGGCCCCTCCTACTTGCTGGAACACATACCGCGACTTGTTACGTTGATAAATGTATATTCGGTGAAAATAATGCAAGTAAACCTTTATTAACTATTTATTTTTGCTGGTTAATGTAGAGCACACATTGGGCACGCAAATAATTCAAAGATTACTTCTGTCAATTAGACCGCCGTTGTTGAGCAAATTCGCACTCACCGAGATTTATTTACACAAACGAGAATCATATAAAAATTCACCCACTCTACGAAAGCTCTCATTAAATCGCACGTAAACGAAGAACTTTATTAGATTTTATTAATATACTCTCTCATTTTCTTGAATTTTATGTTCCCCTCGTTCTCTACCGAGGTCTCATTACGCAGCTCTTTTGGACGGTCCCGTGAAAAGAAATTTATTAATTCAGCCAGCTTGTTTACGCAACCCGTTATAAAATCGTATCAAGCTCATGGTAGAGATTTCAAACAGGTTTCAAACATATTGATGTTGAACAAATACGAATATCATTCGGAAATTATTTTTCTCGCGACAATAATAAATATTCGGAATTAATATTGACTGACAATCACTTCGTTATCAATAATGAACTGCCTGTGCGCTATTGAATTCAGAAATGAAGAACTGAGTCAAATAATCCTGAAAATTCCAAAACGTAGCTATCTAAAAAATTTCATTCGACTCGGGCGCTATACGTTATCATGAAAACATCAGAACCTACGGGCCTGAAGAACCAAATTCAGTAACCAAGAGCTAAATAAACCAATTTCGAATGCACCTGGGGGTCAGATCAGAGAGCCCAGAATTTCTGCGAGTGGGAATCTTCGAGATTCAGGGCTGAGGCTCGGATCGACCCCAAATGGTGAACGGCATGGGATCGACAGACCCGTGATCCGTTCGATCTCCCGACCGGGAACGTTGAAAAGCAGATCACCATGTAACCGGAGGTAAAAGTGACTCCGCTACATCCATGGCCGACTTACTTCCCCCATAATACCCCTCCGGGAGGCAGTAAGTCGCGAACGTGATCCGCGGAAAACCGGCCCACCCCTTTTACGTGATTCCGGGAACTTTTCGGTCCTCGACGACTCGGTTTTCGTATGTATTACATCGCCCCCGATGTAAACTACTTTAATCCGGGGGCTGAAGTCGGCTTTCGAGGGCAGGCTGTCGGATTTTTCCACGCTCGACACACCGCGCACACATACGCATCTTCCATGGCTACACGCGAACGTCCCAAGGGGTTTGGGTCCCGATATTACGTTAAAACAACCCCTCGCTTCGGTAATCTGATGAGGACACTCCGAGTCCGGGGATTGCTTCCCTTTCGACGCTCTCCGTGGCTGGACAACACACCCCCGGCACCCCGACCGACACATTTATGTCCGGAGAAGGAAAAGGGTGCGAAGGGATGTTTCACGGATTTTCTGCGAGGGTGAAAACGTCCCTTGTGTCGCTCCCAAGCTCACGCGAAGTCAAATCACAGATGTACTCCGACGACGCCTGACTCGAATTCCAGATGTTAATCTGCGGAAGAACTTGCTTATATTGTTCTGATACTGTTAGATCTTTCCTTTTCAGTGTAAGGACGTGTGGAAAAAATACATTTGCGTACACCCCTCTCCCCGAAACGGGGTACTGTGGGACTCGGGGGAAACAAGACCGCAGAAAAAAAACCGCACAAAATTCACAAACTTCATAAATAGCTATAACAAATAATTTTTCACAACGTATTAAAGAAAATTTTTTTATGCGGTGGAGAGGGGCCCCGTCTGTAACTCTTTATAATGTTCACCCTGTATATATTCACGGTAATGAAAACTTTTAATTATAAATATCTTAAAAACTATTGAGTATCTCCGCCTGTAATGGGGTATACAGGAGAAGGAGATCTATAATTCTACAAAGTTTCAATCAAATTGAGACTCATCGACCTTGCACTCTCATCGTAAGAACGTTCAAAAACGTCTTCCCTGTCGTCCCCAGGCAGCCATAAGCTGATGGCGAATTTTAAAGTAAATTTACAGTTTTATAACTGGGTTTACGGCTTGATCGAAGCCAAATGAAGCATTATTTTCAGCATTAACAGATCCAATAGATCGGAATGTGATCGCGGAGTTATCAATTCCGTCCAAGATACGATTCACCGTTCCCCCGGATGATCTTTACGAGCTGTAAAGATCCGAGGTCTAGTTGTAAGTCACTGAACGAGTGGTATTAACCGGGCAAATTTATGTGTCCGTTTTCGGGCGAATGGATTCTGAAAAGCTGATCGAGCGCCGATCGGTACGAGCGCGCGCGCGCGCGTCACTCGACTACACGTTATTTCTATGCGATTGAACGATCGTAAATATTGACAGTGGCGCGACGTAATCTGCTTCCGGCAGCTGGCCGGTGTAAACGGAGAGTCAGAAAATATGTATTACATTCTTCCCATTACCCGCCCCGATCAAATAGCAAACCAACCCCCGCACGCCTGACTTTAATTTCAATCTGCCACTTTAGCGACGAGTGGTTGAAAGTCCGGTTTCTATTCTAAACAGCAAATGCAAATGGAAATCGATTACCATACCGGTAATTTGATGAATCGATAAAAGAATGTCTGTCCGTGTAATATGAATTGTTTCCAAACTGTTTTCTTTCTATCTCCGCCGCTGAACGATCTGAAAATTTAATTTACAGTTCGATCAGCGATTCAGAGATTGCAGCGCGACAAAAAGTGAACGTGGCGGAATTGGCGTAATTCGTTCTAAAAGTTATAGATTCGTCGTCGATGGATTTTCCTTGTTGGATTGTTTCACCGTGAAAAGTACTTTCATTGCCGTACGTAGAAGTTGAAGGTGGAGCGGTTATTATTACCATTATTATTGTTATTACGTCGACTTTATTGCACAGAAACTCGACAGGAGCGTTATAAAGCAACGTGTGCGCAATCTTGCACAAAGGCGAGAGATGCAGTCACGGGGCTGTTTAAAACTCGACCCAGAAACTAAAGCTAACGCTAGACTCTAGTAGAACTAAATTACATTAAACTATGCTAGTGCATTTACATAGGATGTCGTGTGACTGACAGTCTTGCACTGCAGTCCGGAACTATGTGCGCATACTAAAAATTAGTCGAAAACCTTCCAAAATAATTAGCATCATATATTCGTCCGACGTCTGTAAGTAGAAATGGTCGTAAAAGATCAGACATAAATAGACAGCGGACTTTATGCATTCATGACAAAGATGAGTGGGTGTAATTTAAAACGTTAAACAAATTAGACGAATTTAAAAATACTTTTATATCATTTTCGACCTATCGAACATATTAACAGAGAAAATAAATTTCTACGTCACTCCGGTGTGTTGCAGTTCAGGTGAAAAATGTTTATTTTGCATAAAGATCCTTCATAGCGTGTCCCCGTTCACAAGCTGTGCTGATGTTATAAAATTTTTGAAAGGAAACAGACAGGCTTCCCGTTTTCGGAGACACCCAGTATAGTTGGTCCGCAATCGTTCTTGCCCCGTGGAGATAAAGAATTTTCCCGGGCGAGTTTCTCAGCGGGTAGACGTCTTAAAACGTGGATCCGAAGACTCGCTGCGATTCAGCCAATGTTCTGGATCAGTCAGATTGAGCGAGAGCGGGGCGCAGTCATGCCGTCGAGAGGGAGCGAGAAGTATCGATTGACGGGGGTAACATGGTTTGATGCCGGCCGATCGTTCGGCTGGCTCCGCGTACGTGCTATCTACTGAACAGATTCAAATGAAGTTTGCTTTTCAAATGGATTCCCCTCGCCTGTATGGGGCACGCATAAAGTACATTCTCTCGCGAATGCATCTTGCGCGCGCGCGCGTGTAAGGGAGAAAGAGAGAGAGAGAGAAAGTTATTCTCGCAAGGCCGGCGAGATGGAATTCCAAGTATGCGGTGCGCGAGAATAAAAGCTTTGCCCCGTTTATGGCTTTTCTCTTGGATCGATTGACCCGTTCCTGGCGTTCTGATACATCGAGGGATGATACGTCGCGATCCCGGTGGTCCTAAGATCGAAAAAAATCTTCTACCCCGTAAGCGATGACCATCCTAGTTTCCGACGATGCGATCGGTCGGATAAAAATCGGTCCATCTCGGCGCATAAGACGTCCAACGACGATCCGATTTTTCAGAGGTCCGTGCCTCGACTGCACGCGGAAGCCGCTCCGCAATCGAAAAGTCACGCGACCGCTATTGAACCATCCGTCGGCGAGGCAGTTGCGTGACTCTTCGACCCGCCTGTTAGTGCATCAAGCCGCGGCCGCCTCGATCAGAAGTTCCCCGACGCGTTCGAATTCGATTGGCCCGCGTCCCTTTTGCCCTAACTTTCTCGAGGGATCCTGATCGCGTGTCCGATACCGAGGAAATCGCCGATCCAATCGATCGAGAGCCCGAAATCGCCGACCCTCCGAGACCCGTGTGTCCGTTACGCCGAAGATACCGGGCCCAGCGACAAGGTCATTACTCCGCCAAGTCCAGATTTCCTCCAGGACCTCGTTAGGATCCGTTTTCCCACGCTCACGATCGCCTTTTGAGAGATCCTGAGGACTTAGCGGCTTTTTGCCAGTAGCACGGATCGATCACTGGTCAGTCGTGCTCCGAAATCCGCGAAACTAACCGCTCTCTTAGAGGCTGTCCGATTCTAATTAGAAGGTTTCCGGTCCGATCCTCGCGTCATTAAAGTCTTCATTGAGTTTTCAGATAAGTAGTACGAGTCAGCCATTGGTCAGTACGACGGTTGCAAAGACTCCGTAGCTTTTTGCCAGTGACACGAATCGATGATCACTCAGCCTCGTTCCCGAAATCTGAGAAGTGTTCGAGAGCTTCGGGACTCTAGTTGGCCGGCTGAGGGAACATTTTCGTGGGTCTTCGCGTCATTGAAGTTTCTATTCGGTGGTCGTTCAAGTAGTCAGTCATTAGTCGGACGCGACAGAAAATCAATGAAGCCGGTGACTGGATGCTGTGGATCTAGAAGTCTCCCGCGTTGTTTCCACTAAGGAAAGTTGCAGTTTCGTGATTCCTTGAGTGGTATCGATCGACGACTAATCAGATGGGACTGAAAATCGGTGAAGTGGCTCGTCGAAAGATCTTGTTCTGGTATTTTGCGGACAGAGGAGCCTCCTCGAGGAGCGTGCTCTCGCAGAGAGTAAGGAGCCTTCGAATTTTATGGTCGCGTAAGTAGAATCGATCGGCGATTAGCCAGACGCATAGGGAGGGGGGATCGTGCGAAATTTTCGGGGATCGAGGAAATTCCCGGGAGTCTGTTCGCCGTTAGCATATCCGGGCAACGTGACGAAGTGCCGATGAGCATTTTTCTTGGCGCGCCGGCCATTAAATTCCAGTTAGCCGGGTCGCGTGTGCCGCGAGCAGACAAATGACAGGACGCGTCGGGGGAGCGATAATGAAATAGCTATCTTCGCGTTTCGATCCACCATCTTGCCAGCGTAGTGACCACTAATTTGCTGCATAACGAGGTCGTGACTGGCCCAATTAGCGGGGCTGATTGATAGAATCCGAAACTGAAGCAATTAAGCCGTCTGCGGAATTTCATGATTCGCTCACCACCCCTAGCCGCCCACGCCACCCACTTCTCGTCCCACCCTCTCGCTTTCGTTGCCTCTTATCCTTGTCCCTAAATCGATTTCGTTCGGGAGCCCACGGCCTCGAAGGAAATTGATACCTCCGTTAAATCAACCCCCAGAGGGAAGGGGGCTGAAGCCGGTTTTCTATCACGCGATACGCCCTCTCACGTGCGTCGAAATTGTAATGAGCCGGTTGCCTGAACTCGTTCGAACTTCGCGTCCCGCGAAACGCGATTTAACCGACGGTCCTCCCCCGTGACACCCCCTGGCATCACTCCCGGTCGCGTCCACGATTTACTACGCCTCGAATTAAACGCCACGGAGAATACAGATGATCGCAATCAAAGACCCTGTATTTACATTTTCCTTTCTATACACCGGCGACGCGACGGGATCGGGAAAGGAGGAAACGGTTCCCGACACGAGAATCGCGTTCCCCGCCGGGAGTCACGCCAACATCGTGGAAAAGCGTAAAGAGCGTTTCCCAGTCAAAGACGCTCTCGTCCGGACTGCGAAATCTCCAGATGTACCGTGAGCACACTAGCTCGAGAGGCGAGGAATAAAATTGTAGCCAAAGACGTTCGCGAGACGGACGGTCAACCCGTCTCGCACAAAAGGGTTGCGTCGCAAGAAGGGAGAGCTATAATTACGTTATTAAAATTCACCGTTTAATATTTAATTTAATATCCGCCGGGAAAGAGTCGCCGCGTCGTCCCGGCGACGTTAATGCTATCCGATGTTCCAAGGGACGTAAGAGGTATTAAAAGGAGTAGCGGTCTCGACGATTGGTCCGACAACGTGAATGGCGCTTAATAATTGGTACAGCTCGAGTGCGTTTCATGCTTTATGCTATTAACTTCCCTTGTAATACGATCAAACGATGCGAATGAGGTAGGGTAAAGTGCCCAAGTATGAACCAATTTTTGTTGGTCATTTTTTTATTATTTTAGAATGCTCTTTTTCGTCCAAAAAATTACCAGTTGCAGCTGTATATTTCCTCCCTATCAGATTTTGGGGTTAAGTTTGTTAAAAAATTAATACAGCTTGGGAAAAATATGCGACAGGCGACTATACCATATTTGGGCACTTTACCCTACACGGCAAATAAACTCGAATAATTTGTAGAAAAGTGCAGTCAGTAGTATAGGCCGACGTTTTGTCGGACGCGGCTCGTTCGAACGGTATTTCGCGAGATCCGTGGTTATCGAGGAATTATGACAAGCGAGTGTCGGGACCACGAAAACTGTTGTCGAAGAGTGACACGCCGCGGCGCCGCGCCGTGGACGTGTCCGTGATACAGCAGAAGGGGATCTCGATGAAGGGACCGCATCAATCACCGGCGTTGATTGTGAGGTTTTACCACTTAAACCGGCGCCGAATAACGGACGTTCACGGCATCAGCATTAATTTTCGTAACCACCGATCCTGCCGGAATACTGAGCGGACCGGGAGCCAGGCCGAGAGGGATGCACGCGCGCCGCAAAATCCCCTCTGCTACCCCCGTCCCCCGTCTGGTCCCCAGCAAGCTGACAGAAAATAAATATCCCATCGATGGAAGAAGTCTCCGGGATAACGAGGAAAGGATGACGATATTCGTGGGGTGGGACGCGAGAACCGATCGGGCTGTTCTTGTATAATTTCGCGCTTAGCGGCCAAGCTACATCATTTGTTTAGATAACAGTCTTCCCCGGTTACACGGGACATTATTCAGGAATATTCCGCAAAATTGAAGCAACTTGTTCGACCCTCGGAAATACTTCCACGAAAGATCCTAGGGTAGACCCTTCGAGGGCTCCCCCAATTTTTACTGCACCCCCTTAAAACCCGCAGATTTTATTTTATTTATGATCTCACATTGTGAGGTCGAGGGTGAGTCTTTGAGCAGTGCAAAAGCAAAATTCCAGCGAGGCTCGTTTTCTCTACAAAAATTAATTGGAACGGAGAAACACTACTCTCGCAGTCCTTGTTCTCTTAGGTTTCATTCACTTTGATATTTTAGCGTGAAATTGCCGTTTAATTGTGAAAGTAACGCCGAGATCCGTACATAACAGGAGGTAAATGGAACGTGTGTATCCTTTTCGAAAAATATTCGAGAAAAATTGACTACGGTGGAGGACGTTAAATTTGCTGAATATTGCACAGTGCATTACGGCTTTAATTGCTCGGCGAGTGTAATTAGTTTGACTTTCTTCGGTCGGGGATAGGAATCGCGATCGTCACGCGCAGCTGCCCGGTGTTAATTAAAACGAGAGTCGATCGGATCCGCGGCGTTGATCTGGCTTGTAGAAAATATCGCGCGATCGACGAATGATTCGGTGGACGGAAACGACCATGGGTGTAATATTAAAACGATGAGGGGCGAGAGAGGGTGAGAATGACGATAAATTTTCGACCGCCGTATCCAGCGAATGAATCGTCGAAGATATTCGACGCACGTTCCGTCGGATAGGGAAATGTGAGAAGTGAGAAAATGTAAAGGGCGAAAGAGTGGTTGAAAGGGGGATGAAAAGGGGCGAATAGAGGGGCGAAACTAGAGGGAGATAGCATTTAGAGTAAAGTTCGAAGCGACACAAATTAGCCCCCCATCGGCGCGGTATTATTATCGGGTAATTAGCAACATTCTGCGGCGATTTATCGAATCGGGTTAAATAGCGACGTGCGCTGGGAATTAATGACGTCGATTTGAAAATCGAACGCTCGACCGGCCAGTAAGCACTTCGTTATCTAACCGGCCACGTGACGGGTGTACGTGATTCATTCCATTCCCTCTTTTATTTATCCAACCCACCTCACCCCAACCCCGGTTCACCCCCTTCATTTTCCGATTCCGATCGCTAATCCTGAACACTGCAATTACAGAAACTGGCAGCATCTTGTCCGGTACGGTCAAAATCGATCAATTTAGCTGCGGGACGATCTATAGAAATTGTCCGGAGGCTTCACAATTAATTATGATAATTTCGACACATTACAGCCCGTTGTTCGTCCTGAAAATAAATAGAATATCGGAAGGGACGAAAAACAATATTGACGATTAATAATTAATACGTAAAGTAATGAGACTAATGACGCTGTTAATGGCGGAGCGTAATTTATTCGATGCTGATTTTATGAAGCAATTGTAAATGATCGTTACGGTAACAAGGAACGATGCGAATAATACCGGAATCCCTGCATGCACAGAGTGTTACACAACTTATAATCATAAGCACAAAATGTAACAAAAAATTTACTTAAAAATTAGATGGATGGGCGAGATGGACGAAAGAAGTTCTCCAGTTCTCGAACAGTTTCTCAGCGATTAGACCTCGCGAATAGCGATGCCACTCCATTTGCTTTAAATTGTTCTTGCTGTATACTTGACCAGGAACACCTAGTATGCAGCGAACATTGAACACGTGACACCGGGCGAGGTATTCGGGATAAATTGAACGGGACGAGGAATTTAATTCTCGACAACATACCGTCGCGCGGGCTGGTAGACGGGCCCGGGTGTCGAGTATCCGCGTTTGCACTTCGGTGAATGGGCTGGAACGTCGACGGCGGCGGGGTTACTCGCGACATGGGTTGAGCCTTTCGACGGGTTTCTGAAATCTGGATTCGCGGGACGGAGAGTAGCTTTCACGCGGATAAACAGCGGGGCTTGCGTGCGGAAAGAAAGGAGGCCTCGCCGTACGTGTTCTCTCCGTCTGCGAGGAAGATTGATAAAGACGTGAGATTGGAAGAGCAAAAGAAATAGAAATAGAGCGAGAGAGAGAGAGAGAGGGGGTAGAATCGGCGAGGAAAAAGGGGTAGCGAAGCGCGCGGAAGCGTGCGACGCTCAAGAGAAATAGGAATAGAAGGGTCTTGGGGAAACAGGTTGAAAAGGAATCGTGAAAAGAGCGAGCCGACTGAAACGTATCCAGTGTCGGGGCGCTCTGTCACTTTGCAAGCCAGATCCACTTTTTCGAGGGTAGATATATAGACTTTGAGTGGGTGGGATACGGTCTGCATTAAGGTTTGAATAATTGGGAGACGCCGGGCGCCGCGCCGCGCCGCACCGCGGCCCCGTCAGTCGACGACTCTAATGCGGCCCCCGACGAAATTGAGCTTATATACGCAGACGGCCGGGGCCGAAATTGCATTTAAAGTTCCGTACGTTGTTTGAGGTCCACTTGAGGCTCCTAATATTTCTCGGGGGTAATTCCGTTAATTGCTTTATAAATTCGGAGAGAGAGGGCACTCGTTCCGCGGCGGTGTTTTCGGAAGAAGTGGCCTCGCGAGAGATCTGGTCCCAGCTCGCCGTTATTCGACCCGGACCATGGCTCGATTCGATTCCGGTATCAAACAGACCAGTTCTTTACCGTCTACGTCCCTGGATTCAAACGTTCACAAAAAAAAACTCATCGACGTTTTATTCCGGTCTACTCTACGTAGAAGAAAAGCTCCTCTATTTTCAGCCGTCTGATTTATGATCGACTCCGTTGCTTGCTTGATTCATGATTTACTCCACCGCGTGCCTGATTTATGATTGACTGCGCAGGTTGCCTGATTTGTAGCTGACTCTACCACTCGTCTGATTTATGCCCGACTCTATCGCTTGTCTGATTTGTGGCGGAGCCTATCACTGGTCCGGTCGGTAATCGGTAGTCTTGATCAACGCATACTCGGACGAAATGAATGTAAAAGTTTCTTGCCGGAGGAGGCGAACTTTGAACGCTCTAGAAAATTTAATTATTTCGCGCAACGTCTCCGACCGATGCAATACTTTCCAGAAAACTATCCTGCGCAGCGAAACTCTAAACAGGGCTGGCTGGCAGCGGGAAAAGCTGACGGAGGTAGCTCCGGTGTCGTCGAATTAAATGCAAACTGTTCCCCGTCAGTTCCCGGGAACGCTGGAAACGCGCACAGCACCCTGGAAAAGGAGGGCACAGCGGGAGAGAGAGAGAGAGAGAGAGAGAGAGAGAGAGAGAGAGAGAGCCCCGGCGAATTTTTCGGAAATCTCTTCGGGGTTGCGTCCCCGGAGCATAAACTCCGGAAGGGATCGACGTCGTCGACGATGCAGCCCGGTGAACGTGTATCGGAACCCCGGTGTCACAGCTCGCCGTCGAATCCCCGTCGTCTTGCGGCACCCGAAAATGGATAAACCCGGAGCGACGGGTTCGATCAGCACCGAGTGATTTACCACGAAGAACCTCGACCGGGTGCCGAAGCCTTTCGCAACGATGCACGGCGCGGCCCCCGTTCTCCCTGCTCGCGTATCCAACGCTTTACAGTCGACGAGGCTGGGAATGGGAGACCGGGAAAAATTTTATTTTCCTACAGGGATAATCCGTTGCCGAGGGAAGGAGAGTATCGCGCGTGGCCCCTCTCGCGGGAGTTGACGATGCAAAGCCAGGGAGAATAAAAGATTCAGAGCCATTGTGGCCTACGAAAGTAAGCGACCCTCTCTCCCCCCGAATAAAAATTCTATCGCGTTGGAATGAAAACGCTGTGCGGAAGAAGGCGTCGGATCGGCTGTAATCAGATAAGTAGAATGGAATCGATCGAACCGAATAAGATCGTTCTTAGTCGGGCGTATGAACCGGTAATATCTTGGCTGAAATAGGGATTAGGATGCTCGTGCTCGTCCTTGGAATAATGGGGAGGTTTCTCTGGGGAAGGCGAGAGGTATTGTTCTCGCTCCGGAGGACTCGGGGTAACAAATAACCCGGGGTGTCGGAAATGTCAGTCGAAAAACAATCCGCGTACCCTGTTAATCATTGGAAAATGTTATAAGTAGACTGCACATTTTTTTTTTTTTTGTTTGAATAAATTTCACTGATAAGATGAACGAACAAGATGTCAGTACTTCCTGCCGGAACCACATGAGTGGTACGGCAATGGTGACGCAGGCAAGTAGAAGAGTCAACGATAGATCTGACGAATGGAAGACCTTATTAACGGGACAAATGTCTGACAAGTAGAAGAAGTGATTATTGACCAGACCAGTGAAGGCGTCGCTCGCAAGAAGCGTATTAGTGAAGTAGCCTGTCATACATCAAAGAAGTGGAAGGCGTCAGTTATCGAGCAGACACGTGGCAGCGTCTACAGTAAATCCGACAAGTGGAAGAATCAATTATGGAGCAGCCGAGTGGAAAAGTCAGCGATAGATCAAGAAAATGAAAGTCGGTTGTGACGCAGACAACTGGAAGAGTCGGTTACAGATAAGGGAACAGAAAACATGAGTAAACCGGATGGCATCATCTGACGGGGGATCCAGTGGCAACATCGCACTTTGCCGGCGCTCCTGATACATTGTCAATAGACCCGTCGACAGGTAATGAGTTGCCGCGGAAGAATTTGACGGGATGTCGATAGATGCGCGTTACAAGAAGTATCAACGTCTTGACGGCTAACCGAGTGGTGCACCTCGGGGTGGATCTTCCGATATTCAGTTACCGTCGAGGCGAACGGTCACGTTTATTTGGTCGGAGAGGGTCGCAGTTTGTTCGGCTAATTGTAGCTCAACCGGGGGAATCGTCCTAGGAACGATTTTTTTACGAGTTTTAAATGCAAAATTGAGCCACCACCGGCCACCCCCGCCTCCCGATGGAATTTAATTACAACGATCCGTCGTTACAGGGGGATGGATGGGGGAGAGAGAGAGAGAGAGACAGAGAGGGGCACGGTTCGAAAGGCCTCTCGTATTTCGACAGGCTCGAGTGACCAGCGCGCCGCGCCGATAGAAAGTCGATAACGGCATGCAGACGATTCTGACTGGCGTCGCGCGAACAACGCGCCCTCCAATCATTTCTCGTCGCTTACAGAATCATCCCCCCCACCTCTCTCTCTCTTTACTGACACTCTCCCGACCCCTCCGGCACAATTCCGCAAGTGCGGGACCAGCGACAGATAAACTGTCCACGGTGAGCGATTTATGAGCCGGCTCGCGACTGCAAATTGCTTCAAATCGCGCGAATATTTGAGCCACCCCGCCCTTATCAACGCTCCAGCGAAAGACTGGACGTGCACGGTGCAAACAGTGCCTCGACGCTGTCCAGAAATGTTCCACGTAGATAAAACACCGCACACGCTTTCCTGTCTGATCAGGACACGGCTGAAGTGGTTCGTGAGTCAACCCCCCAGCAACATGCTGGATAATTCAGCATGTTGCTTGTCCAATTTATAATTGATCCTCTCTAACCTGTGATCGACTCTTTCGCTCGGCTGATTAGTGATACACTGCCTCACTCGCCTGATCTATGCCAGACTCTATCACTGATCCACGACCGCAGTCCCATCAGATGTCGGTTCTTTGATGTTCTTCTGGCGATCCTCCCGGGCAAAGGCGATTAGTCTGGTTGCCACGGGGCGCGAAAAAGGTGGACGACCCCTCGTTTGTTAATCAAACAAAGCCCTCGGTCGATGTCTGACGTGGGCTTTTAAAGGACTCAGCTCGCCGATGACCGCGGCAATTTTCTGTTTCGTCGGGTCAAAGAAAACGAGGCGACGGCGAGGGGAGCCGGTTGAACACGTCTGCGAATTAGCCGAGGACCGTCGCCGGACACTTTGTGCACCGGTTACTTTCCCATTCCCTTTTCCCACGGGCTTCCCGCCTTTTGCACGAGAGAATGCGTCTCTCGCGCCGCCCGAGCTACATATCGCGTGCTCCCGTTCCTCCATTATTCATGACATTATTTTCCAGCTCGATAACGAACGCGATCGACTCCGCAGGAATCCCGCGGACCGATAAGCCTGAAAAATTTACTCCTCGCCTCGGACACAACCGCTATTTCCACGCACCGCGCCACCGGCTTTCACCTTCTGGCGCCGTTGAAAAATTGCTTCTCTATTTTTTTTTTTTTTTTTTTTCGGCCACGGCGAGTTTCTGCCTCGCGGATGACGCTCCAAATTTCACTGACCAATTGCTAACGCTGCGAAACGTTTGTACACTCGCATCGACGCTGCAACCACTGCGCGAGCTTTAAACATTCTTATCGAGGAGTTTAGCCACTTTACAAAACGAAAAACAATTTTGTGCAGTGAAAATTCGATTTATTTTATTGCTACACTGCGGAACTTTATGCATTTATAGCAAAATCGAGTAGATAAAATTCGAAATTATTAAGAAATTTTAAAAATTGAAGATGTAAGAAATCACATTCTATTTCTGTGCAATCGATGCAGACAATTTTTATTTTGCATAAAGATCCGCAGTCTATTTATTACTCACACTGTGAAAAGCGAAAAAAAAGTTTTTACAATAATTTTGTTATGAAATGACGGCGCTACCAGCTCTGCCGCGGTAATCTATTTAAATAACCTTCCATAGATTCCTGTGGAATATAAAAATAAAGGAAAAATTTATTGCACGGTCGAAAAATTTCCTCGTGGTAAAATAAAGTGGAATTGTCTTTTTTATTGAATTTCACGTATCGCGCGAGAAATTTCACAAATGCACCCGGATCTGTAGTCCGGCCATGTAGCGTGCGTTACAAACCAAAAACCGTCGATCGTACGTGATTCAACGCATCGGAAATTAATTATGAGACTTTTTCGTATTACCGAACACGCGGTTAACGTGTCCTCTCGTCGCTCGCCGTTTCCGTTCCCAGCTACAGCAGATACATTTTCGTTTCGCCCGGAAACGAAACCAGATATGGGCCAATTTCATTTGCGAAATTCCCACTAGTTTATACTGCTGTAACAAGTTATTTAAAAAAAAAAA
Organism: Lasioglossum malachurum; assembly: GCA_028455605.1. Classification (NCBI taxonomy): domain Eukaryota; kingdom Metazoa; phylum Arthropoda; class Insecta; order Hymenoptera; family Halictidae; genus Lasioglossum; species Lasioglossum malachurum. Next base: position 18,306,518 of record CM052317.1, on the reverse strand, counting down.
TTTGTTTCATTTTTGTAGAACGCAATTACAAAGCCAAACACAGTAACAACATTTCGTTTCGTTTTTCAATGACTTCTCGGGCGCTGTGCCAATTGGGACTTCGGTTGAAAAATTCAAGAGAATTTCTATCTACTACGGTCTATATTGCTTTTGTGATTGTTGAATTTTTTCCCCCCGCGGTGAATCGAAAACCCATTTTACATCCTAAATTCCTCGGATAAGGTTGCATGTGTATAACGCATAAATGTATAATATCGAAATGAAATTATTGCTGGCGTAATACATGAACAGAGGATATTTATTTCGGTTCGAATATCTCGAGGAAAATATGTTTCAACGTTTGCGTCTTTGAAATCGATATTGCAGACACGGTTTTGCCTTATTCAGGATATTACTTCGTTCAGTGAATATCATTCGCTTTATATTAATATAGATTTTCTCCCTCAAAATGCAAAATAAGAATGAAGTTCGATTTGTGCACCTATTCAGCCCCAGATATTGAACGAGTTTTCCAATAGTTTCTATTGTCGTTTTCTTTGTTGGGATCATTACTAGCTGATATTTTGGTGCACCGCGTGTTTAAATAATATTGTACACTGAAGAGTCAGATTATTCGACTTTTTAAATTAGTTAGTTTTAACCCCTTGCCGTATTTTGACGAGCCAGACTCGATATGAAGTTTTTTAACAAAGTCCAACAAATACGAATGTTACGCGTTTTATTTTAGATGGAATAAAATTTGATTCGTCTGTAATCAATATTTTGACATACTATGTCTTAATTCCTCCGGTGATTACAAGGTATCGTATGAGAACAATTGAACGCTGCTGATATTTCAAGAAAAATGACAATGTAAGCAGACGAGTCGCTCAACTCGAGTTTTCATAGGATGTCAACTGAACCGATTTGGATCGATTGTGCAGTTAAAGCGAGGCGGACACGAGCACAGGTTCGACGCGAGTTGGGAGCGCGTCGCTAGAGCGGGCAACAGCGGAACGCATTGAAACACGGTGAACAATAGTGAAAACTTACGATACACACCGGCTTAGGGAGCCCCCGAGCGGAAACTGGTGAAAAGCGTGCATCACGACGTAACATAACCCGCGGAGAGAGAGGGAGAGAGAGAGAGAGAGAGAGAAAGAGATCGAGGAAAAGGAACAGAGAACGCTCTGAATGAAACGCGAGACTGACTTTTCCGCGAAGCTCGTCCGCGCAAGCTTTCTCCGATTGAGATTAAAATCTGGAAGCGGGTCACGGTGACGAATTGAATTCGTTAAACATTTCTGCGAGAGGTATTTAGCAAAGTCCCCGATTCATCGCGTTCAATTCCTCCCACGCGATCGTCGACGAATCCGACCGACGAACAAAGTGCAACATCGCCACTCGTGCTGGCCCACAAACCCGAAAATACACCCGAAACTCCTGTTCCGAATCGTGCAGAGAATCAGCGACTTTGCGCCCCCACGCGATCCGAGAATACGCGGTCCCGCAATTCGCGCGTGAAATCGAGCCTGTAGATAGAATTCGGGAAACTTCTTTGTTCCAGAGTTATTCTTGCCAGTCACTCGACACGCTGTCAGATTCGTGGAGTGAAACGAACGAAAACGGTCGCGGAGAAAGGCGAAAAAATATGTACAGGGTGTCCGATTGAAATCGATCCCCAACGGCAAACCCTGTACACAGAGGAAAATAAATTTACCTAGGACCCGTTGAACACAACGTTGCGGGGCAAATGGGAAATTTGTGGGGTTTCAGTTTCGTTTACCTTGAAACCGGAAACGGACCGGTCTTTGGCGCAATATTTCGCCGGCGTTTAAAATTTTCTACTAGTTACGCGTACGCGAGCCGTCCATTGGCTCAGCATGAAACGTCCGGAACAGTTCAGCCGGGATAGTTCGAGGCCGGGCGCGTCGATCAAATCTCTTCGGCCGCGACTCACACTGGTCAACCTCCCGGCGATTTTCCGCAGCGGCGCGTCTATTCGCGCGTATAATTGAATTTTTAATACGCGAACGCCGAACGCCTGTCAGATTACTAACAATTGATTAATTCGAGCGATACCTGTCCCGCACCCCTGGTTCCCCTACTGTCATCCCTCCTCCCGCTCATTCGTTTCCGTCTCGTGTCTAGCGAAAACGAGGGATCTCGGGGAACAATAGCTGCTCTCGAATGGTTTGTTACGGACCAATTAATGAACCCGCGTTGCTCGGCGAGCGCGCGAGACTATGCCCCGATCTGTGTTAATTACTAGGAGCGTTATTAACGCGGACTTCGAAATCGCTCTGTGTGCGTGTGCGTGTGTGTACGAGGCGCGAGAGAACACGCGCAGGTGTAGTGGGTCCGTTTACGTGCGTCGCTATGTATTGTTTATTTGTCCTATTTCAGCGCGATTGTAATTCTAACGGCGTTTCAATGTTATTCGAGCCGAGATTGAAATGAATATCATTGCGATGTAATAACAATATCGCGCGTGTTGCATTGAGCTTTAATTTCCTGCGCGCGGCCTGTGCAACGGTTTCGCCCACTGGCGAAGTGCGTGCGTAATCATCGCACGGTTAATACGCCAGGACAATGGTATAAATTGAATTTTTCGAGGCAACGAATTCCCTCGGGACGGCGGACGATGCGCGGACGCGTTTTCCTTTAAAAGAGCGCGCGCACGTCTGACCGGAGCTTTAATTTGCTGACGCAATCGAGAGGCGATGTTCCTTCGTAATTCGCGCGAATGTCATGCGTTAATTGAACGCGTCGATATCTGAACTCTCTTCTCTCTCTGTGTGTGTATGTGTGCAATCTCGCTGTCACGCGGGCGACGACTGCATCGACGCGACTTGCAAATGCAGATCCGTGGGTCGACGCGGTATTATTGTTTTTCCAATCAATTGGAAAAACGATAAATTTCGACGCGGAGAGATCGACCGCCACCGGTTTGCTTTAAGGATTTCCATTTGGAGCTCGAATGTCCGCGGCCTGGCTTCGGTTATTCGAACCGTGTATGTGCGGCTCCAGATTGCTTCCTCTGTTGTTCGAGACGTTGCTTTCTCTCTCGCTCTCTTTCTCGTACTCTTTCCGTTTTGCTGCAGCCGAGAGCTGTGTACAAATAGAAGGTAAAACAGAAAGTAAACCGAAGGAGGAGAGAGCAGAGTCTTGCTCGAGGAATAAGCTTTCGTTGCAATGTTTGCGGTCGCAAACAACAGGGTCCGGAGAGGATTTACCGGCGAATACACTTTTAATTGGCCGGCTGTCTAACTCTGTTAACAAGTTGCAAAATTGAACAGCAAGGTCAACCCCGAAAAGAAATGAAAACTGTTTACTCGAGATCTTGCTCGGCTACAGCCGGAACTTTCCGGTTTGTCCTATCTCCCTCTCTCTCTCTCTCTCTCTGTCTCTCTGTCGTCCCTAGTTCTTAGTTAAGCACGAGAGTCACGTAGAAAGGGTGACTAAAAACTTTCTGTATTCTACTCGGCACCTCACTTTTCCTTGCAGCGGCAAAATGTAGTCACCGGTCCTGTTCTATATAATTGGAACACAAATTTTTCACCCATTTCATTTCACCACACGGTCCTTTCTGGAGCCAGGTAAAAATTAATTTCCCTCATTTTACTACACATTTATTAGGCATTCTTGAATTCTCGTAATTTGTTCACTATTTTAAATAGCACAGATTCAGTTTCGTTGTGAATTCGTAAAGTCCGGTCTACTGGTTACAACCTATTTTTCGATTTGTTTCGGAAAGAGACCTTGTCTGACCATACACTGTGTCGTTCTACTTGAATAAATATCAAGATTAGTTGGACTATTCATAATTACATAGTAACGGTTACAGGCTCATACATTCATCATGTGATTCTATCTCACTTTTACTGCTGGTCCGATCACAGTTTCGGCTTAAACCACTAGTTTTCAATAAACAGGTCTAATAAACTCGTCTGGTCACGCAGATTTTACACCACTGCTTTCAGTAGGTGATGCTAACCAACCACGTCTGGCAGTATAAGGGCTTACGCTACAGTATTCATGACCTGACTGTCTCACGCGTCTGACTATGTATAATCCTATACTCCTGTTTTATACGATACCTCTCTAGTTTGACCATATGCGGTCTTTTACCACAGTTCCCATCACATTAATCTGCCTAACTTGTCTGAATATATTCAGCTGTATGTTTTAACTGGATGGCTCTGCCTCTCGTCGTATATCAATACACTGTCGTCTACTTCAATTTTATAGGACATATCTCTGGTCTGATAATATTGCATTTTTTCACACACTTTTTAGACGTCATTTACTAAACCAATACTTCTAGCCTTACAGAGAAATTCAAGTTGTTTGGCCCATACGTAAAAATGTTATTCTGATTTAAAGTGTGTGTAATCAATTTTGCTCCTAACTGTACAGTTAGGGACAAACAACTTTTTCCCATCGTCTACCCATGAATTTGCACCACTATTTTCTTGTATTCTCTCCCCTTAAAAATTTTAAACGCTTTAAATAGTTTCCATGAAATCCAAGTCTACGTCAGGATGACTTCATCTTCCTCGTCCAACTGCAGACGCTTTCGCATCGCTGATTCTACAAAACGTCTACTCTGACCGAACACAGACTCGCGTCACTGTTCTCCCCAGACAAATCTGCCTAAGGCCTCTCGCCATTCATTGTCTAATGCCACATCTCCGAGCAAATTAATCTACCTAACTCGTCCTGCTGCACGCACACCTACACCGGCCGCTTTGATCGGATCCCCGTTCCATCGTCCGACCAACAAGGAACCTATTCTACTGGCAAGTAGAATAGCTGCCTTTGACGGAGAACGCATCGACTGAATTTCCACCGTATGGAATTTCCGGGCGAATCTCAGAAATCATGCTCTGAGCCCTACTTGTTTTCGGCACAGAGGATCTTTAAACAGCGCACGATGCAACAACGGGAGAGAAAGAGAGGGGAGGGGATCGAACGGCTACCAATCAGCCGTGATACGTCGTTAAACGGCGCTGTCTTTGAGTAGCAATCAAAGCACCAAGATCCCCAGCTCGAGGGAGCGAGAGAGAGAGAAAGAGAGAGTCAGGCAACACAGTGGCCTTATGTATTCGTTCAAGTGGAAACTATGTATTTCGGGTGCATCGGTGAATCAATGGGCTTTTGATCACGCCGTTCCAATAATTGGTGCCAGCTTCTGACTGGCTCGCTCGTCCGAGGCTGGTTACCAAGGCTGGCAACAGTACAGGGCCTACCCTGTTCCGTTGCCGAACGCTCGCTGTCGATCGTCGGACACTTTGTGCGCGACGGAATCGAACGTTTATCAATTTCCCGACGGACCGTTCCGAATCTGAATAACTCCGGGAACACCGCGTCGCTGGCCCACTTCGGCAAACTCGATTACACTCGGCCGGAGACTCGGGAGAGCGCACCCGGCCGGGTATCTGTTGCGAACAACGAAACCGAAACGCGCCATTTCACTCGCCCATCCGTTTAGCCGACTGCATGCACGCGCGCAGAACACCACCGCTTCCGATGGCAAAATTTCATTTCTTTCGGGCCAACGTAATCCAACAAATTCGGGTTAGTCACAGGAATATTGTAGATTTATTCGGTCATAAATTTATTTGTTCTAAATGCATGAAGCCCTCTGTCTACGTATATAATAATCGTTTGATTAAAATATATAAATTACCGGAGAAGCACAACAAATTACCTGTCGAGTGTGTGGGACCTTTGAATTTTTCCAATAATCGTGCGTCTCCTTGCGTCGCTTCTAATTAAACAAGCGCACGAACCGTGTCGGATACGTGCACCTGCACTCATTTAGTAGCCACGCTAAACGCCAAGTAAATATTGAACAATGAATAATACATGGCTCCGCGGGATCAAGGGAGGGGCTTGTGCACTCGTTTAGTCGCGATATTAAAATGCAATTAAACATCGATGCGCATTTACGTGCTCGAATTACCGAGAAGCGACGTTACATCCGGGCGAATTTTCGTTCCCGGTGTAATTTATGCAGTGCAGAATATTTTAAACGATAATTGACTGACCCAGACACGACCTCCCCCGGCCTGTAATTTAGGCTCAACATACATATGTTAATACTCCAATCAAGGCCCCAACGTGAGGCGCATCTATATCGACGTGGACTTATCTACGGATAAACCGATAACGGATTGCGCCTGAATTAAACCATAAACTCGATTTACAGCGGCCGCGTTTTCCACTTAATTGTGATTCATTAGAAGGTGCTAGTTCAACTTTAAACTAGTGTATTAATGATCCAGACTTGATCGCTGATATACCCCACAATAAATTCGTCGTAAATAGTGTGGCTGATTACATGCATTTACGACAAAAATGAATAACACAATTCTTATGCCGCATAAAAATCCGGAGTCTATCAGAAATTCCACCAAACTATGATTGGCTCAACGTAGCTCTAGACTCGTTACAGCCCTAAATCGTCCGTAATCTCACCCTAGCTTGGACTTAGCGTGTGCTTTTTTTTTACAGTGAATTTCCCTTTGTTTATTCAACGAACTGAATATCCCACTACGCTTAGATACTAATAACCCAGCCTGATTTTTAGTCTAAAGATTTTGCCGCAATTAAAAATGAGAAAGAAAACCGTGTGCCTGAAGCGTAGCTCGCACCCAATTTCTCCCCAGTTCGAAAAACGAGCTTACCGAACGCTTTTCCGCGGATGTCAGGAGAATATCTTCGGGCGAGCAAAAGGGTAGGATCGTCGCATAGGATCCCGTAAAAACGGAACGAGCGAATCATACATGCGGCGCGGTCCCGATGCATCGTCGATCTGATACGTTACGATGATGCAACGAATCAACCGAATATAAATTCACAGTTACGGCGGAGAAGCGGCGCGGGGGTCGTGCAAACGTGATATAAACGCTGATTCTCCCATGCGCGGTTCTTGCACGCGTAAATCTCACGATTTACGAGCGCGGGTTCCAACGTTCAGGAAAAAGATGGCTCGGCTGACTTGAGGGGCATACTCGACGTGTATTTCGCGGGCCGTGTATTGTTGTTGTCCGCGGTGCTAGTCGTCCGAGGAACGAGAATCCTGGAGGAATATCGAGAAGCCGCTGCTCGAGATCGTGGCTGGAATCACGAGTATGATTCGTAGCGGTGTGCTGCTGTTGTCCGGAGATCGGTCGCAGAATGCTTAGGAAGTAATACGTTCGATTTGTGTGTGTTTTCCAGACGACGAGAACTCGTCGGTGCACGGGATCGTGACCGAGGACGGCCTGTTCGACGGCACGATCTTTACGGCCTCGGACGAGATTTACATCGAGCCGGTCAGCAGATACGCGCCCCTCGTCTGCCATAAGCTCGACGGACAGGAACAGGACACCACCGACGCCATGCAACACCATACGATCGCGTACCGCGCTGCGGACGTTGACCCACCTCGCCTGAACGACCCCACATGTGCCAGCGAACGACTCCGGGAAAACACCCTGAACGAATTGAGGTCTGTAATACATTTTCCATTAACATCTTTTTCTCATGGTGCACTTGGACGTTTTGTTTTTAAATCCGCAGACTAACCATTACATTTGTCGCTTAACTTTAAACCTACCAACACCGGTCAAAATGACCGGTTCGAGGTTCTTCATTTTACAATTAGAAAAGTATAGATATATTTAGTAGTGCACGATTATAATAGGAGCCGCATAAAGTCTAAATGAAATCAATCTTGTCATTTTTATAAGGGAACAAGGGAAGTTTAGCGTTAATTATCGAGAGAAAATTAGTTCTACATTTTTATTAGATTATGAGGTTCGATAAACTGCTCCAGAAATTCGAAGCATTCTCGTAGCTGTCTGATCAGATACAGACCAGTACCACTCGGTTGCACACGTGTCCTAGGGCCGACTGAAATGAAGTCAGCGAAAACCTGGGTCTTATCACTTGCTGAATTAGAAATGATACAATTCCACCCTGGTATCGATAAACTCTCGATTTTAAGCTCTTGCTCTTATTACTGTTCCGGGTCGATTCTCCTCGAACGATCACTATATTCTTTATTTTACTTGCATCGCCTTGTGCTACTTCTCGGATCCAGAACAGACCGCTCCAATAGCTTATGATTTACTCCCTTTATCATGATTGTTCCCCTTTAATTTGCTGTTCCGACGAGGTTCGTTTTACTTGCCTGATCTGCTTTCAATTACCAGTGTAGGCAATCTAATGGTCACCTGATTGTTCTTGTCTAATAATGGTCATTTCGTTCTCCTTATGCGCTCATAAACATTTTATGCTCCCTATCTGATCACGGTCGTTCCAGTCTCGTTATCCACTCATAAACGTTTCACTTTCCCTGTCTGATCGGAGTCTTCCACTTCCATTCGTGCGGACAATGTCGTCCTAATCTCCTTGGCTAATCGTAGTCCATTAAATAACTCTTGTTTCTCTCATTTTCCGTTGCTGATGCAAATGTAATTAGACTGCGGACGTTCATTTCATTTGAAAACTTTCCAGCCGAATACCTCGAAAAAGGTATGAAAGATATTAAAAATAAAGCTGCGACCTTCGTTTTACACTTTTCTAATATCTTTCACACTTTTCGAGATATTCGGCTGGAAAGTTTTCAAACGAACACCCTGCGGACGCATTCTTGTTATTTTCATAAAGTAATGTGAAGATAGTGTGAACCATTTTAAAAATACTCGCCCACAAAGCGAGCACAATCTGAGCACGAACGTCTCACTCTCCCCGTCCACTCAGTCTATTCCCGCACTCCTTGAGAACCCGCGACCGTCTGGGGTCCCCGTCCGATTAAAATCGCGGCTACTCCACTGGCGCCGACGTCTTCGTCGGTCTGATAGCAGGTGGGTGGTTTCTACTTGGCCGACAAGAGTCCGCCGGTTCTACCTGTCCGATAAGCCAGTCTGCCTCTCCCCACTTTGTTCCGCGTCGGTGTCACCGTGTCGTCGTGCGGCGACCACGTTGGAAAGAGGTCATCGGGTGCGCTGAGGTATATGATACCGTCGCGGCGCGCGAAATTATACATAAGAGAGCCGAATTGATACTTGTATCGCGAGAGTGGGGCCACGGTGCCGGGGCCGAGGACCGTCCGGTCGCCTGTATAATATCAGCTTGTTGCCCCGTAATACATTCAATATTCCCCGGGCCGGCGAAGTTAATATGAACCCCGGTGGCCGTGCATCGACCGGTTTAATAGAATTTCAAATGGCACACGGCTAGGCCGATGGGTTCGCGCTTTCCATTTTTATGCGACGCCCCGACGTCCGGGCTCGGATAGCTTCCTACGAGAGAGAGAGAGAGAGAGAGAGAGGGGGCTCAGGGAAAAGCGGCTTACCAGAGATACCGGTCTATTAATCGCTCGAACGTCATCGTTCGAAGTTAACAGAATTAGTGGGGACACCGACGGTGACCGACGCCGGTTCAAAGGCACTGCCACGGGGGGGAAACCGATGATTGTCGTGGGACATGCGCGACGGCACGCCGCCGCAATTAGAGAACACGGTCCGTGGCCCGGCTGATTTCGAACCATGGTTCTTGGCATCGATTAATGATAACGTTCACCGACGTAACCGGCGGCCCGGAGTTTTCGGCTGCTGTCCATCTCCACACTAGCAACCAGGCTGTAAGAGAGAGAGAGAGAGAGGGAGGAAGACAGAACAGCAGTTGTTCCAATTACTCCCCGCTCGAGATAAACAGTTCGGTCGCGCTCGAGTTGGACATCGCTCGCGTAAACTTTCGTCCGAGCGATTCGAATGGCTGTCACGTGACTGGAATTTGCTTCCGTTCGTCATTCCCGCGGTTGGCCGCCGCCGCTGCACGTGCCACGGAAGATTTCTCCACTTTGTTCCCTCGGCCCTGATTGGATTAACGTGTAAGCGTCCCCACACACGACCGAAACTGAAATTTCCCAATGCCACCGCGCGCCGCGACTAATAACATTTATTGAAGGAGTAATCACGCTGTTTGGAACTGTTACGTGATGCGGGATCCCGTGACACCGCGCATGCACCAGGACAACGGACGGTGACTTTTGTGCAGCTGCGGCCACTCGGTTTAAAATCATTCTTTTCACTCGACTGTCCGCGAAAACCACCCCTGGGAGAAATTATTTTATGCTCGAGTTAACGAGTGGCCTACTGGTCTGGAAAAAATAGACGGAATAGAGTCGACGTACATCTATCATGTGCTTTTGGATTCGTTCGAATATCTCGTATAGTTTCCGAGAAAAAAAATGTATAAGACGGAGTGTGAACTCTTTCGGATTCATATTTGTGCTCGTCGATTTATGCTCGTTCTTGACCCCGATTCGCGACCGCATTCCCCGACTTCTCTCACGAATCAGTGTACCCTTCTTGCTGATGTTGGAAATCGCCGGGCGCGCAACGAAGGGTTAAATGAACACCAGGAAGAGCCTATAAAAACCAGTGGGCGGCTGCACGGTTGTGTATAAAAGTCTCGTAAAAGCGTAGCTACACAGAAACGGTATAAAAAGCCAGTTAAACGGACCTCGCGGGTTCAGACGCAAAGTCTCGGCAGCATGGCGCGGCGGGGGGAGAGAGCGAGCCCAGACTCGTGCTGAAAACGATTACGAAAGTAAATTGGTTGCCGGGCTGTTACGTATTATTCGACATATGTCACCCCTTATCTACGGCCCTGCCTTGCCAGGCAACGATTTCTTCCCCACCCACCGATTTATCCTCCGGAGCTGATCAGCTCACCGTGAAGGATTCACTGGGCCGAGCTGTAGTTTCCTCCGGACGCTTACCGGCGAAAAATCGTTTGCAGGACGAACAGGACGTGGAGTGGATATCTCGGGGACACAATGCGGCCGCTTTATCAACACCAGAACGAGGGGAAGTCCCGGCCGAAGCCCGGATTCTATCCGAAGGATGCGAGGAAGAAAGACCCCATGGCGAGCTCGCACAATTTGGAGCTACTCGACAGGTAAAATTGTATATCGATCTCTCTCCGCGCCGGACTGAAACCTAGTCGCCTGTATACATTTGAATCCCCCCTGGAAAATCTACTGCTCTCGCGGAAACTTTTACCGAAATCCCCGACTTCCAGAACCTTTCGCAGATGCTTCCATCAATTTTCTATCACGGGAACTCGGAGGGATATGCTCTCGCAACAATTTTTGAAGCATTCAGTTCGACAACGAGCACTCTGTGGTTGACTCGTACTACTTGCAATTATCATTTACGGTGGGTAACGAAAGTTTTCGAACGCCCTTTAAAACGAAATAACTTTTTTATAATTGTACCAAACGACCTGATTTCTTATAATCAATTAGAAGCATTCGTTTATGAAATGATGTGCAAAAAAGATTTTCCAAAAAATTATAATTTACAAGGTTACGTGCAAAAATAAAAAAGGCATTTTTAAAACCTTTTTATTAGGGCCCTTAATGAAAATTTACAATATATATTTTGTAGATCTATGTTAACCTTGTAAATTATAATTTTTTGGAAAATCTTTGTATATCATTTCACAAACCAATGCTTCTAATTGATTATAAAAAATCAGGTTGTTTGGTACAATTATAAAAGAGTCATACTGTTTTAAAGGGCGTTCGAATACTTTCGTTACCGTATATACTGTATATACCAGTTTACTCAACCCGTCCACCTAAAAATTGAATTGTCCAGCTGAAAGTAAAGTCGCTCCATTCGCCCGGCTGAAAATTGAGATGTTTTCACATGGTTCCGCCATTTATACATTCCGTAACGAACCCATTCTACACGTCAGCCGGAAAATCGAGTTACCCCTCTGAAAACGGATCTACTTCGCTTGTCAGGCCCGGGCAGAACGCGTTCAATCATTTATTCCCGCTTCCTGTAGCCAGGTTTCGAAACAGATCTATTCCGCGCGCCGAGATATGAAATCGTTCAGAAAATATTTCCAGCCGAAGATGATCCTATTCCACTTGCCAGCCGGGCGCAGACCATCGTATCTCCCACTCGTGGCGCAGCTATCGCGGAATTAATTGAACTTTTCCCGAGGAAGGCCGGCACACCGTCGGAAGCTCTTAAAAACAAAAGGTTCTATAGCCTCTAAAAGCTTTACACGGTCGTTCATTCACGATCAGACTTTTTCTCCGGCGGAGTGTGCTCGCTCGTTCCTTTCGTCTTCCTCGGCCAGTTTAGCGCTTCCACTCTAGTTCCATTTACCTCATCCGGCTGAACACGTCGATGAAATATTCGAGCGCCGTCGAGTCGCTATCCTGGAAGAAAGTTGCGAGGCGGGTAAAAGAAGAGCGCAACGGTTACTTATCGTCTCGTCGATTCGCTCGGGATGTTTGCCCTGCGATGCTTGCGCTCCCATTTAAACAGCATATCCGTTCGCGAAGAGAGAAACAGTGAGAACTATCGTCTCGTAATTGATAGACTGAGGATTTTATTTATTAAAAATTTGCTGATTATTGAATAATCGATTTGAATTTTTTTCTAAACTTAGAACAATTGATCTGCTGCAGAACGTGTGAACAATTCTTGGCAAAAGTTTCAATTGCTGTAATTAACAGAGGCATGCATGTTGTGCAGCTTTTCGCGATTCCGGTGCACTGTGGAGCGGCCTCGCGTGTCGATGAAAACGTCAAAAATCGAAAGCAAACACCATTATCGCCGATCCAATTTAACGTTGCCCCGACCGGCCTTATCGGCCGTTTCTCCCGTCGCGTCGGCTCTTGTCAAAGCGCCTTGATTTGTTGTTCGACCGCGAATCCTGTATCGACGAGGTCGACGGCCCCGCGTTCAGAGGAGACCGCCGCTGCATTTTCTATTTTTTTCGTTCGTCACCCGCGGAGGCTCGAAAATCTAAATTGGACGCGCCGGCACACCCGCCTTTGAAGCCCCCAGAAAATTTTGTTATTTCGCGCCCGAAGCTCTCCCCGGGTTTAATTCGAAAAAATTTAATTTGTAGCGGGGGCTCGCCTGCAGAGGTGGTGCGAGGCCCGAGGGGTGTGCAAGAGAGAGAAAGAGAGAATGGGGGCGGGAGAGGGGGGAACGGTTTCGCACAGAGTGTTCCTGAAATGGAATAAACTGAAATATGCAATCGCGCGGTATCAGCGGAAATTCGTTTGAAGCGGAATAAAGTGAAACGCCCCGTTAAATTGACCGTGTCAACAGTTCTCCGTGGAAAACTTCGCCGCTCTCCCTTGATCAAACACCGGCCCCTCCCGAGCCCCGGGCCGGAATTGTTGAATAACAATTCCTTTTCGTCGGTCGTTTTTTCGCTTTCCAGGTTGTACAGAGCCAGGTACTCGAGGGTGCTTCGGAAACGGACATCGGTCGACCCGAAAAAAACCACGTGCATGCTGTACCTGCAGGCTGATCACACGTTCTTCGATCATTACAAGTCCGAGGAAGCGTGCATCGAGGTGATGACCCGCCACGTGCAGCGCGTCAACTCCATCTACAGGTACACAGGTGAGTCAGAAATATTTATCTTCGTCTACGAGGAAAACCGAAACATTATATTCGAATACCTTTAAAAATATAACTTTTTTAACGTCGTTTTTAAGGGACTGTAAATAACTGAGACCGATCGACAACACGTATTTGTTAAACTTTCAATCTATACCGTGATACAAAAGTTCGGAAAAACAACTTTCAACAAAATCCAAGTCAGAAAAGTGGAAAAGCCTATTTTAGATCCTCTTTTGTTCGAAACATTTTTTCCGCATATTATCTAGAACCCATGAGCCGTCTTTCGGGATCGATGAATCAGTTACAGAGGGCAGGTTCGCGAACACGATGACAGCCTAGAATACGAATGGAAAAGTCTCTAGAACGTTGCTGTATATAGGGGAATGGGCAACGTTCTTCCCTTCGGGCCGGGCTAACAAGTGCGCGTCTTCTGTCTCATTCCGCTGTAATAACTTCGCAAACCAATTAAAACTTTCCCCGGACCTTCCAGTTAAACTAACTTTCTGCCAGCAGCGATCGGGGGAAATGAATGTTCCTTAGCCTTACTGCGGTTCCTTTCTGCTACGCGACCGATTAATGTCAGTTTCTGTGTCTGACGTTGACCGATTGATTCCGTGGAACTTCATCGCGTCCCGACTCTACACACTACTAACGCGTTAACTTTGAACGATGGTTATCACCCGGTAGTACCGGAATGGATACGACCATCCTGACCACACTGCTTCTTCCGGTTCTTCCATTCAATCCTCCTTGGGAATGGGTCGTTGAAACACTTCATATTCGAACTTTCGCCGAGCTGCCGGAGAACGTAATTTAAACTCTACATGGTCGTCCGAGAGTCCGCAGAGTAATTGACACTTTGTACAATACCTTATCAAAGTGAAAATTTTCAAGAAAAATTAGAATCCTACGTAACATTAATTCACCGGTAATAACTGTGCAAAGCGTTTGATATCGACAGTGTTAAGTATTTACATACCAGACTGAAAAAATACATAATCCAACTTTACAAAAACCAGTCTACAGTTCACATTATATAATTTATTCCGCAATTATTTGCAACACCTAATTAATCGACCCACAAATCCCAAAACAGACATTCGCAGCCGACCTAACGGCGAAAGCGCTCGATCAAAATCCGCGTGTCTGACCAGGGCAGCAAGAAACTACTTGTCGCCGCAATACCTCGTCGCTCGACCAGTCAGAAGCGTTCCGTTCTTATCGGTTAATCGCAGAATCTGCAATCCATTTCGCTCGGGAATGGTGGGCGGCGGGATGGCGCGGTGCGGCGTGTAGGTCCCGTCTGGCCGTAGACCGGCATATTCCACTTGAATTCGTAGCTACACAACGGAAACCCTCGGACGACACATCCGCCGTTTAGTATCGGTCCCTCGTCACTCGGTCGGCTAACCAGGGGACAATCAGGGCCGTCGATCGTTCTGCGCAGCGCGGACAGGGCGAAACACAGAGAACGCAGCGGGGAATCAACTGGAAGAGAACGAGTCGAGAGAGGATAGAAGGGAGGAGGAGGATGAAGAGAATGGGAAGGAGAGACGAGGAAAGCGTTCACCGAAAATCTCATTTGGCCGGGCGGACGCGGGCCGCGAATATTAAGTAAGAGAGAAGCGGCTCGACGAGCCCCGTGTGTTTCTCCTGTTCGAGCGCGGGGCAGGGGGGCTTTAAACGCTGCACCACCTGCCGTAACAACGAGCAAATATTTGTGTCTCGTGACTGAGCCGTGTTTAACGTAGCGTGACCGCGCGTACACGCCGGACCCCAGGCCAGTGCATTACTTAGAATTCCCTATCTCTTCCGTCGTGCGATTCGCGGATAAAGCCCGGTCTTCCGGCGACGTTTCCGCTCACCTTCTCTCCCCTACATGGTTCTCCTCGAACGAATATACTCGGGAGCCGGGACACGTCGAGCTTTCGGTACGATTATCGGGGCATCTCTACACGCAAGCATTTCGGATGACCGATCGACCACCCCCACGGAAATGTTGGCCTGCCTTTGTCCCCGGATTAAACGGCATTAACTCTCTTCCCGCACCGATATGTACACGGCCCCCGTTCTCCCCTCCTCGTGCCCCCTCGCAACCTCGTCGCAGCTAAACGCTCTTGTCTGACGAGAGATCCGGAATTGCTGCGATTAAGGCTCTCTCTCTCTCTCTCTCTCTCTCTCTCTCTCCCTCTCCCTCTTGCTCTCCAGCTCCTCCTCTCCGCTTCTCTGCATTGCAAAGTTGTGTCTGCTGATTGCTTCGCCTCGATTTCCCCCCGAGACAAGAGATAGTCCGAGGAACCGAGCTATGCGTGCGACAGTCGAGTATTTAATTCGGCCGGATGACGAATTAAACGAAAGTCCCGTCACCGTCGGACGTACGCGAAACTTCGGTCAGTTCAGGCGAAAAAAATACGAGACAGCCTCGCCCCGAGACAGAACGCGCCGCTCGCTATCACGGCAATAATGCATTTTGATACGCGACGGAGGCCGCTCCCCCCCACCCCCGACCGTCTCGTGCGCGAAATTGCGTTCTTCTTATTGCCGCGCCGCAAAAACCCGCCGCGCGATAATGCTATCTCGCCGGTGATATCGGAGAGAACCCGCGCGCGGCCAGCCGCGACGTTAGTCATTACACGTGGAACGCTGACCGCCGCGTTTATGATCCTTATCCCTGGCCGGAGGGCCGCGCGGGGAGAGGAAAAAGCACGTAGAAAAAAGGAAACTTTATTTCCGAGCGTCGTATCCGCGACAGCTGTCACGCGACGCGTTACCCCTCTATTTGTTTGCCGAGTAATTTTTTACGACATCGGCACGTGAACCGGGCCGCGCGCTCGTGCCGCCACTCCATCACGCGATGATAAACTCGAAATTATTTATTAAGATGAAAAGTCACCATGCAATCTTCGCCCCGGTCGTTTGTGCCGCCGGTCCCCTTCCGCGAAACGTCCCCGTCCCTGATTATTAAAAGACGGGCTTGATTCTACTTGTCTGACTAAAATTCCAGGGTTCTACTGCTCGCTCCAGCTGCGTGTCTGACGTCCCGTCGACTCGTTCTACTTCGAAGGCAATAGCACGTCTGTCCGACCAAAGATCTTTCTATTCCACTTCCCAGGATGTGGTCAGTGTTATTTCACTGTTTGCATCGATGTTCTCTCAGAACATGTGAAATTATAATTTTCTCGTTCTCACCTCAATCGCAGACTGTTTGATTGCATTTTTGCAATTTTGTACTATTTATCCTGCAGAAGTAACTGTACGGCTGACCATAATTCGCCCCGTACCACTTGCCTGACTATGGTCAGTATTGTTCTACATTTAGCCTTAGCGTTTTATCTGAATCTACCGATCTCAAAATTATCATGGCTGCGCAAATTTGCCTATCCATGCACTCACCATCCGCCCGTTTGATAAAGTTCAATTTTTTACTGCTTATTTTACTGTGAGGTAACTGTACGTCCGATCACAGATCGCTCCATACCACTTACCCGACTATGGTCTCGGTTATTCCACTTTTTACGTTATGGTTTTATCTGAATCTACCGATCGGAAAATTACGGGGACCGTTCGAATTACCCTATCCAACCACTTAACGTTCACCTGTTTGATAAAGTTAAACTTTTACTACTTATTTTACCGTGAAGCGGCCGCGCGCCTGACCCAAGATCATCCCGTACCACTGGCCCGATAATATACAAGATCAGACCAGTTTCGTCATAATTGGTTTACCGAATCTTTGCATCAGAAAATTGTAGCGATCGTTTAAAATGAATCATCTAACCGCAGACTGAGTGCAACTTTGTACTATTCATTCTACTGCGCGGTAGATGCACGTCCAACCATAGATCGCTTCGTTCTACTTGCCTCACGCTAAAGAATGCTATTCCCAGTTCTTTGCTGTTATCTTATCTGAATCTAGCGATCCCAACATTGTGGATAATCTCCAAATATACCTACCCGACTATAGATCACTCCGTTCCACTTGCCTGATGACAGACAGCGTTATACCGCTTCCTATCATCAACGTCATATCTGAATCTCTCTTACTACATTATTAGACGCGTGTATCAATCTACGAAAACATGGTACTGAATTCTTAAATTTCCCTGTCCGACTCCCAGTGGATTGCCACTACTTGTCTGAACCAGAGTTGTGCTAATTCAATTAAATTGTAATTCATTTGTAATTTAAATCATTTTATTTTCAAAAATTACTGCATCTAATATATGTAAAATACTTTATTTTCGAAGTCGTACACGTACTTTAAAATAAACAGGATTATTTACTATCTACTATTTAAAATACTATATTTTTCCCAGCTCTGCTCTTTTCTTCGTCATTGTAGCGTCAAACAAGTCCACTAAAAATCTGTGAGACGACTGTTTAAACTTTCCTGTCTGATCGCACATCGGTCTCCCCACTTGTCAGACAAACACCGAGCTCGCTCCACTTATTTTCCCGCGGTTTCAATTAATATTCCGCTTATCTTGGCGGAGACTGTCGCGGAATTTATCCGACAGACTGTCAGGAACGTTTCAGCGTGGTTCATTTGCTATAACCATGGATTTTAATTAAAGTTTACATAGAAAGCCATTTATTTGCGTGGGGGGTGGGGAGACAGGCTTGAATCATGCAAGCACATCCTCGCGAGCATATGTACAGGTACTTGGCCGTGTCAATACACATTCCCAGCATTGCTACCTTGAACTTCCGACGACGGCCTCTGGTGCTTCGCCCACTTCCGGCCGTTCTGTTTGCATTATTTAGCGCGGTGGCGAGGAGAGCGCTCGGTTTGAACTTGTACAAGGCGGTTACCGATGTTTTCGCCGGCGACGACGCGACGCCGCTCGCACAGCTAATTAATACAGCATTAAATTGTGGATACAATGGACTCGGCGTTAATTACCGGCGGCGCACGTATATTACACGGAAGATATGGATTTAACGACGACGCCGCCGACTCCGTTGCGCTGATGTTTGCGCACCCGGCAATCTTGAACCGCCGTCGCGGCGTCGCGGGACTTCAGTCACTTATGGAAACGGCTCTTGGGTGGAATGTCTCGCGGACTAGTTCCCGGCGGCTTTAATTCTTAATTGCCAGCCTGCGCCGCTGCTCTATCCTCGCCGTAACCGTGTTCCAGTTATTATTCGGGGCTTAAGAACCTTGGACAAGCACCACCACCGAGAAACCCAGCCGAATCCTCTGCTGAGCCACCGAGTGAAACCGGCCTGATCGCGCTCTAATGATAAATCGAGCAGTTAGCTCTTCAAGAACGAATCTCTCAGACCTAGACAACCATCGGTGCCAGTCTCCGGTTGTCTACACGTTGTACGGTTTAACCTTACTACCAGACTGCGGATTTTATGCAAATACGAGAAGAACGGATAGGCGTAATATAAGCTAGAAAAAGGATCAAGAGAATTTAGAAATGTATTATTTTCAAGTTACAGTGGTACCTCGGTGTACGTCTGCTTTGGGGTACACGTCCAATTCGGAATACGTCCTGTTTGGCCGTAATAAGATATCAATTTTTTGTGTGAATTTTGCTTCATTTTTAAATAATTATCTCAGAGAAAAAATTAAATTAATAATCAATTATATTCGGAGTTGATGTATTATTAACTGACTGATCATACAAGTAAGGATCAGTAATGGAATTACTTAGCAACACGGAGAGATGAAAGATAATTTTTGCTTGAAATTCTCGAGGGATGATAAAGATTGATTGAATTGTGTCTTCGTTCAGAAAGGAACGCAGGAGAAGAGTCCGCTACGTATTATTCCGAGCGAGGCAGTTAGCGTGTAATGGGATCGAGCGAAGCGTATTTATAGGGAGCACGGTAGGTGGTTTTTGCGTTTCGAAAAGTCACGAGATCACCGGCGTGGAGCATAAATCCGTCGATGGGAAGGAATCGCGTTCGCGTGTCGCCCGGCCGTTTTTCCAGTTTCGATTGGTATTCCCGCGGAGAAGGTGTTTGATTAAATGCCCTCCGCCACGCGACGCGGTGGGCCGATCCGTTCGGGGATACGCTGATCACTGGGGGAACCCGAAAATTACTCGTCTGGAGGCCCAGTGATTTTCGTTATCAGCTATCGGTTACCCGGCGGAGTAGTTCCTCTCATATCCCAGGAATTTCGCGGCATCGATGCATTCGCCCGCCCGAAACACTCCCTCTATCTCTCCGATTCTCGGAAACGTCGAATTTCGAGATTTCCGTTCGCCAGGAAAATTATGATTACTTCCCGGAACGTACGACAATAATTCTCGCAGGGGAAAACCGTGGAATAACGAAATGCCTCTTTTATGTTTCAGACTTCAATCAGGACGGCCAGCCGGACAACATAAGCTTCATGATAAAACGAGTCAAAGTGCACAGCGAAGCCGCTCTGAACGACTCGTCGTACAGGTTCACGGGCTCGTACGGTGTCGAGGAATTCCTGGAACTCTTCTCTGGTAAGTGAACTCCCATGTTTTTTTTATCTCCGATGATTATCCGGTTCCCTTCGGTTATGTGTATCGATCAGTGGCTGGCTATCTCGACGTTAACCTCACGAAACTGCCATTAAACGAACCGTTCACTCCGCAATCGATGAGAACGTCTATATCCACTATCTGGCCAGTCACGGATCTATTCTCCTTTTTCAATCAGATATAAGCTCGGTCTAATTACACGGAATTAGAAGATCGCCATCGGCAGCTTCGTGTCGAGGACAGTCAGTTTGTCTGCTCCACTCGATCGTGCCTATCAATTCTACTTCCGTTTGAGGAGACACAAATAGTGCCGGTTCGTGTTGTTGGTGGTTTCAATTTATCTAATTATTACAGTTACGGTTTCGTACCGCATGTCCGATCAAAGTTAATCCGTTCTACTGCGTTGTCAACGACTCGGTTAACACGATTAAGGGTAAAGCAATTCTATTTGTTTTTATCGCGGTAGATTCGATACTATCGCGTGGTCGTTAAGGGCTAATAACGATTCTCTATTTGTCCGACCAAAGCTAGCTTATTCTACTCGGCTTATCCGGACGATCACCGACCAATTAACTCCAGTTGTTCTTATCGTCGTGGATTCAATTTTGTCCACGATTAATCACGATTCTGCTTTGGTCGACTGATTAAATATATTCCACTTGCTTCTCGCCGAAGATTCAATTAACACGATCGCAGATAAACCAATTCTGTTTGTGTCTACACTGTAATGCTAATGCAATCCTATCTTTCGCGATTAATAACAAAGTCTGTTTGTCTGACCACGAATAGTCTACTCTACTCGCCCCTCGGCAAAGATACAATCAACACGATCACAGACAAACCAATTTTGCTTGTTTATATTGTCCTGGTTAAATTTCGTACGTCCTATCTCCACCGATTGACAATATAATTCCACTGGCTGTCCGATCAAAAATAGTTTATTCAACTTGCCGCTGAAGTCTCGAACAATACCGTCCGCGGTCAATCGATTCTACTTGTTGCTATCGTTACACGGTTCGATTCTACCTCTCCGATTACCACCGCGATTACTATCAGTTAACCTGAGTCGGTCCATCGGAGCCTGGTCTATTCCAGTTGTTTCACCGGCGGCGATTCAATTAATACAACCGCGTAAGGTAAACCAGCTCCTCTTGTTCCCGTTATTATTTGATTCCGACTCTGTCAGATTGCAGCTAACACGTCTGACCGGTGACTGACAGTTCAACTTCGGCCTCGTGCTGCTCTGCCCTGTCAAATAACAGTCAGAGATCAGTTCGACGAGAGTCGCAAACGCTCTCCGTTAACTCGGAGGCATCTCGCATGCCACTTTCGTTACCTAATACCGCGCTTAATAAGAGGGCAAGGGAGCGAGATTACAGGGATGAAAGCGGACACGCGATGCTGCACGAAAGCCGCCGGTTTCCTTTGGGCTCGGAGCGCGTCGGAACCTCCCAGTTAATCGTCTTTAGCTTCCTTTTCTTCGATTCCTCTTGCTCCCAGGCTCGGAACCGCTACCTCGAAACGTCGAACGGGAACCAAGGGCTCCGCGGCTTTGATTTATAGGTGGGATTTATGTTCTCTACCTCCTGGACCGCAGAGGCTGCATTCCCAGCGTACTTTTGCAGGATTCGCCGAAGAAACCTCACCTGATCATCCGAATCGTCCTAATTTGCCCTCGGAATTTGCCCCTGGAAAGAAACAGCTCTTCGAACAGCACATAAAAGAAACTCTCCACTGTCCCACGTGTCTGTCACCATGCAGACCCTCGTGGAACGATGCCAAAGCTCCGCGGAATCAGATTAATTATTACCGAGTCACATCTCCAACGCTAATGAGTCGCGCAGATCAATGCGCGGTCCAAGTTCCGTGAGTTAGGGTTATTCAGGCCGCGGTGTAGCCTCCCTGCGAGGCAACGTTCCTTCGGGCTGATTTAAGCCGGCACTTTGTCTCCGTCCGTCAATAGGCCCCGTACACTGTTCCGCAACCCATCGCTCCATGAATATTTCTCTGCCACTTTCAGCCAGCGCGCGCGCTAAGCTTTCGATCGCTCGATAGCCAATTAACACGTGCTCCGGTGCCCGACGGCGTCGACGGTGACAGTTGTGACCTGACTCGACAAGCGAATCCATAAATATCTGACTACCAGCGATCGCCACTTTTTAAATGAATTGCCGGGAATCACTGGCCCGATTGATCAATCCTCTCGAACGCTTCTACCTTCTATGCGTTGTCTACCGGTGAATGTTCTCTGAAAGTCTATCAATTCATGCATTAACGAAATATTTTCGAACAACCATTCCCGAAAAAATTCGGCAATATAATTTGATATATTTTAGTATGTTTACAGCAATTCTATTTCCAATCATTCACAGGATTCCTTAATGAATATTTGAATCGATGGGATTCATGAAAAATTTATTTATTTGTTTCTAATTAATCAGCATCAATCCAAACAGCATCATCGTTTTATCTTGATGAAACGTACAGTTTGTGAAAATTTTATGGTAGATGCACTCACGAGGAATGTTAACAAAATGGAATGGTTATTGACATTGTACAGTGCATGTACACTGTTTACTTTACCGGTAAACAAAAATTCCATATTTTCAAGCCAGTCTCGATATTTACATCGACTCGGGTTTACAAATAATAAATGGAATGCGTGTATACCATAATTACCCCGCGTAGTATCGTCAGTACCTAAACATTAATATCGTCAATAATTTCAATAAATCATTAGCTAAACATCGCCCAGCACAGCCCAAACATTAAGCGTTTATGACGTGTTCTATTTGCGGTCACTCTATGGTATATTAAATCGATCTATAAAATTTCTCGTGCCTGACCATTGCTCGTCATATAGAGTTGCATTTATTCCAACCCAACTACATTCATAGAGCAGCCAAACTGTATCATTATAATAAAACTGCTCCAGTAGAAACAGGCAGTAAATTCGCGTCCCTCGCGTGACGCCTCGATGATGTCGGACAGGTTAATGAATATTATAACGATCCAGTAGAAACAGCCAGCAAAATTCGGACAGAATGTAACTGTAATGTAATCACTGGGAAAGCCGTTGATCAAAGCTAGGAATTCGGGTCCCTCGCGAGACACCTTGATGATGTCGGACAGGTTAATGAATATTATAATAACACCGAATTAACGCGGAACATAATCGATCGCCGTCAAAACATAACAACGAATTACGTTCGGTAGATCCGGCCGGCCGTGTTTGAGTTTACCCTGTCCGCGATAATTACGGAATTTTGGCCGAGCTGTTTGCAGGTGAGCACAATAATTAATAAGCATGATAACGTGGTCACGCTCGCGCGGTAATTACCTCATTGGAAGCAGAATTTTTCTCAACCGCAACGGACAGCTCGACGTGTAGTTTATCGTTCGAACTATGTCCGATCAAATCGCCGCTCGATCACCGGATCGACGTCTGTCGTCTGACAGATCTATTCTACTTATCGGATGCTAATGTATCGTGGCTAGCTGATCAATGCCCGAGCTATTCTACTTAATGGATGGCGTATCGAGCGGTGCACACGTGTTTGCACCAGCTCCGCCGGGTTCTACCGAGGTGAATTCGATCGTTCTACGTTCCTGATCGTGGAGCTAATTTTGCTAACCACGGGAGACTCCTGCTTCTCATTGTCCGAATCTGGTCTCAAATTAACGTATTCATGCAAATTCTCGCGCTGCATTCCGCTCGGTTGGTCCGTTCTACTTGTCTGACCAGTCGCCGAGCGCTTTCACTGATTCGCGCAGCGTTCCACGATTACCAAACGGCTCGAACGTTCATCGTTGTTGGTACCGCTCGATCGCGGTCAGACGATCCCGCGAACGATCATGCACGCCTAGTACGCCGGGACAAAGCGCCGGGCGTATCACTGCGAAATTTTTCGCTCGGCGCTCGGCACTGGCCCGAAGCTTGCCTGATAATCTACTTTTCCACGGGCGGCTCTTCACCGGCCCGGGAAACTGGATCCACGGAGATAAGTACAACAGCTCGTTACGAGAGATATCGAATATCGGAATACGAAGCTCGATAATTCCCGGCAAAGCCCCGGGGCCATTTCATTGGCACCGGTCTAGCTATATCATAGCCCAGCCACGGAAATTTCTCGTTTCCCCTTATACGGGGCCGAAATTAAAAAAAAAAATATAGCGGAGAGAGAGAGAGAGAGAATGAGGGTGTGGGAGAAAGACCTGGCCTCTTTCCGCCGATGAAAAAGATAATAAAACTGCGAACGGGAAGGAGAGAGACTGTCTGGAGGTATCGATTGAAACCGCGATACCTTATCGAGGCTTCGATTACCCCCCCCCCCCCGCGATCCGGCTATGTTTTCCTAACTGATCCATAATTGCCTATTCCCTTCGAATTCGCAGGGGATAGTAGGCAGAGTCACGCGATGGAAATTCTTTCGCGGAACGAACACACGTGAACGTTTTCCTGGAACGACGCAATTTCGCCGTCCCCTCGTTCTTTTTTCAGTTTTTAATTATGTCAGCTATTGCGTAGACGGGTTGACAAATTGGTTTTTGCCGGGGATATTTGTTAAATGGGTTTCTTGCGAAAGGCGAGATTTTTTTTTAGAAAAACCGCTTTAAATGCGTGGCACTGTTTCTTTAGGACGGGGTGATTTCATGGTTTCTTAATGAAATAAATTGCGAATGGGTATAGCGTTGCATAAAAATTTGCGACAGTCTGACAAAATTGGTTTTTACACGAGCTACTTGCTGAATGGGTTCCTGTGTGTAAATGACAAGATTTTTCCGTGAAAGACTGCTTTAAATATTACTTGTGACTGTTCTTTTTGGAACGAGATGATTTTATGGTTCATTAATGAAGTAAATTGTGAATGGGTATATTGTTGCATGAAAATTGTGACAGTATGAAAAATTGATTTTTATGTGAGCTACTTGCTGAACGGGTTGCTGTATAAAAGACAATATTTTCCATGAAAGAATGCTTCAAAATTTAATTGCAACTGTCCTTTTTGAATGTCATGGTTTATTAATGAAACACACAGATTAAATTGTGAATTTTATATTGTTGGATAACAAATGTTGGCAGGCAACAGAAGCGTGTAATCCTGTGAAACCGGAATTTTTCAACCGCAATTTTTCAACCGCAGTGCTTTCCTCTATATTAACGTAATAACGACAGTGTAATGTTGATGATATATATTATTAAAATGGACATCGCACGGCGGTGTTATTCGGAATGGTCGTTAGGCGAGCACTATCATCCAACAATATTTTATCAACCCCAGAATTAAAGTTTGAAAAAAGGCAGGGCTCGCATTGTTCCGCCAACATTGTTCTCTTCCTGCAACGCTATCCGGCAGATTTGGGGCAGGGAAAAATGAAAAAAAAATATTCCGTGTTTAAACCGTTTGTCAATGTTTCCAAACAAACAACGAAATATTGATTGGCAAATTGCGGATTTTTCTGGCAAACTAATGTTTCCGATGTCTGATCGATGGGAACGTGGGAATCGGATGCGGGCTTATTTACTTCGACAAACGTTTCGCCCCAGCTGAAAAAGAATATTACACCCGGTGTCGAATAATTGAAAAATTCTCACTTTGCTCTCGCATAACCAACAACAATCCTTTATGAGGGCATAAAAATCCTCGAATCATTTTCAAAATGAAAAACCGCGGCGCTAAGGGGGCAAATTTTCAATATGATTTTCCAGAGTTATATACACAGAGAGAGAAAGATATACAGGGTGTTCATTTGAAAACTTTCCAGCCGAATATCTCGAAAAGTATGAAAGTATTCTACGAAAATTCCTGGTCTTTTTACGTACAATAAAATCCCATAATAAAAAATATGGGTTTCCATTTGAAAAAGACAAAGTTGACATTCAAATGACCTTGAGAACGCCACCCAAATAAAAAACTGATACTGCCCCCTCCTTCCCCCTCGAAATCCACGGACACGTGTTTCACACTTTTTTAATATCTTTCGTACTTTTCGAGATATTCGGCTGGAAAGTTTTCAAATGAACACCCAGTATGTATAGATAGAGAGAGAGACTCTCTGCTATCTATTCGTTAATAAACAGGCGGCGGAAGGTGTCGGGGGGAAAAAATCGGCGGAAATAACGCGCACGAGGAACAATCGAGCAGGTGCGAGTGACTCGGTATTTCGACGGGGGTGGAGAGAGGGTAGTATGGCGTCCATAATGAATTGAAATCGAGGCAGCTGTTCTCATCCATCGAGCAAACTATGGAACAGAGTCGCCGATGCGCCGCGCCGGCTCGTTTCATATTCCGCGAGCCCAGAATACACGGGCCGTGACGTGTATTTGCCGCGAGCGTCCAGTAACCAAATATGCCTCCTGAGACGAGCGCCGCTGGCAAACACGCAGCTCTCTCTCTCTCTCTCTCCCTCTCCCCACTCGTCTCTCACTCTCTAGCTCTCCCCCGCAAAAAGACCGGGCTGGTGCACCGGGACTGCAAAAACCACGGTAAGCATTGTGCAAAGAGGAAAAGCGTATTCCTCGTGGGCCATCGCGCTGTTAGAGGACGCCCATGGTTCCTTGCTTCCGGTATCGATCCTGCGGACGGTGGAGACTTACTTTTGGACCTAAACGAGGATTATTAAACACCTGACTATTATTTATCCACACAGAAATACGTATATTGACCAAATTTATTGCAGCTGCCATTGGGTGACCTTGAATGACCTTCATAATTGGTCATCGTATTCGTCTAGAATTATTATTATAATTAAAAACCATACCATTCCATTAAAAAAGAGAACATTACATTATAACTTCCTTTCCAAACATTTGGCCTCGATAGGATTGTTGCTAGCCTTTTCATGTCCTCGCGGAAAAGTCCTTAATAATAACGAGGATAAGATTAATCGAGCTCGGTAGAATCAACGAGGAACCTCATTCGAATCGAATTTACTCACAATCCATTGTAACCGCTATCAATCTCGCCCCAAACCACCCTCAATTAGACTCTCAATGACTAATAGAATCGTCGGGCCCTTACATCGGCGAAGTTCCACATAAAAATGGTAATTTCCTAGCAGCCGGGTGGCGAACTTTATTAACACTATTCAAACGCAGTAATCCCCTATAAATTCCTTTGTCATCGAGAGGAAGATTCAGTGAATTCAATTAGAAAGGTTGCGCGTCCGCCGGCCGTTTCTTTTTGCCAGGTGGGAGGGGATAGGGGAGGGCGACGGCAGCAGGCAAATGCCGCTCGTTCCAAAGTCTTTAATTAATTTCGTTTTTAATTTCCCCATTGTCGTGGCCAGTATTTCACCTGGGGCCCTCCCCTGACGAGGGGCTGTAGAAGAGAGGAGGGGTTGAAATCGCGGGGGTGTCGGAATTCCCGGAGCCGCGACACGGCCGACGAACATCCTGCTGGATGTTGTCCTCGGCGAAAATAATAAATCAGCCGGCCCGAAACGTCCGGTAATTTAATTTCCGGTTGAACTTTTCTCTAACCGTGGCAAGTTCCCTCCGCTGGGGATCGGTGTCCAGCATAGCCTGAGTATATGAAACCAGATAGCCGCCAGAAAGAGAGAGGGAGAGAGGGAGAAAGAGAGCAAGCGAGACACAGAGAGAGAGAGCGGAAAAAAGGAAGAGGAAAAGTGAACCCGGGGTTGAGGGACAGGGGATGAAGACTCCGGCTCGTTCCGGCCCCATTTCCACCCCTTTGTTCGCCATTTTTTGTTCTGAGAAGTTTCTCGCGGCATTTTTGTCCTGCAAAAAAGAAAATGTGAAAAAGAAGGAAGCAGAAGAAGCGATGAATATTCCATGAACGTCGCATATGAATTTCAATGGGAGGGATTGTTTACGAACGTACGGTGTGTTCATCGAGTGTTCCGGGAAAGGTCGCCGCGCCGTGTTTCGCCCCTTTCCGGGATTATCATAACCTCGCCAATGTAAAAACCCTCACTGTCACTCGACGAGGTTCGCCGTAATCTGCTGTAAATAGAAATTGTGCTGGCCGCTGTGGATTCTTCAGTTTTCACGGTGCCTCTGGACGAACTCGGTAGTCCTACGAGACCCAATATTTTTCGTTCGGTGCTAATTTTTCGCTGAAAAATTTGGTGGCTGCGTCAAAGACATTCAGCGTCAGTTAACTATGCAGGCAGAAATTCATCCAGACCATTCTTACACGACCAGAGGTGAGTTAATCAGATAACGTGAATTAATTAGCTAGGAATATTCTCTATACGTGATAGCAGGGTAATAAATTCTCCCTGTAAACGAACGTCAACTCGAACCCAATTTAATTAAGAAAATACGAAAGTAACAACTTCCCGAACAGTGCACAGTATTTATCAGATCAGCGGAGAGTCCATAAGAAACTCAAATAGAATCCCGAGGCTGCGTGCTAGCCGGAGAAAGGAAACGAATCAGATTAAACAAAAGTGTCGTAATCGCTGATAAACACTCGGCCCACCCCCGTTCCGTTTATCGCGAGAATATTTTATTCGAAACTAGGGTAAAAATTAGAAAAGTGACACGCGACCATTGCTCCGAAAACTTTGGCACTGAATGTCAAATGGTAAGAACTGCCATGAAAGTACACCAAAACGATTCTAGCACACGCTGAGACATGGTGGTTTGTTTTCGAGAAATTAGACCCTCGTGCATTACTATTATAGCCAGCCATTATTATAATTAACATGATAAATGTTCTCTTGGTAAAATGATCTAGCATCACCTAGAATCTTCTTGAAAGCTGACCGATTGTCTGAAATATTTTCAGAGGAGGACTACGACGCGTTTTGCTTGTCGTACATGTTCACCTACCGGGACTTCGAGAAGGGCACCCTGGGCCTGGCCTGGACGGGGGACCTGAAGAACGCCGGTGGTGTGTGCGAGAAAAACGGGGTGAGTATTTCCGAAAATCCCAGACCCATAATTACCGCTCCTACTCCGTACGAATGACACTTGTCCCGGCGTTGGAACTAACGCAGTTTCGGTCTTGCAGCACTACAGGGGTAGCATGAAATCGCTGAACACTGGTATAATCACCCTACTCAACTACGGGAAGCACGTACCACCGACGGTTTCTCACGTCACCCTCGCGCACGAGATCGGTCACAACTTCGGATCCCCGGTAAGTTCACGACAACGCCACCGAAATACGCGCGAAACGTTTTAGGGGCGGTTTCCCCGGAAGTTTTTCGCACGAACGTTCCACCCGATTGCTCGAGATAGAGCTCGAGTAATCTCTAGAGCTGATTGCTGGGGGAGCAATCTTCGCTCAACTTTAAATGCACCATTTTTCGTGCTGGTGGGCTAAATGTCTTATTCGGTGGTGGCAGACTGGTGCATGATGTGTTTGTAGTGTATAAAGATTTTTAAAGTACGAGAAGCTTCTCGCCCATGAAAAGTGGTACTAAAAAACGGTTTAGGAGTTTTGGGTGATTGCGAGAATAGGGCATATAAAAACATCATACAATGTTGTACAGGGTGTATAGAAACGTTTTTTATGTCATATTGAATTGAAAAATAAAAATTTTCTATAACAGCATTACTATATGACAGTATTTTTAAATTCTTCTAATGTTTTCGCTGTTTTAAATTACATCTACTAGTTTTTTCCATAAAATCCGCTGTCTAGTTATAACAGTTATGGTCCCTGATAATACGTAATTTAAAGAGAGGTCTGGGAAAGGTTTCTGACCGTTGCAGTGGTACGACAAAAATTGGCGGTGTGTAGGTGGATCGAAGCTCTGGGGGTGATCGACCGAACGATTGCGGCACGTTACCGGGTGCCGTGGAGCAATAATTCAGTTTCCTTTTGAAACGCGCTAACGTTTTCTCTGTCTGTAAACGCGACAGCACGACCCGGACGAGTGTTCGCCGGGCGGTGAGGACGGAAACTTCATAATGTTCGCGAGAGCCACCAGCGGGGACAAGCGGAACAACAATCGCTTCAGCCCGTGCAGCCTGGTCTCCATAAATCCCGTTCTAAATGCCAAGGCCCGCTCGACCAAAGGCTGCTTCGCCGGTGAGTACCCAGAGCTTTCGGAATTTTAATTAGTTTCGAACGGGGTCAACGTCTGCGTACCCGCCATCGAGTCGTCACTCGCCTGACCCCAACGCCCGGAACTTCGATCGGCCGTTAACAAGATTACTCGTTGAATTATTTATACTTAAACGACGCCGCTAATCAGCGATCGACACGTGCTCGACCGCCGCTGGAGAAACTGATCCCCTCGTCACCTGCGAACTCGCCAAATTAAACCTGACGATCTCAACACTTCTAGTCTCGCTCTGGACTCACTAGGGACAAATGAGTTCCTTCTAGGTTGCCGAAAAAATTTAATAACGTCGAGGGCGTTGCTGTGTTTGTCAAATCTTGGCAAAACTTTAACGCAATATCATAATTGACGACTGGCACGAGCTTAGCTACCGTTAAGCGAGTAAAATCACAGATCTAAACAAACTCGATCGGTATCTCGCAGTTTCCGCTCAGTCAATTTCTTTCGCTGTTGATGTTGACTCCGGTCCGTCAACGAGCTGAAGAAACCGGAAAACTTGTGAAATCATGGGGCCGGGGGTTCGGAAAAGCTGGTAGTCTGGTTAAAAGCGAGGCGTTCCGAGAATTAAGGAGTCAGGGAACCGGCAGATTCGGAAGTTACGGAAACACGGAGCCCGCAAATTGGAAAATTAGGAATCCGAAGGTAATTAAGGATCCCGGCGTTGCCGAGAACTCGCGAAGTCGGTGCTCTCGGTGGCCATTCGACCCTCGATGTATCGTTCTCGCAGACTTTTCTCCGCAACGCTGTGTTTTATATTCTTTTTTTTACTCCTTCTCTCCGCTCGAGAGAGAAAAACCTTCTCTGATCTGGACTTAACAACGTTAACAAATTTCGCAGTCTGCGAGAAAAAAAAAAGTGGAGGGGACAGGCTATGTCGATGCTACGGAATATCGATTGACCTAACTTCGACTCAATGACAATTCTAATGGAGGGAACGTACATGGGCCGCGCGAAACTCGTTTCGGACAACGGCGTGCGCGAATGGCCGAACAAACGAGCGACGAATCGGACAAACATGAAACAGACACCACTGGTTAATTGTCAATGACACGAGCTGTCCCTCCAGGTCACGGCAAGAGAAACAAAAGGCGTCGAGTTTTCCCTAGACGGACGCGTTCTCCGGAAATGTGTGTATCCAAATTCGATTGAACACCCGCGCCTTTCGAAAATGTTTGTGAATGTCCCACGTTGCATAGAGAACGTATTTATGTATAAATTTTTATATGGATCGATTCATGAGTCTTGACAGGTTTGCTAAAATTGCTATTCGGAATTTGAACAAGAATTTCCTGTACGATTTCCGGCGCGTGTTTTGAAATTTTCATTTATTAATACCCGTTCGTCTTAGTTACGTTTCTCACTGCTTAAATCCTGTCCTTCGTGAAAATTATTCGAGGAAGTCCTCAACACAGCATGTAAATGTTCCCCTTTGCCTTTGCCAAACGTTGTTCGGGATATTTTGTAATTAAGTCGAGACTAAAGGAACCGGGAGTCAAAGGAAGTGGTGTGACAAATAAATTCATCAAGACTTCATAAAAATTCTTTTAAGAAACGACAAGTACATGGAAAAACATGTTCACTCTATAACTGTAGTCATAAAAACAATCTTGAATTTACATTACTGCAACATTTTGCTTCGGTTACATTTTGGAGGGCTTTCCTTTCATTTCGCAAAAATTATTCAAGAAGGTACGTTCTCCGGTAAAGGTAACTTTGTCTTGCACAAACGGTGTTTAGAAAATTTTTAATTAAGTGACGAAAAAATTGATCAAGGTTCGATTAAAATCTGATAAAGGAAACAGCACGGTATTCACAGTGGCCAACAGCGTTCCCAGTAAGAGTAAAAGAGGCTCGCACGACTGCATGCAGTTGCATCGCGCTTTACATTTCCTTCGGAATAAGCGTTGAGGGACTGGCGAGCGTCGGTGTGGATGTCTCGGTAACGAGTGGAGGCGGAAATTAAAATTCCGAGCGTGGCACGAGGCGTCTCTGTCACTCTTTAAACCGCTTACCGAGCGATTATAACCCGGTGAACGTTGTGCAGCGCAAAGCGCGGCGCGGCGCGGCCGTTCGCAGCTGATTTTTAATCTGAATATCGGCTTGTTGATCGAAGCACGAGCAACTCGAGCCGAGAAAGCGGATCCGGATAGAGATCGCCGGTTGCACAAAGGCGAGCCGGGGTGAAGCCCCACCGAGGAACCGGAAGTTCCGCCGAAGAGGCGTAGAAACCCGTGTAAAAACAGAACCGAAGCGGAATCGAGCGGAACGGAGCGAACTGAGCGAGCTGAGGCCGCTCCCGCAATTGATTCCATTACGCAGCCGCGGCCGACTTGTTGAGCTTCATTAAATCCAGGATTTCATTAAGCTCGCGGCGAATCAGGTTAACATTTATTCCGTCTAGTTTGCCTCTGTTACACGGCGAGCTTCTCCTTTCGGAATCTCTGCTATCGCGCGACCAGTCACTCTCTCCAGAAACCGATCGATCCTCTCTCTCTCTCTCTTTCTGTGTGCTTGTCGGCTCTGTTTCAAATTTTACCCGAAATACTCTATCATGCTGTCCAACTTGCTACTCACACGTCGTTCTCCGCATTTTTCAAATCCGATCTTTTTTAGATGGAACTCCGTAAATATAGCGGCCCCCCATCGATCCTTTTCTCAAATTTTACACTCTGTCCTCTGTGTACACTTAAATTCGTAATGTTCCCTGAGTTTTTGTCGAGTCTCAGTTTACTTATTTGACTGGAATATTTCATTTCGATCCTCTTCTCGAATTTTACACTGTATTCTAATGCCGTGCAAGCTCCCACTCGCGCATTGTTTCCTGCATTTTGCAACTTTGACTTTGCTGTTCGTTCGTGTTGAATTTCGTCGAAATATTCGGTTTCGCGTAATTTCAAACCTACGGATTTATTATATGCATTTTTCGAGACTGATTCAATTTTTCTGCTGGAATTTCACCGAATATGGGTCGCCATTGATCCTCTTCAGTGTAGTCCGTAATCCTGTGTAAATTTAAACTCGTACACTGATTTTTGCATTTTGGTAATCCAATTTCGTTTCCACTGATTTGCGTTTTTCAAGTCGAATCTCGTTTTTTTTTTTTTTTGTAGAATTTTATTTCGTGGACAATTTTAGCTCTTTGTTCTTTATAATACTGTGATATTATTTGCATTTTTCAGTCGTTCGAATTTGTCGATGTTGATTTGTGTAAGGATTAATACTTTGGTTCATTCAATTCACTCCTCGTCACGGGTCGATAGAAACGTGATTTTACCCATGCATAATACACACGGTGTTTTTAAACCGGAACACTGTTTAGTCGAACTGGTTAATATTGTACTGAGAGAAGATTTCATTGATATCGAATAAGGCTTGTAATTTAATCATGAATTCTATTGAATTCAGTTAAATAAATCAAGCAAATTACAGATGGAACCAATTTCAATGAATTTCCGGTTCTATTAAAGTGCATCAGGATCCTTGATGGAGCATACATAATTTATTCCACTTTGTCGAAATTGGAGATGAAGATCTATATTTACGCCATAATCTGGTTCGGCTCGTCGGATGCAATTACAAGGTATTTTGATCTCTTTGTGAACAGATGGCTGGCTCGTTATAAATTATTCTGTTTTCGACCATCGCGAGATCGTATTTAGTGTTAGTTACTGAGAGGCTACCAGTATGTGTTTGGAAAAAAGTCAAGAACGAAATACTTTATTCTAGTAAAAACTTCCATCCAGGACTGCCATCCAGGCGGCTTGGTTTCGGATCCACTGAATACCCAAGTTCCAATTTTTCTTCAGAATTTTCACCTTGGGTTAATGGCGGGGATCGAGGAAAAATAATCGCACAGTGAAGAAAAAATAATTTAGAAAGTATTAAATGATATTCGTATAAAGAGGTAAAGGGGATTATTTCATGGTAGAGGAAAAATCGAGCACAGATAATTCTCTTGAGCAGTTAAAACCCTGAGTAAAGTAGATTTCGAAGATTAAAGGAAAATTCAAGGGAAGTGAGGGAAAACCCAGGGAAATTAGAAAAGTAGGAAAATTCAAGAAAGTGATGGGGGAAAACCACACCGCCGACTGTGTGAAAATTCAAGAGAATAGGGAAAACCGGTAGGAAAAGTGAAGATGTGAGATAAAGAGGAGGAAAACCCTGGGGAAATGGGGAAAATTTAAGGAGAATACTTGAAAAAGAAGATAGTGTAAAAATTCAAAAATATTTTAAAGATATTTTGTATATGTCCTTTCACGATTAGAATTGTTGTTGCTGGTGAAAATAAGTGGAATAATGGTGTTGATGAAAACTGGTGACGAGGGGGTTGAGCCAGGAAGGGTTGAATGGTGTTAGAGCTGAGAGGGAGATTTAATAGCGATCGCTGATAGGTCGCGGCGGAAGCATCGCTGCGGCAAAAAGAATAAGTAGATCGGGGGTAGTGAAATGGAGAATCGATGTGTCCTCAGAGCCCCAAACTGCCATCTGTGGGAACGGAGTGGTGGAAGACGGCGAAGAGTGTGATTGCGGCTGGGAGGAGGACTGCAACGACCCTTGTTGCCACCCTCAACGACTCCATCATGCCCCTCACGAGATACCTTGT
This sequence comes from Lasioglossum malachurum, assembly GCA_028455605.1. NCBI lineage: Eukaryota > Metazoa > Arthropoda > Insecta > Hymenoptera > Halictidae > Lasioglossum > Lasioglossum malachurum. The sequence continues at coordinate 18,271,983 of CM052317.1, read as the reverse complement.
CGCCTTGCCGATGGCGCGCTGTGCAGTCCCAGCCAGGTAAGTGGCCCTTTTCGTTCATTTGCTGACTGCCCGGAAATGCTCTCCTTGCTCTCTCTCTCTCTCTCCCCCCTAGTGGATCGCGATTAACCGTGCGATTACTCGAACGACGGCGATTTCGCGTTCAGCCCCCGAGGCGATTTCGTGGCCCCGGAAAATGCAGAGAAATTAATCGATTCCGATCGTCGACTGGAATCCGAGCAGACCGTCCTCGGAAACATTCATATTTTCCCAGCGAAGGAGAGAGCAGCCTTGAATGCGTTAGCCGGCTCGTTTCGAATATCTCGAAAGGTTAATGTTCCGCGTAACGGAACGCGGATGTGGAATATCGATTCCCCGAGACAACGGGATCGTTATTGCCTTCTTCTCTCGCTTCTTTCGCACGTTATTGCTGCCGCCTTAATACGCGGATCGTTCCGATATTTCGACGAAGTGTCAACTACGAAATTACCCGAAGCCAGACGCGACGCGGGTGATACAACGATAAAGGGAGACTTTCCGACACGCGATATAGCCGCGAGAACCTGTAAATCGAATTACCGGGAAACGCGATCCGAAACGGCTGATAAACTTCTCGGATAAATCATGCGTTAATCCTTTCAACGCTTTCCGGCCGAGTGTTCGAGAGTCAATTTAGAGCGGGCACAGCTGCTGAAAAATTTCGAGCGCCCCCCGTTAATACCCGCCACCTTAATTGCAATCTGAAAGTTTACTTTTAGCTGCGATTAAGTGCAGTCTCGTTTCGCTAAGACGGGATAATGCTCGCGCGAAGGCACTCGTTTGCTCGGGCAACAAGCCCATTCGGTCATCGCGGCGTTCTTGGACAGAAAGGAAAGTAATTCGCGAGACGAATATTCTTCGGTCTTTGACCGACGGACGAGACAGAAGTGTTAACAAATTTCCGCGCGGGAGCAGTTCCGAATGAAATCGAGATAAACAGAAATCCGATATTAAAACGGGAGTCGAGGCGATAAAGGATAATAGGAGCAATCGGGAGCGTTAATGGATCAATTATCGCCGAAGGCATCGTTTCAAGCGTTCGTGAGAAGCCCTTAGCGCTCGTAGCTGGGGCCGGAATGAAATCCAGAGAGCGCGCGGTCCGCGACTGCGTCCGTTTGCGAACCCCTTACCTGTAACGTTGCTAATTAATAACGCAACTGCACGCGGAGCGATGGCGCGGGGACGGCCGGGTATTGGTGTTTATTAATGACACACTAAAGCCGTAATTAAACGCGGAACGTGCAGTTACACGCGTCCCGTTACACGCGTCTCGTTTCCTCGCGTCGCGCCGGCGCGCGTCAGCTCACGTTAATCCAACCGATGCCGCTCGTTTGTTCGGCGGACGAGGGAACTTCGATACTCGACGGGAACGGCGCGGCGGCGTGCGTTGGATAATTAAATGGGCCCCGCCGATAATGAGTAGACGAACTCCTACCCCGCGGTCGAAATCGAGACGCCCCTCACGCTCGTGCTACCCGCACAGTCACGCCGTGCAACGGTAATTTATGCGGCAGCGAACTTCGACGTTTCTACGGCTGGTTGAACCAACGTGAACTTGGAATCGAACCCCCGGTCCCCTTCGTCAGAGCAGGCCACAGTACACGGATAGATTTACCATCGAAAAGGACGCCGCGTCACGTTTCCGTGGGCCATCGATCCACTCGAGAAGCCCATTGATCCCCGTAGCAAAGCCTGCGGTCGGAAACAGTCGCGCTCGAAACTGTAATTCAGCTGACGCCGTTGATGAGAGCGAAGCTAATGACGATTACGTCACGTAAATGTTCATAAAAGCTGCCCGGAAATGCTTCGGGAGACTGTATCTAGGATTAGTTACCGAAGAACTATCAGCTGGGTTTAGAGAAAAGTCGAGAACGGAGTATTGTTGTTGGGAAGCATCTTTGGGGGAGCGAGTAGATCCTTTAACTGACATCAGGACGGCCAGCGTTCGATTCCCGAGGACATGTCCGGTTTTTTCTTCGGCATATTCACCTGTTGTTAATGGCTCGGTTCGAGGAAGAATAATTACATAATGGAGACACAGTATAATTAAAAAATATCTGATCAAGAAAATTAAATGGAATTTTCGCGAAAAGGCAAAGATCATTTCGCAAGATTAAAGGAAAATTTCAGAAAGGTGGGGGGAACCCAGGGAAATGTTGGAAAAATGAGGGGGAATCCCCCAACATGAAAGAAAACCCGGGGAGAAGCTTGGAGAAAGAGAAAGATCCAGAGGACGAGCGACCAGAAAAGACTGGAAAAAATTCTATAAGAAAAGAGATAACGCGATAAGCTTTTCGGGGTTGAAAGGAGATTTCTGAGGAGAAGTCCCTTAAGGAGACTGGGAAAGAGTTTCCTTCGAATGATCGACGAATAAAAAATAGATGAAACCGTCAGGATTGTTCCACATTAAAGAGCACTAAGTACCGTCGAAGGGAAGGAGGAGGGAGAGCAGCACAGTGGGGAAAAATCCGAGCTCGCGGGAGAGAAAAATGGTACAGGGTAACGACCTGGAAAACAGTTGGTGGGAAAAAAGGGGGGAAAGCCGGGCAGGAAGAAAACGGTCAAGATTATGTGAAACAACTGGAATGGGTTCAATTTCTGGGCATGAATGACGCTGGGTTTCGCCGCGAGCACCAACGTGAAACGAGCACTTTCGCCGGCGCCGCGAGTGTTGCTTTCCTAGCAGAGATAGCATTATGGACTGTAAGCAATCTCGTACACGTACGATTCTTGTCGGTCGAAGGAAACTTCTTGGTCACGGACGACCACGGAGATGGCTGGAAGTCTCGAATTAGTTTCCAGGTGTGTTCGTGGGAGACCCGAGAAGAGAGAGAGAGCAGCTAGTTTCCAGATACGCGCGCGGTGTTATCGTCGACGACGTGGCAAACAAACGGGTGGAGAGAATAGGCAGCAGGCGGCGGCAGGCAGGTTTCCGGGGTGTAGGGACGAGTTTAATTTCCAATGTTAGTCGCCCGCCACGTGTTCTCCAGCCTCTCCCAGCCGTTTTCCCCGTAAAATGGGAATTAATTAATCAAATCGGAATCGAGGCGAAGCACCACCAGACAGAGAGGCGCGAATGGGAAACGCCGGCCAGCTAAAAACAATTAATCTCGTTAAATCGTAGCCGTACAGGAGCGCGAGGCGAAACCGTTCGATCGTTCCTTGCGAATTCAGCCCGGTGGCCGGGGTCCACTGACCTTTTCTCTCTTTTTTGCTCGCTTCATCCGCAGTCAGCGGTTCGCGCCGTTCGGCGACGGCGATGTCTTTTCCCGCAGACCGGTACGTGTGCGACCGAACACGCGAAATTGGCGAGCTCCGGGGCCGGGGAACGACTGTTAAACGAGTTTTTCCATCACGGGGAAGAATTACAGCGGTATTGTTCCGGCGCGGTTACAATCGCCGCAATTCCGGCCGTCCTTCCGCGTCACGCTCCCTAATTATGCCGCCGCGGACACTGAATGGAGTGCAATTATGAAACCATTTTCATTTCGACGGGTTCAATCGTCCGCGTCGCGCTCGATCTTCCCGCGATATTCCCGGACGTCGACCGCGTGCAATTACCAAAAATCCGGTCGAAAAAGCGAGCCCGGTCGAATCCGTCCGTCGCTGTCGGGAGAGCACGGTCACTTTCTTTCGCGTTACCGGGGCTGATAAAAGAAAGCCGGGAGGAAGAAACGTTGCGAGGCGGGTACGATCGCGACCAAGACCGATAGTGGCGGGGGGCGTTAACGGGGAGAAAAAAGAATCGAGAGAAAGGGATGGGGAAAACGGCGGAGCAGCTCGCGGAAGTCGATGCATTAGGTGCGCCGCGGAAGAAAAGTGCCGGATGCAAAACACGTAGACCCGGCAGCAACGAACGCCGCGCGACGTAGACGAATGAGCGACCTCTTTTGGGACCCGTGTTTGCTCGGCGGTTGAAAGAAACGCGGAGAGCAATAAACAAGGGGAGCTTGTGCAGCGCGGAGTAGGGGGCGAGAATCGAGAGGAAGCTGTGGACATTTAGCGAAAGCGAGCGAAACGAGGATCCTCGGCGGGGAAAAAATTCGGAGAGAGAAAGAGAGAGAAAGGGATGGCAGTGAGTTGTGCAGCTCCGTGTCTGATGAGCGAAAGAGTGGGGAGGAGAAAAAGGACGGAAAGCGAGCAGCTTGCGAGGAACGAAAGAAAACACAGGAGACGGGACAAGAAGAAAGACAAATAGTCGCCGCGAAAGGAAGAGACGGGTTCGTGGGACCCGCGCGGGAGAGGGTGTTTGCGGGAATGCAGGCGTGAAACTCGCCGGCGGGATAGGTGTGTATTATTTCGAGAACCGGGCGAGGACGGTGAACTCGAACTTTTCCGGGTATTAACGCCGTTATAACGATTCAGCCGGCCGATAACTTGCACGCCAGACTTCCGCTCCCGACGAATTTCTTCTGGAACTTTCGCACAATTACAGACGATCTTCGCAGCCTGTTACTGAACTCGCGGCTTATTAAGGGAACAGTATTACCCGCCGAAGAATGTGCGACCGACGTCAGTCCGACGATTCTGCCCGGGACAAATTCCTGCTGGCCGCGTGCGCTTCCTCGGAAAATTGATCCGCGAGACCGTTCCGAGATTTCAATTAGCCATCCATCTCCCGCGGATAAAAGCTTCCTTACCCGCGTTAACTTTCGATACTTTCCACCGCCGCTTGACAGATTCCTGATGAAACTTCCGCGCAAATTAGACGTGCACCGAACTCGCGCGCCGACCGAGAATATTTCTCCGCAGCTATTAACAAATTACCGACTGCGCCGTCTTCCCTCTCTCTCTCTCTCTTTCGAAACTCTGGGGAGAGGGGCGACAATGAAAATCGCGTCCGAGAGACTTTCCCTCCGTAAGGCAAAGAGAACATCCTCCCGGTTCTCCGTGAAGTATGTTTATTATTCAAGAACCACGGTGTTGCAGCCCGCCCGCTCGCTTCGCCCGTCCGTCGGATACTAATTTGATCTCGCGGGTAGATTCGGAAAAGGCTATTTGCCGGTCTCGCAGAAATTCGAGTACATAAACTTCGTCCGCCGGGGTTCTCGCGGAACGCAAAAATTCGAGTCGGCGTATTTTACTTTAATTTTCGGAGAGATCGGAACCCGTACGAATTTTAATCTCCCACGTCCACTTTAGCTTTTGTACACATTCAAGAACACGTATTTCGTAGGCGATTCGCGCTGAGAGAATACTTTCTCCGGGAGACATTCTCGATGTAAATTTACAACGGATATTGGATCTCCCGGGGCAGTGGATGTCCGGGCTTTTAAAAAAGTTGAAATTTATTCCACGGCGTAGCCGGGGCAGAAGTTGCGCGGCTCGAAGCCTAATTAATTAATCGACGGGCTGGAAGGGTTCGACGCTCCCAGAGCTGCCGTTTCGTCCGGCGAACATGGTGTCCCTGTCGGTTTCTCGGGATAGTACAAAGGTGTGTCGAGCAGTAGACACACAGAATAGGTGTGGGCGGTGAAACGGGTAGGCGGCAGCTCGCCGATATCCCCCAGGGTGTCGCATTCTTCCCGTGACAGCATTAAGGATAAGGGATTGCTTGGCCAGAAGAGGAGGGACGGGGAGGGGCAGGCTGTTCTGGAGGGAAATGAAGCACGTATAGGTGTCACGATTGAAACGCAGATATAAGGCGCGGTGCGCGGTGTACGTGTTTGCGCGGGACCGTGCTTTGAAAATAGAACGCGGGGGATTCGCTTTATCGGTGGAAGTCGCATTACCGTTCCTGCCGAAGGATCGAATCTCCGAAGATGGCCGGATCGCTTTGCTGCTCGCTCGCTCGCGCGCGCTCCTCGTCCCCGTCGCCGTTAACATGATCGAGACGGTATCGTTCAGCATGGCTGCGATCCGATTACGCCCTGATTGGACTCCTCCGATCACTCCTCGCCGTTTCTTTCTCATCCGAACTCGCGATTAAGAGGTAACTGCGATTTTCAACCCCAATTTCAGAATTTTCTGAGCAACGGGAAAAGTGTTGATCAGAAATTCGTTTACGGGTCCTCGTGACTCATATCTCGAGGCATACAGAAACATATTTTTTATGTCATTCGAATTAAAAATGGCGGCGATAGATGCTCCCGAACCGCGCGATCCATTCCTCACGAATTATAGAGGGTACTTTTCAGGCACGTCGAGGTTACAAACAGGAATTTTGTTCGACCGGAAAGAATATTTATTGCCGTAGTAAAAATAATATTTGCGCAGCGTCGAAGCTGTCTCCCGGCGCGCCACGTAGCGCCATTTATATTCATCCGAAATTGAAAATTTAAAGCGCCGTTGTTTTTTCATGAGTTTGCGTACTACTTGATCCTGTTCGCAGCGGCGCGCGACGGTCGCGCGGAATTGCGGGAGCTGCTTTGACGAACGGGCACCGATTTTCGCGCGAAATGTTTACATTGATTGCACAACTAGAGTGATTTAATCAAAGAACGTGGTTAAAGATTTATGAATTTTCCAGTGAGACTTTTGCAGAAGATAGTTGAGAGAATCAAATAATATTTTTGGGAAACACATTTTTTTGGCCGGTGGATTTCCCTCAAAGATTGGTCTGATAAGGGTCGGTCGATGGAAATGATTCGAGCAGGAGGTTCGAGAGGGAAAGAGGACAGGGTCGTTCCGTCGTGGAATATCAAAGGGCCTGGAGAAGCAGTCGAGGGCCGAAATATTCTCGTTCGGCTCCCGGTCTCTGGTCTAATTCCATCCGGAGCGATTCGAATAATTCCTCGGTTCGTTAGCCGCGGCGTTTCGCTACATCCAAGCAGGCAATTACTCGACAGAGGAGGACGGACTTCCGTGATTCCCTGCCATTGTCGCTTGCCGTCCACCGCCTAAAGGAATTTCTTCCCTCCTCTACCACCCCCTTGTTCGGCTATTGAAATTCGATAAATTGATTCGTTTCAAGCCGTGTTATTACGTCCGGAAGACGCGAGCCTTGGATTCGCCATAAGGCTTTGCCATAAGGCTCGGCTGCACTTTATTTTGCTCGCGACGAGCGAAGCGTGGCACGCTCTTTCCGCGGATGTTATTACCATTCGCGAAGCTGAATAGTTGCTCCGAATAAAGTATTGGATCTCGTCGGTGATCATTGTTCGGGAAGATTCTTTCATTGCTCAATACGAAGAGAGCGGAGTCGAAACCAAACAGATCAAATGCCAAATGGTAAAATCATTTGAAGAACTTGCTCCAGCTGTCTAATGAGCAAGAAAAATATTAAATTTTCTGCCAGTTGGAATCGGAATTTTTCGAAAGAAATTTGGTGTTCCCGATGGCGGAGAAATAATCTGCCGGTTGTGCAGTTTGGGGTTTCGGGGGAGAATAAATAGTGATCGCTAGTGAACCCGGGGAAATTCATTTTTGCGCGGAAATTGCGCAGACATCGGCGGCCTGGTAATTTGCCAGGGATACAGGGGAGCGGAACGTTGGCAGCGGGTTTAATCAGTCGCCGTGATTTGCCGGGCGGCGTTCGTTTTTCGGTGCAGGGTGGTTGGAGCCGCCGAGAGGCGTCGACGACGTTTCAATTTTCGGGTTCTCGATCCGTCGGTCGGATCGGACGCGGAAATTTCGCGGGGGACCGACGCGGCGATCGTTAAGCGAGAGGCAGCACACGGTACGGAGGAATTTCCCGTGAGTTATGGGGACCCTTGATAAGCTTTATCGCCGCAAATTAACAGACTGGACGATTAGGTAGACACCCCGAGAGCCGGGTTAAACGAACGGGTCGATGAAGCGATCCTCGAAGTAGATTTCTGAAGCGGTTCGGATTGCGACCGCACCGGAGCGGCGGCCGCGCACGCTTCAATCTTCACAAAATTGCAAGCTAGTAGCCGGGCCGAGCGATACGTCTTATCGTTTCCAATTAAGAATAACGCGAGCCTGACACGAGCTAAATAAAGGTCCGGCTCTTGTCCCGACGGTCGGGCATTAAAGCGGCCGTTAAATCTTCTTGGAATTGCAGGCTTGGACCTCTACGCTGAGAGAGATAAGCCTTATCGTCCATTGATTGAAAAGCGTTAAGCGCCATCCTGTTATGAAGAATGCGCCCGCTCATCTCGGATACTGATAATGAGCAAAGCATTAAGTCCCAGGATGCCTGACCTCGCCGGAAATCCCCTGAGAAAACCCTCCTTCTGATATTATGCAAAATCACTGTAGTGTGCGACCTTTCATCGATCGATCGCGAAACGCGTTTACCCGTGGACGTGATCCTAACACCAATTTTTAGTCTCAACTACTTCCGAATTTACATTCAATTTCCCATACGCTTGCGATTAGGTCTCGCAGGGTTGAACGGTGCTGGGAGCCTGGGGTCTATGTCTTTCTGCAATCAATAAAATTCTAGCGCTAAAGAATCGTTAGTGAACCTCGCATGGCCCGCGATAAAACGAATTTCGTTCGCGAGGGGTTTAGGTCCGGCCCACGGCGCTTATTAGATGAAAAAGCCACGGATCCTCCGCCGGCCGGCCAGTAATATTCTCATGGACCGAATGCACTTTTCCATCGGGTTATTTATTCTCTGATATATGCACGGGCCGAGAATACATCCACTTGCATCAGCATCGAATTCCTTCCGCTGCTTTCCGTGCCAATTCGTTGAACCGGAAAACGCATCAGACCGGGGGAACCTTATTTTCCGAGCATCGGCTGTCGGTCCCACGGGTATCCTTCGATCAGATATTCAAACCGTGGATCGTTCTTATCTGCACGTTAAGCGAAAATCATTCGATTCGCTTAAACGTCCGCTGCCATCCCCCGCGGTATCCCCTCTCTTTCTCTGTGTCACAGTTTTTCCCTTTTCCCTCTGGTTCTTTCTCAGCTTCTCCCGCAAGACTTTGGTTGCTCGATTTAATTAAATCGAAAATTATCGACGGAAGAGTACTCGCTCGAAACAAGATGCCGTCCGACTGATAAATCGTTTTCTCCAGTCCTGCGAAACTCTCTCTCCCTCTCTCTCTCTCTCTCTCTTTCTCTCCGAGATTCGCCCCGCAGTTGAGAAAGTTTTCACTCGGAGCTCCGCCGGGGGAAAAGATCGAGCATCGGCTCCCGGAATATTATTCCGCCGATTTGCGAATCGTTGCCGAGCGAGCTCACGGCCCGATTTGCATTAGAATCCGTTAATTTTCTTTGATCGTCCCCGGAAAACCGTTCGCCGCCCCGGGAAAACGGTCTCGGCTGATCCGTCGAGCTACTACACGAGGCGAGGAGCAAAGAAAAACCTCCCGGGAAGTTTTCTCGGCCGTGAAATCGCGGTTTCGCAGTCTGTTTGTGCCCTCAACCCCCCCGCTCTCCACCCACCTGTACTCTACCCACCTCCGACAAACGCGTTTCCACGGTTGACTTCGACGAACTTCCAGACTTCTTCTTCGTCCCACCGTGTCCCGAAAAGATGGTAAATATTCATTTTTCCGTGGACGAACCGGTCAATTAGGATCCGGTTGCGAAACGATCTCTTGGACGCAAAGAAAATTGATTTGGTTGGTTGAAGAAATTTTCTTCGCCAATCGTAACAAATAGGAACCGAACTACAGTAGCGGACAAAAGTTTAGGATGCTCTAACAGAGACGATAACTATGTTAATATTGTACTATACGATTTGGACTTGATATACTTGAGATACTTTGTCGTATTTTCACGAATCAACCGATTTCGATGAAACGTTTCACAGTGCATTATAATTGACACAGATCGACAAAACATATTTTTTAAATTTTCGATAGAGGTCCACATAAAAAAGTTGAGAATGCAACTGCAACTCCGATCAATTGCAATTTTTGAAAAAATTTCTTTTCATTAGCAGTTAACTAATATACTGTAGTACACCAATTGCTCTAGCTTCCCAAAAAAGTTCAAATCGTATAGTACAATATTAAAATAGGTATCGTCTTTTTTATAGCACCCTAAATTTTTGTCCGCTACCGTATGTCTTTCTTTAATAATTCTGATAAATTAGAAACAATGTTTTGACATATTTTGACCGCAATTTTACATTATCATAATATAATTACATTGATTTTGCGTGATACCCAGGACACAATTGATCGGCAGTGAACGTGCTAAATTACGCGGAAAGTAAATATTTCCGCGTTACAACAACGTAATCTATGAAACAGTAGCTTTAAATATTAATTTAGCTGGATTCTAGAATTGAAAGGAAAATCAAATGATTTACAGAGTGCAACGTGAAAGAGGAATGAAACTGTTACTGGAAATATTAGCTGGTGTTATTATTTGATTGCATTTTATCGTGCGAGAGAGAGAGAGAGAGAAGGTTGAACGATCGATCGAGTATATAAAATAAAACGAGATACATTCTTCTTCGGAGGTTTTTGCCGCGAAGAGTATGCAAATATACTAGCGATCTAACTGTTTCGCAGGTACTCAGCTTACGCATTAATTAATATCGGCTCTCCGATCAACTGCAATCAGTTTATTTGTACAAACTAGTACACAACATGCATCACTGGTTAATACATATAATAGTTACGAGCTTGGTTGAACACGGGACCATACGAAACGCAGTGTGTTTGCTGGTTTATTTTGCAGGTATATTGGACCATACGGCAGATATTATCTCGAAAGAGATTGTTAAATTAGCAAACAGATATTAACGTTCATTGGTTAAACGATTCTTATCGAAATTTCGATGGAATCTCAAGTCTAATTGATTTTGAGGCACTGCAGATATTTCATTCAATCCAGTAGAACACAATGGCTGAGCGAATTGCGTCACGACTTCTTAATACTAACCCTACCACGAGGGGTCAAATGACCCATTCTAGATTCTTTATTTGACAGTTATTGAAATTGTAAAGGTGTTTCCGTGGGAATTTATTGAATACATTTGTTGACTCCAGTAAATATTACAGTAAAAATCACATAAAATATAAATTTTGAACTTGTTACTTTTATATAATACATCAGTCACTTTTGATGGTCGGTAGGTTTAGTGTTAATCATGAGGACCAGTGTTCAAATCCCGAATAATCTGCTTTTCCATTTCTCTTGGAAACATAATCCGTTAAAAAAAAATCGCAATTCGATAAAAAAAAGGAATTTTAAAAAATACTGGGCTAAAATGATGGAAAGTTGAAACACTGCGGAAAAAATTGGTGGAATTAGGGAAAACTCCAGCATTAAAAGAAGAAAAAAAGTGTCCGAAAAAAAAAAACAGAAAATAAGGGGGAAAGTGGCGTACAGCAGGGGAGAAGAGCTCGCGGAGAAAAATGTAATTTAAAAAATGTGAAAAAGACCAATATATAGCAAATGTACAGAGAGGAAAAAATATGCTTGGAAAGCCAGACGTAAAAACCGAATAAAAATTGAAAAATAGTGGACCAAGTAAAAATGGAGGAAATAAAAACAGATATACGGTGAAAAAAAGGTCGAACTAAAAAAAAATGAACGGAAAATGTGATGTCGGAGAAAAGTAATGGTCGGAAAAATGCAAAAAGCGGACCGGAAATAAAATGGGAAACAAACGTCCATAAAAAATTGCGAGGAGAACATCAAGGGGAAGCGTTGAAAAACTACAAACGAGAAGATGCGTGTTTTCGGTGCTAACTTCTCGAATATCCCGCAACAGTGTGCCCCATTGTTCGGTCCACCAAATCATCTGAAAAATCGAGAATATTGTTCACATCTCGTCCGCACAATGCTCTCGAGAACAACGGGTATGCGTTCCAGCAAAAAGCATTATCATCGGGAACGTGGCGAAATAAATTAGCAGACGACAAAGGGGTGGTGCCGATAACCGAAGTCGTTGAATCGGGAGCAGCTGAAAAAAAACAACGCCACACGCGGCACGTATGGCGTCAAAAGATCCATAAATCATAAATTTTCGGGTGGACAATACGACGGCGATCGAGACAGAGAGAGAGAGAGAGAGAGAGAGAGAGAGAAAATTTATAAAATTGCAATTAGCTATCGTACAATGGATCGTAAAATATTAATAATTACCGCGTGCTTTCATCTCGACTAAACGGGCGATGTATCGAATGAAATAATTAAATTTGAACGGCGCTGTAAGCCGGCCAGCTCGCTGTATCTACGGTGCACTGTGTTCTCCGCTTCCTGTTTCAGGGTCCCTGCTGCACATCGGGCTGCACTCTGCGCAACAGCGATAAGTGCAGGGACGACAACGGATGCAGAGACGCGAGCTTCTGCGACGGCCGTGGTCCCCAGTGTCCGCCATCCATCAGCAAACCTAACAAGACCATATGCAACGACGAGTTCGTCTGCTACATGGGGGTGAGTGTACACATTTCTCTGTCCCCTCTCTTCTTCCGCTCGCGTTCCCACCGCAAAGTTCCATCGCGTCTCTTTGGACCCCCTTTTCACGCGGGCCGTTGATGTACGAGCGGAAGTTTACGAAAGTGGTCAATCCATTTGCCTGTCAGATTCCGCGGGCATTGGGGAAACTTGCGGCGTGTAGATCTTTATGATCGCTGATGTCCTTATCGTTGAAGACCGCCAGACCTAGCCGCCTCCGGTATACAAAACTTTCGGTCAGATCCTGCCAAATTATTTCCTCCTTGATAGCCGGCCCCGATGATAACTTCGAGCTTAGAATATCGGGTCGGGGCATCAGTCTAATAAAGATTTAGCTCCGAGCGAAATGAAGAACAACGAGTTCCACGCCCCACCCCGGAACAGTTCCAAGTCCCGTTTCATCAAGCTTACGAGGAAATTTATGAAATCGTTGTAGCTGACGATAGCCCGGCGAAATTACTCGCGTAAATTTACGATTTCCCTCGGAACAATGCCGGCTAGGCTGCCGGCTAGTTTCTTATTCATTGGATATCCCGTTCGCCGTTTCCGCGATCGTTGCAGGAACCGTAACATCAGTATACACGGGAGATCAAAGTTACAACGTTAACAGAAACGAGCCCGTAAGGGCACCGGCCACGTCTGGCCGTTCATAATCGAACAGCTCGGAGATTCGAGCCACATTATCGACGACTCCTCTAACCAGTTTTCGAAGAAAAGAGCATGTGTTCTCCAGAGGCGCACCCAGGGGGGCAGCCAGGGGGCCAAGTCGCCCCAAGAAAAAAATGTTTAGCTTCCAAAATTAAAATCGCGAAATAGCCCTGGGTACCGTTGACAGATATTTTGGCTAGAAGAAAGCTCATCGCGCGAAACGTATGCCTGGGTTCAACTCGGTCCCCCTCAAGATTAAATCGTGGATGCGCCACTGGTGGTCTCCCAAAGGGGTGGGGAGCAGAGCTATCAGTAACGCGTTCAAATATCCATTAGCCGGCGATTGTGCCGCGCAAAAAGATGATCCGGCAGTGCTTCAGGAATGAAACGAACGGGGCTCGGGGGCCCAGGGAGCTTAGGATCGGTTCGGAGAGGAATCCCCGGGAGACCGAACTCAAAATGTACGCGTGGCGTTCTGGTACGCGCGCCTCCTCCTCGTCGTACTCGTCGTCCGCCCGTCTTTTTCTTTCGTCTGTCTCCCCGAGTCTCGGGGGTTAGATTTAAGACTCGGCTCTCCGTGGAAAACGCATAGGCAGAATGAAACACCCTTCAGCCGCCAGAAGCATATTCATCTGTCAGGAAACCTCGAGACGCCCGATCGGGTCGGCGCGCCGGCTAAACCGCCGAGAGAATACAGACGAGGCTTCCAGCCCGTTTTTCCTGGCATTGCCGGGAGACAGCAGACCGGGATGGTGCGTCTTCGTTCCCCGGAACACGGGGAACGACGCTGTGTGCGAAATTATTACGTGTACAAATCGGCTCGTGGTCCTACAATCAATTGCAGAACCTCCGAACATTTTATCTGAAAAATTGAACGAATTCACGTCGATATATACTATTCTGAACATGTAAGAATTATTAATGGGGAAGCGCAGTATGAAATTTCTGTATTTTTCCGAATTTTTCCCCGGTTTTTCATTTTGTACACACAACCAGAGTTTGCGACTGAAAAATCGGAAAAAAAACTCTGGCATATGTGGTTCGCTACGGTAAATACAACATATTTTTTCAGAAGTTTTAGACGCGAATAAATGGGGAAAATGGGACCAAAACTGGCTTTGCATTGCTCCCTGTAACTACTCTTACGGTAGAGGTACAGGGCTGCAATTTGTCAGAGAAAGGATTCTCTCTCTCAGCCGAGGCGTGAAATTTGTAAAAATTTTAATTATGTTACTGCTAATTTATTTGTACGCCTACTGAAAGAGACAGGAAGCTGTTCAGGATCGGGCAATTTTCGAGAAGGGAGGCAAGAGGGAATTTTGGAAGGAGGGTTTTCTGATCGACGCGATGGCAAACTCGTCGAAGACAATGGACTGCGGATAGATAGTAGGCGGTAGATAAAGGGGGAATGAAGTTTGGCGGGGCTTTTAAATCGTCGGGGGGGAGGGACGCCGATGGAGATTAAATGAGCGCGTTCGGTGAACGCAACGTTCTATGAACTAAGAACAGTGCGTTCCGGACTCATTGTCTGCCGACGGCGCGGAAACGCGAAAGCAAATTGCGACCGGCAGCTGACTATCCCGTGTCTCGACCATGCTGGTATTGTACTTGCATATTAGAAAGCGGGCATGTCGGCGGTATCGATTCCTGGCCAGCAGTGCATACCGTCGAACTGTTGCACGTGTGCGGCCGAAACGCGTTTTCCGCTTGGCCGACTGTAATCGAATGTTTCTACTCGCAGCTGCAACCGGAAGAGATGACTTCGACCCGTTTCCACGGCGTTGGCTAGCTGGCTAGGGATACCTGGTTGGTTAGCCGGATGGTTGGCTGGCAGCCGGCTTTTTGTTTCCGAAGATAGCGTGTAATTATGTGAGACTCGCCTGGCCGCGACACGGGCCTAACTCTTCGATAATTGGACGACGCGGAATCGATGCGATACAATGCAGTCGTCCGACGTCGTGGAACCAATCAGGCCATTGGAACCCATTAAAAGCGTCAATAAAATCCGGGAAACAATCTTGTCCCGGATAATTAGATTTTTATTCAAGCCAATCGCTTTTCAAGTCTCCTCCGCGAGCCACCATTCTCGCCGACTTCTCTCCTCGGATCGGAACGCTGCTGTTGTGTTTAACGATTGGATTGTTGCTTCGCCAGCTTTTAAGTAAATCATAAAACTGATGTGATTGCAATTTCAGAGCAGTTGTCTCTATTCAGCAGTCAACGATCGACAGATTTTATTATTACGCAAAAGAAAAATGCTTTGCGGACAAAGATTTTTTAAATATTAAGAATATATATTTCCAGATCGCGTATCAAAGTCTTGAGTGCTGGGGAAAAATGGTAATTACAAAACGTGTACGCGATTAAATTATCTGTGTGCAACTTCGGGAGTAGAATCGTAGAAAAATATGACGACGTTCGTCTCCAAAGGATTAACAATTCCAGCAAGTTGGAGATAGGACATTCCTGAATTCTATTTTCATGGAAGCACCATTACAATTTCAACGATTACAAAATAGAAAACCAGTGATTTGACCGAGACGGGCTCTGTGCTAACTTGAAGTTCGCCGGTAGCCTCTCGCGAATGGAAGCTCGAGGCTGGAATGCATTTGAAAAGCATTGCGCACGTAGGCTGCGGCATGATCCAGCTCTTTCCGTTAGTTACGCGGTAACCCCGATAAAGTGCCGCGGCGCGGAATCGCCGCGGTGACAAATGGCAGAAAAGTTAGGTAACGTATTCTAGCAAAGTGTCGGATAACGGGAGCCCGTAGTCTGTTTCGCTGTCGTTCCGAGCGGCGGCGGCGGCACGCGAATGCATTCATATCCTGCGTGTGGATCCTTTTTTTCCGCGGGCGCGCTTCCGTTCGGCGAGACAATGAAGAGGGGGAGAACGGTGCGGGAGAATTGGGACGGGCTGTCAGCGTGTAGGAGACGCGGGGTTTGTTGAATCGGTGTCGAGGTTGGGCGGTACTACGCATCGCGTTTTCGTCTCGTCGTCGGTGGGCGATATGCGGGTACCTTGTTGCCGAGGCGCGGCGCGACGTGCTCTCGCAAACAGGTATCATAATTTCGGAAATTACTTTCGCGGCGTCGCTCCGCGCCCCGCTAAACGTTCTGCCGTATGCTGGTGGCTGACAGGGTGTGTTTCAGGTGGGCAAACAGAGCCGTGAGTGGTGGCTAGGGAAACGTGTGTTGAGAGGCGTGGGAGGCGTTAGGCGCACGATTCATAACATATAATAACAATTCAAGTCGCCGGGTTTATCTATCTTCGGCGTTGGGTTCCCCTCCGGAAATTACCTCGTATTTAGAGGTTTATGCATGTAGGCTGACACTTTATCGGGCTCTTGCATTGCTTCCAGGAATGCACCGGCAGCATTTGCCTGGCTTATGGCTTGGAATCCTGTCAGTGCATCGCCGGTCCCGAGGATCCCCCGACCAAGAGCTGCGAACTCTGCTGTAAATTGCCAGGAGAGGATCAACCGTGCCTGTGAGAGAGAGACGATCATTGTATATACACGCGGTTTTCAGCCGGGGCGAATGTCTGCGTCAGTCGTTTCACTCCGGGAATAGTTTCTCTGGCCGTCCGCAACGCGCAAACCGGGAGGCAACGGCACACGGCTAGGCTGCTCTCCTCTGTCTCCTCTCTCTCTCTCTCTCTCTCTCTCTGCACTGCACCCGAAGAAATTAGACCCCTCGCGATAACTGCGGGAACACGTTTGATCGATTACATCGCCCGGCTACTTTGCCGAGTCACTCTCTCTGTCTCTCCCCCGCTACCAGAACCTGACTCTCTGACGCAGACCTTCCGACCGTGCACGACCTCCCGTTCATTCCGCTTCCGGCGAAATTGCCGGTCCCGAGAAAACCATTCGCTTTTTAATGCGGGAAACACCGCGACTCCGTTCGAAACGAGAACCAGCTGCTAAACGATTGTGCTTCTTACGGGGATGCGAAATCATTGAGATATTGCCGCGGAAAAGCTTTATCGACGTTTCACTCTCGTTCCAACATTATCTCAATTTCGCATTTCTTTCTCGCTGATTCCGAAGCAGAGGTGGACATTAGTTGACGAAACAAATATTTTACATTTTATTTTACTTAATGAAAATAGTATTTCAAATGAGACATACCATTTCGAAAAGGATAATATTTTTATTTTGACGATCTGAACCAGAAAATAAATTTTTCAGATAAAATACCATTTAGACACACATATTTTTTGGTCAATATCTTTAATGAAATTGAGAAAATGAGGAGTGGATGAGGGTTCTTTTCATACAAAAATGCCCCAAAAATGTGATTCCTTAGAAAGGCTGATTTTCTTGAGATTATTTAGATTTTCTTGAGATTATCTGAATAATCTCAAGAATCATTCCTTTCCGGGAAGTACATTTTTGAGACACCATTTTTAGAAAACCTTGACCGTTCTTCCCAAGTCCGATGGTTTCTCTCGGTAGTTAAAAATCGATAGAGGTTTCGAAGAACGCTGAAAGTTTGACAGCCGGCTGTCACGGGACAGTCAAACATAGGAACGCTGATCAGATAAGCGAGATGTCACAGGAGACTCGTTCCCTTGCAGATCGTCGTTCGCGTGGAACTCAGCGCCCTACGATGTGCCTGACATGCTGTCGAAGCCAGGTACACCGTGCAACGACTACAATGGCTATTGTGACGTCTTCCAAAGATGTCGAGAGGTAAGATTCTATCCATCCGATTCGCGTCCCGACGTCTCTGACAGCCAGAGTCGCGGCCCAGTTGAACGTAATCAATTGAACTCTGTTTCTGGTTATTTAAATGAATGAAAAATGTTTACAAAGGTACTGACTCTTAGACGTCACTGAAAATTGGTATACATTATTCAAAATGTGATTTACATTATTCAGTTTATTATATCAGTTCAAATTCAAATTTCACGTACATAAAATGTAATAAAATCTTGTCCGGTGACTCCCAATCTCTCTGCCAATTCTTCTTGCGTCTGACTGACCGTCATCAAACTTTCTCGGTGCGCCTGAACAATCGTCGTCTTCCAAATAAATCTCTGAATGGGAAGGGTTAAAAATTAATTTCCGGTTCCAGGTGGACCCGAGTGGACCATTGGCGACCTTGAGACGACTTCTGCTGTCCGACGCCAGTCTAGCAAACTTCCAGAGATGGTTCACCGACTACTGGTACATCGTGACGATCGTCGTTTTTCTTCTGCTGTTAATTCCAGTAAGTAAAAACGATGCGCCGCTATTTCCCGTTCGAAAAATGCCCAGGCAATTCTCGAACACGGTAACGGGCCAGCGATTTCTCGCGAACAGCGAATAGCTTTCGCTGGTGATCCATGCGTGACAGGTTAAAAGCATCTTCCCGCCGCGGGGGAAACGCTGTGGACGCGTCGGCTATCCGTGTAAAACCAATTACGTGTCTTGTCAATTAAAAAGTTGCGCGGCCGCGCAAAGGGCCGCCCAGCCCGACCACGGTTTTCCGCGAACGAAATTGCTCCGTGCACGATTTTATTACCGGACTTCCTGTTCCTCCCGTGCAACGTTCGACTGTGTAACGACGAATCGGTCAATTCGATTTTCCCGTGCGCGAATTTTTTCCCCGCGAACCCGTGGGAAAAGCGCGCGGACCGCGCGGCCACGGTAAATAAACTGCGAGTCTTTGGGCGAATTCAAGAATTTAAGCCCTCGCCTTACAATTTAATTCCGCGGTTTTCTATTTAGCTTCACCTGACGCTCTACGCGCGCCGCAATATTAAATAAAATAATCTGTGCCGCTATGAAATCGCAAAATGGTTAGATTACGTGCGTGTTATTTCGTGGTGGACAGTTCAGGGGCTGGACTCGCGTTACCAGGCTTCTCGTTTCTCGACAATGCAAAGATGGGATTTTTCGATAGTCAAAAGCGCTACAGTTAATAAAATTTTGAATTTCCTAACACTTGGTTTACATTTGATTTGATCTCCTTTACAAAAAATTACTTCAAGAATACTTTATTTGCGAAAGGGTGAAATTGATTTGCAAAAGAGCGAATTCGAAGTGCAGAACCCGTACAGTTTTTCCGGTTCTTGAACGGTGCGGCGGTGTTGTAGGTTCAGCTAGGTGTCCATTATTCAACGATATAGGCAATTAAACGCAGGAAGGTGCCGCGGGAAATATATTGTAAATTCGATTCCACGCAACTTGGCCAACTTCCGACCTGCAACGCCGCCAAAGCAGCCGGAAATTCATCCGGAGATAGGATTAGAGCGGCGACAGTAACACGAGCCTGCGACGAATTATATTATAAACCGTATCCCCGCGAGAGCTTCCTACTGCGACAACGTAACCATAAAGGCTTTTCTTCCGCGGAAGGCTCGCGGGATAAGCGGAACGCGCGCGAGAACCAATGCGCGGATAAGCGGGGAAAAGTGAATTAATTCAGTATCAACTAAATCAATACCAACTAAAAATACCACCGGTCTCTTATGATTTCTGTCTTGCTCCGGCCATCGTCGCACGTTATTTCATATTTAACCGAAACATCGACGTACACTTCTGCAATTTAATCCTAGATAATGCTCGGAGTTTCAATATTAAATGCTACGACTGCCGATCTCCGATAAGAATTAAAAGAACAACGGTCCTCCATTCGATCGAATGCGTGCGTGATCGCGCACGATGGCAATGTCTTAAAAGAGTACCACAATAAATGTACGGTGAAAGTTAAGGAGAAAGATCAACTCGTGTGCACTCGTAGAATTTAATCCCGAACTATGTTAGCAGCGTCTGTAGTAGGTCTGGATTAAATTCCTGCGCGAGTACGTCGATCTTTCAATAAGTATTACAAGGTCTCTTTATGTTCTGCGATTTTCTAGTTGATAAATTGAACTTGTTGAATTCAGTTCACACGAAAAACAGCATGCTGCGAGAGTAATTGTTTGACGACCCGTGTTATTCCCGCAGGTGTTCGCGATACGTTTCCTGAGGCAACGGCGCTGCGCTCGCGTCAAAATTCTGTCCACGAAGGAGGGCCGGCCGAAGGCAGCGAACCAGCCTGCGAACACGACGGAGGATTCGTCGAAGGAGTGCTCGTCCGTGCGGAAGATCCAGTCGATGGACATCTCGCGGTTGAAGAAGCGGATCGTCGAGACGATGAAGAGTATCGCGTCGCCTGGCCGGAAGAAGGAGTCCTCCTCGGGCTCTAATACAATCTTCGGAAGGATCTCGCGGTTCCTGAGCAAGGATTCGACCCGGGGTAGCTCGAAACAACAAGCCTCGAACGAGGTGGAACGACTGTACAAAAACACCGGCGAGGAGAAGAAGGAGGAGACGACTGCGAACGAGCAGAAGGTGTCCGAGAAATCTGAAAACTCGGGAAATACGATCACCTGGAGGCGGATCTACCTGCTGTTCCTCGGGAGTCCCGGTACCAGTTCCTCGCCGAGAAAATCGAACAAAGGCGAATCGACCAGGGTCGCGGCTTGGAGGAGGAGCACGCAGGTCGAGAAACTCTGCACCACCTCGAAGACGATCGTACACCCTTGCCGCAGGGCCGACAGCTACCAAACTGAACCCCTGGTCGCACCAGACTCGCCGGATACACCTGGCGAATCATCCGAGAGCAGGATTCATCAAACAGACGATTTGACGGTCCTCCTCGCAGACAGTTAGTTCCGGGGACCGTCGAGCTAGGAGCCGTTCCGCCACCACTTTCATACGCTCCCGTCTTTCTTTTAGCACACTCGAAAGCACCGAGAATTTCGCCGATGTGAAAATATTGCGGATTTGTTGCGAGCTTGGTCTGCGAGTGAACGCTTCGGCGAATCCAGTTCGATTTCTCTTTGGGTTATCGGCGCCCCTGCGCGGCTAAAACGAGGTACCGGAGTGTTTTTCCATTGTTTTATGTATCGCAGCGAAATAAAAGACCGCCTTTTGTTGCGGAATGCTTGAGCGCTTTACGGGGGTAAAGAAACGATTGTGGTCGCTTCCGTTCGATGTTACATATTTTTGTAGATTAACCGTTCGCTGTAACAATGTTCGAAACGATTTTCACGGACCTTGGTTGTATTGAATAAATTGCTGGAAGATTAAGTGTGGAGAGATCGTAGGTCGGAGTTCGAAGAAATCCCACGAGAACGAAGTTTAAGATTTAGTTGAGAAAAGGTACAAATACACTGCGATCGTTCCTTGAATCCTCTCCGATCCTACAAATCCTAGCGAAATTCGATCTAAGCAAACCTGTTGCGACAAAAACGAGCGTTCAACGTAAACGTGTTAAGTCAAGTGATTCGTTTAAGTTCGGACGTGTACATCTGTGTGCTTTTGAGCAAGGACGAGTGTACTCGACGAAAGCGGAATAAGTGCACTTGCTGTAAAAGCTCGTGATAAGCTACACTCGTCGTGGCAGTGGAAAGGGTTGAAAAATAAATTGACACCTCGTCGTGACGCAAACGTCGAATTAATGCAGAGTGTCGGGGCAACGCACGACGTCAGCTGGTTTGGCGAACTTGGACTGTAATGACTGCGGAACGGTTTTCCAGAACTGTATACCGAATTTAGGTCTAAGGAGACAATATTTTATCTCTACTTGTGTAATAAAACGACCGACTCCGGCGGGAACAAAGCGTCTCGGGCGGCCGAGTTCCCCTCGTGTAAATATTGTACAGACTCTTGTACCGCTGTCGCAATAGATTAGTTTCTAGGAGTAAGGGGGTTTTGCCGAGGAAGCTCTCTCGGCACGGGGCCGGAAGTTTGCGGAACGGTGTGGATTCTTGTGATTCCGTGTAGTCAGACAGCTCTTCGCATAGAAGCGGACCAAACATAGGGGGATGGAGAGAGTCCAGCGCTGAACTCGTAGATGTGTATATAAAAGAACGATTGTTACTGTACAATAAATCGTCTGTCATCATTCACTATCGGACCGTGGATGATTAATTCGTCATTCCTAAACTCCCCATCGAAACAGCGACAGAATTAATTGGTAAAGCCGTTTATTGACCGTGATGCTGACCGGAAGTAGCCTCCAGAGAGTGATGTTGGTCGGTATCGGTCGTTAAACAATGGTGTTGTTCACCAGGGATCGTTAATGGTGATTAGTTGCCTCCGTAGTTGCGGAGCGTCGTAAACTTCTGTAAAACTATGAATTTGGACGTTTTGAAAGGGGAGTCGATGAAATTTTCATTCGGATATGTAAAAGGGAATTTTTAAATCAGTTTAGTTGTTTCATATAATTTCTGTAGATTATTTATGCGAAACAGATGATGTTTGCAGCATTTCCCATAAGGATCAATCATTTGCTCCGGTAAATGTCAAAATAGCGCCATTAGACGTAGTGGCAAAACGCTGAAACTGGTAGCCAAACATTATCGACGGTGGGTATTTCTGTGCATACATAGATGGAGCCACAATCCAGGTCCGAAAAATGTCTACTGTCGATAACGTCGATGTTACAATATTTGCATGCTGCGCCACTTTCGTGAGTAGGCTGAACTGAAATATGACTAACAGTTTGGCCGTTTTGCCAACTACGTCCGATGGCGCTGTACGGATCCTTACACAGCCACATGCATGTATGGAATGAATCAGCAATGAATAAATAAAGACAATGTAATAAAAAATCATATCAGAATATTTATTTCTTGAACCACCACAATTTACCCTGAACGATCACCTAACAATCTCCTAAAAGTTGCAGCTGAATATTGCAAAATCATTGCTCGGAAACGTAAAAGAACGACTTTTGAGGCAAACAGCGAGATAGATTGATCTTTCATCTAGCGGTTTTGACTACTAAAAAACCCGTCTTTGCATTATTAAGAAATCAGGAGTCAAATCCCGCACCCTTGCATCCTCGCGCACGTATACGTGGTCTAGCGGTGTGCGAGTGTACCGTAGCGGTGTGTGAGTGTGGAACTGTCGAGCGTCGTCTATTGGAAAGGACCCCCAACCCCTGTGCTATTCAGCGAGACCAGTAACCGGGCGCGACTGGGCGCGGGGATAACGTGGAACTTACAGTGGTCTGATATACCACACCGCTAAAAGTTCCACCACCGACCAGATACTTGTCGTCAAGTAGAAGAAGAATGATATAGTAAAATGCTGACATTACCCAGTCTGTAATTGCCTTATAACACTATCGCCAACGAGATACTACTTCGTCGGTATCGGTGGTTCCGCACCCTTTACTAAAATATAACCACAGAATATATGACAGTGTTCACGCCCGGGGTGAACCAGCTTGAATAATACATACATTTTGTTCTGAAGAAAGGTGAAATTGCAAAATGTTATGGAAGACAATAGGTATAGGAATAGAATTTATTGAAAATCAACATATTTATTAAATATGCAGCTATTAGCTCGACATTATCCTCTATTCATAAGACTCTAGTAGTTCTTCCAAATAGAGGATAATACCGATTGCCCAGGTCTCACCACGAGGA